>CM035841.1:337435286-338035286 GCA_020510985.1 Pholidichthys leucotaenia
ATATTATTTTGGAAATATTAGTCATATGAAACTGTCCAAAAATAAAAAGAGGGACCTGGAAATGAGCAATAAATGAAGTTTAAACATTCACAAATAGATCTTATTTATCATATAAATAAGATCTGTGTGATGGCCGCTCTTATTGTAAAGTGCAGTGTGGTGACGCCGACTTCCGCCCTATATAGTCAGGTGGGCCGCCATAGGCACTTCCTCTTGTGCCAGATGATCCCGCTGGGTGATTGCCGTGTACTGCTTCATAATATTATCACTAAAGTTGTGTTCGACATTACCTCTCTCTTCGCCTCATTCATCACCAGGTTTGTAGACATAACATTTGGCGACTGAGGATTAACGTATGGAGGCGTGCATTACACCACGCCGTCCCTTCCTTGAGCTCCCAAGCGAGCCACTGGTGCCATGGCCACGTTGGTTGGAGGCCTTTCAAATGTATATTACGGCACTGGACCTTGGAAAGCTCGATAAGGTGAGGGCACGTGCGCTTCCCATCCACAACCTGGGTATTGAAGGCCGGAGGGTCCTACAGACGCTTGGCAAGTCGGACTCGTATGAGGACGTCATAGAGCTGCTAGCTAATCGGTTCTCCACCTCAGACAGCATGACTGTTCGGAGAATTCGCTTTCCTCAGAGACGCCAACATGTCAGTGAGCCTATCCGCCAGTATGTCATTGATTTAAGGCAGCTAGCTAGCGAGTGTCGTTTTGGGACGCTTGAAGACGAGATGGTATGCAACCAACTAGCAGAGCATATGTGCAATGCTGAGCTGCATGCTAGGCTATTAACGGTGCCTAATAACTTGACGTTAGCTAGAGCCATCAAGCTAGCTCTCCGGTTGGAGACCGTCAATAAGCTAGCTTTGGAGCTAAACTGGCGCCAGTCACAAAAGCCGCCAGAGCCACCCGCCTCAGCTAATGTTGTGGACCCTGATAGCGAGGATAGCTTGGGTGAAGATTATTGGGAAACCAGTGCTGCCAGCCGAAGGTCTGCCCCAGGAAACCCCCGTTGCAGGGGTTGTGGGACCACGACGCACCGCCATAAAGTGAAAGAGTGTCCAGCAAGAGGAAAACGTTGTAGTAGATGTGGACGCTTGAATCACTACGCCAGGGTGTGCCGTTTGTCTGACTCGGGGTGCCCACAGGAGAAATCACTCCACCCTCCCCTGATGGACAGCACTGGGAACAAATGGTCACTGGGGCTTGTGGGCTCCGGTGATCGAAGAGGACGTGGTTTGGGATGAAGAGCTAACGGACACCCTCGCTTTCAAGTCGGCTAGTTCTTGCTCAGTGTCGATACCCGTGCCGATGAGCAACATCGTCCTAGCCCTAGATGCCTCCGGTACTTGGCCGCAGTTGGGTGGGGGGGTCTGCAGCTACAACGGTGAACACTACAATGTTTGCAGAAGAGGACAGGGTCAGACCGACAAGCATGGAGTTACTGCATGCTCAGCAGCAGCACATCAGGCCGTAAGGTTCCACTTCAAGTTATGGACTTGGTTTGGGTTCAGGGTGATGAACGACCATGGCGAAGATGGGCCAGACAACAGCCAGTGAAACATCAAGCACATCTGCGGATAGTGGTGAAGTTGGGAATGGTGTGCTTCCGGATGTCCGACCGCTTGATGAGGCATGCCAACCAGCTACGGCGTGTCCAGGAGGACGCTCCAGGTGGCAAGGCTGGATGGGAGTTGGTGGAGGTGGTTTGGGATCCAGACTCCGTCATCCAGAAGATCAGCCATTGCTCCAGGGGCCTGCTGCCTCCAGGGACGCACCTGCTGAGGAGCTGCCCTGGGCACCCCCATGCCGGTTCCACCTTTCCCACCCAAGTGACTGTGCTGTGACAGTTTTCTTGTTTATAGTTCTTTGTTGTTGTGTTTATTGTGTTTAGCTTAGGAGCACGGCAGATATTTTTAGTTCAAATAAAGAGTCTTTTGGTTTAATTCAATGGCAGAATAATCCACCGTGCCGTGCGGGTCATGTGATAGCCCACCCACCGGCCCTATTTTAGGTTGTTTTGTGTGAATGTGTTAGGCCTTTGGAAATTTTAGTTTACGTTATTTAGTGTGTGATTCGGGTTCCAAATTGGGGCAGGTTTGAATTGTTTGAGTGGTTTTTGGACTTTGTAAAGAGGGTAGGAATGTGATCTCTCTTCACTCTCTTCGATGACCTCTCTCTTCGCCTCATTCATCACCAGATTTGTGGACATAATCTGCTCAGTGGAGCTCAGTGAAGAGGGTGCTCACCTACTGTCTGGGTGTGTGGTACGCCAGCTCCATGGCTGAGAACAGGAAGGCTGTGGAGAGGATCATCAACACTGCCCAAAAAATTACTGGCGGCTCTCTGCCCTCCCTGGAAAACATCTCCAAATCCTCCTGTCTCAGAAGGACCAAGGCCATCACAGGCGACCCCTCACATCCCGTCCACCACCTGTTCGACCTGCTTCCCTCTGGACGACGGTTTTCATTGATCAGGTCCCACACCTTCAGACTGACAAACAGTTTCTTCCCCTGGGCCATCCGAACTGCAACCAGTCAGAGGCCCCACCCCCCTCCCTCTGATCGCTCACATGCTCAGAACTGAGGACCTTTTAATTATCACAATAACTCACCTGTCTTTGCACTCCTCACTTTCATGTATATTGACCCATCCGTGAAACCACTAAGATAAGCGATAAGACAAGATAAGCCTTTATTAGTCCCACAATGGGGAAATTCCAGGATTGCAACAGCACAGTAATAGCAACACTCAGAGCAATAATTAAGAAGATAAGAAAAATAAAAATAATAATAATAATAAGAGCAGTGAATATACATACGTACACATAAATATATATACACAGTGCGGAGCATTGTAGCAAGATGGAATAAACAGCATAACCGTCTACTCAGTTATCCTACATAGTATGAATATGTACCCATACATATTGTCACCCTCCGTAGCGACTGGTATTGTCCTAGTTGTATACTGGAGGGGACCATTTGTGTAAGTCTGTTGCGTCTTTTGCATTCAATACTATTAGGTCGTCACGTTTTTTTGCTATCTCTGCAAGCAGCCCTGCTTAGGTTATACAATCTGACAGCCGTAGGTAGGAAGGACCTGCAAAACCTCTCTGTTGCGCACCTAGGGTGATGTAGTCTATTGCTAAATGAGCTCCTCAGTGCGTTCAGTATGTCCTGCATAGGGTGGGACTCGGACTCCAGCAGAGATGACAGTTTAGCCACCATCCTTCTCTCTCCTATCTCCTCCACTGGGTCAAGGCGTTGCCCCAGAACAGATCTAGCTTTCTTGATCAGTTTGTTCAGTCTCTTCCTATCGGCTGCTGTAATGCCGTTGCCCCAGCAGACCACTCCAAAAGTGATGGCTGATGCCACCACCGTGTCGTAGAATGTCTTCAGCAGCGCCCCTTGTACACCAAAAGACCTGAGCCTCCTCAGTAGGAATAGCCTGCGCTGTCCCTTCTTGTAGAGTGCGTTGGTATTGTGTGACCAGTCTAGTTTATTGTTCAGATGAACACCCAGGTACTTGTAGGATGTCACCATCTCAATGTCTGTTCCCTGTATGTTTACTGGTGCTGTGAGGGGTTGTCCTTGCCTGCGGCAGTCCACCACCAGCTCCTTAGTTTTCTTTGCGTTGATCTGGAGGCAGTTCCGATGGCACCAGTCCACGAAGTCCTGGATAAGTCCTCTGTACTCAGCTTCATCTCCATTGGAGATGAGGCCAACGATCGCAGAGTCGTCAGAGAACTTCTGTAGATGGCAGTGTGTTGTGTTGTGTGAGAAGTCCGCAGTATAAAGGGTGAACAGGAAGGGAGCCAAGACCGTTCCCTGGGGGGCACCCGTGCTACCGATGATCGTGTTGGACACACAATCTCGGGTTCTCACAAACTGTGGCCGGTTAGTGAGGTAGTCCAGGATTCATGATGATAGGTGCTGGTCCACCCCTGCGCACAGCAGCTTGTCCTTCAGGATCATTGGTTGGATGGTGTTGAAAGTACTGGAGAAATCAAAGAACATGATCCTCACCACATTCCCGGGCTTCTCCAGGTGGGACAGAGAACAGTGAAGGAGGAAGATCACTGCATCCTCCATCCCAATTCCATGCTGGTAGGCAAACTGGAGTGGATCCATCGTTGGTCCCACCAGGGGGCGGATGTGAGCAAGGAGCAGTCTCTCCAGGGTCTTCATCAAGTGAGACGTCAGGGCCACTGGTCCGTAGCTGTTCAGATCTTTGGGGTGGGAAGTCTTCAGTACAGGTACCACACAAGATGTTTTCCACAACTGTGGTACCCTCCCCAGCTTCAGGCTCAGGTTGAAAATGTGCTCCACAATCCCACACAGCTGGTCTGCACAGGACTTGAGAAGCTTTGCGCTGATGCCATCCGGTCCCGAGGCCTACTGTGTATATTCTCCATAATCCTTAGGCCATTTTACTCAATCGTGTGTTCAATTGTGTGTATGCACTCTGCATTCTTGTACATAGTTCCATCCATGTAGCCACTACCATACCTGTATATTTCCATACCTAAGGACTACTGTGTATATTCACCATAATCCTTAGGCCATTTTACTCAATCGTGTGTTCAATTGTGTGTATGCACTCTGCATTCTTGTACATAGTTCCACCCACGTAGCCACTACCATACCTGTATATATTTCCATAAACCTGGGCCATTTTCATTTTCTTTTCCCATCCATCTTCTTCCGCTTAATCCTTTTCAGGTCGCGGGGGGGCTGGAGCCTATCCCAGCATCTTTGGGCAAGAGGCAGGGTACACCCCAGACAGATCGCCAGTCCCTCGCAGGGCCAACACAGACAGACAGACAACCATTCACTCTCACAGTCATACCTAAGGACAATTTAGAATCCCCAGTTTGATGCCAATTAACTTAACTTGCATGTTTTTGGCATGTGGGAGGAAACCGGAGAAATCCCGGAGTAAACCCACGCAGACACGGGGAGAACATGCAAACTCCACACAGATCACTGTTGGTTGGGGGCTGGGACTGAACCCAGGATCCCCCAGCCAAGGGTGAGTTGCTGTGCTGCCGCAGTGCTAACCACTCCACCACCGTGCTGCCCACATTTATTTTTATTTCAGTCGTGTGTTTAATCGTGTGCTCTGTAACCATGTTTTATCTAATCCTTCTCATGTGGCGACACTAGACGCAGCGGGTGGACATTCTTCTCACACCCAGAAGCAGGAAGAGGAGCAGAACAATGGACTGAAGGGGGTAGCCCCCCAAGGAGTAACTAGACAGACAATGAGGGCAGGGGGGTGGATGTATTGTCATGAATGTTGAAATTGTTATGTTAATGTGTCACACATTCTCTTTGTACACACACAAGCATAATGCACTAGCACAGCTCTTTATGCATACTATTAAAGCTATATAAGCAGAATGCAGAGAGAGTTGGAACGACTCTCCTACCAGACACTCGGCCCCAGCAGGCAACACTGGGGTCCACCGGCTGTATTTATGTTAGAGGGTGAATAAAGAATCTGTGTCGACCTACACTCATGCCTCGCCTCCACATGCTTCCCTTACACCCTCTACATTGGTGACCTGACATGAAATGGACTATCTCTCCCTTTCGCCGTGCTGTGGATTCCTTTTTCTCCACATTGGTGACCTGACGGAGATGAACTGTCTCTCCCTTACGCCGCACACCACATGGTGACCTGATGTGGGATGACCGTCTGCTCCTTTTCACCACACTGTGGATTCCAGACACCGGGGATTGCCTACATCCTTCGCATCCATACTGGAGCGCGGGCACCTTATCCTCTCTCCACGATGGCAACCTCCAGGGCCGGACGGAGAGCGCGGCGCTGGGACCGAGACGCGCGAGGATCAGCGACACGAGCAATGCACAGAAACAGCCTGAACGGGGAAGATCATCGGCGCCGTCTGCGTTGGTTTCCATCAAGCTCCCCGACCCTGACTCACCTCCCAACAGCGGACTTTCTGCGCACAGAAGCCCCATGCACACACCGCAGGATTACGAGGACAGCGCAACTTCCAGCTATGTGGTCACTGCGCCAGGCACGCTCCACGCACCAGGACAAACCGGCTCCACAGACTTATACATCATCCTCTGCCGCTGCACATGCCAGAGAAACATGGCCGATCGCCATCCTCGGAACCTTTAGGACTGCTCACGCACCTGAAGCAGACATGCAGCCCACACATGGGACTTTGTATGAGTTTCTCAGCCACGGCGCACAACGGGAATTCACCCGATTGCGTTCCCCGATGATTTTAGGGCTGCTTCCGCACCTAAAGCCAAACCGCCAAGTTCCTCACACAGCTTCAGTATTTTTTTCACAGCCACTACACATCCTCGGGGAATTTGGCCGTTCGCCTTCCCCACATCCTTGCAGGACTGAGCCGCAAGAGGAGTCAGAGACTTAATTTTTTTCACAGCCGCTGCGAATCACCGCCAGGTTTACCGGAAAAGTCCCTCACCGTGGTGGATCCACATGCAATTTTTGCACGGCCCAGACACTTTTGACGTCCTGGGCCGGCACTCACTTATTCCCATCCACCTCCCCCTCCTCCTCCACATCGTTCTTCCCGCACCTCACTCCCTAAAGCCGGCCAATCGCCGGTTTGTTCCATTACGCACGACGCGCACTAGATCCCGTGCGCCCACGAACCATGGCTGTCACGTGTTGGAACTTGGAGCGGAGCAGACAGTGTTTTTCACCCCTCCCCCTTTCCCCCCACAGACTTACATGAACTCCGACACTCCTCACCAGCAGACAGTTCGACTGGAGCGGCAACCCCCCCTGCAGCCTCCTCTGGTGTCAACTTGAGCCCAAACAACGGGGGGGGGGGGGCGGTCACAGCCCTTTCTGGGTGTTCGGGGGGGGGGGGGCTGTGTGGCGACACTAGACACAGCGTGTGGACATTCTTCTCACACCCAGAAGCAGGAAGAGGAGCAGAACAATGGACTGAAGGGGGTAGCCCCCAAGGAGTAACTAGACAGACAATGAGGGCAGGGGGGTGGATGTATTGTCATGAATGTCGCAAGTGTTATGTTTATGTGTCACACATTCTCTTTGTACACACACAAGCATCACGCACTAGCACAGCTCTTTATGCATACCATTAAAGCTATATAAGCAGAATGCAGAGAGAGTTGGAAAGACCAGACACTCGGCCTCAGCAGGCAACGCTGGGGTCCACCGGCTGTATTTGTTAGAGGGTGAATAAAGAATCTGTGCCGACCTACGCTCGTGCCTTGCCTCCACATCCTTCCCTTACACCCTCTACACTCCCTTACTTTATTGTGCAGCAGCCTGGTGGAGCACCCACAATTTTGTTGTACTGTACCACTGTACAATGAAAATAAAGTCTATTCTATTTTATTCTCTATTCTATATAGATACACCCCAGCACCTGTGTCTTGGACCAACTTAATTTATACTGTGACAGTAAATTGATAATTTCAGCAATTCAAAAAAATCTTAAAAAGAGGACTACCAATTCATACAACTTTAAATTTACTTTAACTCTGCTTAGTTTGGTTAGACTGTTACATAAAGACCATGGGCATATTAAAAAAAAATTCTGATTGTTATAATAATCTACTCGTATTGTCTTATTCTCATATCTGGCAATTTCACTGTTGACTGTGGTGGACATGAATAAAGCTACATAAATATATCAGCCACCTCAGTTTGAACTCACTGATGAGTACAGGAGCCAAATACATGTGCCAGACTTACTAGATTCTAAAACAACCCTCTTCAACCTGAATACTGCACGGTTGTCAGGTAAGCCGTCATTAAGATTCCTATCAGCTTCTGCAAAACACAATCCACTCTGCTCACTTCAGTCAGACTCAGCTGCTCCTGGGCGATCAGGTGTCTACTTTTCCTCCCTTATTCTCAGCTGGAGTATTTTCTGTATGGGATTTTCAGAACAATAACTTTCCTTCACTCTAGTATCTCGTTGTGGGTGAGAACAATGAATTATAGCAGAGAAAATGGCTACATTTCCTCAGCGTAATTCAAGCATTAGGGGCACACAATACTCTCTGTGTGTGTGTGTGTGTGTGTGTGTGTGTGTGTGTGTGTGTGTGTGTGTGTGTGTGTGTGTGTGTGTGTGTGTGTGTGTACATGCGTGCGTGCGTGTACGTGGCTCTGTCAGCTGGAAGCCAGGTAACTCAAAACAACAAAACCTGGAGCGTAGCACAGCAGCGGGAGTTATCTAGGCTATATTACAATGAAATAACAACCAAAATCACGTTAGTCTAAGCTTACAAGATCATGTGAGGAAAGACACATTTTAGATATCAATGAGGAAAGAAGAGGTGCTAGTGGGATAGAAGGAGGTGCCCAAGGAATTTACCAATTAATTCATTAAAAATCCTTCAATGTGATTTTCTGGATTTTTTTTTTCTCATTTCGTCTCTCATAGTTGAGGTATAACTATGATGAAAATTGGAGACCTCTCTCATGTTTTAAGTGGGAGAACTTGCACAATTGGTGGCTGACTAAATACTTTTTTGCCCCACTGTATTTGGAGCAGGTCGGGGAGGAGTACCTTGGGGATATGGCCAAAATTCAGTTCTTTATACTGTTGCTCAAGGACCGAGCCCTTGAGTGGGCACGGTCCACGATAGATAACCCCAAGGGGCATCGGTACACGTTTGACCAATTTGTGGATGCTTTCTCTAGCGAGTTTGGCCATACCAAGAGTCAGGGCAATGTCATGAGCCGTCTGATGGCGGTCCGCCAGGGCACTCGGTCAGCAGCCGAGTACTCGGTGGAGTTCCAGGTTGTAGCAGCTGATTCGGGAAGGAATGAGATTGCTTTGTGCAGTGCATTCCTCCACGGGTTAAATGCTCAACTCTGTGATGATCTGGCAGTTCACCTTGTCCCGGAGACTCTCGATGGTCTCATAGATCAGGCAGTTGGATTGGCCAACTGGTACCGTGAGCGCACGAAGGAGCGTGAGTCCTCTTCTTGCCCGTGCGCCGAGTGTGCACCCGCTGTGGTTGCTGACATTGGCGGCGCCGGCTCTTCGCTCGAGCCGATGGAGCTCTCTCGGCATTTGACAGACGATGAGCGCCGGTGGAGGCGAAGGGCTGGTGGGTGCACGTACTGTGGGTTACTGAACCACAGTCTGGACGAATGCCGCCAGCGGCTAAAAGATGCAGCCCGTCAGTAACCATGGGGGGTCTGGCGGGCGGGACTAAGTCTACTCCCCCCGGTAATTTTTCAATTTTGGCCCTCGTGCAATTGCTGGGGGTCGAGAGGAGGACTATGGCGCTGATTGACTTGGGGTCAGAGGGTAATTTCGTGTCTGCGAGTTCGTTAGGTAGGTGGGTATTCCCACATGTAAAATGCCCCGTGATCAGAGGATCACTACCATATCTGGCCGGGAGGTCGCGGTAGTCACCCAAAGCACGGTGCTGATTTCCATCCTCCTGTCCGGGAACCACCAAGAGGAACTCTCGTTCCTGGTTCTCCCTGTTTCATCTTCCCCAGTGGTTCTTGGTTATCCGTGGCTCAGGAGGCATAACCCAATAATCATTTGGGATCAAACCACCATCTCCTCCTGGAGTCCTTTCTGTATGGCCCACTGTGTGCGTTCAGCGGAGTGTTCCCCATCTCTGTCCGTCTCCCTCCCCCTGGTCGAACCACCAGACCTTAGCTTCGTTCCCCGGGCTTATCACGATTTGGGAGAGGTCTTTAGCAAATCGAAAGCATTGTCGCTTCCGCCTCACCGCTCTTATGATTGTGCTATAGACCTCATCCTGGGGGCGAGACTGCCGTCCAGTCAGTTATACAGTATTTCCGGCCCGGAGAGGGAGGCGATAGAGAAATACATAAAGGAATCGCTGAATGCTGGCCTTATTCGGCCATCATCAGCTCCGCTCGGAGCCAAATTCTTCTTCGTCGGAAAGAAGGATGGCTCGTTACGCTCGTGCATTGACTACCAGGAGCTCAGTGTAATTACCATCAAAAACAAGTACCCTCTGCCTTTGATTAATTCAGCGTTCAAGCTCCTTCAGCGCTCATGGGTATTCACCAAGTTAGACCTTAGGAATGCATACCATCTGATTCGCATTAGCAAAGGTGACGACTGGAAGATGGCATTTAAAACTCACCAGGGGCAATTTGAATATTTAGTGATAGCTTTTGGGCTCACTAACGCCCCCGCCGTCTTCCAGCGATTAATAAATGACGTCCTTCGCGATATGCTCTACCAATTTGTTTTTGTCTACTTGGATGATATTCTTATTTTCTCCTGTTCGCAAGAGGAACATGAATCCCATGTCAGGGCCGTTTTACAATGGCTCTTGGAGAACCAGCTCTACGTCAAGGCCGAGAAGTGTGAGTTCTCCACTACATCAACCACCTTCTTGGGCTTCATAGTGGCTGAAGGAAGACTGATTGCCGACCCGGCCAAGGTGAGGGCAGTGCTGGATTGGCCAACTCCCCACTCCCATAAGGAGCTTCAAGGCTTCCATGGGTTCGCAAATTTTTATCGCAGGTTCATCAGGAACTACAGTGGGGTGGCACTGCCCTTGACGCAGCTGACCTCCGTTAAGGTCCCCTTTCGCTGGACCGAGGCAGCTGAACGGGCGTTTGTTAAATTAAAGCGCCAGTTCAGGGAAACACCAATCTTGGCCCAGGTCAACACGCAGCTCCAGTATGTCCTTGAGGTGGATGCATCTGATTCAGGGGTTGGCACTATGCTGTCGCAGTGCACGCCCCCTGATCCAAAACTCCGCCCGTGTGCATATTTCTCTCGTTGGCTTACGCCGGCCGAGAGGAATTATGACGTGGGGGACAGAGAGCTGCTTGCCATTAAGTTGGCCTTGGAGGAGTGGAGGCATTGGTTAGAAGGGGATATTCACCACATCGTTGTGTGGACTGACCACAAGAACCTCAAGTACTTGCGGTCGCCCCGCCGACTTAACGCCAGGCAGGTTCGCTGGGCTCTGTTTTTCCAGCGATTTAATTTTACTATCATGTACCGGCCTGGCACCCGGAACACCAAACCGGATGTGCCATCGCGCCAGTTTGATTCTGGGGAGGTAGCGCCCCCTTCCCCCCCCAAACCATCATACTGCCTTCATGCGTCCTCAGAGCCCTTACTTGGGATATCGAGCGGAGGGTCCGCCAGGCCCAGTCCCAGGAACCTCTGCCAGTAGGGTGCCCCCAGAACTGTCTGTACGTCCTGGCTGCCCTCCGCAGTGATGTCATCCAATGGGGTCACACCAGTCGCTTCGCGTGCCATCCTGGCATCGCTCGAACTGTGGACTTTGTCCAGCGAGCGTTCTGGGGGCCCACACTGCAATGGGATGTATGAGAGTATGTGAAAGCCTGCCAGACCTGCGTCCGGGGGAAATCAGACTCCTCCCCCACAACTGGTCTCCTCCATCCCCTCCCCACCCCTGGTCGTCCATGGTCACACATCGCTGTGGACTTCGTCACCGGACTCCCCGCCCCCCTCCCGTGGCAAGACAGTGATTCTTACCATCGTGGATCGCTTCTCCAAGGCGGTGCATCTGGTTGCCCTCCCGAAGCTCCCCTCGGTCTTGGAGACGGCGATCCTCCTCACCGACCACGTGATCCAGGTCCACAGTATTCCCATGGACATTGTGTCTGACCGGGGTCCTCAATTTACATCCCAAGACTGGAGGGCCTTTAGCCGGACCTTGGGAACTACAGTGAGTCTCTCCTCTGGAAACCATCTGCAGAGCAAAGGCAGGCCGGGCGCACCAATCAGTCCCTGGAGGCTGCCCTGCAGTGCGTAGCAGGCGATAACCCGTCATCCTGGAGCACACATCTGACCTGGATGGAGTATTCCATGAACTCTGCGGTCTCCACTGTGACTGGACTCACCCCGTTTGAGGCGTTGTTGGGGTACACGCCACCTCTTCTTCCTATGGCCAAGAGGGAGGTCACGGTTCCATCGGTAGGGGCCCATGCTCGTTGCTGATAGCGCATCTGGAGATCTACTCGAGCCGCCCTTGCCCGCACCAAGGAACGCACCCAGGCTGCTGCTGATAGAAAGCGGGTTCCGGTTCCCAAGTACGTCACTGGGCAGCAGGTCTGGCTGGAGGTGAGCCAGATTCCTCTGAAAGAAAAATCTAAGAAGCTGTCCCCCCTCTTCCTAGGACCATACACCATCCCTTGGGTGATAAACGATGCGTTGGTCCAGCTGAAGCTACCTTCGACCCTACGGGTGAACCCCACGTTTCATGTCGCCCACATAAAGCCCCTCTCAGCCAGTCCTCTCTGCCCCCGCTCCCCCGAAGCCGCCTCCTCCTCCTCGGATCATTGACGGCCATCCCGCCTACACTGTACGTCATGTGTTGGATGTTCGCCGCCGGGGCCTGCAGTACCTGGTGGACTGGGAGGGCTATGGCCCGGAGGAGCGGTCCTGAGTCCCCTCATTGCGAGTTCTGGACAAGGAAATGCTCCGGGCCTATCACTGTGCTAACCTGGAGAAGCCCTCCGGACCGCCAGGAGGCGCTCCTAGAAGGGGGGGCCCCTGTCATGGGCAGTGAGAGCGCGCCCCTCCCATCCTGCCTCACATTTGTCAACTCATCACTGCACCTGAGGCAGAAGACACACCTGCACCCGCTCATCAGCTAGCGTTCTTAAGGAGGCTTTCTCCACACATTCAACGCTGGCTCGTCTGGGTATACTGCTCGCTTTAACTGACAAGCAAGTATAGTTGACAAGTTTAGACACGCTGCCTTACCTTGTTTCTCCTCTTTCCTCAGGTTGCTGCCACCGTGCAGGTGTGTGTCTCCACGACTGCGTGCGCTCTCCTGCCACATCTCATTATCCCTCAGCTTCCTACCCCCACCCGGTCAGGCACCATCAGCTCATCTCCCCCACACCCTACTGGTTTGTCTACTCTCCGCTGGGTCCCTGCCAGTTCTCCTTGGATTCCCAAGTAAGTGGCATTTTGGCTTGCCCATTTCCCCTTACTCCATTCCTCCGCTCACAGCTCTCGTCTTCTCTCCACAGGGTGGTTCCTCTGGCGAGTGACTGTTTCCTCAGCTGTGCACTTGTGTTTTGCAATTTAATAAACTTTCAAACGTGCCCCTTTGTGTGGTTACTTCCTGTGCTATGGCATCATGCATGGGAGCTGTCAAGCTTAATTAATCATGACAGGCTGAAGTTGTGCCCTGTGATTCGTTGCTGGGACAGAGGCCACAGCCGCCACAGCTACTGTTCCCCCAGTGAAAAGAGCTGTTGCAGGCAATCTGGGCCCATTCAGGCTATGGGGGAAGTGACATTCACTTGATCAAACATTGGTGTACCATCAAAATAATTGTATAAACATTATTTTGAGGTGAAAACCTTACATAGTGTTGCTTTGAAATGCAAAGGAGAAGCATGCTGTATTTCAATTGTTGTTCAGAAGAATAAGACTTTCCTGGTTAAAACCTGGCACCTCCAGCATACCAAGCTACCGCCTTAACAACACCTTTAGTTCACAGTCTAACTTTCTCAAGTGATAAATGTTTGATTGAAAGGATTTCCCGCAGTAGTAGAATAGCATTTATAACTTAATGTCTGCTACACATTATTTTCAAATGTACGTTGCACTTCAAAAGAAGTACACTTTGCTGGGAGGATTTGACAGCTTAACCACTACACCACACAATTGTTTTATGGCACACAATGACTTTCTCACACACTAACAAAATGTTTCATTGATACGACAAAAGCTAATTTGAACATTAACAGAATTGCATGAAATGTGCTTTTTTGCTGAAGAATACTGCTGTGATTGTGAAGTTTCATCAAGTTTGGATCACTACGTCACAAGTTAAAGACACACTCCTTTGGCTATAAATCCCCTATAAAAACAAATCTAGATCGTCTAAAATGGTATCTTATGCCCTTTTTCTACAAACAAAACCTTTTATTGTCTTAGTTTAGTGTCAAAATCTTTTTACTTTCCCCTTTCCTTCAAACACCAAGATCTTTGATTACGAGGCCCACCCACATCCCACAAGGCTAATAGTGGCTAGTACTACATTATTAGATAAATCCTCTGATAAAAAGACTTACCGGATGAAGGACATGCTCAGTTGTATGGACGGTGGTCTAGGATAATGACTGAAACTGTATTGCTCCTTAAAAGCAGTTTAACGGTAAAACCCATCTTAATTTGGGTCAAGTTTTCAATGCAGCCAGTTATTAAACGCTAACTACTGTGGAGGCTAACTTTAGTTAGGCCAGAGAGTCCTGATTGGCTCAACACTATCCATGTGCCATCTTCATGCATAGTTATATGCATGAAGGTCACCATAAACGTTCAGTCTCAACCACTGACCTCTATAAAAAACCTGGATAGCTCACACCCCATTAGCAAGTACAGAGCCGAGTGAAATCACCTGGCTGCCATATTAGTACACCCAAAACACTCAGCGAGTCAATGGAGAATGAATGGGTTTAGTAGTAAATGGTACCACTTTTACCTCAATAACGTCCCAAAAAATTAACAGATTTTGAACTTCCTGGTATGGAGACACAGCTTATAATCTTGCGCAACCGGTGAACTATAGAAATTGAGTTGACACTATTTTTAGCAGCCATCAACTTCTATAGTTCAAGTTCAGACTTGCTGTATCATTTTGTACCAAATGAAAATGGCAAGGGAAGACAGGGTGGGGCACATGAAGAGTGAGATGGGAAAAGATTTCTCCCATAGATTTCAAGTCAGGAATTTCTGCTTTGATGGTTCTATTTATTTCTACAGCTTTCTACTTTTACATCTCCATAGTAGCTCATTCTTTGGAAGCTCAGGAATAAAATTTGGAAAATAAATAACATTTTTGCTTGTAATGATAGCAAAATTTCTCCACCCCACACAGGCTGGAGGTTTAACCTTCAGGTTGCTGAAGAACACAGAGATTAAAGGCATTAGATGTTCGTTTGCACATGGAAGCTATCTCATCTGGAGGAGTGAAGCAGAATAAAGGAAGACTAGAGGTGAGGCTTAGAAACGAGGAGGAATGGGGGGAGTGCAACTACGAAAAGTGCAAACTAATGAAGAAAAATGGAAAAGAAAACAAAGTTTAAGTGGTAAAGTAGAGAGGAGGGGGCGGGGGGACCAGAGAGTGATGGGGTGGCAAACAAGAACCTGAGCTGTGTAGGAGTACCTGTGGGATGGACAGAGCACCAACTGATGATCTACAACAGCTGACATAAAGCCATCAAAATTGGCTTGTAATGGGAGAAAAGGTGGGCAATGGGTGTAGAGCAAGAAGGGGATATATAGGGAGAAAGACAAATGTTTTGAAAGAGAGACAAGAAGAAGACGGATATTGTTGTACAAGTGTGTGCACGGGAAATTTTCTCTTCACACGTTTCTCTATCAACAAATAAAGATGAAGATCGGATAACAGCGCTGTGCAAAACATACACTCGAACCCCACACATGCACAAAAGAAATCTATTATATATTTGTACCATACCACAACAGTTGTCATGGTTACGGTACTACTCAACTACCTGACTCCCTGGATGCTCCACAGGCATCTTAGTGTAAGCACCTGACTCATTTACTTCTATCTCTGCAGCACCTCAGGCTACATGCCATCACTCACAAGGTAAGTAAATAATAATCACAGCATGATAAATAATAAAAAAACAAAACATCATTGTTAACTAAAGTGACAGGTGGGGGGAAGTCAATGAGTGCATAATCAGACTGAGGAGTCATAAGACAGTGGGGAAATGAGGAAAAGCTTTGTTTTTAAGAGTAATGAGGCAATTAAATTGACTCAGTGAAAGCAAGAGAAAAGAGGTAGAAGATAGTGGCTATATTTAAAAAGAGAGGAATTAGTGATGAATGTCTTTGTAAATTGTACAAAGGGTGTGCCACAAAATGACTGTTTTGAAAGTAAAACAACATTTAGCCACCCACATTAATCCATCTAAAAAAAATGGTGAATTACTTGGATATCATTATCCTTACCAAAGTTAAATTATAGACAAACACAAATACAGGAAAAAGTAAATTACTATCTGTGCTAACAACTTCTCCACAGCAACGCAGAGTCTGGTACTTGAGCTAAGAAGTTATCAGAGAATTTGGCCTTTTTGGGAAAGATTAGCTGGTGTGAATGACGCTCTTCCCACAGCACCTTAGAAGAAGCTACATAGAGCCACAAAAGGCTACAAAATCTGCTCAAAATACTTACATTTATCATTGAACAATAAGACAAACTGTCTTCCATATGAAAAAAAATTTAGACTGTTGCTACTCTCAAGAGGAGTGTGCACCTTGTAAAGATCACACCAGGAACATAACTGAAAACGAGATCAGCACAACATACCTGCACCAAAATGCATATCTGTCTATCTGCATATCTGTGCTCTAACTCAAGAGGAAATGACACTAGGGTGACCAAACTTGGCACACAGGTTGATCATGGGGGTACCTCATTTGGCTATGCTTTTGGGATCCAAAGGTCAAGATCACAGGGTCATAAAAGGCCAAAATCAAAAACAGTTTTGGCTTATACTGACTTTACTATGCCAGATAGAACCACCAACTTTTATATACAACCTAGAATGGGGTCTGCGACACGTCTTGAATGTCCAATGACCTTGACCATGCATTTGACCTTGAAGATTAGTAAGGTCTGGAATTAGGTCATGGCATTGTAGGAAAATTGAAGTAAAAATCAAACAGGGGGTGACTTCTGGTTATGGCGGCCACGTAGGAAAACGTGTTTCACACTGCTCTGCTCCTAAAAATAAAAAGTTGGCTAAAACTCTCTTCATTGGAACAAAAACCTATTCCAGCGTTTAGGCGCGGATATGGTAAAGACTAAGGCTGGGAAATTAGGTGGAGGAAAAAGTAATTCGACAAAACAATCCAAACTAACAGACTTCCATGCTTGTGACGAAGCAGAAAAATCTCCAGGAACGATGGCTGAGGAGGGAGCCAGCGGTGGACTGGTAACTGCTGAGGAGGGGACAAATGCGGTGCTTGCTGCCATCAGCTCCATGAGAGCAGACTTTTCGTCTAAATTTGATGGGATTATAGCAGCAATAGAAGGAATGAGAAAGGAAATAAGCGACTGTATGGAAGGAGTATCGCAGGCGAAGCTCCGAATCTCAAGCGCTGAAGATGACGTCACCAGCCTACAATTAAAGGTGCAAACATTGGAATTAAAATGTAAACGTCTGGAAGATAATGTCCTGGACTTAGAATCCCATTCGCGACTGAATAATTTGAGGCTGGTGAGT
The DNA here is from genome assembly GCA_020510985.1 of Pholidichthys leucotaenia. Classification (NCBI taxonomy): domain Eukaryota; kingdom Metazoa; phylum Chordata; class Actinopteri; order Cichliformes; family Pholidichthyidae; genus Pholidichthys; species Pholidichthys leucotaenia. Next base: position 337,452,548 of record CM035841.1, read on the forward strand.
CTCCCGGAGGGAGCGGAGGGACGGGACCCATGTTCCTTTTTGGGAAAGTGGATTCCAGAAGCGCTGAACAACGCGGACCTGCAGTCATCGGTAGTCTTAGAGAGCGCTCATCGAATCGGCCCACCGAGAGATAATAAGACACCACCGAGGACGCTGATTATGAAGTTCCTCAGCTACAGAGACAAGATGACGGTCACCAACGCGGCGCGAGCTAAAGGAGAAATTAAATACCAGGATCAACAGGTGCGGTTCTACCCAGATTTGGCCACAGGAATTCAACAATTAAGGAGGCAGTTCGACCCCGCCCGTAAAGAGCTGCACAACCTCGGGATTCGTCACGGAGTGATTCATCCGGCAAGACTGCTGGTCACATATAAGGGCAGAACCCACACCTTCAAGACCCCTCAAGAGGCGCAGGAGCTCATTAAGCAGATCCAACAGGAGACTGGTGAGAGCTAAGCATGACCATGATAAAGGTAGAACATTTAAGCATTTGTACAGGCATCTGATGGATCTGAAACATATAACATGTCTACAAAATACAGATTGTATTAAAAAAAAAAAAAAAGCTATGATGTACAAAGTTGCTATAAAACTTTGAAGTTATGTTGAAAAACTACAGAAGAGAGTTAATGTCATTAAAAAAGTAGTAGAGTCAGGGTGATTGAGAGGAGAAAGAGAGAGTGGTTTGACTGATCCTCGCAGGTGTGGAACAGTCACTAGCTATAACGGGAGACGGAATTTTTTTTTATTTTGGGGGGGATTACCACGAATGTGGGGAAAGGGAATTTGTTTTTGTGTAGTTTGTAGGATGAATGTTCAACCATTCATGTTTTTGCTTCTCTGTATGAACATGTTTATATTGCAAGGTAATCTCAAACTCCTTATTGATCATAGATCAAAGCGTTAATCTTAATTTAACTTCATGGAATTGCAGAGGTCTACAAAATCTAAAAAAACTTAAACAAGTTATGAATAAAATAAAAGGCATAGATTCAAAAATTGTGTTTTTACAAGAAACTCATCTAATAGAGGAGGATGTAAAAAGAATTAGGAGAAGATGGCAAGGAAATGTGTTCACCTCATCATTTTCATCCCGAGCTAAGGGAGTTATGATTCTCATACATAAAACAGTCCCATTTCAAGTGAAAAATGTAATTGGAGACAAATTAGGAAGATATCTAATCATCCAAGGATCTTTGTTATTAGAAAATATAAATCTGGTGAACTTATACGGTCCCAATACTGATGATCAAAACTTCTTCGTTAATTTATTTCTTACTTTAGCATCACTCACAGGGCAACATATAATAGCAGGGGATTTTAATTGTACATTGAATCCCAGTATAGATAGATCAACAGGACTGTACTGTACGCACAATGGATGCAGGATGACCATTAATCATTTTATGAAAGAATTGAGATTACTAGATATATGGAGAGAAATGAAACCACAAGTCAAAGCCTATTCTTGTTATTTTAATACCTATAAGACATTCTCACGTATTGACTAACTTTTTGATCTCCACAGAATTAAGGTCCAAGATTCAAAACTGTTTCTATGATAACATCTTGATCTCTGATCATGCACCCTGCTGTCTAATATATGTAGATAACAAATTGACAAAGGATCCAGGTAGGTGGCATTTTCAGCATAAATGGCTTCAGGATGAGGAATTTGTTAAGTATATAGAAAAACAGATAGATGAGTTCTTTGATATCAATACTACACAAACATCAGCATGTATAAAGTGGGAGGCTTTCAAAGCTTTTATAAGGGGGCATATTATTAGTTATACAGGTTCAAAATCTAAGAAGACTCGAGAGGAGAGAGTCCAATTGGAACGTAAAATAAAAATTCTTCAAGAAAAAGTGTATGCAGGAAGTAACCCACAGTTAGAGAACGAATTACTGATTCTGAGAGCTGAATATGATAAAAAAAAAAAAAATCAGCGAATAGAGCTGCCTCGAGTCTTCTAAGATTGAAGCAAACTTTTTATGAACAAGGTGAAAAATCAGGAAAATTATTGGCATGGCAGATTAAACAATTAGAATTTAAAACACCAATTACCAGTATTATAAGTAATGGACAGGCAGTTATAGATCCTTTAGAAATTAAGAGTGCCTTTAGAGATTATTATGAAAAACTATATGATACAAAAAATGAAACTGACTTAACAAAACTAAATGGGTTTTTGGATGGATTATCTATACCGTGTATTCCAAATGAAAACAGGGAGATACTGGAGTCTAAAATTAGTCAAGAAGAAGTTGGGCAAGCCATTGATAATATGAAATCAGGAAAAAGAGCAGGACCAGATGGTCTTCCAGTTGACCTCTATAAAAAATTTAAGAATAAATTAATAAAACCACTTTTGGAAATGGTTTTAGAAGCATTTCAAAATAGTAATTTACCACCATACATGAATAATGCCTTAATTATACTGTTGCCAAAACCAGGTAAACCCCCTAATAAATGTGAAAACATGAGACCAATAAGCCTATTAAATGCTGACCTTAAGATAATCTGTAAAATTTTAGCAAGACGACTACAAGAAATATTACCAAATATTATTAACCGAGATCAGAATGGCTTTATAATGGGAAGACAAGGCTTCCATAATGTAAGAAGACTATTTAATATTATTTATTCCAATAAAGAAACACCAGATACAGCTCTCCTATCACTGGACGCCGAAAAGGCCTTTGATAGGGTCGAATGGCCCTATCTTTTTGAAGTCCTACAAAGGTTTGGACTTGGAAATAATTTCATAAAATGGGTTCAGATAATATACAATAATGCTACAGCAGAAATCCTAACAAACAGCAATATCTCAAAATCAATAAAAATCAATAGAGGATGTTGACAAGGCTGTCCACTTTCACCCTTATTGTTTACTATGGCAATTGAACCTTTAGCGATGGCAGTACGTTTACATGCACAAATATATGGAATTAAAGTAGGACCAACAGAACATAAAATCTCCCTGTATGCTGATGACATAATTTTGTTTATGTTGAATTTTAAAAAATCAATTCCGACCTTGTTAAATTTAATAAAGAACTTTGGGGAAATATCAGGATATAAAATAAATAAAACTAAATCTTCAATATTAATGCTAAATGAGACCCAGAGAAATCACCCAGCTCCTGAGGTAAATCAATTCAATGTTGTAAATCAGTTTAAATATTTAGGAATTCAAATTTTGCCTAAGCTAGAATCAGTCGCCAGTACCAACTATGAAGCCTTAATGACAGATATTAATGAGTTACTTCAGAGATGGATGTCACTACCAATGTCGATGATCGGGAGAATTAATATACTTAAAAGTAATATCTTACCAAAAATACTTTATTTATTTCAATACATTCCTTTACCACCACCTTCAGATCTATTCTCAAGAAATAAAAAAAAGTTAGTGGAATTTATATGGAACAATAGGAAGGCTAGATTACGTCTTTCCTTACTATATTTACCATTTGATCGTGGAGGTCTGAAATGTCCAAACTTTATGTTGTATTACTGGTCAGCACAACTGAGGTCTATGACATATTATTTTTCATCAAATGATCTCCCTCACTGGACTGAAATGGAATCATACAATTTACCTTTACCTCTTCCCATATTCATATACTCAGACTCGGCTAAAAAAATTACAGAAACAAGTTAAAAATCCAATTGTAAAGCATATGATCAAAATACGGTGTGAAACAAAAAAATATTTAAAAGAACCACACTTATTATCACAATTTAGCCCAATATGGGGTAATCAATATTTTACACCAGGGAGAGCGGATGCTGTATTTAAAGTATGGAATTTAAAAGGGATTCAAAAGATTCAAGACTTATATTTGTCACGTTCAGATAACATAATGTCTTTTGAAGAACTGAGGATTAAATTCAATCTTAATAGAACACATTTTTTAAAATATCTTCACCTTAGGAATTTTATTCGATCAAATCAAAATAATGCTCTCACCCGACCTACTTATTCATCCTTGGAAAAAATTTTGACGAAAGATAGTAAGAGAAAGGGTATTATTTCAGAGTTTTATAACTCATTGACACTATTCTCAAGTGAAAACTCACAGAAAAGACTGAATTATTGGAAAGAAGACCTGCAAATTGAAATTTCAGAGGAACGATGGGAATTGGCTTGTACAGAAGCTCATACCAAATCAATAAATGTATGTCTTAAATTGATACATTTTAAATGGTTAATGCAGATGTATGTTACACCAGTGGAGTTAAATAGATATAACAAAAACATACCAGATACATGCACAAAATGCATGGAAAGTAAAGGAACCCTATTTCACTGTTTATGGGAATGTAGAAAAATCAGAATGTTTTGGGAAGAGGTGAGGGTAACAATTGAAAAAATAATTTCAAAACAATTCACATTGAACCCTAAACTGTTTTTGTTGGGTCTGTATCCAGAAAAGCATAATTTTAAAAAGAGTCAAAGAGAATTCATAGACCTCAGTTTGCTTAATGCCAAAAAATGTATTGCACTACTGTGGAAAAAGACTCATAGACCAGATGTGACTCAGTGGTTAAGACAGATGTTTTTTTTTTCCACAATATCTTTATTGAACCTTTTTTTTTTTAACAAACATGATACAAACAATCAAACACTAACACTAAAGTACTACAAAAAAAAAAAAATACACTAAAAACACCAACAACCACCAACAAAATCAAATCTTCAACAATGCTCCTCTGTTTAGTCTAGACAATCCAATACATAAGTATACATATTATGTTCACCAGTTTGGAATTTACAAGGTCCACACACATCATTCACCTTCTTCTTCAAGAGTTATGTTTAAATTTTTTACATAATCAATAAAAGGTCTCCATATATTCTCAAACACAATTTCCTTTGATTTCAGTATATATGTTATTCTTTCTAATGGAAGGTTTGTTAACATCTGTCTTAACCATTGAGTCACATCTGGTCTATGAGTCTTTTTCCATAATAGTGCAATACATTTTTTGGCATTAAGCAAACTGAGGTCTATGAATGTTCTTTCACTTTTATTAAAATTATGCTTTTCTGGGTACAGACCCAACAAAAACAGTTTAGGATTCAATATGATTTGTTTTGAGATTATTTTTTCAATTGTTACCCTCACCTCTTCCCAAAACATTCTTATTAATCTACATTCCCATAAACAATGAAATAGGGTTCCTTTACTTTCCATGCATTTTGTGCATGTATCTGGTATATTTTTGTTGTATCTATTTAACTCCTCCGGTGTAACATACATCCGCATTAACCATTTGAAATGTATCAATTTAAGGCGTGCATTTATTGATTTGGTTTGAGCTTCTGTACAAGCCAATTCCCATTGTTCCTCTGAAATTTCAATTTGCAGATCTTCTTTCCAGTAGTTTAATCTTTTCAGTGAATTTTCACTTGAAGATAGTGTCAATGAGTTATAAAACTCTGAAATAATACCCTTTCTTTTACTATCTTTCATCATCATTTTTTCCAAGGATGAATAAATAGGTCGAGTGAGAGCTTTATTTTGATTTGATCGAATAAAGTTTCTAAGTTGAAGATATTTAAAAAAATGTGTTCTATTGAGATTAAATTTGATCCTCAGCTCTTCAAAAGACATTATGTTATCTGCACATGGCAAATATAAATCCTGAATCTTTTGTATCCCTTTTAAATTCCATACTTTAAATACAGCGTCCACTCTCCCTGGTTTAAAATATTGATTACCCCATATTGGACTAAATTGTGACAATAACTGTGGTTCTTTTAAATAGTTTTTAGCTTCACACCATATTTTGATCATATGCTTTACAAATGGATTTTTAACTTGTTTTTGTAATTTTTTTGCCGAATCTGAGTATATGAATATGGGAAGAGGTAAAGGTAAATTGTATGATTCCATTTCAGTCCAGTGAGGGAGATCATTTGATGAAAAATAATATGTCATAGACCTCAGTTGTGCCGACCAATAATACAACATAAAATTTGGACATTTCAGACCTCCACGATCAAATGGTAAATATAATAAAGACAAACGTAATCTAGCCCTCCTGTTGTTCCATATAAATTCCACTAACTTTTTTTTTATTCTTGAGAATAGATCTAAAGGTGGTGATAAGGGAATGTATTGAAATAAATAAAGTATTTTAGGTAAAATATTACTTTTAAGTATATTGATTCTCCCGATCATCAACATTGGTAGTGACATCCATCTCTGAGTTAACTCATTGATATCTGACATTAAGGCTTCATAGTTGACACTGGCGACTGATTCTAGCTTAGGCACAATTTGGATTCCTAAATATTTAAACTGATTTACAACATTGAATTGATTTACCTCAGGGGCTGGGTAATTTCTCTGGGTCTCATTTAGCATTAATATTGAAGATTTAGTTTTATTTATTTTATATCCTGATATTTCCCCAAAATTCTTTATTAAATTCAACAAGGTTGGAATTGATTTTTTTAGATTCGACATAAACAAAATTATGTCATCGGCGTACAGGGAGATTTTATGTTCTGTTGGTCCAACTTTAATTCCATATATTTGTGAATGTAAACGTATCGCTATCGCTAAAGGTTCAATTGCCATAGTAAACAGTAAAGGTGAAAGTGGACAGCCTTGTCGACATCCTCTATTGATTTTTATTGGTTTTGAAATATTGTTATTTGTTAGGATTTCTGCTGTAGCATTATTGTATATTATTTGAACCCATTTTATGAAATTATTTCCAAGTCCAAACCTTTGTAGGACTTCAAAAAGAAAGGGCCATTCAACTCTATCAAAGGCCTTTTCGGCGTCCAGTGATAGGAGAGCTGTATCCGGTGCTTCTTTATTAAAATAAATAATATTAAATAGTCTTCTTACATTATGGAAGCCTTGTCTACCCTTTATAAAGCCATTCTGATCTCGATTAATAATATTTGGTAAAATTTCTTGTATTCGTCTTGCTAAAATTTTACAGATTATCTTAAGGTCGGCGTTTAATAGGCTTATTGGTCTCATATTTTCACATTTATTAGAGGGCTTACCTGGTTTTGGCAGCAGTATAATTAAGGCATTATTTATGTATGATGGTAAATTATTATTTTGAAATGCTTCTAAAACCATTTCCAAAAAAGGTTTTATTAATTTATTCTTAAATTTTTTATAAAGGTCAACTGGAAGACCATCTGGTCCTGCACTTTTTCCTGATTTCATATTATCAATGGCTAGCCCAACTTCTTCTTGACTAATTTTAGACTCCAATATCTCCCTGTTTTCATTTGGAATACACGGTATAGATAGTTCATTCAAAAACCCATTTAGTTTTGTTAAATCAGGTTCATTTTTGGTATCATATAATTTTTCATAGTAATCTCTAAAGGTTCTATTAATTTCTAAAGGATCTATAACTACCTGTCCGTTACTTATAATACTGGTAATTGGTGTTTTAATTTCTAATTGTTTAATCTGCCATGCTAATAATTTTCCTGATTTTTCACCTTGTTCATAAAAAGATTGTTTCAATCTTAGAAGACTCGAGGCAGCTCTATTCGCTGATTTTTTGTCGTATTCAGCTCTCAAAATCAGTAATTCATTCTCCAACCTTGGGTCACTTCCTGCATACACTTTTTCCTGAAGACTTTTTATTTTATGTTCCAATTTAGCTCTCTCCTCTCGAGTCTTCTTAGATTTTGATCCTGTATAACTAATAATATGTCCCCTAATAAAAGCTTTGAAAGCCTCCCACTTTACACATGCTGATGTTTGTGTAGTATTGATGTCAAAGAACTCGTCTATCTGTTTTTCTATATACTTGACAAATTCCTCATCCTGAAGCCATTTATGCTGAAATTGCCATCTACCTGATTCCTTTGTCAATTTTTTATCTACATATATTAGACAACAGGGTGCATGATCAGAGATCACGATGTTATCATAAAAGCAGTTTTGAATCTTGGACCTTAATTCTGTGGAAATCAAAAAATAATCAATACGTGAGAATGTCTTGTAGGTACTGGAATAACAAGAATAGGCTTTAACTTGTGGTTTCATTTCTCTCCATATATCTAACAATCTCAATTCTTTCATAAAATGATTAATAGTCATCCTACATCCAATGTGCGTACAATCCAGTCCTGTTGATCTATCTATACCTGGATTCAATGTACAATTAAAATCCCCTGCTATTATATGTTGCCCTGTAAGTGATGATAAAATAAGAAATAAATTAGCAAAGAACTTCTGATCATCTATATTGGGACCATATAAGTTCACAAGATTTATATTTTCTAATAGCAAAGAACCTTGAATGATTACATATCTTCCAAATTTGTCTCCAATTACATTTTTCACTTGAAAAGGAACTGATTTATGTATGAGAGTCATAACTCCCCTGGCTCGGGATGAAAATGAAGAGGTGAATACACTTCCTTGCCATCTACTCCTAATTCTTTTAACATCCTCCTCTATTAGATGAGTTTCTTGTAAAAACACAATTTTTGAACCCATGTCTTTTATTTTATTCATAACTTGTTTAAGTTTTTTTAAATTTTGTAGACCTCTGCAATTCCATGAAGTTAAATTAAGATTAACACTTTGGTTTATGATCAATAGAGAGTTTGGGATTACCTTGCAGTGTAAACATGCTCATACAGAGAAGCAAAAACATGAGTGGTTGAACATTCATCCTTCAAACTACACACAAACAAATTTCCCCTTCCCACACTTGTGGCAAACCCCCCAAAATCAAAAGAAAAATTCTGTCTCCCGATATAGCCATCGACCGTTCCACACCCACGGGGAACAGCCTAAGCCACTCCTTCTTCATCCTCCCAATCACCCTAACTCTACTGCTTTTAATGACGTAACATTAACTCTCCTCTGTAGTTTTCCAACTTAACTCCAAAATTTTTAACAACTTTGTACATCATAGTTTTTTTTGTTTGTTTTGTTTTTGTTTTGTTTTTTTAATATATAATACAATCTATATTTTGTAAACTTACTATTTACTTCAAGTCAGTCAGATGCCTGTGCAAATGCTTAATTATTCTACCTTATATTTTGTTCATGCTTAGCTCCCACCAGTCTCTTCTTCTTCTTTGATCTTCTTGATGAACTCCTGCGCCTCCTCTGGGGTCTTGAAGATGTGGGTTCTGCCCTCATACGTGGTCAGCAGTCTCGCAGGATAGATTACACCATGACGAATCCCAAGGTTGCGCAGCTCCTTACGTACGGGATCAAACTGCTTCCTCAATTGCTGGATTCCTGTGGCCAAATCTGGGTAGAACCGCACCTGCTGGTCCTGGTGTTTAATCTCTCCTTTAGCTCGTGCAGCGTTGAAGATCTTCATCCTGTCTCTGTTGCTAAGAAACTTCATAATTAAGGTCCTCGGCGGTCCCTTATCTCTCCGTGGGCCAATACGATGTGCATTTTCCAGAACCACCGCTGATTGCAACTCCTCGCTGCCCAGCACCTCCGGAATCCACTTTTCCAGAAAGGAACATACGTCCCGACCTTCTGATTCCTCTGGAAGACCCACCAGCCTCAAGTTATTCTGTCTCGACCGAGATTCCAAATCCAAAATATTATCTTCCAGAGATTTATTTTTTTTTTCCAAAGTGCGCACCTTTAATTGAAGACGGGTGACGTCATCTTCAGCACTAGCGAGACGGAGCTCCATCTGCGCCGTTCGTTCTACACAGTCACCCAATTCCTTTCTTATTCCTTCCAACGCTGTCATAATCCCATCAAATCTAGAGGAAAAGTCCGCTCTCATTGAACTCATGGCAGCCATCAGCGCATCTGCGCCTCCCCCCGCAGACATCGCACCGTTGCCAGCCTCCTCCGCCATATATGGAGTTTTATTTGCTGCGTCACAGACCTGAAAGTCCGTTAATTTGGACTGTTTCGGCGGCTCGCTTTTTCCTTTTCCTGGTTTTCCAGCCTTAGGCTTCGCCGACATATCCTCGCCCGAACGCTGGGATACATTCTGTCCCAAATGAGAGAGTTATTTGCCGATTTTTTTTCTCCAGGAGCAGAGCAGAGCGAGACACGTCCGTCCTACGTGGCAGCCATAACCGGAAGTCGGTTAAGACAGATGTTAACAAACCTTCCACTAGAAAGAATAACATACATACTCAAATCAAAGGAAAATGTGTTTGAGAATATATGGAGACCTTTCATTGATTATGTAAAGAAATTAAACATAACTTCTGAAGAAGAAGGTGAATGATGTGTGTGGACCTTGCCAATTCCAAATTGGTGAATGTATAATATGTATACTTATGTAATAGATTACCTGGACTAAAAAGAGGAGCATTGTTGATGACTTGCCTTTGTTAGTGGTTTTTGGTGTTTTTAGTACTGTACATTTTTTTTTTGTAGTTAGTGTTTTGTTTTGTTTTTTTAATTTTTAAATTACTTTAGTGTTAGTGTTTGATTGTTTGTGCCATGTTTGTAAAAAAAAAAAAAAAAGGTTTAATAAAAAATATTGTGGGAAAAAAAAAATCAAACAGGGATTTTCCCTGCTATATAGCCTTCCAACAGAGGTCTGAATCTCTGTCAAGTGCTATTCTAGTTTTTGTTTATTTTTTTCTTTTCATTTTAATCCTAAATCCATAGTGAGAAGTGATCAAGTCAAAGTTAATCACATAGAAGCAACAACACCGCTAGTAAAATTTTTCATGCAAATATAACTTTTTTTGTAATCTTGCTAACAAACAGACAAGCTGGATTGATCACACTACCCTGGTACGGTAAAAGGTTGAAAGAGAACTTAAGTGTAACAGCAAGACGTCTGTAGAAATGTATACAAGTTGTTAAAATGTTGATTCATGTGGCCACACCAAGAATTATAACTACAACAATATCAATTAATAACTATAGCAAGAACGTGAGCATCCCCACTGATGCTTTTTTTTTTTTTTTTGACTGAGTCTCCTCGGAAACAAGTGTTCTTTTCTATAGCTTATACAGGACAGGGGCCGCCACTCCTCTCTGCCTGCCTTTCCCTGTTCTATTATGCTGAGCACCAAGCTAGAGGACGGAAAGTACCATTTTTACCTGGTCTTTGGTATGACCCGGCCGGGATTTGAACCCCAGCCTCCCGGTTGTGGGGCGGATGCTCTACCAACTAAGCCACCACTACGGTGGTGATGCATGACAGTCTTGCAAACATCAGAACTAAGCTGCAAGATCCTGCCTTACACACCAGGTACACACAGCACAGCACATGTGACGTCTGCATGATAGCTACATTTTTATTTCACCGTTCAAGTTAACAGGTTACAATATAATAATATTTATGTAATAATTCACATCACTTTCATCAGATGCACGAGTTCAGCTGCAGTGTTTACACATGCAGCAATCAGAGCTCCAAAATGGATTTTGTGGCTGGACTTGTTGCTGTTGTTCATTGTGCAGAGAGAAAGAAGAAGAGTGTGTTGGTTCAAGAAATTATGCAGTGGATCCTGCTTTGTGCCAAAGCTCCTTCGGACCCACAACCAGATAGGATGCGGTGGGCACTGCATTCTACAATCAAACCCACTCATGTCTATGCGCTGCACAACATGGGAAGTCTGGTGTGCCATCCATACACATTGTGCTGAAGTCAATATAATTTAAACTTGATTGTAGTCGCTCTGTGACAACCGCTCAACATGTCTGTCTCTCCCTCCTTCTGCGCACAGAGCATCTTATCTTAAAGCAGGTTTGATGAACCTAGACTACCTCAGAAAACAAAAAAAACCTTTCCCAGCATTCTGTCATTTATTCCAGCACTACTACCAGAGCCAGGATGATGCGTTTTCATTGGCTGTCACTGTATTCTTCATCAGATCACTCTGAAAGTGATTACAATATCATATTCCACTGTCATTATTATTAATGTTGTCTTTTCCATCAGTTTAAGTTAAAATAATTTTTGAAACAACACATTCATAATTACCGTTACAGTTCTAGTTCTTGCTCTTTAGAAGCTCTGCTCTCCAAGAGAGATACTGAGATCCTGATCTACCGTACATTAAAGTGTTGTTTAGAAAAAAGAAAGAATTACAAATATTGAGAAGCTACTAAGGAAGCATAATCTCCTCTTTTTCTGATTGTTGTGGCATAAATTAAAGGGGGTAGCTTGATCAAAACAGCAAGCAGTAGTCCAGAGGTGTTTCCTCACCATTTTGCAGGTTTCATAACAATCAAGATTGTACAAGACAAAATTTTGCTGCTAAAAAGCCTGTCTGAGTTTTATTAACTTGCATTGTCTTAAGCACTGTTACCATGTTTTATAATCATTAACAGCACAATTGGTTGTGTGCTACATGTCAGACTGTGTTAGGCTGTGAATGTTATTTAGAAGATCAGAAAAAAGCCTGATTTACACTTCAGTGTCAAAACGACGATACACTACAGCTGCCATGCAGCCATGTACCCTACCCCATGCTTACACCATAGCCTGCACCATAACCTGATGTGCATCTCTCCAGAGGTGTAGCTACCTGTCTCTGCAACACAGACTCCACAACAGCTGTAATTAGTCCACTTTGTCTCCTGCTACACATTTCTTGTTTATTTTTTATTTTTTCACAGTCCAACAGCAAGTTGAATAAACAATGGTCCAAATCAACAACAGATTAACTGAGGAAGTTCACAGATATGAGTATTTTCTATGACTTGCCCGTACCCCATTACAAAGAATGTCAAATGACAGTGATGGTGGTGCCGTGGTCATATATACCAGCTTCTCTGACATCTCTCTTTTCTCCATTGCCCTGATTATAGTAAAAATGACTCTTGCTCAGCATTTATTAGCTCCAACTCCATCAATCTACTCATTGCCCATCACCACCATGCAAAGTACACAAAGAAAATTGCTCTATACGTCAGTAGAGAAACCTGTTCTGGTGCCACTACAATGTATTCAAACCATTGCACAACTATAAATGTTGACAATAGTTTAGGCCACTTGTGTAGGCTACAGTGTAGGCTTTATGTCTGTAGGGTTAATGCAGAAGTATATTTCAGGTTTAAATCAGTAGTGATATCCTGGTAATTCTAAAGGATTCATACATCTAGCTTCAAACTCCACAAATCAGTTGACAGTTTAAAGACACAATCATATGTTTGATTTTTCGACAGTACATTGGATCTTTTCACATCTGTCCTTACCACTGCTCGGTATGGTGACACGTGGAGTCACATCCAGGTCCAGAGGCGTTCTGAACGGGTATCCAACCGTCACAGCGCAGAGGCAGCCAAGCAGCAAAAGGAGCTGCACCGCAGAAGCTGGACCTCCCTGCATCTCCACTGAGCACCTCATGGGACAAGCTCTCTCCCACTAAGAAGAATATGTATACAAAGGCATTCACATCAACATATTCACCCTATGACTCACATACACCCCTGCACACACACACACACACACACATATACAATCAAACAAACACACCCACACACTGGCAGGAGAGCAGGCAGCCTCTTTTGGTGTAGAAATTGTTGAAGAAACCTGAAAAAGACACAAAGTCAGCAGTGTTAGTTGTCTGTGACTTCAAATGTGACAACCTAAAAAAGTCAGAGGAGAAGTCAAAAAAGAAAAGAAGCTGGTGAAGTTAAGCAGAGGAATTCAAATGTATTAAAAGAGCCGATTTAGAGGATTTTCCAAGAATGACGACAGCGTTACGAAAGAGATACAAAGTGTATTTGCTCAGTAATACATCGGGAGATTTTGGAGATCAGTGCCGCCCTGTATGAGTGAAACTGGCTTTACATGTTGCAGACACACGCACACACACACAGCATGCAACGTGTGTGAGCAGTAGCGGCCGAGCACCAACACGGCATTAAATATAGATATGTCATTAACCAAACACTGACTGTCGGATGGAGCCGTGAGCTCATATACCGAGCAAACACTTGAGGATTAAACTGCGATGTGTAGCGACACAGATCGATGAGGTGTGAAACCAGTTCAACAGCAGACGTACCTGAGAGGAGGGTGTGAAGCAGGATGATTGTGAAATATGATAATCGCTATGATGTGTGCTGCCATACGAATGCCAATGTTCTTCAAGCAGAATAAGACTCTCATGGAGGAGTGAACGGAGTGACGGTGAGAGGAGGGAAGGTAGGAGGTGTGTGTGTGTGTGTGTGTGTGTGTGTATCCCATGCGCCAGTGCACTGACAGACACTCTGTAGAGCATCACCAACCTTATCCCATTGTACTTTTTTTTCTCCCCCAAACACACACACGAGTGCAAAAATACACAGACACGCATTCTCCCCAACTGCCTTGCTGGTTCAAAATGTAAACAGTTTAACTCTTAAGTGCTTACCATCAAACAAAGCGTGCCTCCAGCACCCTAAAGTGCTCAATGTCCAAGGACACACACACACAAAAAAAAAAGGATAGTAACACAAGACTATGCTTGCGCAACCGTGCTCTCACAGAAAGTCTCTCCAGGCTGACTCCATGACAACAGCTTGCTGGATTGTTTCAGATGAACGCGGCTGCATACAGGTGCGTACAAGGGAGACACTTCAGGAACTGTAATATAAACAGTCGCAGGGTTGGTTACTCACATACAGTATGCACATCATCCATCAGGATACTAGGGCTCTGTCAGACTTTCATAGATATGTAATATACCTGCACTTAACATACAGTGGCGTGAAAAAGTGTTTGCCACCTTCCTGATTTCTCATTTTTTTTGTAAGTTTGTCACACTTAAATATTTCAGATCATCAAACAAATTTAAATATTAGACAAAGATAACACAAGTAAACACAAAATGCAGTTTTTAAATGAAGGTGTTTATGATTAAGGGGAAAAAAATCCAAACCTACATGGCTCTGTGTGAAAAAGTGATTGCCCCATAAACCTAATAACTGGTTGGGCCACCCTTAGTAGCAACAACTGCAATCAAGCGTTTGTGATAACTGGCAGTGAGCCTTTTACAGCGCTGTGGAGGAATTTTGGCCCTCTTATCTTTGCAGAATTGTTGTAATTCAGCCACACTGGAAGGTTTTTGAGCATGAACCGCCTTTTGAAGGTCATGCCACAGCATCTCAATCGGATTAAGGTCAGAACTTTGACTAGGCCACTCCAAAGTCTTCACTTTGTTTTTCTTAAGCCATTCAGAGGTGGACTTGCTGGTGTGTTTTGGATCACTGTCCTGCTGCAGAACCCAAGTGCGCTTCAGCTTGAGGTCATGAACAGATGGCCGGACATTTTCCTTCAGGATTTTTTGGTAGACAGCAGAATTCATGGTTCCATTTACCACAGCAAGTCTTCCAGGTCCTGAAGCAGCAAAACAGCCCCAGACCATCACACTACCGCCACCATATTTTACTGTTGGTATGATGTTCCTTTTCTGAAATGCTGTGTTACTTTTACGCCGGATGTAATGGAACACACACCTTCCAAAAAGTTCAACTTTTGTCTCATCAGTCCACAGAGTATTTTCCCAAAAGTCTTGGGGATCATCAAGATGTTTTCTGGCAAAACTGAGACAAGCCTTTATGTTCTTTTTACTCAACAGTGGTTTTCGTCTTGGAACTCTGTGTCAGAGTTGCCATTTCCTGTTTGAGCTTTAATTTCAACAGTGTGTATTGTTGACATCCTTTGATAGTTTGGTTCACAGTCCTGCAC
This sequence comes from Pholidichthys leucotaenia, assembly GCA_020510985.1. NCBI lineage: Eukaryota > Metazoa > Chordata > Actinopteri > Cichliformes > Pholidichthyidae > Pholidichthys > Pholidichthys leucotaenia. The sequence goes on from CM035841.1 coordinate 337,468,185, forward strand.
ACCTGTCATCCATTTTCCATTACTCCTCACTCCGATATCCACACCTGAAATCAGTTATGTTATTATTTCCATGTCCTACTTAAGACACACACCGCCACTCATTCGGCATTGCAGCCTTCACGGATTCAGACGTAAGTTTGACGTGCTGTTTCTGATCCTTATCCATTGTTATTTCGCCTGTCTCTTTGAATCTTATTGTTTATTTGCTCACCTAGCATTTTGTGTTCTTAATAAATCCTCACAAACTCATGGTTCAGTGCCTGGGTCTCCTCTCTGCCACGAAGGGGCATTTATGACACTCTGCCATGGAGGCCATTTTTGCCCGGTGTGGCGTAACCCCCACACCAGATTGGGACATGCAGAGCGCGCATCTGGAGCGATTAACAGAACAATAGGCAGCCTACCTGTGTCTAGCTCCTTCCGCTGATATCATGCTGTTTTGTATGAGTCAAATGCAAACATTCAGGCTTCCTGCTCTTACTGTGATGCAAATGTCCCATGCCTTTCATGTGTTGTCTGTAACTGGGTATAAATACCGCACATGTTCTGTAACTCACTCTCTCTCTTTGACTGCTGCTGCTGACACACACACTCTGTGTCTCTTTGCTGGAGAGCCTGAGGACACACACCAGCCCGCCTGTACAAGGGCTGGGGTGGAGTTCCTATGATGGCGGTGTGATTTAATAAACCTGCTTAAAACCTCACTTCGCTGCCTTTATTTTATCATCCGCCATATTGGTGACCCCGAAGATGCACACGCTTTGTGCATCGCAACCTTCTGGCTTGGACAGCCACGCTGCCAGCGAACGCAGCTCCCGGCGGTGATGCTCCGACGACAAGCGAACACAGCAGCTCCCTTCTGCTTCTGGGAACTCTCCGGACATCACCCACGACCGGGAAAGCCGCAGCAAACTTCATGGTGGGATCTGCACGCCTAGATCGGCACATCCACGCTGGACCGGCCGCGCTCACAGCTCCTCCACATGAGAGCGCATGCACCTCGTCCCCTCTCCACGACGGCGACCTCCATGGCCGCGGAGAATGCAGTACGTGGACCTGAACGCACCATGGCCGAGCGAGTGACAAAGATCGTCTCCTCCCTCTCACCACTCCAACGCATCTGCACGAGCGCGAGGGACAAAGATCGTCTACTTCCTTTCACCGCTCCAACACATTGAACAGGGATGGTTACGCTCCCTGACCCTGTCTCCTCTCCAGCTGGCCCAACAACGCACGGAACCCCAGCACACGCACCGGGGAGTTACGAGGACGGCGCACCACGCACGGGACACATACGGCTCCACTGACCGCCTTCCTTCTTCACCGCTGCACACTGGCCCTTCAGGCTTGCTCGTACACCTGAGGCACGCACGCAGCTTGCTCACTGGATTTTATGGTCTTAGCCATGGCGCACAACGGGAATTCAGCAGTCTGCGGTCCCCGAAGGCTTTAAGGTTGTGCCCGCACCTAAAGTCAACACGTCAAGTCCCTTTGCTTTTGTTTTTTTTTTTTCTTACAGCCGCCACGCAGCCTCATCGCTCCTGTTTTTTCTTCACGGCCGCTATTAATCCTTGCAGGACTTAATCGCGAGAGGAGTCAGTGACTAATTTTTCTTCTTGTGATCTCCGCACGTTCAACGGGACAGCCCCTCGACATCGCGGAACAACGAGCAATTTTTGCGCGGCCCGGACGAATTCACCGTCCCCGGCCGGCATTTACTACCCCCCACCCCCCTCCACCTCCACCTGCACAGAGCTTTCCCTGCTCGCTGCCAAAGCTGGACTATCGAGGCCTCGGCCCCCTGCCGAGCCCTCTGGGGGGGGAGCGTGTGGCGTAACCCCCACAACAGATTGGGACATGCAGAGCGCGCATCTGGAGCGATTAACAGAACAATAGGCAGCCTTCCTGTGTCTAGCTCCTTCCGCTGATATCATGCTGTTTTGTATGAGTCAAATGCAAACATTCAGGCTTCCTGCTCTTACTGTGATGCAAATGTCCCATGCCTTTCATGTGTTGTCTGTAACTGGGTATAAATACCGCACATGTTCTGTAACTCACTCTCTCTTTTTGACTGCTGCTGCTGACACACACACTCTGTGTCTCTTTGCTGGAGAGCCTGAGGACACACACCAGCCCGCCTGTACAAGGGCTGGGGTGGAGTTCCTATGATGGCGGTGTGATTTAATAACCTGCTTAAAACCTCACTTCGCTGCCTTTATTATATCATCCGCCATACCGGTCTCTTTCTTATGGTGGAGTCATGAACACTGACCTTAACTGAAGCAAGTGAGGCCTGCAGTTCTTTGGATGTTGTTGTGGGGTCTTTTGTGACCTCTTGAATGAGTTGTCACTGGGCTCTTGGGGTAATTTTGGCCGGCCGGCCACTCCTAGGAAGGTTCACCACTGTTTCATGTTTTCGCCATTTGTGGATAATGGCTCTCACTGTGGTTCGCTGGAGTCCCAAAGCTTTAGAAATGGCTTTATAACCTTTTCCAGACTGATACATCTCAATTACTTTGTTTCTCACAGTTGTACCACAGTTAATTTATGTTTTAACGGGATGGGGGGGTAATCACTTTTTCACACAGGGCCATGTAGGTTTGGAATTTTTTACCCTTAATAATAAACACCTTCATTTAAAAACTGCATTTTGTGTTTACTTGTGTTATCTTTGTCTAATATTTAAACGTAGTGTCAATCTCTTTGGCTCCAATCTATAAAATCACTCTTCACCTTAAAGAAATTGTTTCACCCAAAAGTCTGGTCAAGAATTGTTTCCTTTACCTAAGAACCACAGTTTGAAAACACATTCCATGGTAAAAGGGACGATAAGGATCCTATTTCGTGCCAGGAACGAATTAGTCTGCAATCATAAATCCCAGAACTTCCTCTCCAACCAGGCAGTTTTATGTTTCAAGAACTGTTTGAAACATTCCAGATACATTGACCACATTCCACAGGTCTCTAGGAGTTATCCGCAGCTCAACATTACCCCCTGGTTGACAACTCTGGAATATGTTCGCTGTTGCCTCTGCAAGCTGAACTGGGGTTACTGGTTGAAATGACTTCCTTTTAACAAAAACTCTCAATTCTCAGATTATTTTCTTTTTCAGGACACCCTGGAAAATCAAGCGGGACTCTGACATACCATTCTGGTTTGAAATGCTTCATTAATCATTTGTTTAAATGTATTGCATGTTTGAAAAGGCTTAAATGAACCTTATTCTAATGCATGTTAATTACAGAACAAGTTTATAAAAGTGCATGTTTAACCCTCTGAGTTTGTGAATTTGCATGCCCCTAGTGGCAGAGTCTGGCGCGGCACCTATCATCTCACTCTGACATCATCGGCTCCATTCCGGATTTGTACTGATTTGTACTGATCTGCCAGTTTCAGAAGGTGGTAGAAATCCATTGGAGGACTCAATGGATGACACATAATATACCAAAAAAGAAGAACTCCTCATTTTCTTTTCTTGTTTTTAGCATTTTAGCCCAGAAAGCTAATATGGCTGCGATCGGTCATTGTCACCGTCACTTTGTCGGCTTTGTACGCGGAAATTAGCCATAGGATACAAGCAAAATTTATGTGGGATAATCATAAGACTTTGTAGATGTGGTAGGGACAGTACATGGCCGACAGAACGCAAAATAACAACCACGATGGGTGAAAACGCAGCGACCATGCCAGCCAGCCAGCCCCCCTTTGTCAAAAGTAAGAGAGGAATTTCTGTTTTTTTTTTAATGTACTGATTTCTTGTTCATATAATTTGAAGATAAGATGATGAGGTACCTCTATACAAAAAAAAAAACGGTGTCAAAAGACTGAACCATTCTTTGTGTAAATACGTCCAAAGTCGTTTTGACTTAGTTATGGTATTTAAAGAGGTGCTGTGACATTATGCAAATTAGATGCGTAAATCTATTCCTATCTGAAACTTTGGATCATATTTTACATCTTTCTATTAGACAGTAAGCCATTATCTCTTACCAATTTCAAGTTATAGTTTGGGTATAGTTTGGGGCGGTGCGGTGGCGCAGTGGTTAGCACTGCACCAGCACAGCAACTCACCCTTGGCCATGGGATCCCTGGTTCGATCCCAGCCCCTGACCAACAGTGATCTGTGTGGAGTTTGCATGTTCTCCCCGTATCTGCATGGGTTTACTCCAGGATTTCTCCGGTTTCCTCCCACAGGCCAAAAACATGCAGTTTAAGTTAATTGGAGACTCTAAAGTGGCCCTAGGTGTGAATGTGTGTGTGAATGGTTAAGGGATAGCACCATCCATCCAGGTGGATGCCCTCAATTTCCCTCAATTTCCCCTCTGGGGATCAATAGAGTATACAAAATCAAATCAAATCAAAATCAAATTATAGCCTTGGAAATCTGAACTATTTTATTAACAAAAATATTTACCACTCTTGACCACTAGGGGTTACGTCACAATTCGGTGACAGACACATTCAAAAGGTTAATGTAGCAAGAATGAAAATTAGTCATAAATCACTGAAGTTAGTTTAGCTTACACACATAAAGTGAATTTTCATTTTAATCAAGATGTGTTTCATCCTATTTGAAAAGCTTACTCAAGTCATCTGACTGATGCCAGCCAATCACCAGCCAGTCTCTGTTGGACAACGCCCCCTTTCATTCTATTGGTCGGTTATAGACAAAGGACTGCTTTCTTATTGGACTAGAGTTCATTCAAACCTCCTGCGATGGGAGACAATTGGTTCCCTTTTATGTCAGTCAAGTTTTTCCCCTGAAAAACTACTCAGTTTAAGTGAGGAATGCCCTAGTTCAGGCAGTTATTCTTTCTGTAAGTTTGTAAAAGTTGTCTGTGTGTCCTGCCTTGAATTCTCTCTTTCCTTTAAATGTCTGGGAAAAATATTTTTCTCTGTTTTGAGCTCAAACTCGTCTTTTATATGGAGTGAAACTCCGTGTTCTCAGACGTTTCTTTTCCTATTTTATTCTGTTAAACTTTTTCTATTGATTTTCCTTAACTCACCATGTTTTAAAGCGGACTGATCTTTTATTTCCTCACACTGGAAGCTTTTTTCGCCAATCCCCATGACATCTGAACAACTCTGGTTTTGTGGCTTGAATAATAAGGTTTTTTTATTGTTATCTTTTCGATTCTGTGCCTTTGATTAGACTCTGAACTATATCATCAATTTATTTGGACCCGGGAGAGCCACTGAAAAATCCTCTCGTGTTGTCCCCATGACATACTGCTTCAGCAGCCAGCAGCAGCCTCTCATCGTCATTGCCGGATCTCAGCTCCTAACTGTTTGTCTCTGGGAAGAAATTATCTGCTGGCAGATAATCTCCAGTATTATCAAATAAAGCTTCAGTGGAGGATCCAGCTGGAAAGCCAATGCAAAGGTCACGTGCACAAGATTCCTTTGTTTCATCTGCTGAGTAATGTGATGCCCATCGCCTTAAAGTATGTCATAATTTGTCTCAGGTTTAAAACTAATTCATAACTCTGATCGGAGCTATAGCATTGAAGAGAAATAGTATCCCTCTTTTCATTAAATCCTGTTTTTACTTTTAGAGTAACACAGAATTTCTTGTTCTGTATAATCAGCTTTTATAATTTTCTTCATAAAATTTGCGTCCAATTTTCTTCATATTTTGGTTACAGTTATTTCAACCTCCATTTTCACCACAGTTACAAATTCACACTAAGGTTTCCTTGGTTCCACAAATGTGATTACACTCTTTTGCTCAATAATCAGTTACAAGTTGAATGTGATGCTTGATACTTTATCATTTCACCGTACCAACAAGTCCGTTGAATGTAATGTCATTTAATCTGAGTCTGGTCATTAAAACTGTAAACGGTATATGGAAGTTTCTGTTGATTTCTTTTTCCTATGTCCGTTTCTGAAGTCACCCAGGAGAATTCATAAATATTTGAGACTGATTGATTGAAGGTATAAAGATTAGTTATTAATAAACTGTCCAAGTTTTGGACTGGTGCCCCAAAAACGATTTTTTTCCCAGTGTGTGTGTGGACCCGAAGCAAACCTTTGTTTCCACACACACCTATAGGTATAAATTAAATAATCTTTGTACCTTATAACCAATTCAGTTCAGTGACGAATCTAAATCACGCTGGACATGCAGCATGATAAAAGTTACTGAGAGGAAATTGTTTGAAGTAACAGTGCTGAATCGTATGCAAAGTTAAAATTGTGAGATTATTCTTGCATGAATAATCTGTAGAATTGCTAATTGTAGAATTGTTACTGGAGTTTGGCTTATGACAAACTGTAATAAAGGGCGCCATCCTCCATTCTTTTAAAAAGTTGCTGGCAGAAACAAGCCAGTAGAAGCATGAAAAAAAACAAGGCATGGTTGGTAGTCTGCAGACTGCGTCCAAATTTGCGCACTACGTTGCGCGTTCACATTCGCGCGTGACCAAAAGGGCCACATACCATTCACTTTGCATGAGAACTGCGCATGTGCAGATTAAGCAGTGCAACCGCCATCTTAGGAACCACCATTCTGAGTCATCCTGGCACCATTTTGGAGCAGGGACAGTCAGACCGCCTCCAAGTGACGTCACTGTGTCTCCTTCTCCTTGATTGCAGAAGGAACTGCCTCCATCTTGTGGTCAACTATAAGAATTGCATGCTTTCATAAATTTACCTCCAAATTAAAAGAAAACACAAATCTATTAAGCCAGTTTATAACCAAATCGAGCTTCCAAATGAACTTCAAAGGAACCCATATTATTCAGAATAACCTAAATTTAAAACCAATTTAACGTTTCTATGCCAAAAGCAGCAAAGAAGAAACTTGTTGGCTGTTGAAGGTTTATCCTCATTGGTGGATTACGTTCTACTGCATATAAACACAGTAGAAGCGTATAAAAACATACACTTTGTACTTAATCACTTACAGTATGTTAACCACACATTTTAATCTTTAAAGTTAAAAGCACATATATTTACACATTTTATGCAACAATTGCAAACTGTTGAAGCTCTATATACAGCCGTGGACAAAATTGTTGGTATCCCTCTGTTAATTAAAGAAAAACCCACAATGGTCACAGAAATAACTTGAATCTGACAAACGTGGTAATAAATAAAAATTCTATGAAAATTAACCAATGAAAATCAGACAATACTTTTGAATTGTGGTTCAAAAGAATTATTTTAAAAAACAAACTCATGAAACAGGCCTGGACAAAAATGATGGTACCCTTAACTTAATATTTTGTTGCACAACCTTTTGAGGCAATCACTGCAATTAAACGATTTCTGTAACTGTCAGTGAGACTTCTGCACCTCTCAGCAGGTATTTTGGCCCACTCCTCATGAGCAAACTGCTCCAGTTGTCTCAGGTTTGAAGGGTGCCTTCTCCAGACGGCATGTTTCAGCTCCTTCCACAGATGTTCAATAGGATTTAGATCAGGGCTCATAGAAGGCCACTTTAGAATAGTCCAATGTTTTGCTCTTAGCCATTCTTGGGTGTTTTTAGCTGTGTGTTTTGGGTCATTACCCTGTTGCAAGACCCATGACCTGCGACTGAGACCAAGCTGTCTGACACTGGGCAGCACATTTCTCTCTAGAATACCTTGATAGTCTTGAGATTTCATTGTACCCTGCAGAGATTCAAGACACCCTGTGCCAGATGCAGCAAAGCAGCCCCACAACATAACAGAACCTCCTCCATGTTTCACAGTAGGGACAGTGTTCTTTTCTTGGTATGCTTCATTTTTGTGTCTGTGAACATAGCGCTGATGTGCCTTGCCAAAAAGTTCCAGTTGTGTTTCGTCTGTCCATAGGACATTCTCCCAGAAGCTTTGTGGCTTGTCAACATGCAGTTTGGAAAATTCCAGTCTGGCTTTTTATGATTTGTTTTCAACAGTGGTGTCCTCCTTGGTCGTCTCCCATGAAGTCCACTTTGGATCAAACAACGACGGATGGTGCGATCTGACACTGATGTTCCTTGACCTTGGAGTTCACCATGAATGTGTTTAGAGGTTGTTCTGGGCTCTTTTGTTACCATTCTTCATCAAGTTTCCTCCTGCAGCCACGTCCAGGGAGGTTGGCTACAGTCCCATGGATCTTAAATTTCTGAATAATATGTGCAACTGTAGTCACAGGAACATCAAGCTGCTTGGAGATGGTCTTATAGCCTTTACCTTTAACATGCTTGTCTATAATTTTCTTTCTAATCTCCTGAGACAACTCTCTCCTTTGCTTCCTCTGGTCCATGTTTAGTGTGGTACACACCATGTCACCAAACAGCACAGTGACTACTTGTCACCCTTTAAATAGGCCGACTGATTGATTACAAGTTTGTAGACACCTGTGATGTTAATTAGAGGACACAATTTGGTTGAACATGTCCCTATGGTCACATTACTTTCAATCTTTTCTAGGGGTACCATCATTTTTGTCCAGGTCTGTTTCATGAGTTTGTTTTTTAAAATAATTCTGTTGAACCACAATTCAAAAGCATTGTCTGATTTTCATTGGTTAATTTTCATAGAATTTTTATTTATCACCACTTTTGTCAGATTCAAGTTATTTCTGTGACCATTGTGGGTTTTTCTTTCATTAACAGAGGGGTACCAACAATTTTGTCCACGTGTTTATGTGTGTTTTTTTATGGTGCATTGTGTGATTTCTTCCACAGGAAGCCCATTTCAGCTTAAGGATTCTAATAAATGCTAATGTTTATTCAAGAGTGACCTTAAAGTAGTGTTAACCTTGTGCATCCTGGTAAAGGATTTAGTGATTCACTGAATATCTATTAAAATTTTTCAAAATTAGGAAACCACATTAATCAATTAACACTTAAAAGCTCTAGGTATTATTTAAAGTCATTGTGTTACTCTTGGGTCATGTTTTTCTGCACAGGAAAAGGAAAGCAGTAACCAACTCACTATCTTTCACCAGGATTTAAAAGAGATGTCAAAAGGTGAAAACATTGATTATTCTGTAAATAAAACTTTATTGATAACAATCAAACAAATCACCATCATCATCACCAACAAATCATCATCTTTAATCCTGAAAAATCCTTGATGGCAAAATACACAAAAACAATTCACGTGTGTTTCCTAATCTGTAAATATTAAACATTTAAAAAGCTTTAAATGAGTATTTTGCTTTAACAATAAAAACAGTCAACCTTAACTTGAAAAGGAAGTGAAAACTTATAACTTTAAATCTCTAAAGCATTGAACCTTTTCTATTTTCATTGTTTCTTTTTGTAAATAAATCATTACCTTAAAGTAACATTCAACAAAAATTCCAAAGCTAGTTTTGATGACAATTCCAATATTAGGCTTTAAAAATTTAAGTAAAGAAGTCAATCCACACAAATTTTAAACTACAAATCAAAAGACAGTTTCAACAAACAAATAAATTGAAACATCTCCACATTTCTAAACAATTTCAAAATTATACCTCCCTTCTTACAAGCCTGTAAGCTGGAACAAGTTCTAAAAAGAGCTTATAACTACCACTAATATAAAATAACAATCAAGGCTATCCTTTGACTAACAAAGTTAGCTATAATCAACAAGTTGATTTTTAAGCTAACTGGTAAACAACAGTAAAACATGGTGGGTCTACAAACAACCGACCGATTTACCAAACTGGATGACCTTCAAGCAACATTGGAAGGATGGACCTCTGATCTTATATCTAGCTTTACAACACGGGTCAAGAAAACACAGTCCAAAGATCTGAAGCAACTCACTGAAGACCTTTTGGATGACTACACTAAAAAGCTACCAGAAGGAAAAGATCTCCCCAGCGTGTTAGGTGAGTTCGCACTAGCATTAGTCATGAAATTAAAAGTAGCTGAAAATGAGCTAGAAAATCAACAATCGACAATCACTAAAGGAAAAATTGGACCAATCTCAAGATAAAAACGACAATACTCAAGCTCAACTTGATGATGCGTTACGAGATTTGGACCAGGCAGAGTCAGGAAAGCGACGGTTGACACATGACAACGACTTGCTTCGCCAAGAGAACAGTGAACCTGAAGATGCCCTTCAGGACATGAAGAAGGAACTCAGAAGAGTTGAAAGTCAACTTGAAAACATGAAGTCTGACTACAAGGAATGTCAACAGCTCCTACAAGAAGCACATAAAGACCGGGACTTCCGTCGCGTTCCCTTGCCTGATTCTTGTTTTGAGTACAGACGATCACGTGGACAGCATGTGTGTGCCCCTTCAGATCGCGACCTGGACAAGATCGCGAAAAATCTTACGAAATTTGATCCAGGTCCTACAGGTTCACCTGATACCAAAGCCTATTTACAAGACACTGACTACTATCTGCGCAAGTACCCTGATGCCACGGTCGATGATCACATCTATTTGATTAAACTAACATCTAACAGGTCAGTTTCGGGTAGATGGTGGCTCGTCAACCTGGGAAGGTAGCCCATCTAGGGGAAGGTAAACCCTGATTTCAAACCTCCGCTGCCTTGCGGCACACCCGGTCATGGGAAAGGCTTCGGGAGTCAACCCTGAGGAAAAATCCGGAGTCGGAGCCCCTAAGGCAGTTCTCTGTTGTGCTCAACATCATTCTGGCAGCTCCTGCGACGGCGCTGGTGCCAAACTATAGCCGCCCGGCTGTTCCTTTGGATTCATCAGTGACGTGGAGAGGGGGGACATGCTGCATGGGTAACATCTTGTCCTCCATATCTTCCTGCCCAGGCTTGAATCCTACCAACGCCCAACGCTGGAAGGTAGAACACCGGTGCGCATCGGCCTGTTCAGCCACAGGCGGTGCTGTTCCAGCAGAGTAGACGTTTAGGATTCTCTTCCATGGTCATCATAGACCGACGGAGGCCGCCGCCAAACAGGTCAGTATCAAAATTTATAGGCAGACAGCCAACAGATATCAGGACAGACTACATGTTACTCTACGAAGCGATCGAAAAGGAATTCTCACTCAGAGCCTCCACAGGCCTACTACCAGCGACTCCTCCTTGCATATTTTGGATCTCAAAATACACCAGGGATGGAAGAAGACCACAATTTCAAGACCCTCTTCATCCAGAACCTCCATCCCACTGTGAGTCACCACCTTGGAGTTACAGCTAACCCAAGGTCAAGCTCAATAAGTCAGCTGAGAGAGTTTGCACATTATGCATTCCAAAAACAGCAACAAAGTCGCAACAAGCACGCTGAGCCTGCCACCGTGCTAGCTGTCAGCGCTGCGTCTAACACCCTGGAGTTGGAAGGAGCCCCTCGCTCCACTTCATCTCCTACACCACGATTACATAAAAAACCGAGATGTTTCTCCAACCAACCTCATCAAGGTCAAAACCAAAGTAGGTCCTCTGGATCTCATGTAGGACCAACTTTGCAAAAACCCGACTACCATCATAGGCTATATCCACCAGATGGGTCGCGAGAACATGGTATGGACTCTCAAGATGACAGATACCAATACAAAGACACGCGTAACCACGGCAAATAGTCTCCTCCACCTCGTCACATAAGCTCAGAAGTAGAGACCAATCATAAACCTTGAAAGAAGAAAGAAACTCCTACTCTCAGTAGAGAAGATATAGAAGTTGTCAAACACCTTCTAGCGGAGATTCAAAACAACAAAGAAAATGAAACTGCTAACATCCTAGCTATCGCAGCTGTGCCAACTCAGAACAAACGCTCTAAACCATGAAGAAAAGGCAAAAAGAAAATCCCTCTTACAACTGGAGAAGAACCAAAGGACCCAATGCAGTCCAGTGCTGTTATGGCAGCCCAACCACAAGTCAAAGACCACTCCTCTAAAAACGACATTTTGCAAATCCGTGTCGAACCACCAGTTCCACAATTTCGGTGCGATTTAAATGAGAGGGGGGTGGCGTGAAAATTCTATCTTCCACTGACCTTTGAAGACGTGATGTGTCAGGACGCTGTTTTAGACACCGCCACCGACATCACTCTTATGTCACACAACCTTTTTGACAAACTACATGTAGCTGCTAACCGCACTCACAAGGATTTAAAACTGGAACCCTATTCATTAGCCGTTTGATCATATGCGCTCTCTAAAACAACCCTGTCGGGCGTGTCACTAGTCAAAGTCTCCATTGGCCCGATGACCTCGACTCATCCGGTCTATGTGTCCAAACTTAACTCCATTCCATTGCTCGTCAGCAAAGATCTACTGAACCGCTTTGAGCCACTGATTGATTTTAAGAATCTCAAACTATGGGCTCAAACTCAACAGCCTCACCCATTCGACCTAACAAGGACAACTGAATCACAGTGCTTGGTTCTTGACACTTTAGACACCCCAAGTTTCACACAACTAGCACTGTTGGAACAACCGAAATCGATTGAAAACAACCGTAAAAACCAAGGTGAACACTGTCCTCAAGAAGTCAAAGGTCACCTTCAAACACAAGGTCAAGACAAAGAATAAAATGCCCTTGGGAACTCACTGGCCGAGCAGAAAGCTCCACATGGCCCCCTTGGTACCTTGGACTCAACGTGGGTGTCACCTTCTGAATCCCACCCACCCACCCCTGTGGCCTGCGTGGTCACTGGAGCCAAATCAACCGGCTACCTGGAAACTCCGCAACCTCAAGGTTATGCATCGGTGGACCCAACTTTTGTGAACACTAGACATGCATTTACTCAAGCCCGTGATCCCGTGGTCCATAAAACCATCATACACCAGTTGGACCCAACTGTACACATGCTCCCCGCATCAAATTTCTCTAATATGACGAAGGCGAAAACACTTCCTGCAACGCAGCCTTCTCTGCAGCTACACAATGGCACTCGTATTCCTGCTTCCGATGAACAATCATCACCACCGCTCGTAGTTCCTCGAAACCAGAGGAGGGTGATGACTGCCAACGCCCATGACCTTCCAGCTGCAGAACACAGAGGTGTCAAAACAATGTACAGTGCTCCCAAGGCCACACTTCAAAAACACTGGGACCAATCTGCCAAACCAGGCAAAGCGTACAATGACCAAAAAGCCTCCCATGGCAAATCTCAAGGGGGGACAAGGTCTTCCACTACGCATTTGTACCGCAAACACAACAAATCAATCTACAGGCAGGGAAAATTGCTCCTAAATTCCTGCCCGGGTGAATGAATCTACACGTTGTCAACAACAAACTCTGGCCACTTAAGTACCAAATCCAGGACCCCATTTTCAAATGGGCCCATCACAATCAGAGTAAACTTTACCAAAACCCCATGGGACTTGTCGGGTACAACACTGTCACAGTAAGTCATAAACAAGATTAAAATCAGGCCTGCAGAGAGGCCTCCGAGAAATAACTGTCAGCTAACAATTAGCCTCAGGTGCATTCGGTTGCATTTCTCAAAACCAATCAGTGAACTACACCAAAACTTCCAAAAGAAAAAGGGTAAATTAAAACCAAATTATTCCTTAAACTAATCTTAAAGGCCTCTATAAAATCTATTCCATTTCAATCAACTTACTACTCTCAAATAGTACACACAAAACATCCAATACCATTAGCTTGGGCTAACAACATCAAAATTCCTACTAAAGGTGATAAAATATCTAAGGTTTAGAGTTCAATCTCTAAAAGAACTTGTTCCACCTCTGAGAATAATTTTCATCTGCCACCCAGGTGTCTAAAAGAAAAAACCAACAAGAAGGTTGAAATTAAAATTAAAATCACTCACTGATATTTGGTTGCCAGGATGATGGCCCTCCTGTTTTTCAGTTCAGCCCTACACCTAGCAATCACATCTACTGTCACCCAGCCAGAACGGGGCAGAGCCAAGACAAAAAGTCAACAATCCTTAGATGGATTCTTAGTAACAGTCTGAGCATTAGGGCCTCTTGTTAGCCTTAGCACATCCACTGTTAACTCGGTCAACACCGCTACACTAAAACGCCAGGTAGTTGAATCACAAACCACTACCAAAACTTTGTAAGATACTGTGTTGGTTTTGAATGTTTGCTCCAAAGCTTCAGTCAAACTCAACAAGGTCTTGAACTTTTTGCTCTTCGTTTAAAGGTTAATTATGCTCACACACAGATGGTGTCTATGTTACTCTCAGATGTAGCTAGGAACATTAGCTTTCCAGTTAACACTTTAGCAATGAGCCTGTTTCCACTCTTTCTTGGCCCTTTTTCAGTGGTCACAAATTTACTCCTCGTTGCCATTCAAAGAACAATGATGACATTCCATGTTCACTCAGTTTTCCAGAATAAAAGCATCAAACACCCTATGACTCAGACATCTGTGGAACCATGGTTTGGTCCAGCTAAACCAACCCTATCTGAACCTCCTTGAGTTATCTCAATATTACTTAGCCAAAACATTTACCTCAGGTATGTAAAAATTACATACTTTTTATTTTTGTACCTTAGTACCCAGAATTGTCTTTTTGTACTTTTGTAACCAGAATTTTTGAGGCTTTACATGCATATACAATATTTTAGTATATTTTAGACAATTTTTATATTTGTCCATATTCAAATTATTTTTGAAGATTCCTATAAGTTTGTTGTTTTTTTTTCCAGTAAACCAAACTCAAAGATCTATACTCAGGAACTGATACTGTTTACAATCTTAGGGCTTATGGACATCAGAACCATTAGCTCAGCAGTTGGGTCAAGAGTTGCCAATTGGAACCAGCCACCAAGGATGTGTACCAATGCTGACCGAAGCTCACCATTGATACAGAGGGGGGATATGTAGAGTCAATCCCTTTGGCTCCAATCTATAAAATCACTCTTCACCTTAAAGAAATTGTTTCACCCAAAAGTCTGGTCCAAGAATTGTTTCCTTTACCTAAGAACCACAGTTTGAAAACACATTCCATGGTAAAAGGGACAATAAGGATCCTATTTCATGCCAGGAACCAATTAGTCTGCAATCATAAATCCCAGAACTTCCTCTCCAACCAGGCAGTTTTATGCTTCAAGAACTGTTTGAAACATTCCAGATACACTGACCACATTCCACAGGTCTCTAGGAATTATCCGCAGCTCAACATTACCCCCTGGTTGACAACTCTGGAATATGTTCGCTGTTGCCTCTGCAAGCTGAACTGGGGTTACTGGTTGAAATGACTTCCTTTTAACAAAAACTCTCAATTCTCAGATTATTTTCTTTTTCAGGACACCCTGGAAAATCAAGCGGGACTCTGACATACCATTCTGGTTTAAAATGTTTCATTAATCATTTGTTTAAATGTATTACATGTTTGAAAATGCTTAAATGAACCTTATTCTAATGCATTTTAATTATATAAGGACAAGTTTATTAAAGTGCATGTTTAATGTAGCAAGAATGAAAATTAGTCATGAATCACTGAAGTTAGTTTAACTTACACACAAAGTGAATTTTCATTTTAATCAAGATGTGTTTCATCCTATTTGAAAAGCTTACTCAACTCATCTGACTGGTGCCAGCCAATCACCAGCCAGTCTCTGTTGGACAACACCCCCTTTCATTCTATTGGTCAGTTACAGACAAAGGACTGCTTTCTTATTGGACCACAGTTCATTCAAACCTCCTGCAATGGAAGACAATTGGTTCCCTTTTATGTCAGTCAAGTTTTTCCCCTGAAAAACTACTCAGTTTAAGTGAAGAATGCCCTAGTTCAGGCAGCTGTTCTTTCTGTAAGTTTGTAAAAGTTGTCTGTGTGTCCTACCTTGAATTCTTTCTTTCCTTTAAACGTCTGGGAAAAATTCTTTTTTCTGTTTTGAGCTCAAACTTGTCTTTTATATGGAGTGAAACTCTGTGTTCTCAGATGTTTTTTTTTTCCTATTTTGTTCTGTTAAACTTTTTCTATTGATTTTCCTTAACTCACCATGTTTTAAAGTGGACTGATCATTTTTTTTTCTCACACTGGAAGCTGTTTTCACCAATCCCCACGACATCTGAAAAACTCGGGTTTTGTGGCTTGAATAATAAGTTTTTTATTGTTGTCTTTTCGATTCTGTGCCTTTCATCAGATTCTGAACTATATCATCAATTTATTTGGACCCGGGAGAGCCGCTGAAAAATCCTCTCATGTTGTCCCCATGACATACTGCTTCAGCGGCCAGCAGCAGCCTCTCATTGTCGTCGCCTGATCTCAGCTCCTAACTGTTTGTCTCTGGGAAGGAATTATTTGCTGGCAGATAGTCTCCAGACAAATCTCCAGACAAAAACAAATTTGGCATTTTCCAAGAACTTTGGAACAAAGGTGCGGGGAAAACAATGGTGCGCCGGGCCCGGGACGCTGGCAGCCCCTGTACTGGAAAAAAACTGCGCGAGCGGGTCGGTCCCAGGCGCGGGGCTCTCTGGCAAAAATTCCCCAGGGATCCGCTACGGCTGAGAAAAAATGAGTTCTGTCGGGGAAGCTGCCAAAACTTCCTTAGGCGTAGAGCACAATCCCAATAGGACCCAAGGCAGGCGGTCCACCCAATTTGCATCCGTTAGCGAGGCTCTGAACGCTGTTTCAAGTGACCTGTGAAAACGTTTACACAACCCATTAGCCTGGGGATTGTACGCGGTAGTGCGGTGGATTGTGATCCCCAGGCTGTCGGCCATCGCGGTCCAGCATTCCGAAACGAATTGCGAACCCCTGTCGGAAGTGATGTCCAACGGGGATCTGAACCATACGACCCAAGCCGACAAAAACATGCTAGCTACCTCAGCAGATGTGATGGAAGCCAGCGGGACCACTTCTGGCCAATGCGTGGTGCGGTCCATGATTGTTAAAAGGTGTGTGAATCCCTGCGACAGCAGAAGGGGACCCACTAAATGCACATGTATGTGGTTAAACCTCCTGGCTAGAATTTGAAATGGCTCGAGGGGGGCTTTGGTGTGCCTGTGCACTTTAGCCCACTAGCACGTGACACACGCTGCAGCCCATTCTTTCACATCCCTGCTTAGGCGAGGCCAGACAAATTTGAACCCCACCAGTTTAACCTAGGCGTGCACGCCAGGATGTGAAAGGGAGTGGACGGACTCAAAAACGCGGTGGCACCAAGAGCTCGGAACCACTGGGCAAGGGCGGCTGGTGGAGATGTCGCAGAGCAAGAGGGGCACCCTTCTTGCACCACCCTGCTCTCCAGTTTTAATCCAGTAGCTGCGGACTGGAGCGCGCAAATGTCTGTGTCCCCAGTTTGGTCGGCAGCCATGGCGGGAAAATCTATCCCCATGTAGACCAGGCAGACTAATGCGTGCAACAGACAGCCAGCCACAACATTAAGCTTACCAGCTATGTGTTGAATGTTGGCAGTGAACTCTGAGATTGCGGCCAAGTGCTGTTGCTGCCAAGCTGACCATGGTTCCAAAACTTTGGACATTGCGTACATTAGCGGTTTGTGATCAACAAACGCAGTGAACTCGCGGTCCTTGAGCCAAAACTAGAAATGGCACATAGCCAGGTCCCGGGTTGACTCCCGGTCAAAAGTGCTGTATTTACGCTCATTGTCGCATAAAGTACAGCTGAAAAATGCGAGTGGCTGCCACAACCCGGAGATGTACTGCTCCACCACGGCTCCTATCGCAACGTCAGACGTGTCTGTGGTGAGCGTCATCTGTGCTTACGGGGTTGGATGGGCCAGCAAAGCTGCATTAGCGAGCGCTGTTTTGGCATTTGTGAAAGCCTGGACGCACTGGGGGGTCCAGTCAGTGCTTTCCGTGGGCTTCTTTTTTTTTTTTGAGCAAGCCGTACAGTGGTTGCAGCAGCTGGGCTGCCCAGGGGAGGAAACAGTTGTAAAAATTGACCATCCCCAAAAATTCCTGTAGCGCCTTCACGGCCTGTGGACGCGGAAAATCTGACACGCGCACATTTTATCCGGCAGCAGGATCGTGCCCGCCGGCAAGATGCAATGGCCCAAAAAATCAATCACTGGCAGCCCAAACTGGCATGCTGCCGGGTTAACAATAAGCCCATGTGCTTCCAACCGTTGGAAAACTTGTTTGAGATGGGCAAGATGCTCCTCCTTTGACGTGCTAGCCACCAAAATGTCATCTAAGTAGACAAAAACAAATGGCAAGTCACGGAGCACCACATCCATCATTCTTTGGAAAGTTTGCGCTGCGCCCTTTAACCTAAATGGCATGTGTAAAAACTCAAAAAGACCAAAAGGACTGGACGCCATGGTGATAGCAACCTAACGGGGAAACTCCCAGACTCAATCCAAGGAAAACGTCCTCAAAATCAGACCTAACGGATTTTTGGAAGATTAAAATTCAAAAGACAATAACACCATGCCTAACCAAAAGCAGAGGAAACTGACATTCCCCAGATCAGGACGCACAGCGGCCGCGGAATCGGAACCAGAAGACCTCCATTCAGAAGACGAGTGCCTGGGCCTAGCTAACAAAAGGATTAGCTTGAAATTGCTATTTGACGAATTACGACGATTTCGGGCCGAATTTCTTGAATTCAGAGAGGATCTAAAAAAGGCGAACAGCAGAATGGACCAGGCCGAAAACCGAATCTTGGAAGCTGAAGACAGAATAAAAGTGCTTGAAGATTCTGTACTGGATTTACACAGAAAACAGTCAAGGCTGGAGGCTAAGCTAGCCGACCAAGAAGGAAGACAGAGGCGAGACAACATCAGAATTCACAGTCTGAAAGAAGGAGCTGAAGATGGTTTCAACACAGTGGCAGAATGCGTGGAATCCTTATTGAGAGAGAAGTTGGATATTCCACAATCCACCGATTTGAAGATAGAAAAGGCACATCGCACATTAGCCGCAAAGCCAGCCCCGGAAGCGCCCCCACGTTCAGTGTTGGTAAGATTCTCCGACTTCAAAATAAAACAAGAAGTTGTAAGACGGGCTTGGCAGAAGAAAGGATTTATGCATCAAGAAAGAAAAGTCTTCGTGGAACACGATTACGCCCCTGAAGTTCTTAAAAAGCGACGGGAATATAACGACGCCAAAAAGGTTTTACGGGAAAAGAATCTACGCTTTCAGACGCCATTTCCGGCGAAGCTAAGGGTCTTTTACGGGGAAGAGTCATGTCTCTACAATTCAGCGGAAGAAGCAACAACTGACATGGCAAGAAGAGGACTCCCGGTAATGGTGCTTAAACCCGCAGCGGATCTGAACGAGAAAATCAGAGCTCAAACGTGGTCCACTCAGAGACCTTCAAAATCCACGGGCCAGCAGCGGGAACACCCAGCCCCAGAGCTACAAAGATAAGCTTTCCAGTTCCAGAAAGGAATAGCGACCTTTTTGGTTTTTTTTTTTTTTTTTTTTTTTTTTTCTTTCTCTCTACAGTCACTCTGCACTTCCATCCCCCCTCCTACAAGGTAACAAACATTAAAGAAGATGCAGAATCAGCATGTGGTAAAACCTTTCATGGAGCAGTTTTAGCATTAGAAACAAATGTCTTCTTAATTTAAAGGGGAAAAAAAAAAATCATGTTAAAATAGAAATGTAACAATGACCCACATGTTCTCCCCACACTAACAAATACTGTATTAGAGTGAATGTTTGCTGTGATGGGGGTGGGAGGGTGCACACAAGCTCATAGGGTATAGGCATTAAAAAAAAAAAAAAAATCATTACAAATTCGGATTGGGATCTGAAATTCACGTTAAAAACATGGGACAACTTACAGGGGTAAGAGAGGGCCCTCAACACGTAACAGAGTTTGAGGAATTTCCCTCAGAGCCCATACTCCATCAGGGCTCTTACGGGGTCTTTAAAGAGACCCCAGCTCAGGAAGTTTTTTTGACAGTTTTTTGTTTTAAAGTTTCGTTCATTATGTACTTAATGTTTTTTATGTTCTTAATGTTCTTTCAGTTTCTTAGTAGCAAAAAAGAGGGCCACCACACTGTTATACTAAATAAGAAAATACAATGGAGAAACAGGGTGTAACCAAAATAGCCTCATATAATGTAAAAGGGATCCTGAATCCAGTTAAAAGATCCAAGATTCTACGCAAAATGAAAAAAGACAAAGCAGAAATAGTATTTTTACAAGAAACCCACCTAACAGACATGGAACACACTAAACTCAGTAGACAAGGGTTTAAAATGATCTCTTCATCTTCATATAAATCAGGGAGGAGGAGGGGAGTAGCGACATTGATATCAACCAAAATTACATTTGAAAAAAAATCAGAACACAAAGATAAAGAAGGGAGGTACAGTTTGGTAACTGGGCGGCGAGAGGGAGAAGATATCACCCTGCTGAATGTATATGCACCACCAGGGGCTAAATGGAAATTTTATAAAAATGTATTCGACCTAATGATAACTAAAGCCCAGGGTTTAGTGATATGTGGTGGAGACTTCAATCTAAGACTGAATCCATACTGGGATGCAACAGGTAATTCTTCACATCAAAATAACACCCAAAATAGGAATACTCGGATGCTGCTAAAAGAAATGGGAATCTGTGACGTATGGAGGGAATTCAACCCCAGTGTAAAAGATTATACTTTTTATTCAACGCCACATTCATCTTACTCAAGGATTGATTACTTTTTTATGTTTAATAGAGACATTGGAAGAGTAAAAACATGTAAAATAGGACTGATGGATCTCTCTGACCACAGTCCGATCTATATGGATTTAAACATCCAAAAATACACAAATAATACATTTTCCTGGAGGCTGAATTCAAGTGTCCTGAAAGGGCCACTGAAAGATGAATTGGAATCAGATATTCTCAGATATTTGGAAGAAAACGATAATGGAGAAGTATCCCCTTTAATACTGTGGGATGCGTGCAAAGCTGTAATAAGGGGAAAAATTATTGCAAAACTGGCAACCCAAAAGAAACTGAGACAAGAAAAACTAATCACACTAGAGTCAGAGCTCAAGAACCTAGAAAAAGAACACAAAGATAACACTCATTCTAATGGCTCGCTCAAGATCAAAGAAATTAAAAAATCAAATAAATGAGATCTACACAATAGAAATCCAGAAGAAACTTACATTTCTGAAACAAAAACACTATGAAGCAGGCAGTAAATCGGCAAAATTACTAGCCTATAAATTGAGGAAACAACAAACGGAAAGAGCAATCTACAAAATCAGAGACCCAGTATCAAAGGAAATAAAATTCAGAATTCAGGATATTCTTAAAAGCTTCGAGAATTACTACAAGAACTTATACTCCCACAAAAAACATAAAAACGCATCCGAGACATTCCTAAACACATTAAACCTTCCCCAACTTACGGAATCACAAAATAAAACCCTACTGTCAGAAATACAACCTAAAGAATTGGAAAAAGCAATTATGAAACTTAAAGCTAACAAATCCCCAGGAGCAGATGGCTATACAGCAGAATGGTACAAAACCTTTAAACAGCAACTATCTCCTCTCCTCCTGAAAACATTTAACTACGTCCTCCACACAGGGGAAATCCCCCCCTCCTGGAGAGAAGGGGTCATTGCAGTCATACCTAAACCTGAAAAGGATAAACTAGAATGCTCCAACTACAGACCAATCAGTGTATTAAATCAGGACTATAAGCTTTTTACCACTATCCTTGCCAAAAGGTTAGAAAACATACTGACAGACTTAATTCACTTAGACCAAACAGGTTTTATAAGACAAAGACAGACACAAGACAACATTCGATGCACTTTACACATAATTCATCATATAAAAAAATATAACTTAAATGCAGTCATATTGGGATTAGATGCTGAAAAAGCATTCGATTCGGTTGACTGGTCTTTCCTCTATAAAATCTTATCCAGTTTCAATTTTCATAACAACTTCATTAGAACTATACAGGCATTATATAAAAAACCAACAGCTAAAATAAGGATTAACGGTAATTTATCATCATCTTTCGAGCTGGAAAGAGGATGTCGTCAAGGCTGCCCCCTGTCTCCACTGCTCTTTGCAATCTTCATAGAACCTCTGAGCCAATGGATAAGACAAAATCAAGAAATTCAAGGTATTACACTTGGTCAGAAAGAACATAAAATAGCACTCTTTGCTGATGACATTTTAATATACCTAGGGCAGCCAGACACTTCTCTACCAGAACTAATCTCAGTTTTTTCATACTATGGAGATTTATCAGGGTACAAATTAAACATGCATAAAACCCAAGTTTTAACATTCAACTATGACCCAAATCATTTTTCACTAAATGAACTCAAAACTAACTGGGAGTTGAAATCTATGAAATATCTGGGGGTCAATATCCCGAAACAACTCAACAAAATTATAACACTAAACTATGATCCACTGGTGACAAAAATAAAATCTGACCTAGCAAGATGGAATATGATACCATTCTTAGGTACCGCACAAAGAATTGAAGCAGTCAAAATGAATATACTTCCACGTCTTCTATACCTTTTCCAAACAATACCGGTAGAACCTCCCAAAAAAACATGGCAGGAACTGGACAGAAGGATCTCAAGATTCATATGGCAGGGCAAGCGACCTAGAATCAGATATAGAACCCTACAGCTAAACAAAGACAAAGGTGGGCTCGCACTGCCAAATATCAGGGACTATTTTATAGCTGCACAAATTAAAACTTGAGTAGAGATATGTAACCCAGTCTACACTGCACAATGGAAGGAGATGGAATGCCAAATAACAAGTGACATCCCCCTACAGGCGATAATAGGGAACAATGCCTTAACTAAACTCCTGAATAACACTAACCCGTGGATAGAGACCCCGCTAAAAATTTGGTTTAAGATAGTCAGAGAGAATCAAGCTAAAGAGCCCTATCGACTTCTGCAATGGATTGCCTATGATCAAGACTTTACCCCCAATAAAACAGACACTAGATTTAAAGAGTGGAAAGAGAAAGGGCTGATAAAATATGACGATTTTTTTAAGGGGCAAACTTTAAGAAGTTTTGAAGATTTGAAAAAACAAGGTCTAATAAATCAAGATCTTTACAGGTTCTTTCAGCTTAGACACCACATAAACAATATACTTAAAAAGGAGGATTTGGAAAGGGCCCAGTCAGGTGTTCTGAAGGTCTTTTTAATGGCATATAAAGGGATCCCAGGGATCAGATACATTTCTAAAATATACCAAGGTCTTCAAGACTTAAAAGGAGACAACACATCGTATATAAAAGAGAGATGGGAAAAAGAGGGGAATTTCACTTTAACAATTGGAAATATGGGAAAAGCTAAATAAACAGCAATGGAAAAGTACCTCATCCCTGCAGTGGAGAGAATTTGGATGGAAAAACTTGGTAAGATTTTTCAGAACACCTGCACAAAACAAATTTACCCATAAGGGGTTGAACTGTTGGCGCTTGTGTGGTGAAAAGACTGCAAATCATTTTCATGTGTTTTGGTCATGCCCAGTTATCCACCAATATTGGTCCAACGTACAGACAATATTGGGGAAAATATTCAAAATAACAGTTCCCTTTTCTTTTGTAACTTTGTATTTGGGTTTATTACCGGACTCACTGGAAAGACGAGGAGATAAATACTTATTCAATGTTTTAATATTGGCAAGTAAAAAAGCCCTAACTAAAAAATGGATGCTGAAGGACTGTCCTACACCTGAAGATTGGATTAACGTGATTCAAGACATTTACTCGATGAAAAAGTTGACATTCGCACTGAGACAGGACATGGATGGGTTCATGAACTTTTGGCAACCCTGGATCGCATATGTGTCTTCCATTAGAACTAATCTTTGACAAATACCATTTCAATAATGGTCCCGCTCTTTGTTCCAACGCTACTCAGTTCCTCTTTTACTTTTAATTACTTAATTTTCTGTTTGTTTGTTTTTTGCTGTTCTGTTTGTTTGTTTATTCCTTTGTTTGTTTGTTTTTTATTTAATTCTCCTTAACTTCACTTTTTCTTTCACTTTAAAAAAAGGGGGGGGGGGTTGTTGTAATAACTATCCTACCAATGTTGTCAAATAGCAAAAAATAAGGGAACATGTGATGAAAATGTAAACAATGCAATGCTGTAATGACCTGTATACCCTTTACAAAAACTTAAATAAAAAAAAAAAAAAAAAAAAGACCAAAAGGAGTTATTACTGCCGTTTTGGGAACATCCTCTGCGCAAACTGGGACCTAGTGGTAACCACAGACCAGATCCACTTTTGAAAAAATGCACGTCCCAGCCAGGTGCATGGAAAAATCCTGGATGTGTGGGATGTGATACCGGTCGTGTTCCGTGGCGTTGTTCAAATGTCGGAAATCGCCGCATGGCCACCACGACCCATTGGCCTTGGGCACCATGTGCAGCGGGGATACCCAAGGACTGTTGGAGCACCTAACAATGCCTAATCACTCTAACTTAGCAAACTCCTCGCGTGCTGGCTAGTTTAACTGCATCCAGGCAGCAAGGGCGCGTGAACACAGGCGGACCTTTCATTGTGATGAAATGCTCAACCCCGTGCTTGGTTACCATAGCGGAAAAGGTGGGAACCGTGAGTGCTGGGAACTCAGAAAGCAGACGCTGGTACTTACTCCCTGGAGCTAGACCATTAGCGTGTGTTGGTGGCCCAACTCCCCGAGCTATGCAGGGCAAGGAGGAAAAAGAAACAGCATCCATTAAACGTCTGTTGGCAACATCAACTATCAGTCTATAAGCACACAGAAAATCAGCATCTAAGATGGGGACTGTCCTTTCACCATCCTTTCTCCAAATGTCCTGATGTGGGATCCGTTGGTGGCCGTAAAAGCCGGGCCGCAGCCTTCTGCCAGCCTGTCCACACTGACAAGCAAAATGAGGCTCTTCTGGGAGCCAGAATCTACCAAAAAACATCTCCCAGAACGTGTGTCCGTGATGAAAAGCAGCTTCTCCCTGTCGCCAGTGGTTGCAGCTACTGCTGACCGCTGGCTGTCTCATTTCCCGGCTTTCTTCAAGTGGCACAGCGGCAGACAACGTTGCACTTCCCTGCCAAAACAGTGGTGATAAAAACACAGCGTTCTGGTCCTGTGTCTCCAGGTGGCCATCCTGGCCACCACCATTGGCTCCTCAATCTCACTGGGCTCCGCCGGAGATCCCAGTCTCACTGCCTGAACACTGAAAGCCTTGTTTACCAGGATGATGCGGTCTGCCTCCTCTGCCAGTGCGCGGTAGTCCCTGGCCGCCAGCAGCAGTAAGTTAGTGAGGATCGCTCGCGCTGAAACCAGTAGATTTCTGAGGAAGAGGTGGGCGAAAAGGAAAGCTCCATCGTCCGTGCCCATCAACGTGAGCATGCTCTCCACCAGGGCCACAGCCGATCTGTCTCCTAACTCCCAGAGGGTGAGGAGCTTTTCTGCCCTCTCAGCGTCTGAAAGGGTATAACAGCACAGCAGCAGCCGCTTGAGAGCGCCATATTTTCCTTGGGCTGGCGGATCTTGGAGTGGACTCATGGCTTGTTGTGTGGCGCGCGTGTCCAGCGCAGCTACCACGTGATGGTACTTGGTGTCATCTGTAGAGATTCCACAGAGGGTGAACTAGGCTTCCACGTGCACAAACCAAGCGGCCAGCTTGTGGAGCCAAAAGTCTGCGAGCCTGACAGTAATGGCGCATACAGCAGTGTGAGGCCCCTGCGGGAATGTCTCCGCGGAGGTGCTCGGCTCATTCTCCATTTCACGTCTCAGGGTGTGGAGGATGGAATCAGACGCAACAACGAGCTGACGAAAAAGAACTTTATTCTCCTTCAGCAAATAGAACAGACTGCCCTGGGTACCAAAGCAACCACTTTTATCCTCTTTATTCCTGCCTTTGGGACCCAGGGAGAGAAACATTAACATATGAGACACAAAGCATGTACACACATCAACATACATGACACAAAGCATGACTTAATACAATACTTTCACTCCCCAGTGACCTCAGGTGTGAACCCTGTCACAGCGGGGGCGAAGGCCCCTCTTTGTTTAGTTTAAGACCCCCTAGCGCTACGGCGCCCTTCACTGGCTCCGCTCAACTCTTCACCGTTACTATCTCTCACCTCCCCCTCCCCCCAACCTCAAGTCCTGGGTGGAGTACCACTGCTTATTGTGTCACCACAATATGGACATTTCTTAATAAAGAACTGGATATTTAATGGGGTGTCCTAATTTTTTTTCACATGACTGTATGCAAATGTGTGTACCTAGATATGAAGGACCATCCCTTGCATAAAAAAAGAAACAGAGCTTTTTAAATGTCATATTTTGAAAGGTTGATTTAATTATAAGGATGAGTTTCTGCATTCCTCACAAAATAAATCTCACTCATTCAACTGCCAATAGTTCCTAACACCCCCCACCACTGTTCTTTGCACTAACAAAACTGGAAGTGAAATAAACTTCAAAAGAATGTCAAAATAAAAGTCTTAAAGATCAATCTCAATCTGAAGTCTCCAGACTAGAAGTCATGTGACTTAATCCAGCACCACGCCTTTTCTTTCTTACCACATAGTGGACACTCAAAGGGTTGATTCATTGATGATCAAACAATTAATCTTTTAATGGTTATGCACATTAGAAAGATTAACCAACAACTGACAATCACGTCTTGTCAAAATCCCAGAAGAGAAAGGCACAAACACAATCCCTGATGACAAATCAACTCTGTTTATATAAAGGATGTTTGAAAAAAGATTAGTCACTAAATGTTCTGCAATATATTTCTGTTCAAGTGAAAGTACACAGCCAAAGGAAAGACAATCTAAAGCAAACACTACAGGAATTTTAAATCCACATTTTAAGACAAAAAGTGTAACTCCTGCACCTCAATTCCTTTGATAAGGGAAAGAGTGGAAAAAGAGACTGTCTTTATGGTTTCCTGAAGCATAATCATTTGGGAAATACAACACTTGCATTAATGCCTCTCATTTTAAAAAGGATTTTATAACTCTATCTTACTCCCAGAAAAGGCAAATTTACTTTAGAGGCACCAATTATTTCAGCTGTATTCCCTGAGGATGTTCTGCCTCATGAGGCCTGTCAAAACTGTACTGGTGTGTCGACTCTACTCCTACTCTCTCCAACTAAACTCCCCTTAAAGGGTGGCAGAGGAGGTGCTCTTAATAGGTAATTTATCTGACTCATGCACACCAAAACACTTAAATGAGCAGTCATGGCCTTTCAATCAATCAGCAGACCTGATGTGGTCCTTAAATGGAAGATATGGAAGTGAAAAAGGGAAAAACAATTGATGGAGGTTAGAGAAAGACGTGAGCGAGGAGCTAGAGGCTGTCAGAAGGTCCACCAGAGCAGTGCAGGAGGCAGTAACTGTCACATTCCTAATTCTCTGTCATCCAAAATCAATTATTCCTAACTTGCTATGAGTACACCGGACCCCATTGAATGCAGAAGCTTTCAGTTGCTAATTGGTCGCCGAGTATACATCAAAACTGCAGAAAGAGACACGCTGAAACTGAAATGAGGCACACCCAGAGGAAATCACACTGACTCCACCGCTCACAACCTCACCTTTCTCATCAGTCTTCGCCCTGATCTCAGTGCCAGCTCTCTGTTCCATGGTATTCATTCAGGAAAATGGATTTATCAGGCAATTATAAAGTGTCTGTAAACCTGCCTGAATAGAGGAGACTGGAGCATGGCGGTGACAGCTCCACCAACAAACACCACTTGTCCCAAAAGACTGAAAACTCTGTTTTTGACTTGGGTGTTTGTGAGACAAATGGTAGAAATGATTACAGCCAAATCTATTGAGCTGACAGACAGGCTGCTTTAAAACACTGACAAAATAAAGGGAACTGAACCATACTTGTTTACATGACTGTAGCTTTATATTTCGTGCTGTCGCTTTGTGACTGGAACACTACATTCACAGTGGACTGTGTCTTAAAATAAAACACAAGAAACAAAGATGTACATAGTCACTATTACTGAAATGCTGTCTTCTGTTATTTGGACTCATCTAGCTTATCTCTGGCATTTATGAGAATCTTTCAGTTCAGTGGCTCTGGGTTTACTGGCAACATTTGCCTACCAAGAAAACAATTTAAACTGAAAAAGACATTTGACTGAAAAGTAAGCCAGGGATCTCCAACCTTGACTATGAAAAAAAAAACAATTCAAGCAATTTTTAGAGAAAAAAAATTTCTATGGATTTACAATACAGAAACATGACACCAGGACACCCTAGGTCGCAGGTCGATGATCGATTTTGTTATCCTGTCATCCAATCTGCGACTGTATGTCTTGGACACTCGGGTAAAGAGAGGTGCAGAGCTGTCAAATGATCACCACCTGGTGATGAGTTGGATCCGATGGCAGGGGAGGATGCCATTCAGACCTGGTAGACCCAAACGTATAGTAAGGGTGTGCTAGGAACATCTGGCTGAGGCCTCTGTCCAGGAGGTCTTCAACTCCCACCTCCGGAAGAACTTTGACCACATTCCAAGGGAGTCTGGAGACAGAGAGTCTGAATGGGCTATGTTCTCCAAATCCATTGTTGAAGCGGCTGCCCAGAGCTGTGGCTGCAAGGTCATCGGTGCATCTCGTGGTGGCAACCCCCGAACCAAGTGGTGGGCACCAGTGGTGAGGGAGTCCCATCGAGCTTGGCTGGCTTGTGGGACTCCCAAAGCAGCTGAGGTGTACCGGCAGGCCAAGCGGAGTGTGGCTTGGGTGGTTGCTGAAGCAAAAACTTGGGTGTGGGAGGAGTTTGGTGAGGCCATGGAACAAGACTTTGGGTCAGCCTTGAAGAGATTCTGGCAAACTGTCCAGCAGCTCAGGAGGGGGAAGCAGCTCCCTGTCCACACTGTGTATGGTGTGGATGGGGCGCTGCTGACTTCGACTGGGAATATCGTCGGGCAGTGGAAGGAATACTTCGAGGATCTCCTCAATCCCACTGACACGCCTTCCACAGAGAAAGCAGGGCTTGTGGACGAGGGGGATGACTCACCCATCACATGGGCTGAGGTTGCCAAGGTGGTTAAAAAGCTACTTGGTGGCCGGGCCTTGGGGGTGGACAAGATTCGCCCTGAGTACCTCAAGGCCCTGGATGTTGTAGGGCTGTCATGGTTGACACGCCTCTGCAACATTGCGTGGAGGTCGGGGACAGTGTCTTTGACATGGCAAACCGGGGTGGTGGTTCCTCTCTTCAAGAAAGGGGACTGGAGGGTGTGCTCCAACTTTAGAGGGATCACATTCCTCAGCCTCCCTGGAAAGGTCTATGCCAAGGTACTGGAGAGGAGAGTCTGGCTGTTGGTCGAACCTCGGATTCAGGGGGAGCAATGTGGTTTTCGTCCTGGCCGTGGCACATCAGACCAACTCTTTACCTTCTCGAGAATCCTCGAGGGCTTGTGGGAGTTTGCCCAAACAGTTTACATGTGTTTTGTGGACTTGGAGAAGGTATTCCACCGTATCCCTCGTGGTTTTTTGTGGGGGGGTGCTTCGGGAGTATGGGGTATCAGGCTTGGTGTTACGAGCTATCCGGTCTCTATACGACCGTTGTGAGAGTTTGGTTTGTATTGCCAACACTCAGTCAGACTCATTCCCAGTGAGAGCTGGATTTCACCAGTGCTGCCTTTTGTCACCGATCCTGTTCATAATTTTTATGGACAGGATTTCTAGGTGCAACCAGGGAACGGAGGGTGTCATGCTTGGTGACCACAGGATCTTGTCTCTGTTGTTTGCAGATGATGTTGTCCTGTTGGCTTCATCCAGCAATGACCTACAGGTCTTACTGGGACCGTTTACCGCTGAGTGTGAAGCAGCTGGGATGAGAATCAGCACCTCCAAGTCCGAATCCATGGTCCTCAGCCGGAAAAAGGTGGATTGTCCTCTCTGGGTTGGGGACAAGCTCCTGCCCCAAGTGAAGGAGTTTAAGTATCTCTGGGTCTTATTCACGAGTGAGGGGAGAATGGAGCGAGAGATTGACAGATGGATCGGAGCAGCATCTGCAGTGATGGTCACAAGCTTTGGGTAATGACCGAAAGAATGAGATCGGGGATACAAGCAGCTGAAATGAGCTTTCTTTGTAGGATTGCTGGACTCACCCTTAGAGATAGGGTGAGGATCTCAGTCATCCAGGAGAGGCTCAGAGTAGAACCACTGCTCCTCCACATTGAAAGGAGCCAGCTGAGGTGGTTTGGGCATCTGATCAGGATGCCTCCTGGACGCCTCCCACTTGAGGTGTTTCTGGAATGTCCCACTGGGAGGAGACCCCGGGGCAGACCCAGGACTCACTGGAGAGACTACGTCTCCCAGTTGGTGTGGGAACACCTTGGTATCCTCTCTGAAGAGCTGGAGCAGGTGGCTGGGGAGAGGGAAGTCTGGGCTTCTCTGTTTGAACTCCTGCCTCTGCGACCCGGACCTCCGGAAAAGTGGTAGAAGATGGATGGATGAATGAAGCTTTAAAAATGAAGGTAAAACAGTTGGCAATAAATATAAACTGGTCTGTCAACATTAGCAACAGGTGTTTTTTTCCCCATTAAATATGAAACTTTCCCTTGGAAGTTTGTGATTCTTTTCTTTTTGAGTTTGCTATTTTTCCCTGCAAACTTCTGATGTTTTCTCTTAACTTTTTAGTAAACTAAAGTTGCAAAAATTTCACACCTAAATTTGCTGTTTTTGTCAAAGCCACGGGAAGCTAAAGAAGCCAAATGCCAGGTATCAGGCATAAGAGCAGCTAATGAAGAACAGCTTTATTAATTCTCAACATTTAACGTATCATATTAGAAAATGGTGCATGGCATCTTGAATTAATTAAGGACCAAATCCAATCTGGGCATCACACACAAGATTTTCTTACTGGCCCCTATCTCAAACACATTAGCAGGAATGCTAGGGCAAAACTCTGTTTCTCATATTCTAAACAGACCCTCACAATAAATGATGCAGGCTGTACCTTTTCCTTTGACAGTCAACGTGGTGACTAAAAAACTACAAAAAAAAAAAAAACTACAATGGAAACAACAAGCAATTCCTGAACAAGCAAATTGCAATAAACAGACGTTGTAGTGAACACTCAATGGACCTGTTGGACCGGTTCTGTGACTCGCATTTTAGGTCAGAACAAAGGCAGAAAGCTTAGCCTTG
This sequence comes from Pholidichthys leucotaenia, assembly GCA_020510985.1. NCBI lineage: Eukaryota > Metazoa > Chordata > Actinopteri > Cichliformes > Pholidichthyidae > Pholidichthys > Pholidichthys leucotaenia. The sequence continues at coordinate 337,499,089 of CM035841.1, forward strand.
TTATGCAAGGCTGGAGACTGTGGGGGGGTCGATTAAAGGATGCGTGGGAAACAGTGAAAGTGATATCACGTCGGGGTCACCAGTGTGGAAGATGTGAAAATGACGAGGCAGCGCTCTTTCTCAGAGTCAGCTTTATGCACATCTCCATCATTTCAAAGCAGAAAAAAGAGAATGAAACAGTAAACTCTCGTCCTTAAATATCAGGGACTTCACACCTCATAGATCACATGTCCCACAGACCACCTTGCATAACAAAGACAGTCAGAAATCAGAATCAGAATCAGAATCAGAAAAAGATTTATTGCCAAGTACATTAACAGATACTGATAACATACGAGGGATTTGACTTGACACAGAAAATGAACCTACATTTCCAGTGACACGGCTGCATCTGAAACGTGCCTGCCAACAGGATGGTACAGATAAGAAATCATACAATGGGAAGGAGCAAAAAAATCATTGATTTCAGAATATTGACCATAAGTAATCGATATTATGATTACAAAGACAAAAAAAGCCCTCAATGCACATTCAACAGACCAAAGTTCACAGGACACAAGGAGAGCAGTGAGTGTTATCTTGTTGTCAGTTTCTGGATCAGTGTGGATGTAGTGTTGAAGCAGTGTTGTATCAATAAGAGCACAAGGACACTTTGGCAGGAGATGTTTTGTCTGGCTACTGGCAATTGTCCTTGGCAATTGTCCAAGCAGCTGCTGTCCGGAGGCCGTGTGCTCAGTGTTTTGAAAAACAAAGACTGGGGATTATCAGGAGGATTTTTGTAAGGGAAATTGAGCCAAATAGAACTGATCACAGAGAAAGAACTTTATTTTCTTCTGCAGATTCAGTACTTAATCCTTCATTGCGGGGCGTTGAGTCCGTCGTGGATAGACCTAAGCGTAATCATGATGTAATCCACCTTCCGAGACAGTTCTCCATTTGTCGCTATCAGGGTCTTCTCCATTTTTTCAATTTGATGGATGCACCTCGCCTGGCCAGCATTTTGATAGGTTGTATCCATCTTCAGCAATTTGCGGTACACCAGGACAATCCCAGTTCCAATCAGAACGATCCCAGTCACCATTATTACGAAGACATACAAATCTTCAATATCTTCGATAGAGAGATTACTCAGGCACAAGATCCTCCAATTACTTGTCGCCCGTAAATAGCCCGCTGGAGCCGTCCCTGCGGGGCAAACAGCTTCCCCCGGAGCACTTTTCCTTGTTGAAAAAATAGTGTCAATTGCGTTCAAAGCCCAGCTTATTAATTCCATAATTTCTTTCGATAAGAAAGAAATTATGGTCACATAAGTCACAATGCATTTCACCACCTTGCATAATAAAGACAGTCACAATGCATTTCCCTCCGTGATATCACTTCCACTGTTTCCCACGCATCCTTTAATCGACCCCCCACAGTCTCCAGCCTTGCATAACAAGGCTAAGCTTCCTGCCTTTGTTCTGACCTAAAATGCGAGTCACAGAACCGGTCCAACAGGTCCACTGAGTGTTCACCACACACGCTGCGTTGGTGGCACACCCAGACCCAACAGCCCGCATAGCGCTCACCACTGACGCGTCAGATGTGGCCATAGGGGCAGTCGTGGAGCAACACGTAGCCGGGGTTTGGCAGCCCCTCGCCTTTTTCAGCAGAACTTCGCGCAATAGCGAACGTAAATACAGCGCGTTCAACAGGGAGCTGCTCGCTCTCCATTTGGCCATCCGCCACTTTCAGTTCTGGCTGGAAGGACGCGCTTTCACCGCGTTCGTTGATCACAAACCACTAACATTCGCGATGGCCAAGGTCTCGGAACCATGGTCAGGCCGGCAGCAGAGACAGCTGGCCGCGATATCAGAGTTTACCACTGATATTCAGCATGTGGCGGGCAAACTCAATGTAGTGGCAGATTGCCTCTTGCGCGCTGTGGCGGCCCCAGTCAGCGTAGGGTTAGATTATGCAGCCATGGCCGCAGAGCAGGTTAATGACGCGGACGTGCGCGCGCTCCAGTCTGGACCAACAGGGTTAAGGCTGGAGAGCAGGGTGCTGCAAGATGGTATGCCCCTCCTAATCTGCGATGTCTCCACTGGACGGCCGCGTCCAGTGGTACCGGCCGCGTGGCGCCGCCGCGTTTTTGACTCAGTTCATTCTTTGGCGCACCCTGGAGTGCGCGCGTCGGTCAAAATGGTGGGAGAGAAATTTGTTTGGCCGAGCCTCCGCAAACAGGTCAAAGAGTGGGCAGCAGCCTGCACGGCGTGTCAACGAGCCAAAGTACACAGGCACACGAGAGCTCCTTTGGAACCGTTTCACATTCCGGCCAAGAGGTTCGATCCCGTTCATGTGGACCTCGTTGGACCCCTCCCACTGTCACAGGGGTGCACACATCTTCTGAAAATGGTGGACCGCACCACGCGCTGGCCTGAAGTGGTCCCGCTGGCATCAACCACGGCCAAGGAAGTGGCGCGCACGTTTTTTAACAGCTTGGGTGGCGCGCTTCGGCATTCCGTCGGACATTATGTCCGACAGAGGCCCTCAATTTGTTTCCGAGCTTTGGTCGACAATAGCCCACAGCCTGGGTGTCACAATTCACCGCACAACCGCGTACAATCCGCAGGCTAACGGGTTATGCGAACGTTTTCATAGGTCATTGAAAGCGGCTCTCAGAGCGTCACTGACGGATACAAATTGGGTTGACAAGTTACCATGGGTGTTATTGGGGTTGAGTTCTGCACCTAAAGAGGATCTAGAAGCCTCCCCAGCGGAGCTCATGTTTGCGCAGCCACTCCGGCTGCCTGGGGAGTTTCTCCCAGATAACCCTGCGCCAAACGCCTCCCCGTCTCAGCTGTTGCGGAGTAACATAGAATCAAGCACGCTGCCCGGCCCCGCGCACCACAGTTTTCCGCGCGTTTTTGTGCCTAAAACTTTGAAGAACGCAGAGTTTGTTTTTGTTAGACATGATGCGCATCGAACCCCGCTGCGACCGCCTTATGACGGACCATTCAGAGTGCTAGAAACAGGGGACAAGCAGTTTTTGCTAGATTTGGGGGGTAGGAAAGAGAAAATTGGCATAGACAGACTTAAACCCGCTTTTGTGGTGGCAGAGGAGGAAGTGCTGTTGGCAAAGGCCCCGCGGCGAGGTAGACCACCACGGAGGGTTTCACACAGTAATGTTTCCCAAAGTAATGTTTCCCCAGAACACCCACAGAGACTGACAAAGGGTTTCCGCCCCCAGACGGCAAATCCCCAGCGGGACAGCGCCGCAGAGACGGTGAACCTCAGCTACAGCAGATTCGGCAGGAGGCTGAAGCCTATCCAGTATGTGGACTGATGCGTATTGATGCTATCACGGCATGCATGTGGTTATTTTCTTGTTGTTCTGTTTTTCTAAAATGCTGGGGGGGCTTGTGTGGTGAACACTCAATGGACCTGTTGGACCGGTTCTGTGACTCGCATTTTAGGTCAGAACAAAGGCAGGAAGCTTAGCCTTGTTATGCAAGGCTGGAGACTGTGGGGGGTCAATTAAAGGATGCGTGGGAAACAGTAGAAGTGATATCATGGAGGGAAATGCATTGTGACTGTATTATGCAAGGTGGTGAAATGCATTGTGACTGTCTTTGTTATGCAAGGTGGTCTGTGGGACATGTGATCTATGAGGTGTGAAGTCCCTGATATTTAAGGACGAGAGTTTACTGTTTCATTCTCTTTTTTCTGCTTTGAAATGATGGAGATGTGAATAAAGCCGACTCTGAGAAAGAACGCTGCCTCGTCATTTTCACATCTTCCACAACGTACTATATAACAGACGTAAAATGAGTCCACAAAAAGACTAAATTATAATATCTGGTCAAGGGCCTATAGATCCTGACATCATAGGATCCAGCTGACTGTTAAAATACAGTGGTGTGAAAAAGTGTTTGCCCCTTCCTGATTTCTCAATTTTTTTGTATGTTTGTCACACTTAAATGTTTCAGATCATCAAACAAATTTAAATATTAGACAAAGATAACACAAGTAAATACAAAATGCAGTTTTCAAATGAAGGTGTTTGTTATCAAGGAGAAAAATATCTAAACCTACATGGCCCTGTGTGAAAAAGTGATTGCCCCTAAACCTAATAACTGGTTGGGCCACCCTGAGCGGGAACAACTGCAATCAAGCGTTTGCAATAACTGGCAATGAGTCTTTTACAGTGCTGTGGAGGAATTTTGGCCCTCTCATCTTTGCAGAATTGTTGTAATTAAGCCACATTGGAGGGTTTTCAAGCATGAACCGTCTTTTTAAGGTCATGCCACAGCATCTCAATCGGATTCAGGTCAGGACTTTGACTAGCCCACTCCAAAGTCTTCATTTTGTTTTTCTTAAGCCATTCAAAAGGTGGACTTGCTGGTGTGTTTTGGATCATTGTCCTGCTGCAGAACCCAAGTGCACTTCAGCTTGAGGTCATGAACAGATGGCCAGACATTCTCCTTCAGGATTTTTTGGTAGACAGCAGAATTCATGGTTCCATTTACCACAGCAAATCTTCCAGGTCCTGAAGCAGCAAAACAGCCCCAGATCATCACACTACCACCACCATATTTTATTGTTGGTATGCTGTTCCTTTTCTCAAATGCTGTGTTACTTTTACACCGGATGTAATGGGACACACACCTTCCAAAAAGTTCAACTTTTGTCACGTCAGTCCACAGAGTATTTTCCCAAAAGTCTTGGGGCTCATCAAGATGCTTTCTGGAAAAACTCAGACGAGCCTTTATGTTCTTTTTGCTCAGGAGTGGTTTTCGCCTTGGAACTCTGCCATGCAGGCCATTTTTGCCCAGTCTCTTTCTTATGCTGGAGTCATGACCACTGACTTAACTGAGGCAAGTGAGGCCTGCAGTTCTTTGGATGTTGTTGTGGGGTCTTTTGTGACCTCTTGGATGAGTCATTGCTGCGCTCTTGGGGTAATTTTGGTCAGCCGGCCACTCCTGGGAAGGTTCGCCACTGTTCCATATTTTCACCATTTGTGGATAATAGCTCTCACTGTGGTTCACTGGAGTCCCAAAGCTTTAGAAATGGCTTTATAACCTTTTCCAGACTGATAGATCTCAATTACTTGGTTTCTCATTTGTTCCTGAATTTCTTAGAATTGCAGCATGATGTCTAGCTTTTGAGGATCTTTTGGTCTACTTCACTTAGACAGGCAGGTCCTATTTAAGTGATTTCTTGATTGAGAACAGGTGTGGCAGTAATCAGGCCTGGGTGTGGCTAGAGAAATTGAACTCGGCTTTCCAAAGACGTAATAAACCACAGTTAATTTATGTTTTGTTTTTTTGTTGTTTGTTTGTTTTTTTGGGGGGGGGTCACTTTTTCACACAGGGTCATGTCGGTTTGGATTTTTTTTTTTACCCTTAATAATAAACACCTTCTTTTAAAAACTGCATTTTGTGTTTATTTGTGTTATCTTTGCCTAATATTTAAATTTGTTTGATGATCTGAAACATTTAAGTGTGACAAACATACAAAAAAATGAGAAATCAGGAAGGGGACAAACACTTTTTCACACCACTGTATATAACCCTGTTTGCATCAACAAAAATTCCCCCAGTTCACTCTGGACTTCCTGTATTGATAAAAGTTTATCCTGTTGCCTGCCCCTTAGGACTTTGCTGAATCCTAATAAGAGGGTCCAGCTGAATAACACAGGGTTACAAAAATAATTTTTTTGTAAGCTGTCTGTTTTTTCAACTGATTTAAGACAATTTTGCACCGCTGAATCCAAAAATGACATCCGTTTCTCTCAATCAGGTGCTAAGTAAAAACCTGTACTTACTTTGTACTGTACATGTACTTACCTTTATATAAAGGTAAGTACATGTAAATTGAATGTTACATCATTGTTCAAAATTCAGAGAATTTCAAGACATAAAAAAGAATTTTGCATCATATAAAGTGAAAATACCCATACATGTAAACAAAAATGTCCAAAACAATATGTGGCCATAATTCAAAAAGTTGACCTGATTGAGCAAAACCAATGTGATTTTTGGATTCAGCACATCAAAATTGTCCTAAATCAGCTAAAAAAAAACCCTTACACAATAAATTTGGTGTTGACCAGTGTAATTTGTCAAACAAAACTAAAAGCATTAGAGAAGGACATGTAAAAACACATGACAAATGGCATGACACTTCTTTCCATATTTTACGTCTTTCTCCCTTCCACTTACTATAACCTACTATTCATTGAAGTCATGAGTTTTTATTGACAGCTGCAAAGATTAAATCACACTGGGGATGCTCGACCTTCCTGCAACCTGAACCACATACTGTTGCTGATACCAGGTCAGCTGAAAGTCTGCAGCACCAAGGGAGCCCATATTGGTTATACACGTCAGAGAAGAGACTCTGCAACATGACAACTAGAGGGCACTCACAAAGTGCATACCTCTGCCAAGGTCCTATCTTTCAACGTTAAAAGAACGTGAAAAAGTGGTCCAGAGTCCACACCCTGATCCACATCATATCTAAAATCTTATGGGTATATGCTTCCATCCATCCATCTTCTTCCGCTTAATCCTTTTCGGGTCACGGGGGGGCTGGAGCCTATCCCAGCATCTAACGTGCTTATATGGAAAATTTAATCAAAATCCGTCCAGCAGTTTTTTGCGTATTCCTGCTAAGAGACAGACAAACAAACCAACATTACCTGGTAGAGGTAGCAATGCTGGTTCACTACACTGCACTTTTCCAAAGCAGACTCAAATCACAGGGATTTCTTCTTCTTTTCTACACATTTGACAGTCGTTTTTAGTTGAGGTATTTAAGTCAAAGCTGTAAACCCAATTTAGGGCTGCCATGACCTTTAGCTTTGTTTATTTTTTATTACTGCATTGTCAGAAATGTACAAAAGTATACAAAAATACCAATTACTTAAAATACCAATGACTGTGAAAAGACAGTAAGATAATGATACTCTTTCGTGTATCACTGAGAGGCAATATTGATTATAGCAATATCTGACACATAATGAACTTCCCAAGTCTCCTGATTTTCATTGTGTATTCTGATTTTATGTTCTTCACAAGGTGTATTTTACTATGTTTTAATCATTGTATGGTGATTACCATATTATTGCCAAGTCGTTATTCTGTTTTCAGAAGGGACTATATAACTAGTACTAATTAAAGCTTTGAGAAAGAATGCCACTGAAAAAATGTAGGATTATTTCTGCGAAGCAATGTTGACATAACTTTGTCGTGAAAGACAGATGTTAATCACGTTAAAACTGTAGCAAAATAATAGAAACCCTTAGTTAACTTCATTGTTTACACATGGCTAACTATGCCGAAATGTCTTACGTCAAAAATACATAATACTGTCACCTCTGAAAGTACCGACGACAGAATGAAACACAACAGACTGAGGGTGTCTCACCTGAAATTGTAGAAGTTCCTCGAAGAACTGGCTAAACACCTGCGTTTCCCGGCGCTCGAGCTAATCCAACTGGACTTTAAACGGCAGCGCACGAGCACCGAAACACCCACGGGGACGCTGACAGGTGGCCCTGCCTCCCACGACGCTCACTTTTCCTTCCTCCACGCTGAGTCAGCTCGGCAAGAGCGCCGCCTTTTATTTCATTTCACCAGTTTTTCTTGTTCATTATCTGGCGATAGCGAAGAGCGAGGTGCCCGGTTCCTCGTCCGTCTTCACACATCTCCACATGGACGAGCTTTCAGAGATAAACTGAGAGGACAGCGAGCGTGTGGCGCGTGGAACCAACCCGTCCTGTTCACCGCTGCTCACAAATCTCATCCTGACACCTATCGGCTACAGACAGAATTACACCCTAATGGTTGCGACTCCACATCTTGACGTCAATTTAAATTTTCCAGCCATCCAGTTGTGTTTTCTTCTAAATGTGCATTCAAAAACTGGTAATCTCCCCTAAAAAATCATGTGCATCTCTTTTTGCCATAAGTTTCCTGCTTTTCTGATAAATGTGTGAGGGTTTTTTAATGAGTATTTTTTGTATATTTGGGACTTGCTTATAGCAAATGTGACTTTATTGCAATTTGCATTTTTAATAATAAATTTGTGCCTTGTAAACTGGTCTTTAGTCTTGCAAATTTGTGTCCCCCTTTTAAGTTTGCATATTGCTTATAGAGTAGTAGCCTAGTGGCAGAGCATTTGCACCACAGCTGGGATGTCAGAGTTCAAGCCCTGGCCAGGTCATACCAAAGACCATATTTTTTAAAAAAAGAGAAAAGGGAGGGGGGGGGTATTTTCCACCTTCTAGCCTGGTGTTCAGCATAACAGATATGGGGGCAGGGCAAAGTCGTCGTGGCGGCGCCTGTATGCCTCGTCAGATAAGTTGTGATGATCTGTGTTACAACCCATTTCCCCTCCACAAACAAAACCATGGAGAAACACAAGCACAGAAGAGGGCAGCCTGCTTGCCCACTGCACAAGATCAGTAATCCTTTGTAGTGGAACACTCTAATCTGCAATGGACAGGGACAACTTTCTATAATAAAATTTAAATTCTAATAATTGGTAACAGTACCATAATTTTTTTTAAACGTCAAATGCCACATTTAGCTGGTGAAACAGTGCTAATATTGAACCTTTTTCACCTTTTAAGCTGACATAACACTTCAAGCAACACCATGTAAGATCTTCACCTTCAAAGGTTTCCAAAATTATATTGACAGTACATCAACCTTTGCACATAGTGGACCCACATTGCCTGCAGCAACTCTGTTGGGCACAACTTTAACCACTAACAGCTAAGCACTCTGTGATTGGCTGTTGGGACTGAGGTTATAGCCACCATAGTTGTAGTCTTTTCAATGTTCACACCCGGAACAAGAAAGTTAAATAGTGCTGCTTTAAAACTAGGGATGGACATACTGGATACAGCCGTGGACAAAATTGTTGGTACCCCTCTGTTAATGAAAGAAAAACCCACAATGGTCACAGAAATAACTTGAATCTGACAAAAGTGGTAATAAATAAAGTCTATGAAAATTAACCAATGAAAATCAGACAATGCTTTTGAATTGTGGTTCAACAGAATTATTTTAAAAAACAAACTCATGAAACAGGCCTGGACAAAAATGATGGTACCCTTAACTTAATATTTTGTTGCACAACCTTTTGAGGCAATCACTGCAATCAAATGATTTCTGTAACTGTCAATGAGACTTCTGCACCTCTCAGCAGGTATTTTGGCCCACTCCTCATGAGCAAACTGCTCCAGTTGTCTCAGGTTTGAAGGGTGCCTTCTCCAGACGGCATGTTTCAGCTCCTTCCACAGATGTTCAATAGGATTTAGATCAGGGCTCATAGAAGGCCACTTTAGAATAGTCCAATGTTTCGCTCTTAGCCATTCTTGGGTGTTTTTAGCTGCGTGTTTTGGGTCATTATCCTGTTGCAAGACCCATGACCTGCGACTGAGACCAAGCTGTCTGACACTGGGCAGCACATTTTTCTCTAGAATACCTTGATAGTCTTGAGATTTCATTGTACCCTGCACAGATTCAAAACACCCTGTGCCAGATGCAGCAAAGCAGCCCCGGAACATTAGAGAACCTCCTCCATGTTTCACAGTAGGGACAGTGTTCTTTTCTTGGTATGCTTCATTTTTGCGTCTGTGAACATAGCGCTGATGTGCCTTGCCAAAAAGTTTGTTTTGTTTCGTCTGTCCATGGGGCATTCTCCCAGCTTTGTGGCTTGTCAACATGCAGTTTGGCAAATTCCAGTCTGGCTTTTTATAATTTGTTTTCAACAGTGGTGTCTTCCTTGGTCGTCTCCCATGAAGTCCACTTTGGCTCAAACGACGACGGATGGTGTGATCTGACACTGATGTACCTTGACCTTGGAGTTCACCATGAATGTGTTTAGAGGTTGTTCTGGGCTCTTTTGTTACCATTCGTATTATCCATCTCCTCCTGCGGCCACGTCCAGGGAGGTTGGCTACAGTCCCATGGATCTTAAATTTCTGAATAATATGTGCAACTGTAGTCACAGGAACATCAAGCTGCTTGGAGATGGTCTTATAGCCTTTACCATTAACATGCTTGTCTATAATTTTCTTTCTAATCTCCTGAGACAACTTTCTCCTTTGCTTCCTCTGGTCCATGCTTAGTGTGGTACACACCATGTCACCAAACAGCACAGTGACTACTTGTCACCCTTTAAATAGGCCTACTGACTGATTACAAGTTTGTAGACACCTGTGATGTTAATTAGAGGACACATCTTGGTTGAACATGTCCCTATGGTCACATTATTTTCAATCTTTTCTAGGGGTACCATCATTTTTGTCCAGGCCTGTTTCGTGAGTTTGTTTTTTAAAGTAATTCTGTTGAACCACAATTCAAAAGCATTGTCTGACTTTCATTGGTTAATTTTCATAGAATTTTTATTACCACTTTTGTCAGATTCAAGTTATTTCTGTGACCATTGTGGGTTTTTCTTTCATTAACAGAGGGGTATCAACAATTTTGTCCACGTGTGTATTGGCTTAACATTGGTATCGGCTGATATTCACCTTATTTACTGATATCGGCACTCGGCAATTAAGATAACTGCAGAGGGAAATATGTTTCTCGTGTGCCCAAGTTGTGTGGCATTGATTTTGCCCTGGAACAGACAACAGTAGACTACAGATGCAAATTCAGAAAACATTCACGACTGAACTATTTTAAAGTATTTCAATTTAGTTTTTTTTTTTTTAAACAATGTACATTTCTTTTTCTCCCTGACAATGAAAATAGAATAGATGAATACAAAAGGAACAATCTGTACTGACCCCTACTTCAAACTGAATTAAACAGCTCACATACAGATTTCAGAATATTTTCAAAAGGACTTCTCACTGTACAGAGAAATTAGTATTGAAATTACTGTAATACAAATAAATTTACTTATATGCAAAAATGTAAAAGTTTTGTAAATGTACAGATCAGGGTTTAGCAAAGGGACAAAATCTCATTTTTTTCCGTGAAGTTCAACATCTATTCAGAGTTTGACCCTTGTCCAAAGCTGGGAACCGAACAGCTGAGGTTTCTTCTATATGAATAACAGCAGTCACAAGAAAAAAAACACAGAATGTACTGTCTTTATGTCCAGCAGAGGGCAGCAAATATACTGTACCCACAGAATTGTGACTTGGACAAAAGGAATGGAAGCTTTTTTTTTTTTTTTTAACACAAAAGACTCAATGAACTTAATACAAAGATTTTATTGTAAATGTTTGAAATACTACAGTACATGTGGTTATAATTCTAAAAAAGGGCTAAACAAAATAAGTAACAAAAATAAATATATCAGCATTGATAGAAGTGACTGACGAGCTTAGTTTTAAGTTTTCTTTTTTAACATTTTTTTCTTTAGGACCACTGGATTTAGACACCGATTGAAGTTTTCTGGTTTGCCTGGCATTCTCACACTGCTCTACTGGAGTGGCTGTATAAAATCCATACCAAAATGACAAAGCATTTCTCTCAGAAAAGTCTGTATCCACATTAATGCGATTGCTACAGTCAGGTTTCACAAACTTGTAACAGAAAAATACATGTACACCTACAGCATCCGTGGCAACTCAACCAAGTTCCAGTGCTGAAAAGCAGACTGGCTTTCTGGGCATCACTGATCACAGACTGCACAGCAACAGATCAAGCAAAAGCTTTGTCATCTTTTCCAGCAATAACCTTCACTATAATGTGTTTCGCCAGAACAGTGGCGGGACTTTATACCTCCAGCGCAGCAGTTACACGGGAGATGAGAAATAATGCCCCCAAGGATTGTAAAGATAAGAGCATTTTATCATCAATTCACTTATTCTCCTCATGCAGTGCAGAGTCCCATGTATGTAAGAAAACAGCCGGTATCCCAAATCTAAGCTTTAAAACACTAAAAAGCGTAAAAATCACTTTCTAATGACAAAAATACTGCTTATTCCATTTATATCCCACAGTCACTTTAGAAATCACTTTAGACTCTAATTACAAAACTGTAGCATTAAGGAAAACGAAGCCTATTTGTGGTTTAAGTACACGGTGTGACCTGGAAAAATAAGAGAGGGCGGTCCCTCTGTTGTAGATACAGAAAAGTGCCAGAAACATTTGATCCTTCATATTTGTTTGGTCTTGTCCTTCATTTCAGCCGAGTCCTTTCCTCCTCCTGTTAAAGCCTGTTGGTGTGTTTATGTTTGTTTGCGCGTGTGGTTTTCAAAGTTCTGCCAGGCTGGAAATATGCAGGGGTCCTTGTGTTTTAAGCCAGCGTTCTCTGTCTTGGTTTAATTCTTGGGTAGAGCTGTGAAGACAAAAAAAAAATAAAAATGGACACTTCAAAGCTGCACTGCAGGAACGATACACCAAGAATCACGGCGATTTTAAAGGCATTACTTACCCCTAGGAGGTTTCGCGGAATGTAACCCTCCGTGTCACCCATGCGTGCCCACCACCAGTCAATTTCATCCTCGTCCTCTCTGCGAATGATCGTCATGCAGTCGCCTTCGCGGAATGAGAGCTCATCTGGATTTTCGCCAGTGTAGTCCCACAGAGCGTAGACCACCCCCCTGTTCATGATACCCATCTTTTCTTGCACACCTGAGGAAAGATGGGAGCCAAGATCAGTATGCCGACATGGAAAAAAGCATGAAGTCACAGAACCAAAAAAAGCTTGTACTAACCGTAAAGAAACTGCGAGCACTGAGTATATCCTTCCTCCATCTCTTCACATTTATCTGCTGCTGTCTGCATGTCGCTGTAAGTCATGGCAAACACTGCCGCGCCCGACTCCACAAGGAATTTGCACACTTGCACATTGTTGCAGGATGCAGCACAGTGCAGTGGTGTCCTGAATATGGGTGAAAGTAGTCGTTCATAATAATACTTTAATAATACTTTAGACTTATATAGCACTTTTCAAGACACTTGAAGATGCTTTACATAAAACAAAAGCAGAAAATACAGAGAAATAATGAATAGAAAAATAAAGGAAAAGGATTATCAGTAGTGCTAATTTTCAGCAACTTGATTAACCAAATATTGATAACACCACACTTCACATTTTCTATAGCAGGATTGTATTCAGAAAGGTTACACTTCAACTAATATCCAACACGTTAACTGTGACCTTGAACTCACCAGCCGTCGCTGTCGGCAGCGTTGACGTTGACACCAAACTGGACCAGAAATTTAACGATCTCCGTATGTCCAGCACAGACAGCGTTGTGTAGGGCAGTGATGCCTTCATCGTTGGGCTGACTGGGATCTTCCACCTGTGATCCAGAATGAAGAAGTTCTATTTTAACATCTGCAGATTCAGCCAAATCCAACAACTTGCATTTAAATATCCATATATGATTTATTTTGACATTTTGGCTTCATCTTGGTCCATCATTCCCACCAAACATGATAAAAATCAGAGGACTACGGGACAAATTTTCCTGCTTATTGGCTACCAAATTGGGAAGGTGAGTTTAGAATATTACATGTGCTGAGTGAATCATGTGAGGAGTTATGATAGCGTAGTAGTTTACTGACAATCAAAAACAACACAAAGGCATCATGTGATAAATACAGCAAGTAAAATAAAAAAAAAGAAGGATTTTTGTGGGGAAACTGTCCTACCTCATAGATGATTCTTTGGACCAGGTCAAACTCCCCCTCCAGAGATGAGTCCAGCAGCAGAGCCAGAGGGTTGAACTTCACTCTCATGCTGTGATCGATGCGTTCAGAGCCAGGCTTGCGCAAATTTGTCCTTTTCCCCTGAAAGCATAATCATGATTTTACATGACAAAATCGGTCTGGAAGAGCCATTACAAGGCACAGAATAGAAATGTTCATCTGAGATGAAAATCTAAAATTTCGTCCTAAAGTTAGTCCCGCACTGCCATCCACTCTTGCTTGTGTTTGGTCTGAATTTAGAGCAGAGGTGTGACTTGGTTTTTCAGCTCTTGGTGGAGAGCTAATCCAGTTTGTGAACAAAAGCTGATAAAAACTAACGAATTCCTGATTATGCAACCCGATTAGAAACTGCCAAGTTAAAAAAGTTACAAAGTTTGGAAATGGCCTTAAATGGAGGGAAATGGAAGGAAAATGGGTCATAACACTGAATTTTCATTGGCCTGCTCTTTCAGGGATAAACTGCACCTTCATCATCAAAACGGCTTATAACTTTAAGGAGCTTGGCAAAAAGAAACTGTAAACTGGTGTTTATTTTCAACACAGAATTCCTGTAAGAAAAGAGGGAAAGTGGGCTCTGTATCCTCTTAGTGTGTACAGAAAAGGCCTATTTACTGCAGAAACAATAGCAGTACTTGATATTGGGATTATTCAATTATATAACTTCACAGAGAAGGTCACTGCTATGGACAAGCAAGTCTAAAAAAGAAGAATGCGCACAAAATGTAACTCATGACCAGCTTCTGCAGAAAAAACAAACATGTGAGCAGACTTAAAAAATATGCATGAAAAATGAGGCGACCAGGGCCCTTATATAGTCAGTCTTTAAAAGATAATAAAAGGTCAGCCATGATAGCCTGACATGTTGATTCATACCGGTAGCAAAGTGACTTGTCCGGTGACCTCAGGTGCCTTCATATTAAAGGTGTCTTCTCCTAAACTGTCCTGCTCTGCTCCACTGGGGTACGGAGGAGGAGGGTATGGGGGGAATTCTTCCAGGAAGCCCTCTGGTGGTGGAGGAGGGGGAAGGTTTACCATTGTGCTCTCTAGCAAGTTAGCTAGGGGTGGTGGTGGTGGGAAAAGAGCATCTTCTGGCCTGGGTGCTGGATGTGACGGCGGAGGAGGGGGGATGATGTCCTCGCTCTCTGCGGTAGCTGAAGGTGGTCTGGTCTGTTCGACAGGAGGAGGAACTGAAATGTTAACAGCAGGAATGTGAGACGGGACCTGTCCCCCTTCTGATGGGTGGTGTTCTGAGCCACTGTTAGGACCATGAGGCTCTGCAAAACCATCAGTCGCCTTCTCTGCTTCTCCAGCAAAGACTGGAGTGGTTGGTGTGGTCACAGTGGTCTCCATAGCTGCCAGTGTGGTCTTCTGATAAAGGAGTTTCTGAATGTTGGGGCCTTGTGGGCCCTCTGGTTCAGTGATGGAGCTGCGTTTTTTCAGGGGCCTGGGAGCATTGTAGAGCTTCTTCCTCAATGCTTCCAGGTCACCGTCACTCTGATGCCTGTATGGGTTGGAAATGAAAGGAAGCAGCTTGGTAGGGCTGAGCGGGCGGGGGATACGCTCAGTTTCTGGCTGTGGGCCCTCCGATGAGCTGGGGCCTACGTTATTAGCACCAGTGTGGTCAATTTCAGTTTCTGGAGCAGGGGAGCGGCGCTCTAGGTATGGGTTCTCTGGATGTTGGGAGCTTCCACCGGGGATCACGGGTTTACCGTACACTGCAACCAAAAACACAGGTGTTAACCAGCAACTCCAGAGATTAAAACTTTTTATTGCCAATTAGTCAAATTTTTAAGCTCCTCCCCATGCTATCATTTTGAACAAAACATTGCATGAAAGTAAGAAGACAGAGTCTTGTATTCTTTTAACACAACATACTAAAATAAAAATGGTACCTGGGCAATTCCTTAAAAAATGTCTTGCTTTAACAGTAAAAATCAGCAAACTTGTTAAAAGTTTATTAACAAATCTGATTAAATTGTGATTACATAAATCCAACATTATGCCCTGCTACCATTGCAATTAAGATTTAGATGATTTATAAGAAACGCATTTGGTTTGGGCAACTTTTTTGTTGTTTTCCAATAGACATTAACTGGACAGATTATATCCAAATGCACTATACAGGATGTATCTCATGGAGCGGCAAATGCTGACGAACGCTGTAATTTTTTGGTTTTGTCAGGGTTTGTAAAAGGTTGCAAAAACAGTCCCTCCAGGATTTCGCAATCGTGTCAATTCACGCAAAATCACTGATTGGCCGTGCCTTTTGCGCGACCTTGCGACTTTGTCCAATCACCACAACTTTCCCGCAATTTTGGCCAATCCTCGTCAACTTCCGCTAATTTCACCAAACAAATTTGTCCCCGAGTAGCGCTTAAACGCTCAGTCTAACCAATCAAAATAAGTCGCTGCACCGTGCTCACTTCTGTGTTTACAGTGAGTATAAACGGAACACATCAGAAAAAATTGTGTGCGATTTAAAAAACAACAACAAATAAAAAAAAAAAATACACTCACCCACGAGATTTCCCACACCATCCCTTCCTCCATCTCCCCCGGCCTGCTGGTGGACGTTTCGCCACTTCTCCACCCTGACCGCGTGTACAAAGTGCTGGGTTTGTGTTGAAAAACATCTGCCTGCTTCAAAACCACCCCATCGCGGGAGCGTGCATAAGGAGAGACCTCGTAAAACCGCAAACAAACGAGCAAATATAACACTACAGCCAGTGTTTGAACATTTCATACATCTTTAGAGGTAGAAAAAGGCTGCCGCTCCACCCAGCTCGAGGACTTTGCAGGTACTGGACAATCAACCAAGTATAAATAGAAATAAAGACATCCACACACTTTGTGTAATTTTCATTTTACTGCTTAGCTTTCAAACCTTCAGAGCATACAGACTATAGCAATGAATGAGGTTAAATGGGAGAGCATTCCCATATTAGTCACGAGCAGTAGGTGCAGTACACCTGTGTACACACTCCTGCGGCAGTGCCAGGTCTTCTGGGAAATGTAATCTGAACTATCAGAATTTTTAAAAAAAAGGAGGCACATCATACCTCAAATTTTTCTAAGAAAAAGCAGCAGGTGTTTTCACTTATCAGCAATCAGTGGGAAGAAATTGAGTGGAATTTGCTGTTGGAAGACACTGGTTGGAGGTAAAGCCCACAGGGTCTTGGCCCTCCATGGCACATGACTGGACACCCCTGTCCAAGATGCCCTTCAGCCTAAAGGTCTCAATGAAGATTTTGATATGAGTGTTATGCTGTGATTAAAGATGTTTTCCAGCCCTTATTTTCAGTTCTTGTATTGTGAAACTTGAGATCTATGGTTTATGATGGCCTTAGCCTGAAGTTTTTATAGCTCTTGTTTCTTTTGAGATATTTAAAATGGTATCTTGTCCTATTTATTGATATTATTGTACTCTGTGATTTGTTTGTTTTTCCATTCACCTCTGACACCCCCCTCTTTTTTCTTAGAAAAAGTTGAGGTATGATATGCCTCCTTTTTTTTAATTCTGATAGGACTACATTTTCCAGAAGACCTGGTACTGCCACAGGGGTGTGTACACAGGTGTACTGCACCTACTGCTAATGACTAATATGGAAATGCTCTCCCCATTTAACCTTGTTCATTTGCTATAGTTTGTATGCTCTGATGAAGGTTTGACACAACTGAAAGCTAAGCAGTAAAGTGAAAATTGCACTGGCTAAGTGTGCAGACATCTTCATTTGTATTTACATCTTTAGAGGTAAACTCACTACTACATCTTGTCAATGAGCTTTAAAACTGTGGATCTCCCGTCTGGAAACGGGTATATTTAACCCCCTCCCCCCAGGACTCCTGGTAAATGAAAAATCAGTGATGAGAGAGGTGTGTATCAAGATGCGCAGCAGACAGACAGACAGGCAGGAGTCAGGCGTGGAAAGAGGGGGAAAATTGTAATTTTTTTCAGAAAAACAGATTTCAGGATAGACAATACAGAGAAACAGAATAAATTATTTCTTTTCCCTCTGCACTTGGTACCGAGCGGTTGGGGACCGTATGCAGTTTTCAAATGAAGGTCTGCCAATAATTTCCAAATCTCTACTCTTTAACATACATTCAGTGCAATTTAGCTGTTGTAATGGATATTGTGTTAAAGTCTGTATTTGCTGTTGCACGAGTTTTTCTGTATAGTGCATCTGGAAAGTATTCACAGCGCTTCACTTATTCCACATTTTCCTATGTTACAGCCTTATTCCAAAAAGGATTAAATTCATTTTTTCCTCTAAATTCTACCCCATAATGACAATGGAAAAATGTTTTTTTGAGATTTTTGCAAATTTAATAAAAATTAAAAAAAACTAAGAAACCACATATACATACATAAGTATTCACAGCCTTTGCTCAATACTTTGTTGATGCACCTTTGGCAGCAATTACAGCCTCAAGTCTTTTTGAATATGATGCCAGAAGCTTGGCACACCCATCTTTGGGCAGTTTGGCCCATTCCTCTTTGCAGCACCTCTCAAGCTCCATCAGGTTGGATGGGAAGCGTTGGTGCACAGCCATTTTCAGATCTCTCCAGAGATGTTCAATTGGATTCAAGTCTGGGCTCTGGCTGGGCCACTCAAGGACATTCACAGAGTTGTCCTGAAGCCACTCCTTTGATATCTTGGCTGTGTGCTTAGGGTCGTTGTCCTGCTGAAAAATGAACTGTCGCCCTACTCTGAAGTCAAGAGCGCTCTGGAGCAGATTTTCATCCAGAATGTCTCTGTACATTGCTGCATTCAGCTTCCCCTCTATCATGACTAGTTTCCCAGTTCCTGCCGCTAAAAAACATCCCCACAGCACGATGCTGCCACCACCATGCTTCACTGTAGAGATGGTATTGGCCTGGTGATGAGCGGTGCTTGGTTTCCTCCAAATATGACGCCTGGCATTCATGCCAAAGACTTCAATCTTTGTCTCATCAGACCAAAGAATTTTGTTTCTTATGGTCAGAGTCCTTCAGGTGCCTTTTGGCAAACTTCAGGCAAGCTGCCATGTGCCTTTTACTAAGGACTGACTTCCATCTAGCCATATAGGCCTGATTGGTGGATTGCTGCAGAGATGGTTGTCCTTCTGGAAAATTCTCCTCTCTCCACAGAGGAATGCTGGAGCTCTGACAGAGTGACCATCAGGTTTTTGGTCACCTCCCTGACTAAGGCCCTTCTCTCCCAATCGCTCAGTTTAGACAGCCGGCCAGCTCTGGGAACAGTCTTGGCGGTTCTGAACATCTTCCATTTGCAGATGATGGAGGCCACTGTGCTCCTTGGGACCTTCAAAGCAGCAGAAATTTTTCTGTACCCTTCCCCAGATTTGTGTCTCGAGACAATCCTGTCTCGGGAGGTCTACAGACAATTCCTTTGACTTCATGTTTGGTTTGTGCTCTGATATGCACTGTCAACTGTGGGACCTTATACAGACAGGTGTGTGCCTTTCCAAATCATGTCCAGTCAACTGAATTTACCACAGGTGGACTCCAATTAAGCTGTAGAACCATCTCAAGGATGATCAGTGGAAACAAGATGCACCTGAGCTCAATTCTGAGCTTCATGGCAAAGGCTGTGAATACTTATGTACATGTGATTGCTTAGTTTATTTTTAATAAATTTGCAAAAATCTAAAAAAAAAAAACAAAAAACAACTTTTTTCACATTGTCATTATGGGGTATTGTGTAGAATTTTGAGGAAAAAAATGAATTTAATCCATTTTGGAGTAAGGCTGTAATATAACAAAATATGGAAAAAGTGAAACGCTGTGAATACTTTCCAGATGCATTGCATAACATAACTTTCTGCTTAATTTACAAATCACTGTTTAATAGGAAATTTTTGACAATTCTGTGCTTTTCTTGTGTTATAGAATATCATTGCAGTAAACTATGGAAAAAAGCATCTGCTTTTAAATTTGTAATTCTTCCCACAACTTTTAGTGCAAAAAAACCTCTCAAAACATTGCAGCTTTTTAAAAAGCTCCCTCAAATTCAGGCTTTTTGGGCTGCAACAATCATAAAAACATCCCGCGAAATCCTGGAGGGACTGAAAACAGTTCTCAAACAGTTTTTAAGGAGGCGGACAGTTTTTCTTGCCTGTTCTTGAATGTATTTATCCACAAGTTGAAATCATTTGCAAAATAGTTGTAAGCATTTGCAGACTGTTGTAACACATGTTGCTAAAGTCCTTTTTGGTTCGCAAAGTAGTGAACACTAGCAACTGTTAAGCACGTCTATAAACCCTTGCAATCTGAATGTTGAGGAGGGTTTGATCACTCTTTTTATAATGTTGCTAATGACAGAGGCGAACATCTTTGCAAACATTCGTCAGAAAAATGGGCAGTCGCCTCTCCATGAGATACTAGCTTAAGTGACTACTGACAAGACATAAGGACTGTTGTAACACAAAAAGCTCTCAGATGTTAGATTCAACAGTGAAATGACAGACAAACCATAGACCGTTACTGGATAATCTAGCACACAGGAGAGTCATGACGAGTGAATGCAATTCTCTGTTATTTAAAAATGCTGTTATGGTAAATCATGTATGAAGGCACCATGGATGTTCTTACCACTGACAAATCCATTGGTGCGGGTCGGAGCCCGGTTGAGAGCACCCTGCACACCAGGCTGCTGGGTGTACATGGAGTAAATGGAGCTGGCCGCTAAAGTTTGTGGTTTACTCAGGCTGGAGTCTTTGGAGGAGGGGAGTTCTGGAGTGAATGGCCGTACTGTGGCTGCAGGTGGAGTGTCCTGCTTGGAGGGCAGGGGGAGTGTCTGGCTCTGTGAGGCTGGGAGAGGACTGCGGCCCTGAGCAGATTGTGGCGTCTGGCTGTGGGGTTTGGTTTTAGGGAAAGTGCCTGTGTTGAGGCCTGCTTTGGAGTAAGGTAAAACAGCAGGGCCTTTAGGTTTGGTCGGGACAGGGGGAGGTACCTTGACTGCAACCTTGGAAGCAGACTGCCGAGTAAGAAATAGAGAAATACACCATATTAGATGCCAACTTGGTTTTCTGCAGGTAGTGACAAATGTAGTTAGTGTGTTGTCTCACCTGAGCATCCCTGACAAGGTCATCGCTGCTCTGGTTTTTGCGAAGGGTGGTCGCGGGAGCCTCCGTTGGCTCAAACATGGAAAATGGACGGACCTTCTTGTCCTTCTTCAGCTCTGACTCATCTGATCAGAGAACATGCACAGAGACAAAACAGTTTTAATGCTATACAGTTTGCTATTATACAAAGGAAGAACAAAATGTTTTTCTACATTATCATCAGTAACAGATTTCAGGGCAGCAGAAAGGGACTGCAGCTCATTTCTGTAACAAAGTTGTACGTGCATGTGTCAGTGTTTCTAACCTTGCTCTGTGCTTGAGTTGGAGGGAGCGCTCATTCGTGGCAGTGTTGAAGCTGGACCATGACCACTGGTGTTGGATTCGGGATCTGAAGAGCTCCAGTCTACTTGTTTCCCAGGCTGGAGGCCTGCAGGATCAGCAAAAGGAAAACAGAGGAATGTGACACAACAGATTTTTAAATGGAGGGTTATGAACATAGAAGCAAAGATAAAAACAACCACATCACACATAGATGCAACTAAATTTCACCATTACAAACACACAAAGTTCAACAAAAACAACAGTAGATTTTTGTAGCATCTTGCATCGTTTGGACTTCCGGTTGACTGACTAAGCCAGTGGCCATGCACGCCTGCAGATGTCCACAGACAGATGAGGCACAAAAGCATGTAGCACAACATCAAAGAATGGTAAAAACATTTCCATCACAGTGCCTGTACACTATACTTAGTTGCCACTCAGAGAAACACACACACACACACACCAATGACACACTTTCAGACAACAGCAGATTGGGTTGGTCACGACCATCCACACAGAATGTCAGTTCAAGTGAAGGTTATGTGTTTGTTCCAACTGACCCATTTAGAGCAGCAAAAACAAGAAGTGAAGAGAAAGCGAACACAGCACGCTTTAACAAACAGCAACACAACCAGCAAACGGGACCAAGGATCCAGCTGGGAAATGAGAACTATGTCTTAACAGGAAGAGATGAGAACCATAGCCATGTCATGAAAAATAAACACATCCAAACAAAGGAACTAGAAGCGCACACACAGACACACACTCACTCACAAGTGTGTACCTTTTCTCTTAGCCCGCAGCTCTTTCAGAGGCTTAAGCAAGAACATGGCTTCTGAGGAAGATGCATTCAAAAGACAAGAAAAACAAACTAGCCTTAAAGCTCCGGATCTTCCCTTGCTAAAGACATGATGATGGTTGGGCCCCGGCAGGGCCCCCCTTGAGGGGCCACGCAAAGAACAGCACAGCCGCCGGGAGCCTTCCTGATCCTACGCGCAGGGTCTCTGCTAAAGGAACAGGGGATGGGTGTATAGTGAGAGCAGATTCCTCTGCGTCCCCGCCCATCCCCATCTCTCCTGTTTTTATACTGAAAATCAACTCAGCATGCAGAAATAATTGCTGGCAACAAGAAGTCAAGCTGGGGAGAACTGTTACTTTCCCTTCATGGATATGGAAGTGCTTTAAGAAGAAAATATAGCATGAGAAGTAGGGAGTGAGACAGCATAATTTTGCTCTTGTATAGTAACTAATTTTAGAGCTGAATCATTTATTTTTTAAAAACCCCAAGCACGCTGCTGGCTCACTACTGCTTAGAGACCAATTTAGGGATGAGAGAATAACTCAAGATGGAGGACATAAGACACCCTCAGAAACAAACACTCACAGGTTTTTCCAGACTTTTAGCCACATTAAAGAGGAAATGGTACATAAATTAAATCATTTCTCAAACTAGACATTAACCTCTTGCACTCCGGGATACCGCGGGCGGTCACGTCTCTGTGCATCTCTGTGTGACACTGTGCGTCCTAGGGCGCACTGAAAAAAAAAAGCTGCATTTCCATTCTTCCACTACAGACACAGCCGCGAACAGAAAGCCAAAGGAGTGCTTTGATTGGTTTAGATTTGATTGACCTCTCATTCGACTAATAAGAGCCTTGAATTGGGTTTCTGAAACCTTGAAGAACCAATGACTGAAAACCTAGCAAGAAGGACCCGCCTACCAACGGCTGCGAATACAGCAAGCCAATTGAAGCAGAGAAGTTCGACAATAGAAAGCGTACGTCCCGTGCATAAAATCTGTTTTGTGTAAGCTGCTGGGTGACACACACGCATTCGCCAGTCTTTTTTTCTTACTACTGTTCTTACTTGTTTTGAAAAATCGTTCGCCAAAACCGCAATCATGGAAGTGCAAAACCGCAATAATGGAATCATGGTTTGACCGGGTCGCGTGACCAGAACCACGAGTCGTAACAAGCGGACCAGCGTCATGTTCGTCTGACAATGAGGAAGAGAAGTTCGCCAGCGACACTGCTGTTGTGGACAGGTAAGTGTTATAAGCTAAATTATTCTTTATCCCTGAAAATTGTAATCAAAATGACTTTTGACCGATCGGTAAATTACAACTGTGCGTCATCGCCACATGACGGACCGCGGCGTCCGGACCATGAACGCCCCCCGTTACTCTTCTGTAGCGGATTGCAGATATTATTGCAGATATTTTAGTACAACTGTGCGTAGTAGACAGCGGCACACCGTCACCGCAGTCCGTCATGTAGCGATGGGCGATGTCCGTCCTCTGTAGCAGGTGTGTGTGGGGGGGGGAGTTGTTATCTTCTACATTACAGATATTTTAGTATAATTTTTAGTGCACTGTAGGTTATTTTTTCTTGTAAAAAAAAAGCCACACATTTTTTACGTGGCATGCTTCTTTGTGTGTGGGGGCTTGTTTGTTCATTCATTCATGAATGAATGAATAAACAACCACACACACACACACACACACACACACACACAGAGCCCTGAGTGTCACCTTTCATTAGAGCCCAAGATGAAGCTTCTATATTGAATCATTCAAAAGTTACAGACGTTTTTTCAAAAACGCCTGGGAACTACCTGAGAAAAAAGCTGTGTAATATAGTCCTTTTTTGTGGTATTGTTACAAAATTTTGACCTCAGCTGGATAACACTTGGTTCTACATTTCTGTTGCATTTTCCAGCCCGGATCTGACAGCTGTGTGTTATTTGCAAGCATTTGTATCCAAAAAAACACCCAGGCGAACTTTATTTTCTTCAAGTTCAGTATGTTTAGATGACTGTAACTCAGTGGCAGGAGCACTTAGAGAGATTATGACTATTTTGCCAAAAAATTCAAAGTGTTTTCTTTTAAATGAGACCAACCCCATGAAGATGCTGCAAAGGGTTGAAGAACAGCTTTTGATTTACTTTGGGTAAGTTATTTTTAGGCGTTTTTAGGGAAATTGACCAGAGTGCAAGGGGTTAAAAGAGAAAACTGTACTCAAGTCAGTTTCCAGAATATCAGGCAAGATGTACCAAGATTTATATTTATATTTTATAGGCTTTAAAGCCATTTTTTCCCCGGTATAAACTACACTTAATAGTCAAATGTGATCTTACACACAGAATGACACAAAGACACCCACACTCACACTTTTTAAAGGTGAAACAAGTGCAAAAAAACAGTTCAATTTGGTTTTCTTAAGAAAACCTGAGAAATCTTCAGGTAAAGTTTAGTTTACAGCACAGCATCCATGAAGTAACCAACTACCTTCTGAGCTCAAAGTGACATCACAACCAGCAGGTGTCCCCATTTCCTCTGGTCCTGTCAGAACATAACCCACTGGATGATAAAATTCACAAGAAAAAAAAAAAAAAAAAAAAAGGCTACAGCACAACCGGTTGAAACAGTGAAAGGCAACTGCCAAGGCAGAACGAGGAGTGATCTCAGTTAGGGAGGAGGGAGACTGGCATGACTAGCTCCTCACCTGTGCCAGCCTTGGCCTGCAGGTCGTAGGTGGGTAAAGTGGTGGTGCCGTCTGGGTAGGCTGGCTTCACGAGCAGTTCGTGCCTCACTGGGCCCCTGGGCATAGTGGACGACTGAATGTAGGGGCCAACCGCTGCCACACGAGACGGACCTGACTGCTGTCCGGCCTGGCCATCAGAAGGAAGCTGCAGAGGAAAAAAAAAAAAGGACAGAGGAGGGGCCAAGGTCAGTGAGAGCAATTTAGAATATCATCATTGGAATAAATAAACAGATGGCAACGTGGTAATCAAAAACTGATGAGTATAACAGAAAACATGCACAAATCAACACATATGACATTCTAAAGTATGAAGAAAGAAAACCAACTTTATTGTCATTCACTCTATATACAGTAGAATGAAATTATGTGTCTCCAAGCTTCAGTGTTGTTAACATCCTGAAACTCTTCAGAGGCTGTAATGCTCATTAACTAAACAACAAACATTTATTTTGGATGACAAACAGAGGATAACTTTAGTAAATCATGTCCACACAGAGGTAAAATGATAAAAATGTTGGCCCATGGGTGTCACTGGAAATCACTTCATGCTTTTACCCGATTCAAAAGGATTTAATTTTATAAGCATTCAAGCATTTGTCTTCAGTTTCTGACCTGCAGGAGACGTGGGAAGAATGGTTATCTCTGTGACAGAGTAATAACAGTTTTTAGAAATGCACTAATATTAAGTGAAAGGTTTTAAATTCACAGGTGGAGCCTGATAACAGCTCAAGGAATCTAACAAAGATCATCAATGAAGATAAGAGAGCAAAAATAGGAAGCCTCCAAAAAATACTCTTCATCGTCTGAATCTGGCACTTAGTTCCCTTATTACTGCAATAAATCTCAATCTCAGAAAAAAACTAAATTGTATGTCACATCCAGAGGTGATAACATCTACAAACTATCCCTTCAAAACACAATGAAGAGGATGCACTTTATATCCACAACACCAACAAAGGCAGAAACAAGTGGATCTAATGTGTCAAGTCAAATTTAAAGGATAAGATTAAAAGGTGAGAAATAGATGGTTATACATGTGAGTAGCTGCAATACTAGTTTAGTTACCTGAAGATGTGTGTCTTTTGAAGCCCTCTCTTTACCGGGATAGTCATTCTTGAGAAAACAAAAGCACAAACATGCAACAGGAGTTCAAAATATCAAAAAGTCCCCCCTTTCCTAATCTAACATCAACCCTTTTTACCCTAACTAAGAGACTAAGGTGTTGCAGGATGCGTCTCGGCCGGCAGCTCTCAGGCTACTTGTCATCAGTAAGTGTTTGGACGTGTTTATTGGGGATGTCGGCCAGATGCTTGCCGTTTAGTTGGAGGAGACCGGAGCCTGGACGGAGTGTGGCTTTGTGCTTGTGAGAAAATGGCTCGCTCAATTAACATTCTAAGCAGTGTGTGGGTAAGTCACCTCCTCTCTAAGGCCTATTCAGACCTTCCTCTCTGAAACACACGCACATGCAGGAAAAATAAACTAATGAATGTTTCTACTTTACTAAATGTCAAAGAAAAATTGGGCCGCTTTAAAATTGGATAAAAGAAGCTAATTTATCAAAAGGGCTTCTGAAGATAAATATAAACCTCTGTCGTAACATTTATTTATTATTCATATCCTTCTTCACGGGCAACTTTAGAGCTACACCCCGCACTCCTTAAAACACTTGCAGGACAACATCGGGCATCAACAACACTTGAGTCGCTTCACAAATCACGAAAATGAAAAACACTTCCAAAGTTAAGTGACTGAATTTTAAGAGGAAGCTAACGCTGAGAACACACACTAGTTGTGTCAGAAAATAAGTAAGAAAAGAGTATAAAAGGACCAATTATGAAAAAATTGAAAGCTTAAAATATTAATTATACAATCAGATTATTAGATCATGTTTTTGTCCACTCAAGTCAGTAAACTGCCAACTTAAAGCAGCAAATATGTTAATCATCTCTTCTCACAGTCATTTTCATAAACAAGTCTGTTTGCTCTTATTTTCAGTCCCTTGGCAACTTGTGTACAAAACTTCTCCTAGAAAGAAGAAAGGGGCTCGGATACACCAGGGAGCAAGAGCAGGGCCAGAATCTAATCAACATAAGGACTGGATGATTTGAACTGCTGAATTCAGCCCTGTCTATATCGAATAACTTTCAAAAATCTGACAAATTTAGTTTCCAATAGTAATTAGCCCTTAAGAAATCTAAATTAATTCTTGCTTTCTTTCAGCCACTAACACTGCTGTGATGTTATTCTGGCCTCATTATTCCGGCCTCGTTATTCCATGTTCCTCTGCAGGTCTTGTTTTTGCCAAATGGGACTGAAAAATGTGCCTGAATGAAAGGTGGAGTGAAAATCCAGAGGCCACTCCGTTAAATGATTGTAATGATTATCCATTCCCCCAAGCTATCCCAGTAAGACAACTGAAGAAAGAAAGCAAGAGGGCAGAATCCCCTCAAGTGAGTGGGGTTGTGCAGTTCTTCCCGCATAGCAGAAAGCAAGTGTGAGGCATGATTGGAGACCCTGATCATAAGGCCACTAGAGGGAGTTCTGAGCAAAAGAATTTCTACCAGTTAGTAGCACAACTTATTATTGGAGATTGGTATTTGATAGTCACAGGAACAATTAAAGGTTTTAATGTGTGTTTACACTGATGTGCTGCAGTCATACTTACAGGCAAGTTCTCTTTCTGTTGCAGGGCTGCTTTCTTCTTCCACAGCCGGTCTCTGAGCTCACTGATCCTTTTGTCCATTGCAGCCACTTCCAGGTTACGCTTATTAAGGCTCTCTCTCTGCTGCTGCAGCTTTGAGTTTTGATCCTGGTTGAGCTTGTTCCTCAGCTGACCACCACAATAAAACAAGCCCCCCCCCAAAAAAAGGATTCTGTTAGTAACTCTTATGACAGTTTAAAATGGTTATCTCCGTTTTATTTGTACATACCTGAAGCTCTTTGTACAGCCGGTCTAGTTCAGCCACTGAGCTCTGGCTGTCACGGAAATGATCAATTTTTCCATTTTTGAGCAACTCAAGCTGTCGACTGAGCTCCTCCACCTTGGATGCAGCCATTACTAGTTCTCTTTGCTTCTGCTGGAACAGATTATTCATCTGCTCAATCTCCTCAACTGGAGCGGGAAAGAGATTAATAAAAACATGTATAAAGTGCAAAAGACTATAATGAAAATAACAAGTAAGAAATGTATATCAACTTGTTCAATTTAAACATTTCATGGATTCAAACAACATTCATTCATTCATCTTCTTCCGCTTAATCCTGTTCGGGTCGCAGGGGTGCTGGAGCCTATCCCAGCATCTTTTGGGCGAGAGGCAGGGTACACCCTGGACAGATCGCCAGTCCATCGCAGGGCCAACACAGAGAGATAGACAACCATTCACTCTCACAGTCATACCTAAGGACAATTCATTATTTCATTAATTAATTCATGATGTCAGTGTGCTTACCTAGTTTACCATTACTGAGACGTTTCTGCTCCACCTGGCCCTTGAGGGCCCGGACCTTCTTGAGGCGGGCTTCCTGATTCTCAATGTTCTCTCTAAGGCGCTGGAGTTTCTCCTGCTCGGAGGCCTGCTGCTGCTGACGCTGCTCCTGCTGCTTCAAGTAGCGCAGTCGCTGTTCCTGCAAACAAGGAAAGTGGAGGATTGAACCACGGTGCAAATGTAACAATGACACTCAAACACAAGTGTCCCCAAGTTAGGCATTGCATGTGCCTTTTTTTTTTTTTTAAACTGCTCGCTGTGCAGTGGCGTTTAGACTGGTTGGCTTTAAGCCACTATGCAATTCTGTCTCCTACTGGGTATGAACTCTCCTGGGAAGCAAAAGGATTAATTGGGAGTTTCTGTTTTGCCTGCAGCCTTTTTTTACCCCCCACCCCCCCCCCGCCCCAGACTGTACTGTCAGTAATATGGTGGTTACAAAAACAACTGAACTTACTGCGGAAAGAGTCCTGCTGTATTTAGGTTTAAAATTTCAATTCCAATCAAATTATTAAATCTATAACAGTAAGAAAATTTGCCTACATGCAGCATAGGCCTAATACAAACAGGTTCTATAAAACAAAAAGCAAACAGACTAAGGGCTAAGATATTGATTGGGGAAAAATTATTTTATGCAAACATAAGCTGGTTTTCAGCTGTGACATGTTAAACTAGAACATGAAAGAGCTTTTCCAAACAGGTTTACACAACGAGAACATAATGTCCTCTGTTCAGGGATGTGCACTGATGATAATGTCTGTTTGCTTTCTTGACTCATATACAAGGCATATGACCGCCTGAGAAGTCTCCTTGGCTTGTCACTTTTTTTTCTCAGTTATACACAGGATTAGGAGTTAAATCTAAGATGGATCATGGACCGAGTGGCCGACAGAGCATATCAAAGGAGGGAAACAGGAAAGGAAAAAATTTAGATCAGCAGAACAGAAACATTTCACAGTGCCTCAGCAAGAACAAAAAAAAAAATGTGCAGGAAAAAAAAAAGCTTAGTCAAGAATTTAATTATATCACACCTCTTCTATGTCAAGTATCCTTTCTTACTGTCACCCAAAAAAAATCCTGAGCATAGTGAGGAAAAAAGTCAGAAGAAATCAAAGTAGAAAAGACAGAAGCTGTCCTAGGTTTCTGAATCAAACCAGTCGTCACAAGGTCAACATACCATGCACCTCCAGTATTGCAGATTCTGTACGTGCACCTTTATTTTGTATACCACCCCTTTGTACTTCCCTTTAAAAATTGTCTCCTCTCCCCTTGTATGGTTTGTACTTTCATCTCCACCACTTAACTCCCTCCTTTCTTGCAACCCATTCACATGCACCATATTCCCTCTTTCATCTAGCACTTCTTTATGCACCTTGGAAGCCAGGAGCTGTTGTTGAGCCTCTATCTGCTGCTGCTGCCTGGCAGCCATCTCTTGCAGCTCAGCCAACGTCATGTCCATCCGGGGGGTTGCCACCTGTGCAGGAATAGATGGAGGGACAAAGGACAAAAGAAACACATTCATCACTGTGTTGTTATTGACACTGAAGGGCACGCTATTCAAACTCATTCAATGTCAAACTGCAAGTGTAGCTTCAAAATCATTAATGCAAAAGCTTTGCATTATAAGGAAATCAGTCATGTTCGGGTTTAAATCCTACAAGCTGACAAGTGCACTTTTCTCCCATTTTTTTCCCAGAAAGTGACAGTCACAGCTCAATAACATTACAATAAAATCTATGTTATGATGCACTGGTTAATTATGTATAAATACACTGCAGGCTGTACAAACTTAATTATTCAGTGCTCCTAAACATTTATCAATTTAGCTTGTCAAGTATCAAGAAAGAACAAATAAGGTCACACCAGCATGGCATAGTGGAAATCAAAGCAAGCTGCTGTCTTAGGTTTCTGAAATCAGTCCATCACAAGGTCCACATACAGTACTATGCGCCTCCAGTATTGCCGATTCTGTGAGTGCACCTTCATTTTGTGTACCACCCCTTTGTACTTCCCCCTCAAAAATGTTCTCTCTCTCTCTCTCTCCTTGTCTGGTTTGTACTTTCATCTCCGCTACTTAACTCCCTCTCTTCACGCAACCCATTCATGTCTCCATACACTTAATAACCTATATTTTATAGAACGGCAGAACAGAGCAGAACATCCCACTGAAATGAGACAATGTTTTTTCAAGTTGCTCACTTAAGGTCCCCTTGTCAGCAAGTAACACTGCATGATTTGCATTCTTTTATTGTACATTTAAAAAAAACTGTCTGAAACGGTATGAATAATCTACTTTTACCAAGAAACAAATCATCTCAACCGTTTTTCTTTCAGAACTCACCCCATTCTCCATTCTTCTTTCCGGGGGTCCCTTCACTCCATTTCTCTTCGAGTCTGAGCCTCTTGATCCTCCTGAGTAACCAAGACAGGAAACTTCACACATCTGTGCTTAAAGCAAAACTATTTTACTTTTTAAGTCTCATTTACTTTAAAACTAAAAGAAACCATCTTAAAGAGCAGCTGTGGGGAAAAAAGGAAAAAATTTCTCCCATTTTTGCCTGGAAAGCCTCTGGGAAAACAAGCTTACCCACTTGGCCATGTTGATTTCTTTGGACTTGCCATAGAGAATGGTGCAGAACAGTACGAAAAAAAACAGACTAGTGCTGAATGGTCTTGACTGTTCTGAGAAACAACACGGATAAATGCTCTTTGTGACATGCAATAATTTCTTAGGATTTCACATAATGTATAATCACTTGCAGGTGGATTTATAAACAACATGTATATGAACTTATATCCAGCTATGTTACTGGCATTTGATACACTGGTCTGCAGTCCAGGCTCTATCCTTAAAATATCAGTCCACAACCAAAGCCCATAATGGTTTTAGATAACCAGTGACATGCAGATTGCAAGCTAGATGTCTGCATATGGACATGCATGTAGAAAGAATACTGGCCAATAGCTTATCTCGAAACATTCAATATCAACTGGCAACAATTCCACTATTAGTCCACTCAAACATCTGCATTGATAACAAGTGATAAACAATTCTCACATTACATAACAGGAAAAGTCTTGGCTCATATCAGTTGTACAGACTGATATCATATAGTGCACTGAAAGCCCAAAAAATATTGTCACTGGCCAGAGACTTTTTCATAGACAATTGCTGACAAGGTACAAATATCTAGTGATTAACTGTTGTTGGGAAGAAAAGTCTAATTTAATAGTCTGGTGGTCATTTTATTTTGAGTAGAAATGATCCATGGTGCTCACTCACACAACAATACAGAGGGAAACAAGATTTCTATCCTTTTTAAAGGGCTACTGGAAGGTGATCTTGGCAATGACATGGCATATCAAATGACATAGCATGAAAGTTAGAGGGATGTTTCTGCAACCTACAAATAATATAATCTCTGTACATCTTTTTTTACTTATCTTGATGACCATTTTCCCAATCCACTCCAAATTCAGGTGTGATGCCTAATTTAAGGACATCCTTGGTTAACTATTAAAAAAGGAAATCCAAATATACACTCACCGGCCACTTTATTAGGTACACCATGCTAGTAACGGGTTGGACCCCCCTTTGCCTTCAGAACTGCCTCAATTCTTCGTGGCATAGATTCAACAAGGTGCTGGAAGCATTCCTCAGAGAGTTTGGTCCATATTGACATGATGGCATCACACAGTTGGCGCAGATTTGTCGGCTGCACATCCATGATGCGAATCTCCCGTTCCACCACATCCCAAAGATGCTCTATTGGATTGAGATCTGGTGACTGTGGAGGCCATTTGAGTACAGTGAACTCATTGTCATGTTCAAGAAACCAGTCTGAGATGATTCCAGCTTTATGACATGGCGCATTATCCTGCTGAAAGTAGCCATCAGAAGTTGGGTACATTGTGGTCATAAAGGGATGGACATGGTCAGCAACAATACTCAGGTAGGCTGTAGCGTTGCAACGATGCTCAATTGGTACCAAGGGGCCCAAAGAGTGCCAAGAAAATATTCCCCACACCATTACACCACCACCACCAGCCTGAACCATTGATACAAGGCAGGATGGATCCATGCTTTCATGTTGTTGACGCCAAATTCTGACCCTACCATCCGAATGTCGCAGCAGAAATCGAGACTCATCAGACCAGGCAACGTTTTTCCAATCTTCTATTGTCCAATTTCGATGAGCTTGTGCAAATTGTAGCCTCAGTTTCCTGTTCTTAGCTGAAAGGAGCGGCACCCGGCGTGGTCTTCTGCTGCTGTAGCCCATCTGCCTCAAAGTTCGACGTACTGTGCGTTCAGAGATGCTCTTCTGCCTACCTTGGTTGTAACGGGTGGTTATTTGAGTCACTGTTGCCTTTCTATCAGCTCGAACCAGTCTGGCCATTCTCCTCTGACCTCTGGCATCAATAAGACATTTCCGCCCACAGAACTGCCGCTCACTGGATATTTTTTCTTTTTCGGACCATTCTCTGTAAAGCCTAGAGATGGTTGTGCGTGAAAATCCCAGTAGATCAGCAGTTTCTGAAATACTCAGACCAGCCCTTCTGGCACCAACAACCATGCCACGTTCAAAGTCACTCAAATCACCTTTCTTCCCCATACTGATGCTCGGTTTGAATTGCAGGAGATTGTCTTGACCATGTCTACATGCCTAAATGCACTGAGTTGCCGCCATGTGATTGGCTGATTAGAAATTAAGTGTTAACGAGCAGTTGGACAGGTGTACCTAATAAAGTGGCCGGTGAGTGTATAATCCCAATAG
Organism: Pholidichthys leucotaenia; assembly: GCA_020510985.1. Taxonomy (NCBI): domain Eukaryota; kingdom Metazoa; phylum Chordata; class Actinopteri; order Cichliformes; family Pholidichthyidae; genus Pholidichthys; species Pholidichthys leucotaenia. The sequence continues at coordinate 337,531,947 of CM035841.1, forward strand.
ATATGCAAAAATATATATCTGAAGGGTTGCTTAGGAACAGCTCTTCAAATCTTGCACTCAAATCTATTAGTCTTGAAAAAACACTGGAATTTAGACTTGCATTCAAAGTGACACACGATCAACTTCCTAGCTCTGACAAAGGCATGACAAAGGTGCTTATTCAGACACGAAGCTAGAATGTAATCATATCATAAGATTATTGGAATGCATGTCTGAAAGAGACCGTGGCTACTTTGATTTAGCAGAGTGAACATCATCTCCTGACCTTGGGAAGGTGGCATGCTTAAACAAAACTGGCAGCAGGACTGAGAACAATTTGCAGAGCAAATATAAACCAAAGAAACAATGAACCAAATAAATATGTCTTTGATAAGAAGTCAGTGACAATAGATCTTCATAGGGAACTGTAGTGCAAAGACAAAGTAAGCCAACAGTGTGGGAAAACAAGAGCCAGCTAAAATAACAGAAAAGGAAAACAGCCATTTAATCCACAGGCCAGACTCATGCTGTGAGGGGTAAAAAGGTTTAGTTATGCAGAAGAGGCTGAAAGGATAGCGGAACACCCAAACACTAGACCTTCTGTGTTCCTAAGAAAAGCAAAAAGAAACAGGCTTATAACAATATGAGTGGGATACCCCTGAAAAGAAATAAAGGCAGTATCAGAGCACCATTCCCAAGTCTCTCTGCAGTGGAGACAACAGATGTGGTCTGACTCAGCTACCTCTTTTCCACAAAGCTGGTTCCGGTGCTTTACTGGAGCCAGAGCCTGACTTGGGAACAGTTCTTTGCTTTTCAACTGCCTAAGCACTAGCTCCAGGCTCTCAAAATTGGTGCTAAGCTGGCTCCAACTCCTTGCTGGGCCAGAGCTGCGAACCACTTGGCGTTGGTTACGTCCACTGCCCTGGGTGGGGTTAACTGACCAGTTGAATGTGCATCAAAACACTAGTGACTACCATTTTCCATTCCAAACAGCAGCGCAAGCATGATTCCAAAACGAAGCAGAGTTGGAGCAAAGAGGAGACCCAGTGTTTCCTCGCTCTACGGTCATCTGCTGAAGTACAAGATAAATTGGGAGACCCCAAAAGAATCTCCATTTTGATATAATGAACTCTGTTCTTGGGGATAGGCCAGCCAACCAAACAACTGAGGCCTTGAACTCGACCACAGCTTCAGAACATCCTAACGGCCATGGATGAGTCTTCTCCTCCTTTACTTTCTTCTTCTGGGCCGTTCTGTGGGTTGTGTAAAGACGCTTTACACTGCATAATGACATAGCCCCGACTAGCTCTCGGTTGGCCGAAAACCAGCTGGTTCTTACGAGGCATGACAGCTGAACTGGTTATGCACTTGCACCAAAATCAAACTAGCACCGGCTCTTTTTTGGTGGAAAAGGGGTATGCGTCAAAGTTCTGAATAGGTTCTTAATGCAGAATTTATTCAATAACCAGTCCCTCCAGGATTTCGCGGGATGTTTTTAATGATTGTTGCAGCCCAAAAAGCCTGAATTCAGAGCTTTTTTTAAAAGTTGCAATAAAAGTTGTGATGCTTTTAGAGTGTTTTTTGCACTAAACGTTGTGTGAAGAATTACAAATTTTACAGCAAATGCTTTTTTCCAGTTTACTGCAGTGATAGTCTATACAATAATACAAGAAGAGCACAGGATTGTCAAAAATTTCCTATTACAGTGATTTGTAAATTAAGCAGAAACTTCTGCTATACAGAAAAAACTCTTGTGTAACAGCAAATACAGACTTTAACATAACATTCATTACAACAACTACAGCGTGGACAAAATTGTTGGTACCCCTCTGTTAATGAAAGAAAAACCCACAATGGTCACAGAAATAACTTGAATCTGACGAAAGTGGTAATAAATAAAAATTCTATGAAAATTAGCACCGGAGTGGTGGCTCAGTTGGTAGAGCATCCGCCCCACACCCGGGAGGCAGGGGTTCAAATCTCGGCCGGGTCATACCAAAGACCATATAAAAATGGTGCTTTCTGCCTTCTAGCGTGGTGCTCCGCATAATGGAATGGGGAAAGTAAAGTTACACACAGAGCTACCAGAGGACTGACCCCCCGCTGTAGCTTTCACTACTTACAGTAGCTGTGTGGCCTAGGGTCAGAGAAACGGAGATAGGCGCCGCCCATATACACCTTCATGGTGTGAAGGGATTAACTAACTAACTATGAAAATTAACCAATGAAAATCAGACAATGCTTTTGAATTGTGGTTCAACAGAATTATTTTAAAAAACAAACTCATGAAACAGGCCTGGATAAAAATGATGGTACCCTTAACTTAATATTTTGTTGCACAACCTTTTGAGGCAATCACTGCAATCAAACGATTTCTCTAACTGTCAATGAGACTTCTGCACCTCTCAGCAGGTATTTTGGCCCACTCCTCAAGAGCAAACTGCTCCATTTGTCTCAGGTTTGAAGGGTGCCTTCGCCAGACGGCATGTTTCAGCTCCTTCCACAGATGTTCAATAGGATTTAGATCAGGGCTCATAGAAGGCCACTTTAGAATAGTCCAATGTTTTGCTCTTAGCCATTCTTGGGTGTTTTTAGCTGTGTGTTTTGGGTCATTATCCTGTTGCAAGACCCATGACCTGCGACTGAGACCAAGCTGTCTGACACTGGGCAGCACATTTCTCTCTAGAATACCTTGATAGTCTTGAGATTTCATTGTACCCTGCACAGATTCAAGACACCCTGTGCCAGATGCAGCAAAGCAGCCCCAGAACATAACAGAACTTCCTCCATGTTTCACAGTAGGGACAGTGTTCTTTTCTTGGTATGCTTTATTTTTGCGTCTGTGAACATAGAGCTGATGTGCCTTGCCAAAAAGTTGCAGTTTTGTCTCGTCTGTCCATAGGACATTCTCCCAGAAGCTTTGTGGCTTGTCAACATGCAGTTTGGCAAATTCCAGTCTGGCTTTTTTATGATTTGTTTTCAACAGTGGTGTCCTCCTTGGTCGTCTCCGGTGAAGTCCACTTTGGCTCAAACAACGACGGATGGTGCGATCTGACACTGATGTACCTTGACCTTGGAGTTCACCATGAATGTGTTTAGAGGTTGTTCTGGGCTCTTTTGTTACCATTCGTATTATCCGTCTCCTCCTGCGGCCACGTCCAGGGAGGTTGGCTACAGTCCCGTGGATCTTAAATTTCTGAATAATATGTGCAACTGTAGTCACAGGAACATCAAGCTGCTTGGAGATGGTCTTATAGCCTTTACCTTTCACATGCTTGTCTATAATTTTCTTTCTAATCTCCTGAGACAACTCTCTCGTTTGCTTCCTCTCGTCCACGTTTAGTGTGGTACACACCATGTCACCAAACAGCACAGTGACTACTTGTCACCCTTTAAATAGGCTGACTGACTGATTACAAGTTTGTAGACACCTGTGATGTTAATTAGAGGACACATCTTGGTTGAACATGTCCCTATGGTCACATTATTCTCAATCTTTTCTAGGGGTACCATCATTTTTGTCCAGGCCTGTTTCATGAGTTTGTTTTTTAAAGTAATTCTGTTGAACCACAATTCAAAAGCACTGTCTGACTTTCATTGGTTAATTTTCATAGAATTTTTATTTATTACCACTTTTGTCAGATTCAAGTTATTTCTGTGACCATTGTGGGTTTTTCTTTCATTAACAGAGGGGTACCAACAATTTTGTCCACGTGTGTAAATTGCATTGAATGCATGTTAAAGAGTAGAGATTTGGAAATTATTGGCATCAAACTCCCTACAGTCCCCAACCACTCGGTACCGAGCGGAGAGGAAAAAATAATTTATTTTGTTGCTCTGTATTGGCTATAGGAGTCTGTGTTTTTTTTTGTTTTTTTTTTTTTTTTAAAGATGTTACAGACAATAGGCTGCATGTCCACCAAACACGTTTTTTGTCGCCTGACTGCCTTGTGCCTTTTTTTTTTTTTTTTTTTCCCCCAGCGTTTGCAAGTGGCGCTCTGGGGGAAAAAAAAACGTCTGTGCCCTGTATCCCAGCAACAGCTCGTCACTCTCAGCTTAGCACTTCCGTGTTTCCTATTGTTAGAGAGGAAATATAGGATAAATAAATAGGATGACACAGAAAGCAGGAGTCTGAGTACAGACTAGTGCCGGCATCCTATACACTGCCCACGCAGCAGTTCTGATTGGCTGCTTAAGGTCTGATACTGACGAGCTCAGCTGCAGTCTCTGAAAAGTTGAACTTTTTTCAACTCTGAGGGCCGCGACAAAAAACGGCCACCACCGAGGGCGCTCAGCGCTGTAAACGCTGGACTACATAGAGAATGAATGGAAAATCGTCGCCCAGAGCGGAAAAAACGCGTTTGGTGGACAGGCAGCCTATTTTCTCCATTTCCGTGCCTGACTCCTACCTGTCTGTCTGTTGCATGTCAGTCTTGACACACACACTTATCTCTTCAGACACACATCTTTCATTTATGGTGGCACAGCGGGGGGGGGGGGGGTGTCTGTCTAGACCAGAGATCCACAGCTTTAAAGCTCACTGAACAGATGTCGTAATGATTTTACCTCTAAAGCTGTATAAAATGTTCAAACACTGGCTGTAGTGTTAGATTTGCTCGTACGGTGTCTTTTCTTACGTGTGCTCCTGCGACGGGGTGCTTTTAGGGCAGATGGATATTTTTCAACACAAACCCAGCACTTCGTACACGCAGTCAGGATGAAGACGTGGTGAGACGTCCACCAAAAGGCTGGGGGAGACGGAGGAAGGGACGGTGTTCAAAACCTTGTGGGTGAGTGTTTTTGTTTTTTTTTTAATCACACACTCTGTTTGCTGATGTGTTCCGTTAAACTCACTGTAAGCACGGACGTGAACGCGGTGCAGCGATGCATTTGGTTGATTAGACTGAGCGTTTCAAGCCAGTCACAGACAAATGTGATTGGTAAAATTGGCGGAAGTTGACAAGGGTTAGCCAAAATTGTGGGAAAGTTGCGGTGATTTGACAAAGTTGCAAGGTCGCACAACAGTTGCGCTGATTGGCTGATTTCGCGTGAATTGATGCGATCGCAACATCACGAAATCCTGGAGGGACTGAAAAACTAGATGAATTTATATAAAATCTGCAGAACTATGGAGCTGACTGTGGTGGCAACAAAACCCTTGTCTGTCCCTAAATTATGAGTAGTTTTAGAAAAGTGACAATAGAAAAAAATTTCTTTTCTTTCATTATGTGATGTATATCTGGTTAGAGCATACACTGCATGTATTGCTGACACTTACCCAAATCTCTGCCAGGGGCTCGGTTGTGCCGTAGAAAGAAGCGCACTTCCGCTCTGTGCGGTCCCCATCTCTGAAGTAAATCCAGCATCCTTTCCCCGTCACCAACAGGTCTCTCTGCAATGGCAGGTACATAAGTACAAACCAGCCACATTGTGGGGGAAAACCAAACTACAAAAATATTACAATAAATATCAAAATATTTATTTATGCTTGGAGAGACTGAAAAGTGATAACACCAATGTAAGTCAAGATTAATTAATAAATACATTCATTCATTCAGTTTCTCAATCACTTATGCCTAATAGGGTTTTTCTCTCCTGAAGTCAGGTGATCTTGGGCAGAACTGGTTTAATAATTCAAAATGGCAGTAGTCTAAGTCATAGACACAGTAGTGTCCAGCAGTGCCCAACTTCAACATCTGAACATGCCGCTACAGTGTCTTTATATGCAAATTGCTGTACGAGGGGGAACTGAAAAGTTCATAGTGGTCAAATTTGACCAAATGTGGTTTATCTTTCAACATAGTCTCCCCTTCGGTCCTCACACTTCTTTCATCAGTGTTGCAGTGCTTGGATCCTTGCAGTCGAAAAATAAACCACATTTGGTCAAATTTGACCACTATGAACTTTTCAGCCCCCCCCCCCCCCCCAAAATACCGTGTTGTTTTTTGTCCTGTCTAATCTTAAAGGTGCAGTGTGTAATATTCAGCACAATCTGTCTGATTTCAAAATGTAACCACCTCACATTTTATAAGTCATCACCCTCTTCTAAAGCACATAGGAGAATTTACAGAAGCCATTTGTATTATCAAAGTCTGATATAAAAACTTGGAAGACAATCCAATATTCCAAGATGGCCACCTAGATAGAGAAAGATTCTTCAGAATAAATAAAAAAAAATTATCCTAAGGTACAGAAAATACAACAGCTTTTACTCATGAGTGACTATACAACAATGAAAACAATGAAGATTTTATACTGCAATAAATTTCAAACTCAGTTTATCTAAAAAATTTACACACTGTACCTTTAAATGAATGGTGATTTATTTCATCGGTGCAATCTGGATCTAGTGATATTTTTAAGCAACTTTAGGGAAAACAACTATATGTTGTTAACTAATCCTGCAGGCACTGAGCCCAAGAGCTTATCAACTGTTCTTTCACCATTTTCTTCAACCATTACATTAAAAAAATGGACTGGCACACATTTAAGTCAAATAGAAGTGAGATGAAATTGATCTATGATAATGTTAGCACTTCAAAATATATGCAAAAGTACTAAAATACAAAGATTATTATTAAGAACCTCACATATTAATTGGATGTGAAAAATCACTGATGTGTTTTCCAGAAGAGTCAAACGTGGCCTACTATAAACGAGACAGTCTTTTTAGTATCTACCAATCTCTTCTCAGGCCACTTGTGGAAGTACTTAAACACAATAATTGGCCTTTCTTTCACTCTTACAGCAGAATCACCATGGAAACCCCTATGAAGACTGCCTCCTTGAGCTCTGATTGTAACTACTTCTTAATTCTAAGAAGGGGGGAAAATGAGGCAGCCATGAATCCCATTTCTCTCCACCTACCACCTGAGAAAAGGTCTTGGTACTTGTGTTTGATACAGGGATTATGGACTCAGGGATATATTTGCATTGCAGATTAGAAGGCCCTCGTCAACAAGCAGAAGAAAAAAAATCTCTTAATGTGTCTATAAACTGATTCTGCAAAACGACTCATGAAAATTTTAATTTCTACATGGCATGTGCAAATTATTTACCAGATCCACGCCACATTTCAGACAGGTGGCAGTCCATCTCCCCCGGCTCCTTGCATAAGTCGACCACATCCCGGCACAACGTCTCTGGAGTAACGGGAACCTCAGTAAAATGCTGGTCATTGTTACTGAGGTATACTGTCAGGAACATCTGGGGCAGTAGGGGGAAGGGAGGGAGAGAGAGAATGATTAGATAGAGGCAGCTAAATAAAAACAAGATAAAGGATCCTGGTGGAGTCGGATGAAGCAGAGTAAACATCACAATTGTCTCTAATTGGTGTCCAATTTCCCTCTGGTGTGCTTGTGTGCATGCATGTTCCACTGATAGTCAGATTCCTAGACCTCATTCCTGTGTGTCAACAGACAAATCAGAGGGTAGCTCTTGGAATTCCGTTTCATCCAGCCAGTCCCATCACCACTGTGAGAAATCCCTCTATCGCCCTACACACACAAAATACCCCTGTCAAGCAGTCTGTAAGTAGTACACTACGAAATCTGGAAAAAGCCAGATCTGTATGATTGACAGATGAGTCCCTGACTAAACAACACAGAAAATGTCAACGAAGCCATTCCTCCAGAAGTGGAATGTAAAAAAAATAAAACAAAACCACAAATTGTATTTTAATGGAATAGCTTTACTGCTATAATAAGCACCACAGGTCAAGTCTAGTTCAAGTACAAAGGGCTGTGTTAAATCAAAGCCGTGACTCTGCATAATCAATGCCGCAAACATAAAAGTGAAAAGTCTGGCTCTCTGTGGTCATTAAAAATGTCCTCAAGAAGCTTTCAGGACGGTGATGAAATACTGTATGTCTTTGTCTGTAACTTGATCACACAATAGGAATGGGAACTTTGATATGTCGAAGGGCATAATATGAGTTCAACTCACAGTATGAAACCATTTCTGTTCCAAAGTTCTTGCACAATGTAATGCTGCTACAGTGACTTCGATGATTGTAAAACAGGTGAGGAGCTCAAGCAAGGATAACTGTAAGAGTAATGCTTTTGCACAACTCCTAAATCTCTGGGCAAGTCAGGTTTTGCCATTTTGAGCTACCAGGAATGGCTAAGCCTACATGGGCTATGGTGGGAACATCAGGTCAGCAGGGTCACAAAAACAAAGTGCTTTAGGCAGTGAGCATGCAGAGCAGCTGGTGCAGAAACAAAAGTACTTGGGCTGTTTTTTAACACGCTTTAATACAAGTGACAAAAGCCCTTTTCTTACCCCCCTCCTTAATGGGTGCACAAGCCTGACTCAGATGGTCTGACTAAACTGGTTGAATCATGAAGATTTTTAATAAAAGATTCCCATGAAAAGAGAAATAGGTAGCGAGTCACCATTGTCAGTAATCTACAGCAAAGAACTCATTAAAAACATCATGCCTTTGTATTCTTAACACAGCATCTCTGTGGCCTATGGACAAAAGGATTTAACCACTTTACAGTGGCCCTTTTCCGTTCCAACACAACTGTCCCCCAATGCGCAAAACAAGGTCTAAAAAGGCATGGTTAAACGTGTTCATTGTGGAAGAACCTGACTGGCCCGTACAAAGTCCTGACCTCAACCCCATCCAACACCTTTGGGATGAACTCGAATGGAGACTGTGAGCCAGACTGTCTCCTGCAACATCAGTGTCTGACCTTACTATGCCCTTCTGAATGAATAGGCATAAATTTCCACAGATACACTTAAAAATCTTGTAGCAAGCCCTCTCAGAAGAGTGAAAGCTGTTATAACAGAATCATTTGAGTGTCTGTAGTTGACCATGAGAATATGAAGGCATGAAATGAGAAGAATACAATCCCTGGTATCAATTACCATGTCAACTACCCTTGGTAAAGATTCCAACAAAACTGCCATTCAGATATCAGCACAATATAGATGACATCATCACAACTTCCCAGAAATGTAGGACATTCAAATGACCCTGTTAATATTTGGAGTGTGGAAAAGAGGACTGAAAGGACCATTGGTGGAAGAACAATATGGTCGGGGGGGGGGGGGGGCTACACTGACAGTCAGTTCTCCTCAACACTAAAATTGATGACCCAAGGCCACCGGTATTAAGCCCTACCATCCATCTAGATGAGTTAGCACTTTGCTGCTGATGACCTTCAGCCAACTGGTGTATGTAGTCACCCCCTTTACTGTGTGCGCGCGTACACACACAGCAAATCAAGTTAAGTGCACATATTCACATAGTTTGACAAAATATGAAGCATAAGATACGGGAATGCACATTTTGTTTTTAAAGGCTTAGTTTGATCCAGTACCCATTAATAGGCAGATCAGTGTATGGGATCTAGGGAACAGTAGTGTACAAAAATATATAAAGTTTAATTCTGCTGTTTATCAATTCACACAGGAGGAAAAACAGCAGCCTAATAATTAGAATAAATGCTGTAATCCATACTGCACAGCCATTCCGCTAGTTGGAATAGGTGCAGTGAGACAGGCAGGCTATAACAGTGCCCTGATGTCTTGTTACTTAGTCAGACAAATTGAGAGTTCATAAAATATTTATAGATACAACAGCATGTAAACAACTTGATACATGCAGAGCAAAATAGATTTTAAAAAAAGCAGCTCAACAACCAACCAGCAAGAACTGCTTTAGGCAGTCAACAAGGAAACTTAAGCACCATCAAGATTATATACAGTGCCGTGAAAAAGTATTTGCCCCTTCCTTATTTCTTATATTTTTGCATATTTGTTACACCTAAATGTTTCAGATCATCAAACATGTTTTAATATTAGACAAAGATAACCTGAATAAATACAAAAAGCAGTTTTTATTTGATGATTTCACTTATTATGGGAAAAAAGCCATCCAAACCAACCTGGCCCTATGTGAAAAAGTAACTGTCCCCTAAACCTGGTTGTGCCACCACTGGTGCCAACAACTGGCAATGAGTCTTTTACATCGCTCTTGAGAAATTTTGACCCACTCTTCTGTGCAGAATTGTTTAAATTCAGTCACATTGGAGGGCTTCACAAACTGATGGCCAGACATTCTCCTTCAGGATTTTTTGGTAGAGAGCAAAATTCATGGTTCTGTCAATTAGGGCAAGTTGTCCAGGTCCTAAAGCAGCAAAGCAGCCCCAGACCATGACACTACCATCACCATGTTTGATTACTGATACGATGTTCTTTTTATGAAATTCTGTGTTAGTTTTATGCCAGATAAAATGGGACACATCTTCCAAAAAGTTCAACTTTTGTCTCATCAGTCCACAGAATATTTTCCCAAAAGTCTTGAGGATTATCTAGATGTTTTCAGGCAAATGTGAGATGAGCCTTTATGTTCTTTTTGTCCAGCAGCAGTTTTTGTCTTGGATCTGTCCCATGGATGCCATTTTTGCCCAGTCTCTTTCTTATTTCACAATGCGACCTCACATTGTGTAGACAGGAATCCCCCCATTTGATTCCTGTTTTATTTCTACTCAGTACTAGATGACAAGATGGCGGAAGCCACGCATCGTGGTTGGAATGGCTCTGCGTTGGCTCCTGAGTTAAAGCCTCCTGAGCTAAAGCGGTCTCGACTAAAACCTGAAGTATATAAGACTACTGGTGAGAAAATAATTGTCGAGGATGAGCTGCTAAATTTCCTTACAGTGAAAATTAAGACACTGAGTCAGGATGAGATCGTCTTACTGGATTCTAATACTTATGATTCTGAGTGGATTGAGTCCTCAAAGAAAGTTTTGTCTGAGCTCTGCCCCACTACACAAAGGTGTGTTGCACACAAGGGGTCCCAAAAAGATGTTAATACAAAGAGCTACCTTAAGGTAATGAACGAGTGCGGTGAAAATCTACCTAGATTCGTCTCTCATTACCTGGGTGATTTACCGCTGGTTACATTTACCAGCTTGGACTGTTCAAGCCTCCTGAGATGAATGGAGCATACACACATGGGCAAAATTGTTGGTACCCCTCTGTTAATGAAAGAAAAACCCACAATGGTCACAGAAATAACTTGAATCTGACGAAAGTGGTAATAAATAAAAATTCTATGAAAATTAACCAATGAAAATCAGACAATGCTTTTGAATTGTGGTTCAACAGAATTACTTAAAAAAAAACAAACTCATGAAACAGGCCTGGACAAAAATAATGGTACCCCTAGAAAAGGTTGAAAATAATGTGACCATAGGGACATGTTCAACCAAGATGTGTCCTCTAATTAACATCACAGGTGTCTACAAACTTGTAATCAGTCAGTCAGCCTATTTAAAGGGTGACAAGTAGTCACTGTGCTGTTTGGTGACTTTTAACAAGCATGTTAAAAGTAAAGGCTATAAGACCATCTCCAAGCAGCTTGATGTTCCTGTGACTACAGCTGCACATATTATTCAGAAATTTAAGAGCCACGGGACTGTAACCAACCTCCCTGGACGTGGCCGCAGGAGGAAACTTGATGAAAAATGGAAGAGACGGATAATACGAATGGTAACAAAAGAGCCCAGAACAACCTCTAAACACATTCATGGTGAACTCCAAGGTCAAGGTACATCAGTGTCAGATCGCACCATCCGTCGTTGTTTGAGCCAAAGTGGACTTCATGGGAGACGACCAAGGAGGACACCACTGTTGAAAACAAATCATAAAAAAGCCAGACTGGAATTTGCCAAACTGCATGTTGACAAGCCACAAAGCTTCTGGGAGAATGTCCTATGGTCAGACGAGACAAAACTGCAACTTTTTGGCAAGGCACATCAGCTCTATGTTCACAGATGCAAAAATGAAGCATACCAAGAAAAGAACACTGTCCCTACTGTGAAACATGGAGGAAGTTCTGTTATGTTCTGGGGCTGCTTTGCTGCATCTGGCACAGGGTGTCTTGAATCTGTGCAGGGTACAATGAAATCTCAAGACTATCAAGGTATTCTAGAGAGAAATGTGCTGCCCAGTGTCAGACAGCTTGGTCTCAGTTGCAGGTCATGGGTCTTGCAACAGGATAATGACCCAAAACACACAGCTAAAAACACCAAAGAATGGCTAAGAGCCAAACATTGGACTATTCTAAAGTGGCCTTCTATGAGCCCTGATCTAAATCCTATTGAACATCTGTGGAAGGAGCTGAAACATGCCGTCTGGAGAAGGCACCCTTCAAGCCTGAGACAACTAGAGAAGTTTGCTCATGAGGAGTGGGCCAAAATACCTGCTGAGAGGTGCAGAAGTCTCATTGACAGTTAGAGAAATTGTTTGATTGCAGTGATTGCCTCAAAAGGTTGTGCAACAAAATATTAAGTTAAGGGTACCATCATTTTTATCCAGGCCTGTTTCATGAGTTTGTTTTTTAAAATAATTCTGTTGAACCACAACTCAAAAAAAGCATCGTCTGATTTTCATTGGTTAATTTTCATAGAATTTTTATTTATTACCACTTTTGTCAGATTCAAGTTATTTCTGTGACCATTGTGGGTTTTTCTTTCATTAACAGAGGGGTACCAACAATTTTGTCCACGTGTATATGCTGAGCTTTGTGCTATGAAACAAGACATGCTGTTACAGACTAACTTCAGTGAGGATTTACGTACTATTACTTTGGATATTACCTGACGTGTTAGTGGCCTGGAGCAATCTGCTTTACGGACCGTGGATAACAATGCACATGCTCTAGGAGGGCCTGTCGGTACCGCAGATGTCGGAGCAGAGGCTGGGGTCTGCACAGGAATCTTATTTGGCAGCTGGAGAGAAGGTTTCGGCAATGAATTTTGACCCAGTGGTTCAGCTTATAACTGGGAAAAATTCCGGTGCAGTAGCGTCTTCACCAGGCTCTCCAAAATGGAGTCAAGTGGTGAAAAAGGGATGACAAATTGAGCATGCTGCAGCTAAATCCAAACCATCCTCTGCTTCAATCAGCCGTAGGAATAAAGCCAGCAACGCGGCTACTTTTGTTGGTATGGGCTCTGGTAATATTAAAACTGTACGGACTAAGATGGTGAGTTTGTTTGCTATCAGTTTTCATTCTGATTTGGAAGCTGATACTTTATCTGCATATCTTAAAGACAAGCTTGGAGGAGAAGTTATTTGTCAGAAAATCCTCACTGGGAACGGTAGGGTTGGTTCATTTAAAGTAATGGCGGAATGCTCTGAGGTCGGGGACATGTACCAGCCAGAGCTCTGGCCAGAGGGTGCTTTGGTGCAGCAATATTATGAACCTCGGGGGGCTGGGAGGGCTGGAGTTAGTGGAGCAGCTGCTGTGGTGAGTATGCAGGCACCCACTGATGATGGTGATCTTTCTTAATTTTTTTAACTGATGGGTATACAGGTCATGTCTTACAACTGTCATGGCCTTAACTTGGGGCAAAGTGCTGGAGAGAAAGCTTGCCGGATAGTTATTGACAATTTATGGAACACTTGTGATATTTTGTGCCTTCAGGAGACGTTTCTTTCTAAACAAGACTTGGAATGTTTGAAGTGTATTTACCCTGATTTCCATGGTGCTGGGGAGTCTACAACTGACCTCAGCAAGGGAATTATCAGGGGTAGGATACCTGGAGGTGTGGCTATTTTCTGGAGAAAGAAGCTGGACTCTTTGATAAAAGTGGTCTGACTTGGTGTACATTGGTGTATTGGTGTGCAGTTTAATTATAATGATAAGGAATTTCTTATTATTAATGTATATATGCCATTTGAATGTCAACAGAATGAGGATGAATATTTAAATAAACTTGCTTTTATTAATTCTTTTATACAAGATTATAATAATACTTGTATTTTTATTGTAGGGGACTTGAATGCGGACATATCTGACATTGACTCCTTATTTGCAAAACATATGTATCATTTTTGTTATGAAAATAACTTAACTTTGTCAAGTAAGGTGTTAATGCCTCCTGATAATTATACCTATGTAAGTGAGGTCTGGCACATTACGTCCTGGCTGGACCACTGCATCAGCACTGGTGATGCACATGCCTCTTTGGGTGGCATGAGTATTTATTATGGGTTATCAATGTCTGATCATATACCTTTTGAGATGATAATTAATGCTGATTGTCTACCTGCACTATGTCAGAATGTCAGTCAGGATGAGGTGGAAAAATTAGACTGGGCCACTCTAAGGAAGAAATTGTTGAGTATTGAGTATTGTGTCCGTACAGATAAATCCTTGAGTAAAGTATGTCTTCCTAGAGATGCTGTGATGTGCAGCGATGTGAACTGCTACAATGTTGAGCATAAGAAAGATCTCTGTAGTATGTACAATGCTATAGTTAACTCCCTGTATAAGGACAGTAAGCCTTATTATAGGAATATACATAAGACACATAATGTAAGACCTGGCTGGACTGAGGCTGAAAGCTGTTCCTTATTCTGAAGCTTGTGATGCATATAAAGCATGGGTGGTGGCAGGGAGACCCAGACAAGGGCCAGAGTTTGAGATGAAGAAACGTACGAATGCAAAGTACAAGTACGCCATCCGTTATATTTCTAAAAGTGAGCAGCTAATGAAAAGTAATTCCTCACTTCCGGTTATGGCTGCCACGTAGGACGGACGTGTCTCGCTCTGCTCTGCTCCTGGAGAAAAAAAATCGGCAAATAACTCTCTCATTTGGGACAGAACGTACCCCAGCATTTGGGCGAGGATATGTCGGCGAAGCCTAAGGCTGGAAAACCAGGAAAAGGAAAAAGCGAGCCGCCGAAACAGTCCAAATTAACGGACTTTCAGGTCTGTGACGCAGCAAACAAAACTCCATATATGGCGGAGGAGGCTGGCAACGGTGCGATGTCTGCGGGGGGAGGCGCAGATGCGCTGATGGCTGCCATGAGTTCAATGAGAGCGGACTTTTCCTCTAGATTTGATGGGATTATGACAGCGTTGGAAGGAATAAGAAAGGAATTGGGTGACTGTGTAGAACGAACGGCGCAGATGGAGCTCCGTCTCGCTAGTGCTGAAGATGACGTCACCCGTCTTCAATTAAAGGTGCGCACTTTGGAAAAAAAAAATAAATCTCTGGAAGATAATATTTTGGATTTGGAATCTCGGTCGAGACAGAATAATTTGAGGCTGGTGGGTCTTCCAGAGGAATCAGAAGGTCGGGACGTATGTTCCTTTCTGGAAAAGTGGATTCCGGAGGTGCTGGGCAGCGAGGAGTTGCAATCAGCAGTGGTTCTGGAAAAAGCACATCGTATTGGCCCACGGAGAGATAAGGGGCCGCCGAGGACCTTAATTATGAAGTTTCTTAGCAACAGAGACAGGATGAAGATCTTCAACGCTGCACGTGCTAAAGGAGAGATTAAACACCAGGACCAGCAGGTGCGGTTCTACCCAGATTTGGCCACAGGAATCCAGCAATTGAGGAAGCAGTTTGATCCCGTACGTAAGGAGCTGCGCAACCTTGGGATTCGTCATGGTGTAATCTATCCTGCGAGACTGCTGACCACGTATGAGGGCAGAACCCACATCTTCAAGACCCCAGAGGAGGCGCAGGAGTTCATCAAGAAGATCAAAGAAGAAGAGACTGGTGGGAGCTAAGCATGAACAAAATATAAGGTAGAATAATTAAGCATTTGCACAGGCATCTGACTGACTTGAAGTAAATAGTAAGTTTACAAAATATAGATTGTATTATATATTAAAAAAACAAAACAAAAACAAACAAAAAAAAAAACTATGATGTACAAAGTTGTTAAAAATTTTGGAGTTAAGTTGGAAAACTACAGAGGAGAGTTAATGTTACGTCATTAAAAGCAGTAGAGTTAGGGTGATTGGGACGATGAAGAAGGAGTGGCTTAGGCTGTCCCCCGTGGGTGTGGAACGGTCGATGGCTATATCGGGAGACAGAATTTTTCTTTTGATTTTGGGGGGTTTGCCACAAGTGTGGGAAGGGGAAATTTGTTTGTGTGTAGTTTGTAGGATGAATGTTCAACCACTCATGTTTTTGCTTCTCTGTATGAGCATGTTTACACTGCAAGGTAATCCCAAACTCTCTATTGATCATGGACCAAAGTGTTAATCTTAATTTAACTTCATGGAATTGCAGAGGTCTACAAAATTTAAAAAAACTTAAACAAGTTATGAATAAAATAAAGGACATGGGTTCAAGAATTGTGTTTTTACAAGAAACTCATCTGATAGAGGAGGATGTTAAAAGAATTAGGAGTAGATGGCAGGGAAGTGTATTCACCTCTTCATTTTCATCCCGAGCCAGGGGAGTTATGACTCTCATACATAAATCAGTTCGTTTTCAAGTGAAAAATGTAATTGGAGACAAATTTGGAAGATATGTAATCATTCAAGGTTCTTTGCTATTAGAAAATATAAATCTTGTGAACTTATATGGTCCCAATATAGATGATCAGAAGTTCTTTGCTAATTTATTTCTCATCTTATCATCACTTACAGGGCAACATATAATAGCAGGGGATTTTAATTGTACATTGAATCCAGGTGTGGATAGATCAACAGGACTGGATTGTACGCACATTGGATGTAGGATGACTATTAATCATTTTATGAAAGAATTGAGATTGCTAGATATATGGAGAGAAATGAAACCACAAGTTAAAGCCTATTCTTGTTATTCCAGTACCTACAAGACATTCTCACGTATTGATTATTTTTTGATTTCCACAGAATTAAGGTCCAAGATTCAAAACTGCTTTTATGATAACATCGTGATCTCTGATCATGCACCCTGTTGTCTAATATATGTAGATAAAAAATTGACAAAGGAATCAGGTAGATGGCAATTTCAGCATAAATGGCTTCAGGATGAGGAATTTGTCAAGTATATAGAAAAACAGATAGACGAGTTCTTTGACATCAATACTACACAAACATCAGCATGTGTAAAGTGGGAGGCTTTCAAAGCTTTTATTAGGGGACATATTATTAGTTATACAGGATCAAAATCTAAGAAGACTCGAGAGGAGAGAGCTAAATTGGAACATAAAATAAAAAGTCTTCAGGAAAAAGTGTATGCAGGAAGTGACCCAAGGTTGGAGAATGAATTACTGATTTTGAGAGCTGAATACGACAAAAAATCAGCGAATAGAGCTGCCTCGAGTCTTCTAAGATTGAAACAATCTTTTTATGAACAAGGTGAAAAATCAGGAAAATTATTAGCATGGCAGATTAAACAATTGGAAATTAAAACACCAATTACCAGTATTATAAGTAATGGACAGGTAGTTATAGATCCTTTAGAAATTAATAGAGCCTTTAGAGATTACTATGAAAAATTATATGATACCAAAAATGAACCTGATTTAACAAAACTAAATGGGTTTTTGAACGAACTATCTATACCGTGTATTCCAAATGAAAACAGGGAGATATTGGAGTCTAAAATTAGTCAAGAAGAAGTTGGGCTAGCCATTGATAATATGAAATCAGGAAAAAGTGCAGGACCAGATGGTCTTCCAGTTGACCTTTATAAAAAATTTAAGAATAAATTAATAAAACCTTTTTTGGAAATGGTTTTAGAAGCATTTCAAAATAATAATTTACCATCATACATAAATAATGCCTTAATTATACTGCTGCCAAAACCAGGTAAGCCCTCTAATAAATGTGAAAATATGAGACCAATAAGCCTATTAAACGCCGACCTTAAGATAATCTGTAAAATTTTAGCAAGACGAATACAAGAAATTTTACCAAATATTATTAATCGAGATCAGAATGGCTTTATAAAGGGTAGACAAGGCTTCCATAATGTAAGAAGACTATTTAATATTATTTATTTTAATAAAGAAGCACCGGATACAGCTCTCCTATCATTGGACGCCGAAAAGGCCTTTGATAGAGTTGAATGGCCCTTTCTTTTTGAAGTCCTACAAAGGTTTGGACTTGGAAATAATTTCATAAAATGGGTTCAAATAATATACAATAATGCTACAGCAGAAATCCTAACAAATAACAATATTTCAAAACCAATAAAAATCAATAGAGGATGTCGACAAGGCTGTCCACTTTCACCTTTACTGTTTACTATGGCAACTGAACCTTTAGCGATAGCGATACGTTTACATTCACAAATATATGGAATTAAAGTTGGACCAACAGAACATAAAATCTCCCTGTACGCCGATGATATAATTTTGTTTATGTCGAATCTAAAAAAATCAATTCCAACCTTGTTGAATTTAATAAAGAATTTTGGGGAAATATCAGGATATAAAATAAATAAAACTAAATCTTCAATATTAATGCTAAATGAGACCCAGAGAAATTACCCAGCCCCTGAGGTAAATCAATTCAATGTTGTAAATCAGTTTAAATATTTAGGAATCCATATTATGCCTAAGCTAGAATCAGTCGCCAGTGTCAACTATGAAGCCTTAATGTCAGATATCAATGAGTTAACTCAGAGATGGATGTCACTACCAATGTCGATGATCGGGAGAATCAATATACTTAAAAGTAATATTTTACCTAAAATACTTTATTTATTTCAATACATTCCCTTATCACCACCTTTAGATCTATTCTCAAGAATAAAAAAAAAGTTAGTGGAATTTATATGGAACAACAGGAGGGCTAGATTACGTTTGTCTTTATTATATTTACCATTTGATCGTGGAGGTCTGAAATGTCCAAATTTTATGTTGTATTATTGGTCGACACAACTGAGGTCTATGACATATTATTTTTCATCAAATGATCTCCCTCACTGGACTGAAATGGAATCATACAATTTACCTTTACCTCTTCCCATATTCATATACTCAGATTCGGCAAAAAAATTACAAAAACAAGTTAAAAATCCATTTGTAAAGCATATGATCAAAATATGGTGTGAAGCTAAAAACTATTTAAAAGAACCACAGTTATTGTCACAATTTAGTCCAATATGGGGTAATCAATATTTTTAAACCAGGGAGAGCGGACGCTGTATTTAAAGTATGGAATTTAAAAGGGATACAAAAGATTCAGGATTTATATTTGCCATGTGCAGACAACATAATGTCTTTTGAAGAGCTGAGGATCAAATTTAATCTCAATAGAACACATTTTTTTAAATATCTTCAACTTAGAAACTTTATTCGATCAAATCAAAATAAAGCTCTCACTCGACCTATTTATTCATCCTTGGAAAAAATGATGATGAAAGATAGTAAAAGAAAGGGTATTATTTCAGAGTTTTATAACTCATTGACACTATCTTCAAGTGAAAATTCACTGAAAAGATTAAACTACTGGAAAGAAGATCTGCAAATTGAAATTTCAGAGGAACAATGGGAATTGGCTTGTACAGAAGCTCAAACCAAATCAATAAATGCACGCCTTAAATTGATACATTTCAAATGGTTAATGCGGATGTATGTT
Source organism: Pholidichthys leucotaenia (assembly GCA_020510985.1). Classification (NCBI taxonomy): domain Eukaryota; kingdom Metazoa; phylum Chordata; class Actinopteri; order Cichliformes; family Pholidichthyidae; genus Pholidichthys; species Pholidichthys leucotaenia. Next base: position 337,551,262 of record CM035841.1, read on the forward strand.
ACACCGGAGGAGTTAAATAGATATAACAAAAATATACCAGATACATGCACAAAATGCATGGAAAGTAAAGGAACCCTATTTCATTGTTTATGGGAATGTAGATTAATAAGAATGTTTTGGGAAGAGGTGAGGGTAACAATTGAAAAAATAATCTCAAAACAAATCATATTGAATCCTAAACTGTTTTTGTTGGGTCTGTACCCAGAAAAGCATAATTTTAATAAAAGTGAAAGAACATTCATAGACCTCAGTTTGCTTAATGCCAAAAAATGTATTGCACTATTATGGAAAAAGACTCATAGACCAGATGTGACTCAGTGGTTAAGACAGATGTTAACAAACCTTCCATTAGAAAGAATAACATATATACTGAAATCAAAGGAAATTGTGTTTGAGAATATATGGAGACCTTTTATTGATTATGTAAAAAATTTAAACATAACTCTTGAAGAAGAAGGTGAATGATGTGTGTGGACCTTGTAAATTCCAAACTGGTGAGCATAATATGTATACTTATATATTGGATTGTCTAGACTAAACAGAGGAGCATTGTTGAAGACTTGATTTTGTTGGTGGTTGTTGGTGTTTTTAGTGCATTTTTTTTTTTGTAGTACTTTAGTGTTAGTGTTTGATTGTTTGTATCATGTTTGTTAAAAAAAAAAAAAAAAGGTTCAATAAAGATATTGTGGAAAAAAAAAAAAGTAATTCCTTGGCCAAGAAACTGTTAGCTAAGAATGTCACAGATTTCTGGAAGGAGCTTAGACGTATTAGTAATTGTAAAACACCTTTACCCTATACTCTGGAAGGCATTTCAGGTATAGAAAATATTGTTGATTTATGGTGGCAGCAATTTCATTCAATTAAATTAAATCAAAATTAATTAATTAAATTGAATTAATTAAATCACCCTTTATTGTCATTCAACTGTACAACGAGATTGTGTTTTACCTGTCTACATTGCTAATCACACACACCCCAAGTGTAGAATCAGAGGGCCGCTGCCATGCAAGGCGCCGCCACAGATTTCCCTCCTCCATTCCAATATTGCTGAGCACCAAGCTGGACGGCAGGAAGTTCTACTTTTATATGGTCTTTGGCATGACTCAGCTGTGATTTGAACCCCTGCCTCCCGGGTGTGGGGCGGATGCTCTACCAACTGAGGCACCACTCCGGTGTTTAACTCAATTAATGATGAAACTTATAAAGTAGGGAAAGTAGAGAGAGACGATTCGTTCTTGATTGATACTTATGCGGTGACCAAAGCCATTAGAGAGTTGTCAGGTAACAAAGCGAGTGGTCTAGACTGTATTTCTGCTGAGCATCTTAAATATGCTAGCTCAAGAATCACTCCTCTTCTTGCAATCTGTTTCACCAGTTTTATGATTCATGGGATGTTACCAGAATCATTGTTGTCTGTTGTGTTGGTACCAGTCACTAAAGATAAAGCTGGCAAGCTGTGTAGCCTAGACAATTATAGGCCCATAGCTATAGCCAATATAATATCTAAAGTGCTGGAAAAAAATACTGTTTGAAAAATTAAATGTATTCATTAAATCTACTGATCATCAATTTGGATTTAAACCCCATCATGGAACAGATCTGTGCATATATGCTTTAAAAGAAACTATAAGTAAATATAGAAGTCAAAATTCAACAGTATTTTTGTGTTTTATTGATGCCTCTAAGGCGTTTGATCACGTTAACCACAGAAAATTGTTTAGTAAAATGATTGATGGGGGGTTCCCAAGCATTTAGTACGTATCCTGATTTACTGGTATGCACATCAGAAGATACTGGTGAAGTGGGGTAAGACTCATTCATCCCCATTTGGTGTGAGCAATGGTGTTAGACAGGGCAGTATATTGTCCCCTGTCCTATTTAATCTTTATATGGATGATTTGTCAAAGCAACTGAATGCCTGTAATACTGGGTGTTTAATTTGGAATAGGTTAGTGAATCATTTTATGTATGCTGACGATCTTGTTGTTCTCAGTCCAAGTAGTGCTGGTCTTCAGGAGTTATTAAGAGTGTGTACTGCTTATGGGGATGAAAATGACATAAAATATAATACAAATATGAGTTTTGTGCTGATTTGCCGCACTAGAGAATATATGATAATGAAATTCCCTGTTTTTGATTTGGTAGGCACGGAATTAATTGTCGGGGATAAAGTCAAATATTTGGAACATTTTATTAATGATAGAATGACTGATGATGATGATGATGATGATATTTTCAGACAGCGCTGCAAAATCTACATGCAAGCAAATGTCCTTGTACGTAGGTTTGGCTTTTGTTCAGATAAGGTGAAGCTGGTTCTTTTTAAAACCTATTGTACACCTTTATACACTGCTCATTTATGGATAAATTATAGGAAACAAAGCATGCAGAGATTACAGGTTGCTTACAATGATGCTTTAAGAATTTTACTTAAAAAGCCTCAATGGTGCAGTGCTTCTGAGTTATTTGTGTCATCACGTGTTAATACACTGCATGCAGTATTAAGGAATCTTATGTATAAATTCATCTGTCGTTTTGATATATCTGGAAATGAAATCATCAAGGTTATGTCTAGCATTAAACTCAGTTCTATTCACCGTCAGTCACAGTTTAGAAGGCACTGGTACAGCTCTTTTTAAAGTTTGTACTGTATCTGTACTTCTTTTTTATTGTTTTTAATTGTTTTAATGGTCTTGTTTTTGTTTGTATTTTGAGGGACTATGAGTGTGGAATAAAGTTTGATTGATTGATTGGTTGAATGATTATTGTTCCATCATGGACCAGTGTCCAAACTGAGGTAAGTGAGGCCTGCAGTTCTTCAGACGTTGTTCTGGGATTTTGTTTCTGATCGGTTCTTGAATTTCTTTAGATCACAGTGGGATGTGTTGCTTTTTGAAATCTTTTACTTCTACTATCTTCTTCAGGTTGTCAGACAGGCTCCATTTAAGTGATTTCTTGATTCATCAGATCTGGTAGTAATCAGGCTTGGATGTAGCTACTGAAACTGAACTCGGCTTTTCAAAAAATGTGGTTAATCACAGTTAATTTACGATGTAACAAGGGGGGCAATTACTTTTTCACATCGGGCCAGGTAGGTTTGGATAGTTTTTTTTCTCTTTAATAAATGAAATCATCATTTTGTTTTAAATTCTTTTTTCTTTTGTCGGAATGTTCAAATAAATAAAATCAAGCAATCAATCAATCATTTGAAAACTGCATTTTGTATTTATTCAGGTTGTCTTTGATATTAAAATTTGTTTGATGATCTGAAACATTTAAGTGTGACAAATGTGCAAAAACATAAGAAATCAGGAAGGGGGCAAATACTTTTTCACAGCACTGTGTATAGCAACTTTTGACAAAAATATGCTACACTTCTCCACCATGTATCAGGTACGGAGAGGATGAAAGAAGTAACTGCTGAATTGTACCTCCTTCTTATCTGAGACAGAGAGCCCTGAGGAAGGAGAAGAGACAAGCTGCCTCTGCTGCTGTGGTCCACCATTATAGGAATGGATTTTTCATTTAATTTTTGTCAGCGCATCATCGGCTAAGTCAAAGGGGTCTCCAGCAGCTTGGGACTAGTGTGACAGCTCAGAATTGCAAACTGACAATTACAGTCAACACAAGGAAATTTGGTCCTTACTGCAGTACTGCAGCATGCACTGTAGATACCCTCACAATACAGGCAGGTCACTGTGGGCTGTATCTTAAGGATTATGTTAATCTGCTATATAAAAATATAGCCTTTTAACAGCCTAAAGGCTCAAGGGGACAACAGTAAGCTTAAACCCACAAGCATGCAATAACGCTACATCTGTTTATTAAATGAATTATTATGTATGTTTGGTACTGGTTTAGGGTGTTTTAACCCTAAAAAAACTGCAACAACAGTCTAGAAGATAGCGGTAAAGTCTGTGTTCAAGGTGATAATGCAAATAGATGTGTGTGTGTGTGTGTGTGTGTGTGTGTGTGTGTGTGTGTGTGTGTGTGTGTGTGTTTGTGTGTGTGTGTGTGTGTGTGTGTTACAGGAAAGTCTGGCTTAATGCTTTGACAAAGCATTAGAAAAAGAAAAAAAAAAAAAAAACTAGTGAAAACAAAATGGCAGGAGAGCGACCAGCTGGTAGTGTGTGACCTGTCCACTTGAAAAGGTGCTGAGCGATTGAGCAAGAGAGACTGAAGCTGTAATTCTGTGTTAATACATGGAAACTGATTTCCTTATCAGTGACTATACCCTTCATGTAGTCAAATACACTGCAGTGCCTGTGGGGAGGTACTGGGTGATTCAGTGAAACTGTAAACTGAAGCTCAAGTCTATCCATGCTGAGCTGCCTTTGCCTCTATGAAGTGACTCATTCTCCCATTAAAGTAAAAGCAGCACTGAAACACACGGCTTGTTGTAGATTTGAACAGGATTTTCAAGCCTTTCCAGTTGTTTAGTCAGAGGACCTTAAAACAACATGAGTTTAGATTTGCGCACTGTAGCCATAGCCAGCTACAGAAAGGAATGTTGTGTTGGTTTCTGTTTGTGGAACTCACACTGATTAACTAGATAACAATGCAGTACTGACCTGGTGTATATTAACGGGTCAGCTGGCAGCCATTGGATGTATTAATGCAGATGTTCCAAGACAAGTCAAAGGGATAAACTAAGTTAGCAAAATAATTCTCTAACAATGTTACTTTAAAAAAGTCCAAAAAGAGTATCAACCCTTCCTTACTCCACCTTGAAAATAACTAGTCTTTCAAGATCATTGCCCCATTGCAATTGGTCACATATTGAGTTAAGAGCAACCAAAACTGTCTGTCTCTGCAGTTTCTCATTTCCAGGAATAGACGAAGCACAACAGATTGTCCTACAATAGAATTACACTGCAATATCAGAATCGCTAACAAATTTAAGTCTAGCCAATCACATACACATCACTAACTAAAAACAACCACAGCAGCACATGACATAATCCAATTATCTTTGTTTGGTTCAATTCAATTTTACTGTTGATGTTCTCTGCAATAGCATCATATTATTAGTTTTTGTTCAGCAGGTCTTTTTAGTACTAAACTTTGAGTGTGTGGTTTACAATGGTTGTTTTTTGATTGAATTGAATAGCTTTTTCCCCTCTGCAATACTTTAACTGCAAAAGGGTAAAAATTAGCTCAACTCATTTATTGTTCAAATAGACAAAAAAAATACAAATTGACATTCATAATTGCAAAAGCACACATTTTAAATTGGCTTTAGAATAACCAGGTAAATGCTGAGGAGACCAAGTTTCAACACGGTTATCAAACTGAATTACAGTGATCCCTCACTTATCGCATTTAATGGGGACCAGAACCGACCGCGAAAAGTGAAAAACCACGAAGTAGCGTCACCCCCCCCCAAGGGCGTCACAAGCACTATTTTGCACAAAAAGGCACAAGACAACAGCGAAAAGTGCCACTAAGCAACACGAGCTAGTTTGTGTACTACATGAACAATGGCAATAAATCTGATTCTGATTCTGAGCGATAAAGAACAATGAATGCGGTCTTCCTTCGCTGGGTATGCGCGCTCGGCAGGGAGAGAAGCTGGGTAAAACGTCTCGGCCAATCAGCTTGCGAGGTAAAACGTCTCGGCCAATCAGCTTGCGAGATTCCCGAGCGGTGAAGAGGTGGGCGGAGAGGAGTGGAGCGGTGGTCAGAGAGGTGGATTTTGAGTTGTGCGGGCTCTCCGTGTTGATACCTGATGTTCTAATGTAGTCTCCCTGCCTTTTACTAGCGCCCGGGCAACTTTCGTGCCATTTTTTCTCAATTTTGAATTTTTGATGAATATTTTTGAAAAATCCACGATGCACTGAGGGCGCGAAAGGTGAAACGCGAAGTAGCAAGGGATCACTGTACATTTAAAGTTTATGCCTATTCTCATCCAAACAGAACCTCAAACAAACCCAGACTGAATCTGGGAAGCACTCTTGCATATCTGAGACAAATGCAGCTCAGTTCAATATACTCTAAAGGAAACTGTCAAAAATATGTCAACTATAGGTCAGTAAAATTAAGCAACTCAAATTAATTGGAGAGGTGCCTCCTGCTGAATTGGTTTGTCAATGTAAAGTGTATCTATACCGTCCCTTCATTGATATATATTCTTACAATAATGGATCTTTATATCAAACACAGCCAAAAAATGTGCGTAAGTGCTCACCATCAAGTTAAGGTCATACTGCAGAACATCTTAAGCAAGCCTGATGTAACATGACTGACAACAGTGCCTTATACACAACATGGGTGAGTGGACTACAAGAAAAATGGGCAGTATGAGGCAGGTGACAACAGCAGGAGACAACCATGCCTGAGGGTTCTTTACCCAAGAATTGCTGGGTCTTCAGTCCACACTCATACTTTCAATTACAGATATTGCTGTAGTAAGCGAGTGAGTCAATTAGGTCTTGTTGATGGGAGTCCCCTCAGAATCTAATTACCACAAGTTTGTAAGATACTGCAGCAGCATCTTCCTGTGAACGCCTCGGTTCTCTCTGCCACATGAGTTGACACAGTTCCAGCACAGCAGTCCTTCAAAAAAGGCAAGGCAGCAGAAAACTCTGTAATGGCTTCATCATTACTTCTGTCTCTCCCTGCCTCTGTGCTGCATTAGGAGAATGAGGGGTGAGGGAGAAAAGGTCAGGGGCAGCAAATAGCCAAACTACAGGGAATGGGAGCAGACTGTAAACACTTACAGAAGATAAAAACAAGCTGTTCTTACAACCATTGAAGCTACAGCAAGCTGTGACCCTTCAACCAGGACCACCTCTTCCTTGTCTGCACTGCAGTAATTTATCTATCACTTCATGATCGGCATTGTCACAAATAATCTCCCACTCTTAGGCTACATGATGACACAGTTCCTACTTTGAGCTTATGAGAGATGTGGAAAATTGGAGTCAAAAATTTAAGCAGAAGGGAGAGGATGATATTTTCTACATCATCAATGATATTACAAAAACGTACACATACTGAATGCTACTTTTAAAAAATGACTCCCTGCATACTGCACTGGAATTTAATGTAAATTATCTTATCAAACCTAATTTCCTGTGGGAAGCCAAAAGGCAAGGAGGATTCATTCAGTATCGAGCAGACGCACTAATTGGCTTCCTAAAAATGCTCCGTGAATGATGTCTTTGTGCTTCTCAATATGTCATATGCAAAAAGAGACCTCAGTGTGGTGCAGTGGTTAGCACTGCTGCCTTACAGCTAGAAGGTTCCTGGTTCAAATCCCCAGGCTGGCAGGGGTTGGAACCTTTCTGTGTAGAGTTTGCATGTTCTCCCTGTGCTGCGTGGGTTTACTCCGGGGGCTCCGGTTTCCTCCCACAATCCAAAGACATGCATGTTAGGTTAATTGGTTGTTCTAAAATTGTCCCTAGATATCTGTTTCCTATAGGCCCTTAGAATAGAGGGTTAATACTAGTGAAAGCGCTATATAAGTGCAGGTTAGTTAGTAGTTAAAGCAGGGGAGTACAATGTAGAGTATAAAAGCCCTTTTACACTGGGGGAAATTTTCCAAGTCTCGAATGGAGTTTTTTTTTTTTTTTTTTTAACCCCTTCAAACATTCCTGGAACAGATGAATTACAGACACAGGAAAAAGCACTGTTTGACAAAAGTGAAAAGTAGGAGGGTTAAAAAGTCATTTGCAAGAGTATCTCGTCAAGCATCACAAGTGTAAAATAAATAAGAATTATATAATCTTCTTTTAGATTTGACTGGTGGTTGGCAACCAGCTTACAGGTGCATTACTGCCACTGACTTGATTATCATCACACTATATCTTTATATAAGTTCTTATAAGGAGTTCTGAAAAAACTATAATCACTATCACTATATAAATTGAAGAAATCTCTGTCTGCGTGTGTGTCTGTTCTTCACCATCAAGGACTCGCTAAAAGATCATAGGACCACCTACGATGTTCCTATGATGTCTACACGATGTCCTATGATGTTCCTATGACGCCAAAGATCACAGGACCACCTATGTCTGTGTGTCACAGTCATAGGACTTTGTGTTGCCATGGTAACCATGTCAACGATCAAAGGCAGGCATCACTCACGATCACAGGACTCGCTATGACATCATCAAAGATCAAAGGCAGGCATCACTGAACAAGTGGTGCCATCAAAGATCAAAGCCAGGTTTCACCAGGGTTACTGTTGCCATGGTAACCATGTCAAGGATCACCATGGTTACTGATGCCATGGTAACCATGTCAAACAACAATAGGACTCACTATGACATCATCAAAGATCAAAGGCAGGCATCACTGAACGAGTGGTGACGTCAAAGATCAAAGGCAGTTTTAACCAGGGTTACTGTTGCCATGGTAACCACGTCAAAGAACAAAGGCAGGAATGGAGAAATGTTTGCTTACACTTGCTTTCTACGGGCATGCAGAAATACTTGCTCATACTTGGTTTCTACGGACATGCACAGGTATGCACTAGCTTTTCCTAATTTGCATACTTGAGGTCACTGGTAATGCCCCTCAATTATCCCTCTCTCTGAAACAAAACACTTTTAGATCTCCCTTCCTTTACTCCTATATTATGGATACCCACTCACATTGACATAAGAAGAGACCAAGATCAGAAATCCCCATTTGAAACTGAGCATTTAGAGGAATTTGATTACAGAGGTTGCAGGGCAGAAGACTTCACCTGCTCTGTCTGCAATCGGCATGTTGAAGTGTTCTTGAGCAAGACACCAAACCTCCCAGTTGCTCCTGGTGGCCAGGTTAGCGCCTGTGTGTATGGCAGCTCTGCCGCCACCAGTGTGTGAATGTGTGCATGAATGGGTGGATAGCAGGATCTGTAAAGTGCTTTGGTCATCTCAGATGAGAAGAAAAGTGCTATATAAGTGAACACCATTTACCGTCTCTGTTGTGTAATGCTGTGTCAATATTTAAGATAGGTTATTTATTTGCAGTAACATTTTAATTTATTCTGTCATTATTTTCTAGTTTCATGTGTTTTGATGATATGAAACCAAGGCACAGGTATGCACTAGTTCAAACGGAGTGATAATGGCCAAGATATAAAGTGGACAACAACAGTAATGACGCCATGGCATTGATACAACAACAACAACGCCGGTAGGTGGCGGTATGCACCTGTAAGCTTTTTGCCAACCGCCAATCAAATCTATAAGAAGAAGAAGAAGATATGAAACCAAGATATTTTTATGTCTTATTTTGTTCCAAATAAATGTGCCAACTGTAAAACAGTTTTTAATTTTACAGAAACTAGTGCATACCTGTGCATGCCCATGATGCCCGTCACTCACAATAATAGGACATCAAAGATCAAAGGCAGGCATCACTCACAATCATAGGACTCACTATGACATTATCAAAGATCATAGGCAGGTTTTGCCATGGTTACTGTTGCCATGGTAACAGTTACTTTCTATGGGCATGCAGACAGAGGCTCCACGTGGCAGTAGGACGCGGTCCAGGGACGGATGGTTTTTTTGCCCATGGGGAGTTGTTGTTCAGAACTCCTTATAAGAACTCCTTATACAAAGATACAGAGTGATGATAATCAAGTCAGTGGCGGTAATGCACTTGTAAGCTGGTTGCCAACCACCAATCAAATCTAAAAGAAGAAGAAATGCTTGCTTACAGTTTTCTATGGGCATGCACGGGTATGCATGGGCATGCACAGGTATGCAGCTCAAAGGCAGGTTTCGCCATGGTTACTGTTGCCATAGTAACAGTAACTTTCTACAGGCATGCAGAAATGCTTGCTTACATATGCTTTCTATGGGCATGCACGGGTATGCACGGGCATGCACAGGGATGCACTAGTCTATCTATAAATGCAAGAAATCTCTGTCTGTGTGTGTTCCGTGCATATCTCCTGAACCGTTTGATAGACGGCTCAGATTTTATACATGCTGTAACAGTAACTTTGTACGGGCATGCAGAAATGCTTACTTACACATGCTTTCTACAAGCATGCAGAAGTACTTGTTTATACTTGGTTTCTATGGGCATGCACGGGTATGCACTAGTTATAGATAAGAAAGTTGTGTTTATTATTCTTTAGTTCCTCTTCCTCACCGTGCATACTGTAAAACTCCAGAAATGTGCTTTTTTTTTTTTTTTTATTACTTATTTGTACCCGTAGGTAGACTTGGTTTGCAGTCTGGTGACAAGCCACCGGCTGCTGGTTGCTGCGTGCGCGAGCGCCCTAAACCTACATGTTTTTTTTTTGGTGTGCGGGAGGAAACCGGAGAAATCCCGGAGTAAACCCGCGCAACACGGGGAGAACATGCAAACTCCACACAGCTCACTGTTGGTCGGCGGCTGGGATCGAACCCACGATCTCATGATCCCCGCGATCCCCCGGCCGAGGGTAAAACTGTGCTGCCACAGTGCTAAACCACTGCGCCACCGATCATTTTGCATAAATGATCCATCAAAAAGTGACTATTTGTAAAATTAATTTGTAATACCCATGCATACCTGTGCATGCCCGTAGAAACCAAGTATAAGCAAGTACAGTGATCCCTCGCTACTTCGCGCTTCACCTTTCGCGCCCTCAGTGCATCGCGGATTTTTCAAAAATATTCATCAAAAATTCAAAATTGAGAAATAATGGGCGGGCGCTAGCAGAAGGCAGGGAGACTACATTAGAACATCAGGTATCAACACGGAGAGCCCGCACAACTCAAAAATCCACCTCTCTGTTCGCTGTTCTCGTGTTGGCTCGGCTCGGAAATCTCGCAAGCTGATTGGCCGAGACGTTTCACCCCGCAAGCTGATTGGCCGAGACATTTCACCCACCTTCTCTCCCTGCCGAACGCCCATGCAGTGAAGGAAGACCGCATTCATTGCTTTTTATCGCTCGTGTTGCTTAGTCTGGCCGCGTGGAACTTTTTGCTGTTCTCTTGTGCCATTTTGTGCGAAATAGTCTTCCCGTCGAGCCACTACGCCGCCTCCTGCAGCTTCTCCAGCTCTATCGGAAGCTGCCCTCGACGATCCTGCGCTTCTAGCACCTGACGATGAGGCGTCACCTGAGGAGCAGTAAAGCTCTCATTAACCTGTGCAGTAAATCATCTTCATCTTGAGTTACGTATCTTGTTATAAGAATAAAAGAGTTCTAAAAACATATTTATGTACACTTTATTTACATCTACGTATGTATGTACACTTACACACACACACGTATCACACGAGAGAGAGAGTGAGAGAATGAACGTACGTATTATTTATGGATGACGTCATTAGGGGTGACGCTACTTCGCGGTTTTTCACTTTTCGCGGTCGGTTCTGGAACCCATTAACCGCGATAAGTGAGGGATCACTGTATTTCTGCATGCTCACAGAAAGCAGTGTTCAACAAGGGCACTGGACGGCCGCACCTCAGACACAGTCCAAGGATGGATGATTTTTTTCGCACATGGGGAGTTGTTCAGAACTCCTTGTGCAAGGAAGGCTGTGGAGTGATGATGGTGGGGTCGGTGACAGTGGTGCACCTGTGGGCTGGTTGCCAACCGCCAAACAGGTCTAGAAGAAGAAGAAGAGGAGTGATGATATACAAAGGACAACATAAGACGCCGAGAGGACACAGTCCAAAGGCGGATAATTTTTTCACCCATAAGGAGTTGTTCAAAACTCCTTATACAAAGATATAGAGTGATGATAATCAAGTCAGTGGCAGTAATGCACCTGTAAGCTGGTTGCCAACCGCCAATCAAATCTAAAAGAAGAAGAAGGAGAAGGTGTAAGCAAGGGTGTAAGCACGTTCAGTGACACCTGCATTTGATCTTTGATGGTGTCATAGCGAGTCCTATGATCATGAGTGATGCCTGACTTTGATCAGACACGCATACAGATTTTCTTGAATCACTCTATACCATGGTGTCTATATGACGTCCTATCGACATCATGTAGAGATCGGCACATCATAGGCAATCCTATGATCTTTTTATTGAGTCCCATGGTCATGACAGATACACAGACAGACAGACACAGATTTCTTGAATTACCAATGGTCTATGTGATGTCATATAGACATCATAGGAACATCATAGGCGATCATTTGTGATCTTTTAGCGAGTCCTATGGTCTGTATGACATCATATAGACATCATGTACACATCATTGGAACATCATAGGACATCATGTAGACATCATAGGCGATCATATGATCTTTTAGCAAGTCCTATGGTCGCGACACAGACATTTCTTGGCGATCCTGTGATCTTTTAGCGAGTCCTATGGTCGTGACACACAGACAGACACAGATTTCTTGAATTATATATAGAGTGATGATGAAGTGAAGAAGTGATGATGATGATAGTGATAATTACTTCTTAACAACTATTGTATAAATCACTCAAGAAATCTCTTGTGTCTGTCTGTCATGATCATAGGACTCGGTAAAAGATCATAGGATCGCCTATGATGTTCCTATGATCTCTATATGACGTCTACAAGACATCATATAGAGATCATAGTATCAAGTGATTCAAGAAAAAAAAATCTGTGTGTGTGTGTGTGTGTGTGTGTGTGTGTGTGTGTGTGTGTGAGTGAGTGAGTGAGTGAGTGAGTGAGTGAGTGAGTGAGAGATCAAAGGCAGGCATCACTCACAATCATAGGCCATCAAAGATCAAAGGCAGGCATCACTCAAGATCATAGGACTCCCTATGACATCATCAAAGATCAAAGGACATTAAAGATCAAATGCAGGCATCACTCACAATCTTAGGACTCGCTATGACATCAAAGACCATAGGACTCACTATGACATCATCAAAGAGCAAAGGCAGTCATCACTCACGATCATTGGACTTGATATGACATCATCAAAGATCGTAGGACTCGCTATGACACGTCAAAGATCAAAGGCAGGTTTCACCATGGTTACTGTTGCCATGGTAACAGCAACTTTCTACGGGCATGCAGAAATGTTTGCTTACACTTGCTTTCTATTGGTATGCACGGGCATGCACAGGTATGCACTAGTATATAGAATAAGGCAACACACAATATTATTACATAATATGTTAGCGCAGGTACAGTCTGTAAAATTTTGGGGTGATTGAATTCTGAAGTTTCACGCACCATAGAAGCTTAACTTTGTTTTCACTGTTACACAATCACTCTGAAGTAAAAGTTTTAACATTTTCTTAACTATACTTTTTTTAATACACAGGAAGAGGGTCCTTCTCTATGTAGGCAGCCATCTTGGACCACCATGTCTTTCCAAAGAGTAATTTGATTTTTTTGATTTGATTTTGATTTTGTATACTTTATTGATCCCAAGAGGGGAAACTGAGGGCATGGATGGAAGACTAGGGCATACCTGTGCATACCTGTAGAAATGGGCATAAGCAAGTCCTATGATATATACGTATATATATATATATATTTTTTTTTTTTGTTACTTATTTGTACCCGTAGGTAGATTTGGTTTGCAGTCTGGTGACAAGCCACCGGCTGCTGGTCGCTGCGTGCGCGAGCGCCCTAAACCTACATGTTTTTTTTGGTATGCGGGAGGAAACCGGAGAAATCCCGGAGCAAACCCACGCAACACGGGGAGAACATGCAAACTCCACACAGCTCACTGTTGGTCGGGGGCTGGGATCGAACCCACAATCTCATGATCCTCGCGATCCCCCGGCCGAGGGTAAGCTGTGCTGCCACAGTGCTAAACCACTGCGCCACCGTGCAGCCCATATACAGTATATGTAGTCCATATATGGATATAGAGTGATGATAATCAAGTCACTGGCAGTAATGCACCTGTAAGCTGGTTGCCAACTGCCAATCAAATCTAAAAGAAGAAGACTGTTTACATTTTGAAATCTGCCAGCTGAATATTACACACTGCACCTTTCACTAAGTAAATACACCTAATAGTTTGCTGCCAATTAAATTTCACTGATACATTATTGGTTTTATTCAAACTTTGTCCTATATTCCCCTTTAAGTTTCAACAACATACATAAATCAAACTGTGTGTGTGTGTAAAGAAAAATAATTCTTACCACTATAAAGTGCAACTTCCTCTACATGTCACTGACCATTTAATGCTGACGTAAAATGGCAATTACTGTGTTTTCTGTGTCTAGTCTCTCTCTGTAGGATCACCAGTGTGACTGACCAGCATGATGGGTGCAATAAAGTTTTTCTTCCTATGCTGTCTGTTTCAAGGTGGGGGTCGTTTTCAACTCTCAGAGATGGTCAACCAGTCTTTTCATTTCCTCCTATATTTGTAAAATTAGATTTTTTCTAAAAAATATTAACTTTCAGTGTGTCTGCTTCAGGATTTTCTTTTCTTGTTGTTGTTATTATGTATTAATACAGTTTGTGAGATAACTGCTGCTACTTCTTCAATTCCAGGTGGCCTGTCTCAAAACTCGACATCCTCCCTGCCTCAGAGCATAGAAGGACTGAATGAGCCCTGTGTGAACATCCCGTGTAATTTCAGCATACCCCCAGACTACGATAAAGACCTGGATCAGTCATGTAGAGCCATTTGGAAGATTACAGACACTATAGTGTTTGATTCTGGAGAAATCTCAAATACACTACACTGTAGCAAACCCTGTAGGGTTCGCTGACAGGGAAACTTCTTGAAAGAAACTGCACCACCATCTTGAACAACATGCTGGTAAGCCATCAAGACTATTTCTTCAGACTGAAGTGTGATAACGACATGGAAGTTCAGCTTTGAACCAAGTGTCTCCATTGACATTCAAGGTTTCTAATGTTGTGTTAGCGTTGCATATAAACCACACCCTTTGATGTCATTTATCATTCATATCACTTCCTTCTTGCTTAACTCTTCAGTTTCACTGCCTGCACCAACTATAACTCCATCCTAACTGCAGGTAAAAGAAGGGAGCCCGGTGACCTTGACCTGCTCAGCTGTTGCCCCCTGTCCCATTTTACCTCCACTTGTGACATGGAGCCCCAGTATAGGAGGCCTAGAGGAGACAGTGGAAGACACAAAAGTGACCTCAGTCATGAACTTCACTGCTTGTCACCTCCACAATGGACAGAACTTCTCCTGCTCAGCTCTCTATCGCCGACAGACTGGAAACAGTGATCTGACTTTTGAGAGAACTTTGACTCTGCAAGTTGTTTGTAAGTGCTCACTTTAGACACATTTAAATATTTTTTCTAAATTACTTTAAATTTAATCCTTATCTTAAAAATTGACACAGCATTACACAACAGAGACGGTAAACATAGTGAAGTCTTCTGCCCTGCAACCTCTGTAATCAAACTCCTCTAAATGCTCAATTTCAATTTCTGATCTTGGTCTCATCTTATGTCAATGTGAGTGGATATCCATAATATAGGAGTTAAGGAAGGGAGATCTAAAAGTGGCTTGTTTCAGAGAGAGGGTGGTTAAGTGAGGAGCATTACCAGCGACCTCAAGTATGCAAATTAGGAAAAAGTAGTGCATACCTGTGCATGCCCATGCATCCCCGTGCATGCCTGTAGAAACCAAGTATGAGCAAGTATCTCTGCATGCCCGTAGAAAGCAAGTGTAAGCAAGCATTTCTCCATTCCTGCCTTTGGTCTTTGACATGGTTACCATGGCAACAGTAACCATGGTGATGCCTGCCTTTGATGTTTTACATGGTTACCATGGCAACAGTAACCCTGGTGAAACTTGCCTTTGATCTTTGACGTCACCACTTGTTCAGTGATGACTGTCTTTGATCTTTGATGATGTCATAGCGAGCCCTATGATCTTTAATGATGTCATAGCGAGTCCTATTGAGCTTTGACATGGTTACCATGGCAACAGTAACCATGGTGATCTTTGCTATGGTTACCATGGCAACAGTAACCCTGGTGAAACCTGCCTTTGATCTTTGACGTCACCACTCGTTCAGTGATGCCTGCCTTTGATCTTTGATTCCATTGCGAGACCTATGATCTCTGATGATGTCATAGCAAGTCCTATGATCGTGAGTGATGCCTGCCTTTGATCTTTGACATGGTTACCATGGCAACACAACGTCCTACGATTGTGACAGACATAGGTGGTCCTATGATCTTTGACATCATAGGAATATCATAGGACACCATGTAGACATCATAGGAACATCGTAGGCAGTCCTATGATCTTTTAGCGAGCCCTTGATCATGAAGAAGACACACAGACACACACACAGACAGAAATTTCTTGAATTTATAGAGTGATGAGTCATACAAGGAAATCCTTGTTAAATCTGAATAATAATTGACATCCTACAAGTACCTGGGTGTTCATCTGAACAATAAACTGGACTGGTCACACAATACTGACGCACTCTACAAGAAGGGACAGCGCAGGCTGTTCCTACTGAGGAGACTCAGGTCTTTTGGTGTACAAGGGGCGTGCTGAAGACATTCTATGACACGGTGGTGGCATCAGCCATCCCTTTTGGAGTGGTCTGCTGGGGCAGTGTCATTACGGCAGCCGATAGGAAGAGACTGAACAAACTGATCAAGAAAGCTAGCTCTGTCCTGGGGCAGCGCCTTGACCCAGTGGAGGAGATAGGAGAGAGAAGGACGGTGGCTAAACTGTCATCTCTGCTGGAGGCCGAGTTCCACCCTATGCAGGACATACTGAATGCACTGAGGAGCTCATTTAGCAGCAGACTACATCATCCTAGGTGCACAACCGAGAGGTTTCGCAGGTCCTTCCTACCAACAGCTGTCAGACTGTACAACCTAAGCAGGGCTGCTCGCAGAGATAGCAAAAAGACGTGACAACCTAATAGTTTTGAATGCAAAAGACGCAATAGACTTATACAACGGTCCCCTCCGGCATACAACTAGGAAAATACTGGTCGCTATGGAGGGTGATAATATGTATGGGTACATAATCATACCATGTAGGATTAACTAAGTAGACGGTTGTGCTGTTTCATCCCATCTAGCAACAATGCTCTGCACTGTGTGTGTTTATATATTTACATATTTATTCCATCTAGCTACAATGCTCCGCACTGGGTGTGTTTATATATCTACATATTTATTCCATCTAGCTACAATGCTCCGCACTGTGTGTTTATATATCTACATATTATTCCATCTAGCTACAATGCTCCGCACTGTGTGTGTTTATATATTTACATATTTATTCCATCTAGCTACAATGCTCCGCACTGTGTGTTTATATACTCATATATTTATTCCATCCAGCTACAATGCTCCGCACTGTGTGTCTATATATATTTATATTAATATGTACATATGTATATTAGCTGCTCTTGTTTTTTCTTGCCTTCTGATTGTTGTTCTGAGTGTTGCTATCCCTGTGCTGTTGCAATCCTGGAATTTCCCCATTGTGGGACTAATAAAGGCTTATCTTATCTTATCTTAAAATACTGATCTGAAATGGACGCCGCCGAGGACACGGTCCAGGGACGGGTGTATTTTTCACACATGGGGAGTTGTTCAGAACTCCTTATACAAAGATACAGAATGATGATAATCAAGTCAGTGGCGGTAATGCACCTGTAAGCTGGTTGCCAACCACCAATCAAATCTAAACTAGTACATACCTATGCATACTCGTCCATGCCCGTAGAAACCAAGTATAAGCAAGTATTTCTGCATGCCCGTTGCTGAAGGGTCTCCTCCTGTCTAAGACGGCTGTGTTGTTCACAGTCATGCCTGTGGTGTACTGCTCGAACCTGAAGTGTTTCATCTTCACGGCATCTTTTCTGAAGTGCAGAAGTTCTCACTCTATTGCTCTCCATCTGGTCGGTCTTCTTGTTCTTCTTCTTTGTTCAGACCACTGGTTGAGGGGTAGGTGCGTTGTAATTCCAGTTCATGGACAGGATCATGAAAATAGATCTGAGCAAAAAGTGGCTTTTGACCCTGTTCAGGAAGACCTGTGCATGCCCGTCGAAACCCAGAAACCGGAGCACCCGGAGAAAATCAGTGCTTTGTTTGGCATTTTACACATTTGTAGTGTTGACTGCCATTCTTCATGGGTACTGCTTTGAATGGGTGTGGTTTAAAGTAGTGTGTCATATTCTTAATGGGGTGACAGACTGACACACTGACATGAGATTTCTTGAATTTATAGAGTGCCTTCTCCCTTACTGAATGAGATTTCCAGATTTACTGCTTTGAATGGGTGTGGTTTAAAGTAGTGTGTCCTATTCAGTCTCAACTTCTCTGTGCTTGCCTGGCATGCAGCACTGGCGGCCAGCCGACTATTCCGCATCTCCTTGGTCTCAGCTTATCTGTGCCTTGCCTGGCGTGCAGCGTTGCCCGCTTTGCGGGTATTTCGGGCTTCAAGTGACTCAGCACGTGCACGGCGCACTGCCACACATTTCCTGTCTGTCTGTGCATCCCTTGTCTGTCGTACCCTATGACATGCTCAAACCTCAGGTGTTTCATGTTCACAGCATCTTTTCTGACGTGCAACACAGTTATGCCTGGGAGGTACTGCTCGAACCTCAGCTGTGTCATCTTCACGGGATCTTTCCTGACATGCAGCAGTTCTCCTCACTCTATTGCTCTCCATTTATGTAGCATCTGGTTGGTCTGTATGACATCATAAAGACATTGAGAAGGGCATCATAGGACACTACATCATAGGTAGCCAGTCATAAAATACATCAAGGCAGGCATCGTGAATGATGGTCTATATGACATCATAAAGACAACAAGGCAGGCATCATAGGACACTACATCATAGGCAGCCAGCCCTATTGCCTATATGACGCCATCACGAGTCCTATGTAGCCTGAGATCCTAGGATCATCATAGGACATCATGCACACATCATAGGCAGGCATCACAGGACACTACGTCATAGGTAGCCAGTCCTATTGCCTATATAACGGCATCGCCCATATGACATCATCGCGAGTCCTATGATGCCCGAGATCATAGGGTTGTCATAGGACGTCAGGCAGCTATCATAGGCCGTCCTATGATCGTGACAGACAAACAGAGTGAAGAAGAGCCTCACCCTCTGCACAGAAAGTGATGACAGAAAAAAATGTCATCTTTAGTAGTGCCACTCCTCTCCAGTAGTTCTTTGATTCTGATCTTCCCTACTGACAGAATAAATTAAAATATTACTGCAAATAAATAACCTATCCAGTTCCTCCTCAACCATCCAACCAAAGGCGTGTAAAACAAAATACTTAAGCCAACTTATGTAATTTCCTTGCATTATGGCATAGAAGTAAATCCTTATCTTAAATATTGACACAGCATTACACAACAGAGACAGTAAACATAGTGAAGTCTTCTGACCTGCAACCTCTGTCATCAAATTCCTCTAAATGCTCAGTTTCAAATGGGGATTTCTGATCTTGGTCTCTTCTTATGTCAATGTGAGTGGATATCCATAATATAGGAGTAAAGGAAGGGAGATCTAAAAGTGGCTTGTTTCAGAGAGAGGGATAATTGAGGAGCATTACCAGTGACCCTAAGTATGCAAATTAGGAAAAATCAGTCATACAAGGATATCCTTGTTGAATCTGAATAAAAATATTGATTTGAAATAAGCCTCACCCTTTGGACTCAGTGAAGATGAAACACCTGAGGTGGATATAAAGTGAAGTATGTGGTGGTAATGCACTTGTAGGCTGGTTGCTAACCGCCAATCAAATCTAAAAGATGAAGCAGCCTCACCCTTTGCATAGAAAGTGATTATGATAGAAAAAATTGTCATCTTTAGTAGTGCCACTCCTCTCCAGTAGTTCTTTGATTCTGATCTTCCCTTCTGACTAAATCAAATCTCCACGTGTATCAAAACACTGACAGAACAAAAGTCAGCATCTGTTGAATCCAGTTTAGTATACCATCCGACTTGTTTGCCCATTGGACATTTTCTGTTGTCACCACCAGTATAGCCTCTACATTTCTCATGAGATTGACTTCAAATTTATACAAAAGCTTTAACTCATCAATACCTTAAATGAGTTCGATTTTGACATACGCACATCTAAAGAGGGGTTAACCCACAAGGTTAACCAACAACTAAAAGGACTTGAATATGAACTTTCTATTTGAAAACTATACTAATTTCTTTGGCTACATTTATACAGTATTTCCATCAGATGAGAGCATGTGCTACATTGTTTAGCAAGAATTCTGATATGGGGATGCATGGGATAGGTGAGCTTGCTTTCATTATTATCATAACTAAGGGGTGAAGCTTTTACCAGAACTTTCATAAAGAATCTTCCTGGTCTAACCTAAGTATACATTCTTTTCCAATTCATAAATAGTACAGAAAGCTCAATCTTAGAAGAGCCTATTTAGCTATGTAAAAGTGAGTCAATCTGAAATTGAACTCCTCTTATGCAAAGGTTGTCTTTTCACATATATTGCACAAATACGTCACTTGATATTCCATGGCTGTAAGCTGATAGCTGCTCAAGTGACTGGCTGGATCTTCTCAGGAACAAGGCTAATAATGCACTGCTGTTATTGCTCCTATATAGTGCACAGTGTAAAATCTGTCATTCAATCAAACTAATGCATTGGCCATAGAACACAAGTATTCCTGTCTGAAACAGGTATCCCAATTAGGCTTTACAGGCCCAAATGTAGGCTGTGTTTGAAAGTGGAATACAGAGGTGTAGCCTATATGGAGGCAATCATATGTTAGACTTTGACAAATTTAAAAGGGAGTAAATGGCACTAAGATTTATTTGATTGTGTGAATATTAATTACAGAATACCTAAATACTGAAAATGAATGGGACAACCAGTATTACTAACTAACTAACTAACTAACCTGCACTTATATAGCGCTTTTCTAGTCACAAAGACCACTCAAAGCGCTTTCATTAATACTAACCCTCTATTCTAAGGGCCTATAGGAAACAGATATCTAGGGACAATTTAGAACAGCCAATTAACCTAACATGCATGTCTTTGGCATGTGGGAGGAAACCGGAGAAATCCCGGAGTAAACCCACGCAACACGGGGAGAACATGCAAACTCCACACAGATCACTGTTGGTCGGGGGCTGGGATCGAACCCACGATCCCACGATCCCCACAATCCCCCGGCCAAGGGTAAACTGTGCTGCCGCAGTGCTAACCACTGCGCCACCGTGCAGCCTCCATTTCAGATCCCTTGTTAATTTGTTTGCCAGATCCCTTATTTGTGTGATCTTTTACCACTTATATTCATAACTGTATCTTGCACTTAGGGGAATAGGAGTTGTTCAGTCACCATTATAATTATTTTACTTTATATCACTGTTCAGTGATGGAGTTAAGTGTAATAGTGAATTTCTTCTGTGTATCGTCAATAAACTCATGCAGTACTATCACAGGACATGTTCACAAATATTTTAGACCCACTGTAGTGCATCAATTTATATTTTAGCAATATTTTGTTATTAAAAGTTTTTTTAAAACTGTAATCAACCGAATTAGCTACAAAACACCCAACATCATTATGTGCAGCAGAAGGACCCATTTGACTGCAACCGCTGCATCAGTGTCACCCATTTGTCAGTAAATATTTAACTAAAAATGATTTACTCATTATTTGGGCCTTTTTGTGTCCTCTGCTTGGTCATTTAGACATTCCAGCCATTCCGCTCCACAATCATGGTGGTATTATTAGTAAGTTTTTAATTTTTAGATACTCACGCGGGAGGGGGGAATCGCGGTCCTGCAAAGCACAATGGTACCACACGGGTGAAGCAAAAGCAGGGATTCCCATCTACCACTGACCGGGCAGGCTGGACGTGCCTCCCCACAAAGGACTGTGGTCCGCCCACTGCTTCTCCCGGCATGTTCTGTGTTGGATACACCGGTGTTCTTTGTCAGATCCGGGTCTCCGCTGACACTCCGCCCAGTCTGCTCACGCTCATGTTCTCCACATATGCTGAATTATCCTTCAGACCTACGCAATCACGGCAACTTCATTGTATAATTTTTTAAGCATTAAATCTTCAGTATTGGCAGCATGGTGATGGAGTGGTTAGCACTGCGGCAGCACAGCAACTCACCCTTGGCCGGGGGATCCTGGGTTTGATCCCAGCCCCCGACCAACAGTGATCTGTGTGGAGTTTGCATGTTCTCCCCGTGTCTGCGTGGGTTTACTCCGGGATTTCTCCGGTTTCCTCCCACAATCCAAAGACATGCAAGTTAGGTTAATTGGCTGTTCTAAATTGTCCCTAGATATCGGTTTCTTATAGGCCCTTAGAATAGGGGCTGTATTGCAACTGTGGGGGTTCACCCCTACAGTTGATAGTGCTATGAGATGACTGTTGTTGTGAAATGGCGCTATATAAATAAAGTTGAATTGAACTGAATAGAGGGTTAGTACTAGTGAAAGCGCTCTGAGTGGTCTTTGTGACTAGAAAAGCGCTATATAAGTGTAGGTTAGTTAGTTAGTATTAACTTTTTCTAGTCAAATTTGTTGCTTTTCGCTTCCTTGTTTTGCTCACGGTGTGCTGTGGTTACTGATGCCGTGATGTTGCGTATTATCCAATCAGTATGGAGTCAATGCACAACGCACAACCCCACCCACACCTCTAGAAGCCAGAGCATGAGGAGAGAGCAATGACTAAACTTTTATTGATAAAAATTACATATTTTGACTGAACAACTTCATTCTCGGGGATGCACACCCTTGTAACCTCAGCAAAACACGTATACAATCTTAGGTCAGTCTGACAAACGGTTCAAGAGATATGCATAAAACAGGCACACAGACACACACAGACAGAGATTCTGTGCATTTATAGATAGATTACTATGTCTCCTTTTTAAGCTCATGTGATGTAAACAAAAAGCTAAAGAACAACTCAAAAGAATCATTTTGATTCCCTTTTTTTCTTACTTTACGCAATGCATGAGTAAATCTCCTTTGTGTATATCATACTGTGGGAATATGATATTGTATATGCACAAGTTAACATTCATAAACATAATATCATTACACATCCATTATAGCTTTACACAAATTTTTTCAACAAATAAACTTACTCTGATATATCTTCTTTTTCAGATGCTAAACCACCACAATCTCCTGTCTATGCTTCACGTATATGGCTGTCTACTTATGTAACCACTACAGCCCTCCCACGGGGTAAACACAAAGCCTAGGGTGGCTATGGAGAAAGCTTTCTCATGTTTCTGTTGACACATATAGCAAAATCAGCCTTCCCACAGCACTACCACATTTTCTTACCATCACAACAGAACCAAAATGGAGCCACAGTGTGATTTATTGCACCGATACATAACACAAATGTGTAGGGTGAAAGAATACAAAGCAAAATAATGTAGGCCATACACACCAAAGATATATGTTTGAAATCATCACAGCAAGCAACAGGCATCATGGGAGAAGAATAAGGAAGTGTGTTTATGTGATCCCTGTTAGGTATTGGTAATTTCACACTGCCTGAAGAGTCAATTGAGCACAATTTATCTTCACAAAAATTACTCCAAGGTGAAATATGGGCTAATAAACCAGCAGAGAATTCAAGCCTAAATGTGACATTAATAAGTGCCTGAAGAACAAAGGGTGACTTCAGAACAGATAGCAGTAAATCAGGGCTAAATGAGTTATACCATGCTATGGTTTAATTAAGGGCGAGCATCCCTTATCAGGGTGCTGCCACAGCTCAGGCACACACAATGTGCTCTGCGCAACACAATGTTAGAGTCCCTCCAGCTCATTGTGTTCAGGAAACAGTGACCCCCCTATTCACCAGCTCAGTAAGCAATTACGACATTACATTCTCACTACCCCCCCCCCCCCCCAAGCCCCTGGTCTGTACAAACAGGGTCATGGGCTATTGGTGTAATTTATAAAACAATACCTCATATCAGACATGGCTACAACATAGGCAACTTTGCGCTTACCAAGCACACAATGGAAACTGTATACAATTCAAACATGCCAAAAACATGTACAGTGGGGCAAAAAAGTATTTAGTCAGCCACCAATTGTGCACGTTCTCCCACTTAAAAGACGAGAGAGGTCTCCAATTTTCATCGTAGGTATACCTCAACTATGAGAGACAAAATGAGAAAAAAAAGTATCCAGAAAATCACATTGAAGGATTTTTAAAGAATTTATTTGCAAATTATGGTGGAAAATAAGTATTTGGTCACCTACAAACAAGCAAGATTTCTGGTTCTCACAGACCTGTAACTTCTTCTTTCAGAGGCTCCTCTGTCCTTCACTCGTTACCTGTATTAATGGCACCTGTTTGAACTCGTTATCAGTATAAAAGACACCTGTCCACAACCTCAAACAGTCAGACTCCAAACTCCACTATGGCCAAGACCAAAGAGCTGTCAAAGGACACCAGAAACAAAATTGTAGACCTGCACCAGGCTGAGAAGACTGAATCTGCAATAGCTAAGCAGCTTGGTGTGAAGAAATCAACTGTGGGAGCAATTATTAGAAAATGGAAGACATACTAGACCACTGATAATCTCCCTCAATCTGGGGCTCCACGCAAGATCTCACCCCGTGGGGTCAAAATGAGCACGAGAACGGTGAGCAAAAATCCCAGAACCACACGGGGGGACCTAGTGAATGACCTGCAGAGAGCTGGGACCAAAGTAACAAAGGCTACCATCAGTAACACACTACGCTGCCAGGGACTCAAATCCTGCAGTGCCAGACGTGTCCCCCTGCTTAAGCCAGTACATGTCCAAGCCCGTCTGAAGTTTGTTAGAGAGCATTTGGATGATCCAGAAGAGGATTGAGAGAATGTCATATGATCAGATGAAACCAAAATAGAACTTTTTGGTAAAAACTCAACTTGTCGTGTTTGGAGGAGAAAGAACACCATACCTACTGTGAAGCATGGGGGTGGAAACATCATGCTTTGGGGCTGTTTTTCTGCAAAGGGACCAGGACGACTGATCTGTGTAAAGGAAAGAATGAATGGGGCCATGTATCATGAGATTTTGAGTGAAAACCTCCTTCCATCAGCAAGGGCATTGAAGATGAAACATGGCTGGGTCTTTCAGCATGACAATGATCCCAAACACACTGCCCAGGCAACGAAGGAGTGGCTTCATAAGAAGCATTTCAAGGTCCTGGAGTGGCCTAGCCAGTCTCCAGATCTCAACCCCATAGAAA
The DNA here is from genome assembly GCA_020510985.1 of Pholidichthys leucotaenia. Classification (NCBI taxonomy): domain Eukaryota; kingdom Metazoa; phylum Chordata; class Actinopteri; order Cichliformes; family Pholidichthyidae; genus Pholidichthys; species Pholidichthys leucotaenia. The sequence continues at coordinate 337,576,352 of CM035841.1, forward strand.
ATCTTTGGAGGGAGTTGAAAGTCCGTGTTGCCCAGCGACAGCCCCAAAACATCATTGCTCTAGAGGAGATCTGCATGGAGGAATGGGCCAAAATACCAGCAACAGTGTGTGAAAACCTTGTGAAGACTTACAGAAAACGTTTGACCTCTGTCATTGCCAACAAAGGGTATATAACAAAGTACTGAGATGAACTTTTGTTATTGACCAAATACTTATTTTCCACCATAAGTTGCAAATAAATTCTTTAAAAATCAGACAATGTGATTTTCTGGATTTTTTTTTCTCATTTTGTCTCTGATAGTTGAGGTATACCTATGATGAAAATTGGAGACCTCTCATCTTTTAAGTGGGAGAACTTCTAAATACTTTTTTACCCCACTGTATATTATAAGCCAGACTAGTGGCCTAGTACTGGAGTGGTGGCCTCATTGATAGAACATTCACTCCACAACCGGGAGGTTGGGGGTTCAAGTCCTGGCCAGGTCATACCAAAGACCATATAAAAATGGCAATTCCAGCCTTCTAGCTTGGTGCTCAGCGTAATAGAACGGGGAAGGAGAAGTTGTTTGTGGTGGCTCCTTGCATGGCAGCGACCCCTCTGATTCTAGATGTGATTAACATTGTAAATAGGAGAAACGTAATTTCGTTCTACTGTAAATAATTGGCTGTTTAGACTGAATGACAATAGAGTTGGCTTCTTCTTCTTAGACAGAAAGAGTACTATCAGGTTGCTGCAATGGAATACATGTGATCATTTCTAGATTTGTTTGTGGCCAAAAGGTAATAGCTGTTGTATTTATGGGTGACAACGATATCAGTATCAATTAAAGCTTAGTGATGACTGTGTCTGTAGCAGACTGAGGTCATGCAACAGACAATCAGACATGAGGGATCAAAATATGACTGACAGCACTGGTAAAGATGCATTCCAGTGAATACACAATGCAAGTATGGATCTAAGGAGAGGATAACATGAGCACAATACAAACAGCATTACTTTGGATTTTCGGGTAGAAAAGTGCAGTTTTTAGTGACACCAATTAAACACATTTAAGCATAAAATATGGAGAAAAATACATACACGTTATAATGTTAAAACAGCAGTCCTTTCCTCCTAACTAAATACAGTTGTTTGAAGCTAGTGTTTTTATAAAATATTCTGGAAACAGATTGATCACTTCTGAGAGTTACCAAGCGTTCCACAATACAAGCTGTAAAAATCTGTCTCCTGGGGTATAGATCCAACATTATATCAACATCAAACTCCTGTTCAGTGTGGTAATTAGAGGCCACATAACATTTTCTTCTTCTTTTACATTTTGCCTTCCTTACCCACACAAGCAGTCAAAAAAAAAAAATCCCAGCAGCATTTGTTCCCAGGCACCATTTTTTCCCTCTAGCGAGTACTTGCAGGCAAGGCAGATCACTGTCAACTGCCCTCTCCACACACATCAAAGAAGTGCTGAGAGAGAGAGACGGAGCCTCTTACACTGCAGCAAATGCAATGAACCTCTGATGATGTTGAAGATGATCGCGATGACATGGCAAGAGTCCAAAGCTGAGCTTAGCCTATACTGTAGTGCTAGGGAGACTTGGCAGGTGCCTTCAGCTTGTGTTACAAATCAGGCATAAAGGCTGAGCAGTTTGAGTGAATGAAAGCATCTTCACAAAGCGTTGTTTACAGGTAGGTGGGCTGATTGGATATTTACTAGTGCATCACAAAGTACATAAAAAGTGAAGACTGCGCCTGGCATATGCAAGTAAATGGTCTAGGAACGAGTTGTCCGGCAAAGCAGTATTGCTAACTCTGGCATACTTACATTTGTATTAATATGTAATGTCCCTTTGAAATAAACAAACTAAACTAAGCGAATAAATGACGTATTTTGCTGTATGATCACAAGCACCGATCGCATCCACAGCGTATAAACTTTACAACAGATGCCTGCGTGCTGGCAGAGATGTCCAGGTAATGCACTATGGCAACAATATAGGGATCTCAAAACACCAGCACGGACAAATTTACAAAAACACAAAAGAATGAAAAGCTAAAAGCTGTAGTGAATTAAATAAAACAATGTGAATTAAATAACACAAACTTACCGGCATCATTTTGGCTTCGTACCGCATTTATCTGACGCACACAGCATGAATCCCCAAAAAGCAGTTTCGACAAAACCTGCGAGACAAGCGATCTCCGTAATCCCAGACTAAACCCGCAGTAGGGAGGGCTACTTTCTCTGGCTTATGGAGTTCCGTCCTGCAATTGAAAAAACGAAAAACAGGTAGTACATTTTTATTTTGTTAAATACGGCGAAAATGTCCAAAAACAAACGGGACTCCAGTTAAACGCAACCAGTACGTGGACCTGTTGCTACTGATAGCGCGGCCTTCACGACCAAAGTTTCCATTGGAGTTGTTCGTGCGTCGCGGTAGAACTTTGTAGCGGTTAGGTAAGGAATGCGACGCACAAAAAATAAGACTAAATGTCTGTAAACAGATCATATTCTAAAACTGGAAAATAGTCGGTGTTTTTTAATAGCTTTAACTTACTAGAAGGATGTGTAGATTATCGGCTCGAAACCCAGCTGGACGCAATACCGCTGCTCTTTAGCCCGCAGCCTATCCCAGAGTGACGTAGCGAGAGAAAACCAGCTCCAGTGTGGAATTCAAGCTCCACCCCTCCGCCCACAGCCGCAGCACAAAACACGCCCACCTGCTAGACCCAGGGTGACACCCACAGGTAGAACTTTAAATTTTGTTTGTTTTTGTTGTTTGTTTTTTTTTTTTACAAACATAACCCTGCTTTCAACTGAATCTATATGATGGATGTAGGCAGTACCTAGCTGCATCTTTTAAATTACATACACTCAAGTAATTTTTGAAAAGCTGTACTTCACTGAGTAAAATGATATTGAGTTTATCAAGTTAAAATCATATGTACATGCATAAAAAATACATATTTAACAAATACCGAGGAAAACACATGAACGCATACCATTAGCACACTTATTTCCTATGTGGTCCTCAAAAGAGAAAAAAGATATTGATGCAACAGCCAACATATAATAAGGAAAATATAATAATAATAATAATAATAATAATAATACAAGAAATATACTACAAACCAAGAAAAAAATGTAGAAATAAGAAAGGAAGAAATACACTAATTACTGATTAAAAACCATACATCAAAAACATAATGGACTAAACAATACCCCCTCCCGCCAGGTCTAATACTTTTTATTCTTACTTGAAAATTTTTATGAAGAAAAAAAAAACATAGACTTTACAGTCTATGGTCCTGCTCTTTGAGTTATGTTTGATTTTACTGATTTGAAAACAAGTTAGAGATGGGCTTGTTTATAATGTAACAACTTGTTCTCACTAGAAATGACATCTTTAGTCATTCGCACAGGTGTCAAACTCATTCCATGGAGGGCCAAGACCCTGCAGGTTTTACCTCCACCCAGTGTCTTCAACAGGTGATTTCTCCGAATTTCGTCCTACTGATTGCTGATCAGTGAAAACACCTGCTGAAGAGACTGGGTGGAAGTAAAACCTGCAGAGTCTTGGCCCTCCATGGAATGAGTTTGACACCCCTAGTGAATAATTTTATTTCATTTTTTTCAACTTCACTTTTGTTTTTGTTTTTTTTCATTAATTTGTAACTATTTTAACATTTGATTTTATTAAATCAAAATTGAAATCATTGTTCTCCTGTTTTGGATCAGAATATTTACAGTGCATCTGGAAAGTATTCACAGTGCTTCACTTTTTCCACATTTTGGTATGTTACAGCCTTATTCCACAATGGATTAAATTCTTTTTTTTCCCCTCAAAATTCTACACACAATACCCCATAATGACAACATTAAAAACGTTTTTTTTTCAGATTTTTGCAAAATTATTAAAAATAAACAAAGAAATCACGTGTACATAAGTATTCACAGCCTTTGTCATGAAGCTCAGAACTGAACTCAGGTGCATTCTGTTTCCTTCTTCTTCTTCTTCTTCTTCTTTTTTTCTTCTTCTACATGGCGGCCGGGATGGTCACACTTTTTCAGTGCTGAGACAAAGTTGCTGATTTTGCCACTAAAATGACTAACCAACAGCAAATATCTGATCGGCATTTGTGACGCACATGCACGAGCTGAATTTCCACCTTGGTTGAAATACCCCTTTATTCGCCTTTCACCGGGCTCTGTGAGTAAACTGATTAGCGTTTCTTTTCGTGGTTCGCTGCTACGCTTTACCCGAAGCGTTTGCTAAGCTAACGCTAGTCGTAGCACCTAACACCGACACGAAGCGACTCTGTCCCCGGTGATTGGAGCTCGCCGGAGGAACTAACCGAGGCAACAGTTGGACGGGAGCCGGATCGGAGTTCGGGTGCAGCGGTGGTGGGAGACGGGGACCAGTGGAGGACCACCGGGGCCCCAGCCAGACAAGAGCCTGAGTCGGAGCCCAGTTACAGCGGTGGGGCTCAGTGGAGGATCTACTGAGGAAGACGGCGGTAGGTGGCAGGGCTCAGCAGAGGAACTACCGGGACCCCAGCTGGACAGGAGCAGGATCGGAGCTCAACTACAGCGGCGGCGGGCGGCGGGACTTGGTGGAGGAGCAGCCGGTACCCCGGCTGGACAGGAGCTCAATTGCAACAGGACTAGCAGCGGAGGGGGCTAGCTGAGGCCCAGCTGGATTCGAGGTCGGTCGGATTGGATACTGGTGACAACAGCAGAGATTGTTTTTACTATCAACAGGTCAGTAAAAATGCCACCAAAGAAGGAGGAAATGGAAGAGATCAAAAAATCTCTGAACTTCTTGTCAGAAGAACTGACCAAAGTGGCTAGTCAGCAGGCTAAAATAATAGGGCTAGTGGAAGAAGTCCGAGAATTAAAATGAACAATTAAGGAAAAAGACAAAAAAATTGTGGACTTGGAGCAACGCGTCGAGGATCTTGAACAATGTTCTCGTATGGATGATCTAATTATAAGTGGACTAGACATTAAATACCAATCATATGCTCATGCTACAGCAGGATTGAGAGGTGAGGATGCTCCTGCAAGTGAATCAATCTCCCTGGAAAACCAGGTGCTTCAGTTCCTTGATAGTAGAAATATAAGGGTCGAAGCAAATGCAATTTCAGCCTGTCATGCTTTACCCAGAAAAGATAATAAAACAAAGAAATCAATTGTGATGCGCTTTGTGAACAGAAGGGTAAAGAATGACATACTGAGGCAGGCCAGAAAGCTACGGGGAACAGAAGTTTACCTAAATGAACATCTAACAAAAACTAATGCTGAAATAGCACGGCAAGCACAGATGCTGAAAAGACAAAATAAGATACAGGCAACATGGACAAGAAATTGTAGAGTTTGGATCAAACTAAATGGAACACCTGAGGAAGCAAAGAGTATAATAATCAGAGAGATCACTGACTTAAATAAATATAGATGAACACTGATTAAGAAAATTAAGAGACTATGATAATCCATATCCACACACACACAGCAAGAATAGTTCTTCTGTGACACCATGTCAATGTACTTAAAAAAACAAAAACTAAAAACAAACAAAACTTATGACTGACTTGAGTAGACATCAATTATCCCCAGTTGGAGGAAGTCATTTGACACAGAGTGAGGAAATTCAAACTCTGAAAATATGCCATTATGCTGAACATAAACTACAAGAGATGGAGAATGATATTGATCCTGATAACCACTTTTTCAATAATATTCATAATCATTGTGAATATTACACTGAAAAGCAATTCAAAAGTCAAGTGCAACTAGATGGTAAACTATCAATAATACACTTCAACAGCAGAAGTCTTAACAAAAACTTTCCACAGATTCAGGACTATTTAAAACAGCTGGACAGAAAATTTACAGCTATCGCAGTCTCTGAAACTTGGCTTAATGAAGAGCAGGCTCCTCTGATGGCAATAGAGGGATATCAGATGTTTCATATTAACAGATCTCAAAAAAAGGGTGGTGGTGTTGCACTGTATATTGATGACCTGTATAGGTGTAAGCTTGTAAATGGAATGTCCTTTGCACTACCAGGGATTTTGGAATGTGTTACTGTTGAGATTGACCAAGATAAAACAAAAAATCTAATTATAAGTTGTATATATAGAACGCGGGGAACTTGCATTGAGACATTCAGAGATAAATTAGCCGAGCTGTACAATAATATTACTAGTAAGAAAATGGTAGTAATTTGTGGAGATTTCAATATTGATCTACTAAATCCATATCAACAAAATGTAATTACAAAGTTCATGAATTCTATGTACAGCATGAGTCTATATCCCACAATAACACATCCCAGTAGAATCACAGTTCACACTGCTACACTTATTGACAACCTGTTTGTTAATATTATTGATAAGAAAATAGAAAATGGATTATTGATAAACGATATAAGTGACCATTTGCCAACCTTTGCACTTATCCATGGCCACACGGGGGCCAATACAGAAAAAATTTTAAAATCGTTCAGATACAAATCACAAAATGCAATCAGTTCTTTTAAAGAGGACTTGCTGAAGCAAGACTGGACAAAAGTCTATGTATCAGATGTAAATGAAGCCTATGACACATTTATAAACATTGTAACCACTCTTTATGAAAAAAATTGTCCAATAGTAAAGAAAAAGCCTAAACATAAATTTGCCGATAAGCCATGGTTAACCAAAGGATTACAAAAGGCGTGTAAAAAGAAAAATTTATTATATAAAGCTTTCCTAAAGAAAAGGACAAAAGAAGCAGAGCAGCGGTATAAAACATACAAAAATAAGTTGACATATATAATAAGATGTAGTAAAAGACACTATTACAGTAAAGAACTGGAGAAAAACAGAGACAATATTAAAAATACATGGACAATACTAAACAATATTCTTGGAAATAAAAATAGAAATACCAGCTACCCAACCGATTTTTCAAAAAATAAAACGACTCAGAGTGTAAATGCAGTTTCACCTGCAGATGAATTTAATAACTTTTTTGTTAACATTGGTCCTAATTTGGCTCGAGAAATACCCATTACGGCACCTACAGGCGAAACAATAAGCAAAAACACTGCTATAAAAAACTCCATTTTCATAAAGAACACAGACGAGAGAGAGGTCACTGAAATTGTTAAATCGTTTAAAAGTAAAACATCTGCGGACTGTCATGGTATTGACATGCTCTTAGTCAAAACTATTATTGAATGCTTAGTGAAACCACTGACGTCTATCTGTAGCCTGTCTCTCCAAACAGGTATATTTCCCAATGCAATGAAAATAGCTGAAGTAATTCCGATATACAAGACGGGTGACAGAGGGGAATTCTCAAACTATAGACCAATTTCACTATTGCCGCAATTTTCCAAGATACTTGAAAAAAGATTCTATGAGAGAGTTGACAACTTCATACTGAAGAATAATTTATTGTGTGAGCAGCAATATGGGTTCAGACACAAGAGGACAACTGCATTTGCTCTAATGGAATTTATAGAAAAAATATCAACTGCCGTTGAAAATAAAGAGTATTCAGTTGGGGTATTCCTGGATCTTAAAAAAGCATTTGATACAGTGGATCATAATTTATTATTAAAGAAACTACAAAATTGTGGTATTAGGGGGGTAGCACTGTCCTGGTTATGTAGTTACTTAAAGAATAGATATCAGTATGTATGTGTTGGTAACAAAAACTCACAGTTACTGAAGGTTACTTGTGGAGTCCCACAGGGTTCAGTTTTGGGGCCATTGTTATTCAACATGTATATAAATGATATATGTAAAGTTTCAGAAAAAAATGGATTTAATATTGTTTGCTGACAACACTAATTTATTATGCAGTGGAAGCAATTTGGAACAACTTTTGGATACACTCGGAAAGGAATTAGGAAAGCTCAAACTGTGGTTTGATTCAAACAAATTAACGCTCAATTTAACCCTCAAGCGACCAAGCTATTTTATGGACTGAAATGACCAAGTGGGGTCATTTATGACCCCATTGTGCTCTGTACAGGGATCCTTATTATAAATGGCTGGTTGGAGGTTTATCATACCAAAACTACTCCCTGTATTTAAGACAGGTATTTTATAATGATCTAATGTAAAATGTGTTTGCTAATAATACTTTTATTGCAAGAAATAACCAAAACGCAGACTGTAAGAACAACATTACATTTATTTAGACAGTCCTTGTCAGTTCACTCTTGGAACATCATCATCATCATCATAGTCATCATAGTCATCATATCATCATCACGATGATGATGATACCTGTTATTGTAGTTACGATGATGATCATGATACCTATTATGGCATTTTGCGTAATGGCGGTTTTCTTGTGGACGGTGATCTGGATCACCACCAAAATCTAATCATCTGTAGGATACCCCATTTCTGACAATCTGTGAAAATTTCATGAAAATCCGTCCATAACTTTTTGAGTTATCTTGCTAACAAACAGACAAACAAACAGACAAACAAACAGACAAATCCAGACAAACAGACAAATGTAAATCTTGCTATCCTAGGTCTGTTAGCCATGGTTCACTGCAATACAATATAAAGTACTGATTAGAAGTGGAAACCGGAGTGGTGGCTCAGTTGGTAGAGCATCCGCCCCACACCCGGGAGGCAGGGGTTCAAATCCCGGCCGGGTCATACCAAAGACCATATAAAAATGGTGCTTTCTGCCTTCTAGCGTGGTGCTCCGCATAATGGAATGGGGAAAGTAAAGTTACACACAGAGCTACCAGAGGACTGACCCCCCGCTGTAGCTTTCACTACTTACAGTAGCTGTGTGGCCTAGGGTCAGAGAAACGGAGATAGGCGCTGCCCATATACACCTTCAGGTGTGAAGGGATTAACTAACTAACTATTAGAAGTGGAATATTTGAATAAAATTTATAAAACCAGTGCTTCTCTTCGGGGTCATAAATGACCCCACAAGAGTTTGCGATGTCTACGCCACACCAATTGGTTGATCCCTGCAAAAAACTATGAAAGTGTGTAGGATTAGTAGACTGACAAATTCATGCTAGGAAAGAAAATTTGGATAAAAAATAAAGAGACGGCACATTAAATTATATGGCTGGGGTCGTAAATGACCCCACTCGGTCGCTTGAGGGTTAAGTAAGACAAAATTTATAGTTTTTAACAACCATCACAACAACTTAGTATCTAAACTCAGTGTAAATGGTGTAGAGATTGAAATGGTATCCGAAACTAAATTTCTTGGAGTAATAATTGATAATAAACTGTGTTGGAAGTCACATATTAATTATATTAAAGGTAAAATATCCAAGTCAATTGCAATACTACACAGAGTGAAATATTTGCTGAATCAACCCACACCCAATCAACCCCCCCAGGAGACAGCTAGCCACCAGGGCTGCTCGGAGAGGCGCTCTGGCCACCGGCAGAGTGAAGAGGCCTCGCCGTCACAGGTCCGTGGCTCTGAGAGAGATCCGTCGCTACCAGAAATCCACGGAGCTGCTCATCCGTAAGCTGCCCGTCCAGCGCCTGGTGAGGGAGATCGCTCAGGACTTCAAGACCGTCCTGCGTTTCCTGAGTTTCGCCGTCATGGTTCTGCAGGAGACCAGCGAGACCCACCTGGTGGTCTCTTCTTCGCTAAGGGGGTCACCATCATGCCCAAAGACTTCCAGCTGGCCCGCTGCATCCGCGGAGAGAGAGCTTAGACTTTCTGCTGCACATCCACCAGCCATAATGCTCTGCACTGTGTGTCTATATATATACATTTATAGTAATATGGACATATGTTTGCTAGATGTTGTTTTTTCTTGCCTTCTGATTGTTGCTCTGAGTGTTGCTGTCCCTGTGCTGTTGCAATCCTGGAATTTCCCCATTGTGGGACTAATAAAGGCTTATCTTATCTTATCTTATCTTATCTTATCTTACTATATACCTTGTATCATTCATTAATACTCCCATACATGACATATTGTACTGAAGTATGGGGAAATACATATAAAACAAACATATATCCAGTCTTTATGCTTCAGAAGAGAGCTATTAGAATAATAAACAAAGCTGCTTACAGGGAACCAACAAACCCACTTTTTCTTAAATTAAAAGCTCTCAAGTTGAAAGATCTGGCTGACTTGAAAACTGCAGTAATAATGTTTAAAGTGAGGAATCTATTACTGCCCGCAAATATCCAAAAATTGTTCCAAATAAGGGAGAAACAATATCATTTCAGAGGAACATGTATATTTCAAAAACCTTCAGTGAGAACTACCACCAAGCAACACTGTGTTTCAGTGCAAGGAGTCAGATTATGGAACGATTTTGGACCTGAATTAAAATCATGTACAACGCTTGGACAATTTAAACAAAAACTAAAGGAAGAAATACTCCAAACATACACTACCGTTCAAAAGTTTGGGGTCACTTAGAAATGTCCTTATTTTTGAAAGAAAAGCAGTTTTTTTCAATGAAGATAACTTTAAACTAATCAGAAATATACTCTATACATTGCTAATGTGGTAAATGACTATTCTAGCTGCAAATGTCCGGTTTTTGGTGCAATATCTACATAGGTGTATAGAGGCCCATTTTCAGCAACTATCACTCCAGTGTTCTAATGGTACAATGTGTTTGCTCATTGCGTCAGAAGGCTAATGGATGATTAGAAAACCCTTGTGCAATCATGTTAGCACAGCTGAAAACAGTTTAGCTGGTTAGAGAAGCTATAAAACTGACCTTCCTTTGAGCAGGTTGAGTATCTGGAGCATCACATTTGTGGGGTCGATTAAACGCTCAAAATGGCCAGAAAAAGAGAACTTTCATGTGAAACTCGACAGTCTATTCTTGTTCTTAGAAATGAAGGCTATTCCATGCGAGAAATTGCCAAGAAACTGAAGATTTCCTACAACCGTGTGTACTACTCCCTTCAGAGAACAGCACAAACAGTCTCTAACCAGAGTAGAAAGAGAAGTGGGAGGCCCCGCTGCACAACTGAGCAAGAAGATAAGTACATTAGAGTCTCTAGTTTGAGAAATAGATGCCTCACAGGTCCTCAACTGGCAGCTTCATTAAATAGTACCCTCAAAACGCCAGTGTCAACATCTACAGTGAAGAGGCGACTCTGGGATGCTGGCCTTCAGGGCAGAGTGGCAAAGGAAAAAGCCATATCTGAGACTGGCCAATAAAAGAATAAGATTAATATGGGCAAAAGAACACAGACATTGGACAGAGGAAGATTGGAAAAAAGTGTTATGGATGGAGGAATCGAAGTTTGAGGTGTTTAGATCACACAGAAGAACATTTGTGAGATGCAGAACAACTGAAAAGATGCTGGAAGCGTGCCTGACGCCATCTGTCAAGCAAGGTGGGGGTAACGTGATGGTCTAGGGTTGCTTTGGTGCTGGTAAGGTGGGAGATTTGTTCAGGGTAAAAGGGATTTTGAATAAGGAAGGCTATCACTCCATTTTGCAACACCATGCCATACCCTGTGGACAGTGCTTGATTGGAGCCAATTTCATCCTACAACAGGACAATGACCCAAAGCACACCTCCAAATTGTGCAAGAACTATTTAGAGAAGAAGCAGGCAGCTGGTATTCTATCTGTAATGGAGTGGCCAGCGCAGTCACCAGATCTAAACCCCACTGAGCTGTTGTGGGAGCAGCTTGACCGTATGGTACGCAAGAAGTGCCCATCCAGCCAAACCAACTTGTGGGAGGGGCTTCTAGAAGCGTGGGGTGAAATTTCTCCAGATTACCTCAACAAATTAACCGCTAGAATGCCAAAGGTCTGCAATGCTGTAATTGCTGCAAATGGAGGATTCTTTGACGAAAGCAAAGTTTGAAGGAAAAAATTATTATTTCAAATGCAAATTATTATTTCAAATACAAATCATTTGTATTTGTATCCCTTTGTTATATTATTCTGTTTCTTTTAATCTGTACTTTTATCTATCTGAAATAAACATTCATTCATTCATTCATTCATTCTTCTTCTTGTTCTTCTGATGTTTATGTTTATGGCGGTTGGCAAACAGCTTATAGGTGCATTACCGCCACCTTCTGGAAAGGAGTGTGATTCAGAATGGCATTACCCTCCTATATCCTTGAAATTAGACCTGTTGTCCTTATGAACCTAAATACCGCCTTATAGCCCACATCCCCTGAACTTCTCTGTAAAATCTCTTTAATATTGAGCTGGGTTTTGTTCCTGTATAGACTGTCCACTTTTGTCAGGTCAGGCATTGGCTTGTTTGCTACCGGATAACCATGAAAACCAGTACTACCTGTCTCATGGGTCGGGCTGTCGGTGACTCAACCGGCATCCCCGCCCTTCCGAGGGCGTGGAGGGTGAAACAGGGCATCCTGGCAGAACTAAAAACAATATCTGTCACAGGTCTGTGGTGGACCACTCCCAGGTACACAGGGTGAGACTGGACATCCTGGCAGATAAATACATCTGTCACAAGGTCTGTGGTGGACTGTGCTAGTCGGTGCATTGTGACATGCACTACACAAAGAGCAGAGATAAACAAACCTATCATCTGGTCAGTCACTGCAACAGATACTGGAGTCAGTTTGTCTTGGCTTGTCCTTGCCACTGATATTACCTTTATCTGCCAAGAATGTGCTGCTAGTCCAGCAAAAGTTAGCAGTACTCAAATACTTTGCAAGCAGTTTCATGAAATGGTCAATCAGAAAGCAACTCATACCGGCTCGGATGCCGCCCGGGCTTACAAGGTCCGCGCTGATCTGTTCACACTCCGACAGGCAGCGAAAAGTAAGCTAGGAGCAGGAAGACAAAAGAAGAGGAAAACAGCAACCTTGTACGTAGCAGAATGGAATGTACGCACTCTGTTGGACAGAACAACATCACAGCACCCAGAAAGACAGACCGCGCTTGTGGCCCTGGAAGTGAACAGGTACAATGCAGACATAGCTGCACTTAGTGAAACAAGATTGCCTGGGTATGACAGCTTGGAAGACCATGGGTACATCTTCTTTTGGAGTGGGAGATCAACTCAAGAAAGGAGAGAAGCAGGAGTGGGCTTTGCAGTTAGAAAGGAGATAGCAGCAATGCTTGATGAGGAACCGGTGCCAGTCAACGACAGGATAATGTATATGCCCCAACAATGACCAACACAGAAGAGGTGAAGGAAGAGTTCTACAGTGATTTACGTGAGACTATCAGACGTGTACCGACTGATGACAGGCTGATACTCGTTGGAGATTTTAATGCCAGAGTTGGTTCAGACACCGAGAAATGGAAAGAAGTGTTAGGCAGTCATGGAGTAGGCAAGTGCAATGCTAATGCACTTGCTAGATCTGGATCTGGATCTCTAGATCTCCTGGATCTAACGCTAGATCCAGGAGCTTTAGCTAACTATAGACCAATCTCTAATCTCCCTTTCATTTCAAAAATCTTAGAAAGAGTTGTTGCTACGCAATTATTTGACCACCTGCAGGGAAATGGTTTACTTGAAGAGTTTCAATCTGGGTTTAGAATCCATCATAGTACTGAAACAGCCTTAGCGAAGGTCACTAACAACCTCCTCATTGCATCTGATAATGGACTAGTTTCTGTACTTGTCCTTTTAGACCTTAGTGCAGCTTTTGATACTATCGATCATAATATTCTACTTGATAGATTAGAACACTATGTTGGACTTAATGGAACTTCGTTGCAGTGGTTTAGATCTTATTTATCTGATAGGTTCCAGTTTGTTCATGTAAATAATGAGTTTTCTTTCAACTCAAAGCTTAGTCATGGAGTTCCACAGGGATCTGTGCTAGGCCCTACTCTTTTTAGTTTATATATGCTTCCGTTAGGCAACATTATTAGAAAGCACTGTATACATTTTCATTGTTATGCAGATGACACACAATTATACCTGTCAATGAAGCCAGATGATAGTAATCAATTAGCCAAGTTAGAAGCCTGTCTTAAGGAAATCAAAGCTTGGATGACTTGTAATTTCCTGCTATTAAATTCAGATAAGACTGAAGTCATTCTTGTTGGTCCAAAAAACCTTAGAAATTCCTTTCCAAATCAAACTTTCAGTTTGGATGCAGTTACTCTTTCTCTTAATAGAAGAGATCGTCACTTCCTTGTGGTAACGTATCGTCACTTCCTGTTTTGCTGTCTGCCTGTGTGGTTTGCTCTCCAGCTCTCGAGCCACTAGCTATGGCTACTAGCTCTCCTTCCTCTCCTCCTCTGGTGTGCTCTCTCTGTCAGATGTTTAGCTACACCTCTGCCTCTTTTAGTGATAACGGTAAATGTAATAAATGTTGTCTTTTTGAGGCGCTCGAGGCGAGGTTGTCTGATTTGGAATCCCGGCTCCGCTGCATTGAAACACCGTCTGCGCCAGTTAATCTCGACGGACGCCCCTTAGCTGCAGCGGAGCTAGCTAGCTTAGGTCCCCCTGTCACCGGTTCCCCGGCTCTCCTCTGCAGCGAGGAGACTGGGTGGGTGACGGTGAGAAGGAAGCCTAGTCGCAAAGCCCCGGTTCACCACCAACCTGTTCACGTTTCTAATCGTTTTTCCCCGCTCAGCGACACACCCGCTGAGGAAAAAACTCTGATCATTGGCGACTCTGTAGTCAGAAACGTGAACCTAGAGACTCCAGCGGCCATAGTCACATGCATTCCTGGGGCCAGAGCAGGCAACATCGAGTCAAATTTGAAAATGCTGGCTAAAAGTAACTGTAAATATTCCACAATTGTTATTCACGCCGGCATTAATGACATCCGTCTCCGGCAGTCGGAAGTCACGAAACTTAATGTAGAATCGGTGTGTGACTTTGCCAAAACGATGTCTGCCACTGTAGTATTCTCTGGGCCCCTCCCCAATCTGACCAGTGATGACATGTTTAGTCGCTCGTCATCCTTGAACCGCTGGCTGTCTGTGTGGTGTCCTAAAAATGACGTGGGCTACATTGACAATTGGAGCTCTTTTTGGGGAAAACCTGGTCTTATGAGACGAGACAGCATTCATTCCACTTTGGATGGTGCTTCTCATTTATCTAACAATCTGGCATCTTTTTTATCCAAATTTCCAAAACCATGACTACTCAGAGTTGGGACCAGGAAGCAGAGTCGCAGTCTTACACGCCTCTCTGCAGCTCCTCTTCATCCGCCACCCCTCAGCTTAGCCCCTGTCTTCCCCATCAGAGAATCGTTGTCTGCTCCCTCCAAAGTAAATAAAAATATAATGTATAAGCATCCCAAAGTGATAAAGCAAAATATTGGTAAAACTCAAATTAAACATAAAGCCTCTAAATTGAATGATTTGGCCTCTGTTCCTCCTCATAATTTAAAAATTAAATGTGGTTTATTAAATATTAGGTCTCTAACTCCCAAGTCTCTGTTAGTCCATGATCTGTTAATTGATCATCAGATTGATTTAATTTCCCTTACAGAGACTTGGTTAGGACAAGAGGATTATGTTGGTTTAAATGAATCAACTCCCTCTGGTTATTTAAACTGTCAAAATCCCAGAAGTTCTGGTCGTGGAGGAGGAGTAGCATCAATTTACCATTCCAAATTACTAGTTAATGTAAAGCAAAAAACATGTTATAATTCCTTTGAGGGCCTGGTCCTCAGTATTGGGCACTTTAGCAATTCCAGGTTAAACCCAATTTTATTTGCCATAGTTTATCGTCCCCCATCAACCTATTCAGAATTTTTATCCGAATTTCCTGATTTCTTAGCTGATTTAGTGCTGAAATCTGATAGAATAATTATAGTAGGGGACTTTAATATACATGTGGATGTAGATAGTGACTGCCTTAATGTGGCTTTTAATTCAATATTAGACTCGATTGGGTTTTCTCAGAAAGTAGGAAATTCTACTCATTACCTCCACCATACATTGGACCTTGTTCTGACATATGGCATAGAAATAGAAAATCTGGTAGTGTCTCCTCATAACCCTGTACTGTCAGACCATTGTCTGTTAACCTTTGATTTTACTATTTCTGACTATTTGGCGCCTAAAGAAAAATATTATCACAGTAGATGCCTCTCAGATGATGCTGTTTCCAAATTTATGCAGATTGTTTCCTCTATGCCATGTGTCAACACAACGGAAATAAGCTATAGACAGCTTGCTCCTTCTGTAATTGATAACATGGTGGATAGTGTTTCAGCTTCTCTGCATCAGGCTCTAGACTTGGTGGCCCCCTTAAAAAAGAAAAAGTCTAATCAGAGATTTTTAACTCCTTGGTTCAACACAGAAACTCGTAGCTTAAAACAGAAGACTCGTCAATTAGAAAGAAAATGGCGCTCTACTAATTTAGATGAAATCTATTTAGCTTGGAGAAATCATCTTTTAATTTATAAAAAAATCTCTTAGAAAAGCTAGAACGAGTTATTACTCTGCATTAATAGAAGAGAACAAGAATAATCCCAGGTTTCTTTTCAGTACTGTAGCCAGGTTGACAAAGAGTCAGGACTCTGTCAATCCTAGCATCCCCTTAGAGCTTACTAGTCAGGACTTTATGAACTTTTTCAATAATAAAATTTCATCCATCAGAGATAAAATCAATCAGATTCTTCCCACAGTTAACTTAAATACTGTAACTACTACAACTCCTTCTATTGATGTCTGTCTTGATGAGTTTACTCCAATCGACCTTTGTGAGTTAGACAAAATAGTTTCCTCATCCAAACCTTCAACTTGTCTTTTAGACCCTATTCCTACCAGGTTATTTAAAGAAGTCTTCCCACTTATTGGTAGCTTTATTCTTCATATAATCAATTCTTCATTAACTTTAGGCCATGTACCGCAGGCTTTTAAAACGGCTGTAATTAAACCCTTACTCAAAAAGCCAACGCTAGATCCAGGAGCTTTAGCTAACTATAGACCAATCTCTAATCTCCCTTTCATTTCAAAAATCTTAGAAAGAGTTGTTGCTATGCAATTATTTGACCACCTGCAGGGAAATGGTTTATTTGAGGAGTTTCAATCTGGGTTTAGAATCCATCATAGCACTGAAACAGCCTTAGCGAAGGTCACTAACGACCTCCTCATTGCATCTGATAATGGACTAGTTTCTGTACTTGTCCTTTTAGATCTTAGTGCAGCTTTTGATACTATTTGACATAACGTTCGGCTCAGGAGACGCACACACACAGGCTCAGAGTAGTTCAAACTGTTTATTAATAACAGGGATGTTTGGGTGCGTGTCTGCGGAATGTTAATGTGTTGGTGGTGGCGTCTGCTTCGGACCCAGAGGCAGGAGACCGTTCAGCCGGCAACCCTATGGGAGAAATCAGACACAGGGTGATGAGCACACACCAACACGGGAGGAGAATAGGCGAGGGAGAGAAGCTTACTTGTTTGGGCAGATGACTGGCGCTTCAAGGATGGAAGCCCGGGAGACAGCCACCTGCAGGGCTCGGTGCAGCAGCGAGGAGAGACGAGGGACGGGATTGTCCGCCGCCGAGGAATCCACCTGTGCACAGGGGAGCAGACTGGAGAGATGAGGTAAGTGAACTTCTTACCGGAGATAAGGATGCTGAAGAGAATGTGGTAGAAGTCCATACAAGGAAATGAAGTCTACGGCTTCAGGCCGACGCTCAGGGCGAGGCGGCTTTTATCCTTCGCCGCTGACGAGTAGCAGGTGCGTGAGCAGGTGGCGCCGCTGATGAATGGCGCGGCGTGACAGTACTCCCCCCTCTAGCAGCGCCTCCTGGCGATGGCTTATCCGGGTGCGCTCGGTGGAAGTCCGCGATGAGCGATGGGTCCAACACAAACGACGGGGGCACCCACTGTCGATGCTCGGGCCCATAGCCCTCCCAGTCCACCAAGTATTGCAACCCACGACCCCGGCGCCGGGAGTCCAGGATGGAGGAGGCGGACCAGGCCGGATGGCCACCAATCATCCGGGGCGCGGGTTGCGCTGCAGGAGGAGGGCAAAGGGGGTCAGTAACCGCCAGTTTCACCTTCGACACGTGGAAAGTAGGATGAATGCGGAGGGAGGGGGGAATAGCCACGCGCACAGCCACCGGGTTGATGATCCGGGTGATGGGGTAGGGACCCATGAAGCGCTGTGCCAGCTTTCTCCTCTCGCCTTTTAGAGTGACGTCCTGGGTGGAAATGTAAACAAGCTGCCCAACTCTGTACGCCGGGGCAGGTCTCCTACGCCGGTCCGCCACAGTCCTGTTGCGCTCCGCTGTGCGCAATAGCGCATGGCGCGCGGCAGCCCAGGTGGAGCGGAACTGCCTGAGATGGGCCCTGACTGACGGGACAGTTACCTCACTCTCCTGCTCCGGAAACAGCGGGGGGTCGTAACCCAGGGACGCTTTGAAGGGGGACATCCCTGTAGCAGAAGAGCGAGCGGTGTTGTGGGCATATTCAACCCAGGCAAGATGGTTGCTCCAGGACGCGGGTTTGGATCTGGACACACAGCGGAGCGCAGCCTCCAGCTCCTGGTTGGTCCTCTCACACTGCCCGTTGGATTGGGGGTGATGGCCGGAGGAGAGGCTCACCTTGGCTCCGATGGCGTTGCAGAAAGACCTCCAAACCTCAGATGAAAACTGGGGGCCCCGGTCCGAGACCACGTCCACCGGAATCCCATGCAGCCTGACCACGTGTTGGACGAGGAGGTCCGCCGTCTCCAGGGCAGTAGGGAGGCCTCGCAGGGGGACGAAGTGCACGGCCTTGGAGAAGCGGTCCACGATGGTCAGGATGGTGTCATAGGAGTTGGAGATGGGGAGTCCGGTGACGAAATCCAGAGCGATGTGCGACCAGGGCCTGCCAGGGACGGGCAGGGGCTGGAGCAGACCCGCTGGAGGGGCATTTCCCGACTTGCAGGTGGCACAGATTGGGCAAGCCCGGGCGTAGCGGGCTGCATCCCTCCGCAGGCCTGGCCACCAAAAGGACCGTTGGAGGAGATCTATCATCCGGGAGGTGCCAGGGTGACAGGTGAGCTTGGAGGTGTGGAGCCAGTGGATGACCTCTCCTCGGACCGCGGATGGCACGAACAGCCTCCCCTCCGGTCCGCCGCCAGGGTCAGGTTCCACCTCCTGTGCCTTCCGGATCTTGCTCTCAATGTCCCACGAGATGGCTCCCACGACGCACGACCTGGGCAGGATGGAGTGGGGCGCCTCCTCCGACTCCACGGGGGCGAACTGCCTGGAGAGGGCGTCAGGCAGGACGTTCTTAGAGCCAGGCCTGAAGGTGATGGAAAATTGGAACCCGGCGAAGAACAGAGACCAGCGCGCCTGGCGGGCGTTCAGGCGCTTGGCAGACCGTAAGTATTCCAGGTTCCTGTGGTCCGTGAGGACCACAAACGGCAGGCTTGCCCCCTCCAACCAGTGGCGCCACTCCTGCAGGGCGAGCTTGATGGCCAAGAGCTCTCTGTCCCCCACATCGTAGTTTCTCTCCGCCGGGGACAAGCGCCGGGAGAAGAAAGCGCACGGTCGCTTGGCGCCATCGTCCGGTGACCGCTGGGACAGCACTGCTCCCACTCCCGTGTCCGAGGCGTCTACCTCAACAATGCACTGCAGCGCGGGGTCGACCTGGCGAAGGACCCGGGAGGAGGAGAATTCCGCCTTCAGCGCCTCAAAGGCGGCAGCGACCTCTTCGGTCCACCGGAACGGGACCTTCGGGGACGTGAGGCGGGTCAGTGGTCCCACGATGGCACTGAAGTTGGGGACAAAGCGGCGGTAGAAATTGGCGAAGCCAACAAATTGCTGCACCTGTTTCCGAGATGCAGGTGTGGGCCATTCCACCACCGCCTTTACCTTCTCTGGGTCGGGGAGCACCTTATCGTGGGCGATGATGAACCCCAGGAAGGATGTGCTCCTGGCGTAAAATTCACACTTTTCCGCCTTAACGTACAGACGATTCTCCAGCAGCCTTTGGAGGACCCGCCTCACGTGGACCTGGTGCTCATCCCTGGACTTGGAGAAGATGAGAATATCGTCCAGGTAGACGAACACGAAAAGGCCAATGAAGTCCCGGAGGACGTCATTAATGAGGCGCTGGAAGACTGCAGGAGCGTTGGTCAACCCGAACGGCATCACCAGATATTCAAAGTGGCCGTTCGGGGTACGGAAGGCCGTTTTCCACTCATCTCCCTCCCGGATCCGGACGAGGTGGTAAGCGCTGCGTAGGTCCAGCTTGGTGAACCAGGTCGCCCCCTGGAGGGAGTGGAAGGCAGTGTCCATGAGAGGCAGGGTGTAACGGTCCCTCTCCGTGATATTGTTGAGGGCCCGGTAGTCGATACAAGGGCGGAGGGACCCATCCTTTTTCCCCACGAAGAAGAACCCTGCCCCCACGGGTGACGATGATGGGCGGATAATCCCAGCACTCAATGATTCCTTCAGGTAGGCGTTCATCGTCTCCTTCTCCGGCGCAGACAGGCTGTAAAGGCGACCAGAGGGTAAGGGAGCCCCCTGGCGGAGGTTGATGGCGCAGTCATAGGGCCGATGAGGGGGAAGAGACATAGCTTTCGCTTTGCTGAACACTATACCCAGGTCGTGAAATTCTGGGGGCACCAGAGACAGGTCCGGGGGTGCAGCGTCCGTAGCAGGGGGAGGAGCGGACGGAGAGCAGGCAGCGGACTGAAGGCAGGTGCCCATACAGAACGTACTCCATGCCGAGATCCCAGCTGATTTCCAATCCAGGACCGGATTGTGAAGGCGGAGCCAGGGATACCCCAGGATGACGGGCGACACAGAGTTGGGAAGGACGTAAAAGGTCATTTCCTCCCGGTGGTTTCCCGAGATGATGACCGGTAGGGGAACAGTTTGATGTGTCACTCTCCCGAGGGTGGCACGGGAGAGGTGGATTAGGGAGATGGGAGTGTTGAGTGCCTGGCAGCGGATGCCCAATCGGGTTGCCAGGCTTTGTGAAATGAAGCTGCCTTCTGCGCCCGAATCCACCAGTGCGTGGGTGAGGTGCCCAGTAGGGTTATGGCAGAAACGGATGGGCAGCTTCAATTGAGAAGGTGATCCTAACCGATTGACATCCGCGAGGCTTCCAACAGTGACTCGCGGACCCCACCGACAGGCTTTCCGTGGACAACGCTCCACGGTGTGTTGGTCGCCTCCGCAATACATGCAGAGGCCCAACTCACGGCGGCGTTGTTTCTCCACAGGGGAAAGTTTAGTCCAGCCCGTCACCATCGGCTCCGACTCCTCGGGGCGCGATGCTGGCGGCGCCGCCAGGGGGCGAGCTTGGAACAGGTGCGGCGAGGCTCCACGAGGGCGAGAAGAAGAAGACCTCCGCCCCGAGGAGCGCTCGCGCAGCCTGTTATCCAAACTTATCGCTAAGGATGTCAGCTCCGCTAGCGTCCCAGGGATATCCCGACCAGCCAGTTCATCCCTCAGATCACTATTGAGGCTGCGGAGGAACAGGCCACAGAGGGAGCGTTCCTCCCAGCCCAATTCCTCCGCCGCTACCCGGAAGTCGACCGAGTGGTCCGCTGCCGACCGGCTTCCCTGCTGGAGAGCGAGAAGCCGATCGACCTGGACCGTTTCGGTTTGTGAGTGGTCAAAGACCTCCAGAAAGCGCCTCACGAATTGGTCATAGGTGAGGGTGGCATAACTGGGCCTCGCCATTACGGCGTAGGTCCAGGTTAACGCACGCCCCTCCAGAAGATTCCCTATGTAACCAATTCGGCAGTGATCCGAAGGAAAATCTCCGGGCACACGGTGGAACACGGACTCACACTGCATAATAAACCCCCGCGCTCCGCCGAGCTTACCGCTAAAGCGGGCGGGGGTCGGAATCGGCGTGAGCCGAACCGGTGCCACTGGAGCCGGCTGGACGGCTGCTGGAACAGCAGGAGCCGCGCCACCCTGGTGAGTCGGGAGGAACGGCTGTTGGGGGTCCAAGCGGTTCAATCGGTTAGTCAGCTCTAATAATTGATGAAGAACCACCTGTTGCTGATAAACAATCTGATCCACCCGAGCCTCGAGGATGGTAAACCGGTGTGCGAGCCCGCCGTCCGCCGAGCCGCTCTGCTGAAGCCGTACTGACATAACGTTCGGCTCAGGAGACGCACACACACAGGCTCAGAGTAGTTCAAACTGTTTATTAATAACAGGGATGTTTGGGTGCGTGTCTGCGGAATGTTAATGTGTTGGTGGTGGCGTCTGCTTCGGACCCAGAGGCAGGAGACCGTTCAGCCGGCAACCCTATGGGAGAAATCAGACACAGGGTGATGAGCACACACCAACACGGGAGGAGAATAGGCGAGGGAGAGAAGCTTACTTGTTTGGGCAGATGACTGGCGCTTCAAGGATGGAAGCCCGGGAGACAGCCACCTGCAGGGCTCGGTGCAGCAGCGAGGAGAGACGAGGGACGGGATTGTCCGCCGCCGAGGAATCCACCTGTGCACAGGGGAGCAGACTGGAGAGATGAGGTAAGTGAACTTCTTACCGGAGATAAGGATGCTGAAGAGAATGTGGTAGAAGTCCATACAAGGAAATGAAGTCTACGGCTTCAGGCCGACGCTCAGGGCGAGGCGGCTTTTATCCTTCGCCGCTGACGAGTAGCAGGTGCGTGAGCAGGTGGCGCCGCTGATGAATGGCGCGGCGTGACACTATTGATCATAATATTCTACTTGATAGATTAGAACATTATGTTGGACTTAATGGAACTTCGTTGCAGTGGTTTAGATCTTATTTATCTGATAGGTTCCAGTTTGTTCATGTAAATGATGAGTTTTCTCTCAGCTCAAAGCTTAGTCATGGAGTTCCACAGGGATCTGTGCTTGGCCCTACTCTTTTTAGTTTATATATGCTTCCGTTAGGCAACATTATTAGAAAGCACTGTATACATTTTCACTGTTATGCAGATGACACACAATTATACCTGTCAATGAAGCCAGATGATACTAATCAATTAGCCAAGTTAGAAGCCTGTCTTAAGGAAATCAAAGTTTGGATGACTTGTAATTTCCTGCTATTAAATTCAGATAAGACTGAAGTCATTCTTGTTGGTCCAAAAAACCTTAGAAATTCCTTTCCAAATCAAACTTTCAGTTTGGATGCAGTTACTCTTTCTCTTAATAGCTCTGTGAGGAACCTTGGAGTTATTTTTGATCAGGATTTGTCCTTCAATTCACATATTAAATTTGTTTCTAAGACTGCCTTCTATCATTTGCGTAATATTGCCAAGATTAGGAGCATCTTGTCTCAGAGTGATGCTGAGAAGCTGATCCACGCTTTTGTTAGCTCGAGATTAGATTATTGTAATTCTTTATTATCAGGTTGTCCTAAAACATCTTTAAAAAGTCTTCAGCTGATCCAAAATGCTGCAGCAAGAGTTTTAACAGGTACTAGAAAGAGAGATCATATCTCTCCGGTTCTGGCCTCCCTTCATTGGCTTCCCATAGAGTTTAGAATTAAGTTTAAAATCCTTCTTCTTACTTACAAAGCTCTAAACAATCAGGCTCCTTTTTATTTAAAAGATCTGATACTACCGTATCATCCTAACAGAGCACTACACTCCCAAAATGCAGGTTTACTTGTAATACCTAGAATCTCCAAAAGTACAATGGGAGGCAGAGCCTTTAGTTATCAAGCTCCTCTCCTGTGGAATCAGCTGCCAATCTGGATTCGGGAGTCAGACTCGATCTCTGTTTTTAAGAATAGGGCTAAAACCTACCTTTTTGATATAGCCTACAATTAGGGAGGGATCATGTGTTTTCTGAACCCTCCCTTAGTTATGCTGCTAATAGGTTTAGTCAGCCGGGGGACCTCCAGTAATGCACTGGGCCTCACTCCTTTCCTCACTCTCTATGAAATATTTTTTTTTTGCTGGTCATTAACATTTGTTTGTTCTCTCCCATAGATTGAGTCCCCATCGTGCTGTTTGCTCTCTACATGTCTGTTCTTTTCTTCTTCTCTATCCCCTCACCCCCCAGCCAGTCGCAGCAGAAGACTGCCCCTCCCTGAGCCTGGTTCTGCTGGAGGTTTCTTCCTGTTAAAAGGGAGTTTTTCCTCTCCACCGTCGCCAAGTGCTTGCTCACAGGGGATCGCCTGATTGCTGGGGTCTTTCTGCAACTGTGGGGGTCCTCCCTACAGTTGATAGTGCTATGAGATGACTGTTGTTGTGAAATGGCGCTATATAAATAAAGTTGAATTGAAAATTGAATTGAATTGAATTAATAGCTCTGTGAAGAACCTTGGAGTTATTTTTGATCAGGATTTGTCCTTCAATTCACATATTAAATTTGTTTCTAAGACTGCCTTCTATCATTTGCGTAATATTGCCAAGATTAGGAGCATCTTGTCTCAGAGTGATGCTGAGAAGCTGATCCACGCTTTTGTTAGCTCGAGATTAGATTATTGTAATTCTTTATTATCAGGCTGTCCTAAAACATCTTTAAAAAGTCTTCAGCTGATCCAAAATGCTGCAGCAAGAGTTTTAACAGGTACTAGAAAGAGAGATCATATCTCTCTGGTTCTGGCCTCCCTTCATTGGCTTCCCATAGAGTTTAGAATTAAGTTTAAAATCCTTCTTCTTACTTACAAAGCTCTAAACAATCAGGCTCCTTTTTATTTAAAAGATCTGATACTACCGTATTATCCTAATACGTTCCAAGGTTGTCATAGCCAGGAGCGGCACTGGGGTTAAGCTCCCAGTGCTCATAAAATGCTCCTTATGGCGTGCATCTCGAAAAGCCTCTGACAACTAAGTCCAACTCCTAGCCTGCCCGTGTGGTTTAGTCTCTAAGCCCGGCGGAACTGCTTTTACTAATAGGAGAAGGGGCGAGGGCGGATCTCTGGCGCCTTAAAACCAGATGCTTCGGGTAGATGGTGGCTCGTCAACCTGGGAAGGTAGCCCATCTAGGGGAAGGTAAACCCTGATTTCAAACCTCTGCTGCCTTGCGGCATACCCGGTCACGGGAAAGGCTTCGGGAGTCAACCCTGAGGAAAAATCTGGAGTCGGAGCCCCTAAGGCAGTTCTATGTTGTGCTCAACATCGTTCTGGCAGCTCCTGCAACGGCGCTGGTGCCAAACTGTAGCAGCCCTGCTGTTCCTTTGGATTCATCAGTGACGTGGAGAGGGGGGACATGCTGCATGGGCAACATCTTGTCCTCCATATCTTCCTGCCCAGGCTTGAATCCTACCAACGCCCAACGCTGGAAGGTAGAACACCGGATCACTGGAGAGGGCACTCCAGCTTCGCCTTTGGCGTAGACAAAACACGGGGAGTGACAGTTGCCGGTTGTAAGCCGCTGCTCGATTGGCGTGGAGCGTGGCGCCGGGTGTTGTTCCCGACGGTGGGAGGGATCGTCGGATCTCGCTGGACAGCTGCCGCCCGCCTCGGGCTGGGCAGCCCCCAGCCAATAAGGTGTTGTCCCGCCACAGCTTGCTTTCCTCATTGGGTGCATGGGGATAAGGAGAAATCCAAACAGCTGGCTGAGAACCTTCGCACCAGGCAAGACAATAAAACAAAAGAGACCAACTCTAAAACTGGGAACTTGGAGCCCCCGCACTATGATGACAGGGCTCGCTGCTGGCCTCAAGGACATCAGCGACACCAGGAAGACTGCCATCATCAATAATGAGCTGAAGAGACTGGGAGTGGATATCGCCACTCTCCAGGAAACACGGTTAGCTGATGCAGGCACACTGAGAGAGAGGGACTGCGCGTTCTGCTGGCGGAGGGGGGGGGGAGCGGTGGCGGGCGCAGGGAGCGCGGAGTGGGCTTCGCAGTGGAGAGCGCTTTGCTGAGGATGGTGGGGCCGGGCGGCGCTGGCTCTGCGCGGCTCCTCGCGGCTCCTCGCCCTCCGCCTGAATTCCGCTTGGGGCCCAGTCACCCTCGTCAGTGTGTATGCCCCAACACAGACAGCCACACCAGAGGCAAAAGACGAGTTCTACGAGAATCTCGCGACAACTGTCAGGATCGTCCCCAACTCTGAACGACTCATTCTCCTTGGAGACTTCGGTGCCAGAGTGGGTGCTGACCACGACTCCTGGCCCTCCTGTCTTGGACCTTTTGGCGTGGGCAGAATGAACGACAACGGACAGCGGCTGCTCGAGTTCTGCACATATCACGATCTGTGCATCACAAACTCGTTCTTCAAGACCAAGCCCCAACACAAGGTTTCCTGGCAACATCCGCGCTCAAGGCACTGGCACCGGCTGGACTTGGTCCTGGCCGGGCGCACCTCACTGAAGAGCGTGCTGATCACCCGTTCGTTCCAGAGTGCAGATTGCAACACAGACCGTTCGTTGGTGTGTTGCAGGGTCGGGCTGCAGCTGGGGAAATTCCGTCGTGCTGGGCGGCCTGGAGAGGCGCGGATTGACATCAGCGGGATGGCCCAACCAGAACTTGTTGAGCAGTTTGCCTCCACCTTTGAGAAGGAACTTGGTGTACCACAAGGAGGAGAATCTGCAAAGCAGAAGTGGGAAGAGCTGCGAAACACCATCTACCGCACAGCCTTGGCTACCTTTGGGAGGAAGGCCTCGAAGTCACAGGACTGGTTTGATGCCAGGTTGACCGAGATGACCCCCGTCATTGAAGCCAAGCGCTCAGCACTTGCTGAGTACAAGAAGTACCCAAGCGAGAAGAATCTCCAGATTCTCAGGGCTGCGAGAAGCAAAGTTCAGCAGACTGCTCGGCGCTGTGCCAACGAGTACTGGACTCAGCTCAGCCAAGACATTCAAACCGCTGCCATAACAGGGAACATCCGTGGTATGTACGATGGTGTCAAGAAGGCACTTGGTCCGGCTAGGAGCGGGATGGCCCCCCTCGGGTCTTCCACTGGGGGGATGGTCGCAGAGAAGAACGGGCAGATGGAGAGATGGGCGGAACACTACTCCGACCTCTACTCTAGACGGGGCACCGTGACACCGTCGGCCCTTGGTGCCGTCGACTGCCTGCCATCCATGGACGAACTTGACGCCGAGCCAACCATCGACGAACTCAGTAAGGCCATTGATAGCTTGGCCGCTGGCAAGGCACCCGGCAATGACGGCATACCCCCTGACCTGATCAAGCACTGCAAGACCGCCCTACTGCTGCCATTGTATGGCGTCCTCTGCCGGTGCTGGAGGGGGGGTGCCGTGCCGCGGGGCGTGAGGGGCGCCAGGATCGTCGCCCTCTGCAGAAACGGGGGGGGGGGAGAGGCGACTGCGGCAACTGCAGGGGCGTTTCCCTCCTCAGCGTTGTTGGCAGGGTCTACGCACGAGTTGTTCTCGTTCGTCTGCGGAGGCTTGCCGGGAGTGTCTGCCCCGAGTCTCGGTGTGGCTTCCGCGCTGGGCGATCGACGGTGGACGTGATGTTCTCCATCCGCCAGCTCCGGAGGGGGTGCGGAGGGCAGAGCATGCCTCTGTGCGTCGCCTTCATCGACCTCACCGGGGCGTTCGGTCTGGTCAGCAGAGAGGGCCTTTTCGGGGTCCTGCCGGGGATGGGGTGCCCACCAAAGTTGCAAGGCCTCGTCGAATCGTTTCACACCAACATGCAGGGGATAGTGCAGCACGATGGCAACGTCTCAGAGCCATTCAGCATGCGCGGCGGAGTGAAGCAGGGCTGTGTACTTGCGCCAACACTCTTTGGGATTTTCTTTGCTATGCTCCTGGGGTGTGCCTTCAGCACGGCAACAGGGGGAGTCTGCCTGCGCGCGGGATCTGACGGCAGGCTTTTCGGCCTCGCCCGCCTGAGAGCCAGAGCCAAAGTACGCGAGGCTCTAATCAGAGACATGCTGTTCGCAGACGACGCTGCAGTCACAACCCACACACAGCAGGAGCTTCAGACCCTGATGGACCGCTTCTCCCAGGCATGCAAGGACTTCGGGCTTGCCATCAGCCTGAAGAAGACTAGCGTCTTGGCGCAAGGCACGGAAGCACCACCAACCATCACCATTGATGACTACAAGCTGGAGGTCGTGAATCAGTTCACGTACCTGGGGTCCACGATCAGCAACAACCTCTCCCTTGATGCAGAGATCGGCAAGAGGGTTGGAGGGTCGGCCTTCACACTCGCTCGCCTCACCGCACGAGTGTGGGGGAGTCCTGGGCTCTCTGTCGGGACGAGGATGGCGGTGTGCAGTGCCTGCGTCATCGGCGCACTGCTCTGTGGGGGTGGGACGTGGACAGCATGCGCCCGGCGGGAGGGGAGACTGGGCTCCTTCCACTTGCGCTGCATTCGCCACGTCCTGGACGTGTCCTGGCGGGACAGGGTGCCCAACGCGGGGGTTCTGTCCCGCGCCGGCCTTTCCTCCATGTTCGCTCTGCTCGGGCGGCGCGGGCTCCGCTGGCTGGGCCGCGTTCACCGTGTGGAGGGTGGCGGGGTCCCCAGGGACGTCCTCTGTGGAGGGCTGGCGGCTGGTGGGAGGGACGTTGGCCGCCCGCGGCTGCGCTTTGGGGACGTCTGCGGGAGGGACGTGAGGGCCCTGGATATCGGCGCAGGGCGCTGGGAGGACCTTGCGGCGGACCGCTCCAGATGGAGGGGCGCCCTGGCCGGGCAGCTCAAGGCGGGTGAAGAGAGACTGACTGCTGCAGCAGATGAAAAAAGGACCCGCAGGAAGAACCGCCACAGACCCAGCAGCACGGAGACCACCCACAAGTGTGACCTGTGTGACAGGGACTGTCATTCGCGCATTGGCCTGTTCAGCCACAGGCGGTGCTGTTCCAGCAGAGTAGACGTTTGGGATTCTCTTCCATGGTCATCATAGACCGACGGAGGCCGACGACGATCCTAACAGAGCACTACGCTCCCAAAATGCAGGATTACTTGTAATACCTAGAATCTTCAAAAGTACAATGGGAGGCAGAGCCTTCAGTTATCAAGCTCCTCTCCTGTGGAATCAGCTGCCAATCTGGATTCGGGAGTCAAACTCGATCTCTGTTTTTAAGAATAGGGCTAAAACCTACCTTTTTGATATAGCCTACAATTAGGGAGGGATCATGTGTTTCTGAACCCTCCCTTAGTTATGCTGCTAATAGGTTTAGTCAGCCGGGGGACCTCCAGTAATGCACTGGGCCTCACTCCTTTCCTCACTCTCTATGAAATATTTTTTTTGCTGGTCATTAACATTTGTTTGTTCTCTCCCATAGATTGAGTCCCCATCGTGCTCTTTGCTCTCTACATGTCTGTTCTTTTCTTCTTCTCTATCCCCTTACCCCCCAGCCAGTCACAGCAGATGACTGCCCCTCCCTGAGCCTGGTTCTGCTGGAGGTTTCTTCCTGTTAAAAGGGAGTTTTTCCTCTCCACCATCGCCAAGTGCTTGCTCACAGGGGATTGCCTGATTGCTGGGGTCTTTCTGCAACTGTGGGGGTTCCCCCCTACAGTTGATAGTGCTATGAGATGACTGTTGTTGTGAAATGGCGCTATATAAATAAAGTTGAATTGAATTGAATTGAATTAATGGAGAACTTCTACTTGCACTATGTTCAGAGTACAACCTTGTGATAACCAAGACTCTATTTAAGCACAAGGATACACACAAGAAGACATGGATGCACCCAAGATCCAAGCACTGGCACTTATTAGACTACATCATAGTCAGGCAGAGAGACAGAAGGGATGTATTGGACACCAGAGCAATGAGAGGCGCAGACTGTGGCACTGATCATGTTATGCTGAGATCTAGATTAAGAATATGCAGACGAAAACAGCACTGCAGGACGGGTGCAAAGCCACCATGGAAGCTAAACACTAGTGCACTGAAAGGCCAAAAGAAGCAGGAAGAACTTACACAGGAAATGGATGAAAACTTGAAAGACTGGGACAGCAACAACTCAGAGAATGACATAGAAGAGAATTGGGCAACACTGAAGGATACGATGTATCAGACTGTGAGTGATGTATTAGGCTACCCTGAGAGGAAACATCAAGATTGGTTTGATGAGCATGATGAATACCTGAAAAAACTACTAGAAGCGAGGAATACAGCTAGGCAGGAAAACCTACAGTGTAACACAAGGTCGAAGAAGAAGAAATACTCAAAGGCTCAGAGTGAGCTACAGAAGTACACCAGAGAGATGAAGTCCAACTGGTGGGATGGAAAAGCGGAGAAACTTCAAACTGCAGCAGACAGGAAGGACATGAAAACATTCTTCACAGGTTTGAGAGAAATCTACGGCCCTAAACCAAGAGGATTGATCCAACTAAAGGCTATGGATGGTGAAACGATTTTGCAGGAGAAAGACAAGATCCTGGACAGATTTGCAGACCACTTTGACCAACTGCTAAACAACCCTGGAGATCTCACTGAAGAGGCTAAAGAAGCTCTAGTGCAGCGACCAGCTGTATCAAGTCTGGATGAACCACCAAATTTTGATGAACTAATGGCAGCTATCAGGACAACACAGGATGGTAAAGCTCCAGGAAGGGATGGAATTCCAGCAGAAGTGTGGAAATTTGGTGGTGTTCAGCTGACCAACTGCCTGCACAAGCTCATCCAAGAGATATGGGATGCCCAGAAAGTACCTCAAGACTGGAAGGATGGAAGTACTGTGCCTTTGTTCAAGAAATCCAGGAAGGATTGTGGAAATTACCGAGGTATATCACTACTAGCCAGTGTTGGTAAGATTCTCTCATGTGTACCACTTAACAGACTCAGTGAACACATCTCGCAGAATGTACTACCGGAAACCCAGTGCGGCTTTAGAAGTGGAAGAAGCACAATGGACATGATTTTCTGCTTGAAACAGGTTCAAGAAAAGTGTATCGAACAGAACATGCCACTTTATGTAGTCTTCATAGACTTCAGTAAAGCCTTCGATACTGTTTCGCAACAAGGACTTTGGCAGGTACTCAAGAAATATGGTTGTACAGAGAAGTTTGTCAGCCTGATCGAGGCACTCCATACAGGTATGCAAGCAAACGTGGCAATGAGTGGTTCAGTATCTAAAGACTTTTCAGTAAGCAATGGGGTGAAACAAGGGTGTGTGCTGGCACCTACACTCTTCTCGCTATATCTGGCAGCCATGCTTGAGGTGGCCTTCAAAGACACTTCAGAAGGAGTATACATTCAAACAAGGAAAGAAGCAGACTTGTTCAATGTGGCACAGTTTAAAGCCAAGAGTAAGACATCAATAAAGATAGTTAGAGAAATGCTCTTTACAGACGACAGTACTCTAGTTGCACACAGCGTGGAAGATATGCAATCTTTAGTGGAGAAATTTGCAAGAGCAGCTGGCCAATTCAGCCTCCAAATCAACATCAAGAAGACAGAGTGCCTTTATCAACCACCAAAGTTCCAATTATCAACATCACTACCAGAAGAGATCAGCATTGGTACAGAGCCACTAGTCAAGTGCAAGACTTTCAAGTACCTAGGGAGTACTGTTTCAGAGAATGCTAGGCTGGAGGATGAACTATCTCTCAGAATGGGAAGAGCGAGTGCTGTGTTTGGAAACTTGAGGGAGAGACTGTGGAACAATCGACATGTGTCAATCTGTGTGAAATGCAAAGTGTACAGAGCGACAGTACTGGCTACTCTATTGTACGGTGCTGAAACTTGGACTGTCTACAGAGTGCAGGTGAAGAAACTCCACGCGTACATGATGAGACACCTTCGAGCCATAATGAACATCTCATGGAAAGACAAGATAATCAACACAGAAGTGTTGAAACGAGCTGGTCTACCATCAATGGAGGACATGCTAATACAGATGAACCTGAGATGGCTCGGACATGTTGAGAGGATGGACCACCAGCATCTCCCTCGGCAGTTACTCTACTCACAGTTATGCAAGGGCAAATGCAATCAGGGTAGACCAAGGCTCAGATTTAAAGACACTGTAAAAAGAAACTTGGAGAAGTTGGACATAGACAGGAGCTCCTGGCAGCGGAAGGCTAAGGACAGAGCTGTGTGGAGGAATCTGATCAGACCTAAATGAAACAGTCATTGTCACCCACGACAGACCGCTATGATGATGATGAGACTGTCCACCAATGCTAACCGTGCAAAGTGATACTTTGGACAGTGCGTAAATATACAGTATGTTAACTGTTTCGTTGTTTCCACAATAATCACATTTTCCAGTTGGGTGTTTTTTTCATTATAACTAATGTACTATTCAGTCCTGTGTGACCAACTCTTAATCTAGATGTGACGTCCTCTTCCTTTCTATTCCTGTGAACTTCTCTACCTTCCTCTACTTTCTTTTGTATGCCATGCAGGCTCCGTCCTTTACTTCCTCTATCCCACTCTTCCTGCCACTTCTTTTTAATTTGTGTTTTAGTAATGCTCTTGACCTCTGCCTTGTTATATTTCACATTCCTACTAACTTGACCCTTCCTGGACTTCCGGTTATGGCTGCCACGTAGGACGGACGTGTCTCGCTCTGCTCTGCTCCTGGAGAAAAAAAATCGGCAAATAACTCTCTCATTTGGGACAGAACGTATCTCAGCATTTGGGCGAGGATATGTCGGCGAAGCCTAAGGATGGAAAACCAGGAAAAGGAAAAAGCGAGCCGCCGAAACAGTCCAAATTAACGGACTTTCAGGTCTGTGACGCAGCAAACAAAACTCCATATATGGCGGAGGAGGCTGGCAACGGTGCGATGTCTGCGCGGGGAGGCGCAGATGCGCGGGGAGGCGCAGATGCGCTGATGGCTGCCATGAGTTCAATGAGAGCGGACTTTTCCTCTAGATTTGATGGGATTATGACAGCGTTGGAAGGAATAAGAAAGGAATTGGGTGACTGTGTAGAACGAACGGCGCAGATGGAGCTCCGTCTCGCTAGTGCTGAAGATGACGTCACCCGTCTTCAATTAAAGGTGCGCACTTTGGAAAAAAAAAATAAATCTCTGGAAGATAATATTTTGGATTTGGAATCTCGGTCGAGACAGAATAATTTGAGGCTGGTGGGTCTTCCAGAGGAATCAGAAGGTCGGGACGTATGTTCCTTTCTGGAAAAGTGGATTCCGGAGGTGCTGGGCAGCGAGGAGTTGCAATCAGCAGTGGTTCTGGAAAAAGCACATCGTATTGGCCCACGGAGAGATAAGGGACCGCCGAGGACCTTAATTATGAAGTTTCTTAGCAACAGAGACAGGATGAAGATCTTCAACGCTGCACGTGCTAAAGGAGAGATTAAACACCAGGACCAGCAGGTGCGGTTCTACCCAGATTTGGCCACAGGAATCCAGCAATTGAGGAAGCAGTTTGATCCCGTACGTAAGGAGCTGCGCAACCTTGGGATTCGTCATGGTGTAATCTATCCTGCGAGACTGCTGACCACGTATGAGGGCAGAACCCACATCTTCAAGACCCCAGAGGAGGCGCAGGAGTTCATCAAGAAGATCAAAGAAGAAGAAGAGACTGGTGGGAGCTAAGCATGAACAAAATATAAGGTAGAATAATTAAGCATTTGCACAGGCATCTGACTGACTTGAAGTAAATAGTAAGTTTACAAAATATAGATTGTATTATATATTAAAAAAACAAAACAAAAACAAAACAAACAAAAAAAAAAAACTATGATGTACAAAGTTGTTAAAAATTTTGGAGTTAAGTTGGAAAACTACAGAGGAGAGTTAATGTTACGTCATTAAAAGCAGTAGAGTTAGGGTGATTGGGAGGATGAAGAAGGAGTGGCTTAGGCTGTTCCCCGTGGGTGTGGAGCGGTCGATGGCTATATCGGGAGACAGAATTTTTCTTTTGATTTTGGGGGGTTTGCCACAAGTGTGGGAAGGGGAAATTTGTTTGTGTGTAGTTTGTAGGATGAATGTTCAACCACTCATGTTTTTGCTTCTCTGTATGAGCATGTTTACACTGCAAGGTAATCCCAAACTCTCTATTGATCATGGACCAAAGTGTTAATCTTAATTTAACTTCATGGAATTGCAGAGGTCTACAAAATTTAAAAAAACTTAAACAAGTTATGAATAAAATAAAGGACATGGGTTCAAGAATTGTGTTTTTACAAGAAACTCATCTGATAGAGGAGGATGTTAAAAGAATTAGGAGTAGATGGCAGGGAAGTGTATTCACCTCTTCATTTTCATCCCGAGCCAGGGGAGTTATGACTCTCATACATAAATCAGTTCCTTTTCAAGTGAAAAATGTAATTGGAGACAAATTTGGAAGATATGTAATCATTCAAGGTTCTTTGCTATTAGAAAATATAAATCTTGTGAACTTATATGGTCCCAATATAGATGATCAGAAGTTCTTTGCTAATTTATTTCTCATCTTATCATCACTTACAGGGCAACATATAATAGCAGGGGATTTTAATTGTACATTGAATCCAGGTGTGGATAGATCAACAGGACTGGATTGTACGCACATTGGATGTAGGATGACTATTAATCATTTTATGAAAGAATTGAGATTGTTAGATATATGGAGAGAAATGAAACCACAAGTTAAAGCCTATTCTTGTTATTCCAGTACCTACAAGACATTCTCACGTATTGATTATTTTTTGATTTCCACAGAATTAAGGTCCAAGATTCAAAACTGCTTTTATGATAACATCGTGATCTCTGATCATGCACCCTGTTGTCTAATATATGTAGATAAAAAATTGACAAAGGAATCAGGTAGATGGCAATTTCAGCATAAATGGCTTCAGGATGAGGAATTTGTCAAGTATATAGAAAAACAGATAGACGAGTTCTTTGACATCAATACTACACAAACATCAGCATGTGTAAAGTGGGAGGCTTTCAAAGCTTTTATTAGGGGACATATTATTAGTTATACAGGATCAAAATCTAAGAAGACTCGAGAGGAGAGAGCTAAATTGGAACATAAAATAAAAAGTCTTCAGGAAAAAGTGTATGCAGGAAGAGATCCAAGGTTGGAGAATGAATTACTGATTTTGAGAGCTGAATACGACAAAAAATCAGCGAATAGAGCTGCCTCGAGTCTTCTAAGATTGAAACAATCTTTTTATGAACAAGGTGAAAAATCAGGAAAATTATTAGCATGGCAGATTAAACAATTGGAAATTAAAACACCAATAACCAGTATTATAAGTAAGGGACAGGTAGTTATAGATCCTTTAGAAATTAATAGAGCCTTTAGAGATTACTATGAAAAATTATATGATACCAAAAATGAACCTGATTTAACAAAACTAAATGGGTTTTTGAACAAACTATCTATACCGTGTATTCCAAATGAAAACAGGGAGATATTGGAGTCTAAAATTAGTCAAGAAGAAGTTGGGCTAGCCATTGATAATATGAAATCAGGAAAAAGTGCAGGACCAGATGGTCTTCCAGTTGACCTTTATAAAAAATTTAAGAATAAATTAATAAAACCTTTTTTGGAAATGGTTTTAGAAGCATTTCAAAATAATAATTTACCATCATACATAAATAATGCCTTAATTATACTGCTGCCAAAACCAGGTAAGCCCTCTAATAAATGTGAAAATATGAGACCAATAAGCCTATTAAACGCCGACCTTAAGATAATCTGTAAAATTTTAGCAAGACGAATACAAGAAATTTTACCAAATATTATTAATCGAGATCAGAATGGCTTTATAAAGGGTAGACAAGGCTTCCATAATGTAAGAAGACTATTTAATATTATTTATTTTAATAAAGAAGCACCGGATACAGCTCTCCTATCATTGGATGCCGAAAAGGCCTTTGATAGAGTTGAATGGCCCTTTCTTTTTGAAGTCCTACAAAGGTTTGGACTTGGAAATAATTTCATAAAATGGGTTCAAATAATATACAATAATGCTACAGCAGAAATCCTAACAAATAACAATATTTCAAAACCAATAAAAATCAATAGAGGATGTCGACAAGGCTGTCCACTTTCACCTTTACTGTTTACTATGGCAATTGAACCTTTAGCGATAGCGATACGTTTACATTCACAAATATATGGAATTAAAGTTGGACCAACAGAACATAAAATCTCCCTGTACGCCGATGATATAATTTTGTTTATGTCGAATCTAAAAAAATCAATTCCAACCTTGTTGAATTTAATAAAGAATTTTGGGGAAATATCAGGATATAAAATAAATAAGATAAGATAAGATAAGATAAGCCTTTATTAGTCCCACAATGGGGAAATTCCAGGATTGCAACAGCATAGGGATAGCAACACGCAGAGCAACAATCAGAAGGCAAGAAAAAAACATCTAGTAAACATATGTCCATATTACTATAAATGTATATATATAGACACACAGTGCAGAGCATTATGGCTGGTGAATGTGCAGCAGAAAGTCTAAGTTCTCTCTCTGCGGATGCAGCGGGCCAGCTGGAAGTCTTTGGGCATGATGGTGGCCCCCTTAGTGAAGAAGAGACCACCAGGTGGGCCTCGCTGGTCTCCTGCAGAGCCATGACGGCGAAGCTCAGGAAACGCAGGACGGTCTTGAAGTCCTGAGCGATCTCCCTCACCAGGCGCTGGACGGGCAGCTTACGGATGAGCAGCTCCGTGGATTTCTGGCAGCGACGGATCTCTCTCAGAGCCACGGGCCTGTGACGGCGAGGCCTCTTCACTCTGCCGGTGGCCGGAGCGCCTCTCCGAGCAGCCCTGGTGGCTAGCTGTCTCCTGGGGGGGGGCTTCTTCCTCCAGTAGATTTTACGGGCGGTCTGCTTGGTTCTTGCCATCGCTCTTTATTATTCTGTCTTATATTTCTTTCACGCCGCCTAAACTCCAGCCCGGCACCCGCATCATTTTCGCTACAGCTCCCGGTATGTCGAGTTTCCCATTAGCACCGGGCGGCGGCCAAGTGCTAGCTAGCACTAGCTCCTCCCCGCTGTAACGTCTCCCGCTGCAAACCGTGGCTCCGTCCGCCGACCCGGAAGACCCCCGGGGCGATCCGTGCGTCCGTGATATATATACAGAGTGAAAGGTGTAGAAAGAAGAAGGAAGATTAAAAAAAAAGGCTGTTGCAACAGGCAGCCGACTCATGTGGCGCCGCCGGTCCGGCGGAACCGGAACCAAATATGCTAAATCTTCAAATAAAACTAAATCTTCAATATTAATGCTAAATGAGACCCAGAGAAATTACCCAGCCCCTGAGGTAAATCAATTCAATGTTGTAAATCAGTTTAAATATTTAGGAATCCATATTATGCCTAAGCTAGAATCAGTCGCCAGTGTCAACTATGAAGCCTTAATGTCAGATATCAATGAGTTAACTCAGAGATGGATGTCACTACCAATGTCGATGATCGGGAGAATCAATATACTTAAAAGTAATATTTTACCTAAAATACTTTATTTATTTCAATACATTCCCTTATCACCACCTTTAGATCTATTCTCAAGAATAAAAAAAAAGTTAGTGGAATTTATATGGAACAACAGGAGGGCTAGATTACGTTTGTCTTTATTATATTTACCATTTGATCGTGGAGGTCTGAAATGTCCAAATTTTATGTTGTATTATTGGTCGGCACAACTGAGGTCTATGACATATTATTTTTCATCAAATGATCTCCCTCACTGGACTGAAATGGAATCATACAATTTACCTTTACCTCTTCCCATATTCATATACTCAGATTCGGCAAAAAAATTACAAAAACAAGTTAAAAATCCATTTGTAAAGCATATGATCAAAATATGGTGTGAAGCTAAAAACTATTTAAAAGAACCACAGTTATTGTCACAATTTAGTCCAATATGGGGTAATCAATATTTTAAACCAGGGAGAGCGGACGCTGTATTTAAAGTATGGAATTTAAAAGGGATACAAAAGATTCAGGATTTATATTTGCCATGTGCAGACAACATAATGTCTTTTGAAGAGCTGAGGATCAAATTTAATCTCAATAGAACACATTTTTTTAAATATCTTCAACTTAGAAACTTTATTCGATCAAATCAAAATAAAGCTCTCACTCGACCTATTTATTCATCCTTGGAAAAAATGATGATGAAAGATAGTAAAAGAAAGGGTATTATTTCAGAGTTTTATAACTCATTGACACTATCTTCAAGTGAAAATTCACTGAAAAGATTAAACTACTGGAAAGAAGATCTGCAAATTGAAATTTCAGAGGAACAATGGGAATTGGCTTGTACAGAAGCTCAAACCAAATCAATAAATGCACGCCTTAAATTGATACATTTCAAATGGTTAATGCGGATGTATGTTACACCGGAGGAGTTAAATAGATACAACAAAAATATACCAGATACATGCACAAAATGCATGGAAAGTAAAGGAACCCTATTTCATTGTTTATGGGAATGTAGATTAATAAGAATGTTTTGGGAAGAGGTGAGGGTAACAATTGAAAAAATAATCTCAAAACAAATCATATTGAATCCTAAACTGTTTTTGTTGGGTCTGTACCCAGAAAAGCATAATTTTAATAAAAGTGAAAGAACATTCATAGACCTCAGTTTGCTTAATGCCAAAAAATGTATTGCACTATTATGGAAAAAGACTCATAGACCAGATGTGACTCAGTGGTTAAGACAGATGTTAACAAACCTTCCATTAGAAAGAATAACATATATACTGAAATCAAAGGAAATTGTGTTTGAGAATATATGGAGACCTTTTATTGATTATGTAAAAAATTTAAACATAACTCTTGAAGAAGAAGGTGAATGATGTGTGTGGACCTTGTAAATTCCAAACTGGTGAACATAATATGTATACTTATGTATTGGATTGTCTAGACTAAACAGAGGAGCATTGTTGAAGACTTGATTTTGTTGGTGGTTGTTGGTGTTTTTAGTGCATTTTTTTTTTTTTGTAGTACTTTAGTGTTAGTGTTTGATTGTTTGTATCATGTTTGTTAAAAAAAAAAAAGGTTCAATAAAGATATTGTGGAAAAAAAAAAAAAAAAAAAAACTTGACCCTTCCTAGTTGCACTTTTTGCATATTTATCTGCTAGCTCATTCCCCTTCACGCCAATGTGTGCCGGGATCCAAATGAATCTAATTTCCACACCTTCCTTTGAAATTCTCATTACTGAATATACAGTTTCCATTACCAAATTCTGTCTTGATTCTGAATGCATTTGCCTAATACTCTCCATTGTACTGCTAGAGTCAGACCCTATCAAAACCTTTCTGGGCTTTACTTCTTCCACCCAACCCAATGTCAAAAAGATTGCCAAAAGCTCACCAGTATACACAGCTAAGTCATCATTAACCCTTTCCTTCTTCATGACATCTAATTCTGGAATGATGAATGCTATTCCCACAATATTTTTTGTTGATTTAGATGCATCTGTATAAATCTTTATAAAGTACATCTTCAACCTGAGCCTGAAGCTGGGGAGGGTACCACAGTTGTGGAAAACATCTTGTGTGGTACCTGTACCAAAGACTTCCCACCCCAAAGATCTGAACAGCTACAGACCAGTGGCCCTGACGTCCCACATGATGAAGACCCTGGAGAGACTGCTCCTTGCTCACCTCCGCCCCCTGGTGGGACCAGCGATGGATCCACTCCAGTTCGCCTACCAGCATGGCATTGGGGTGGAGGATGCGGTGATCTTCCTCCTTCACCGCTCTCTGTCCCACTTGGAGAAGCCTGGGAATGCGGTGAGGATCATGCTCTTTGACTTCTTCAGTGCTTTCAACGCCATCCAACCGATGATCCTGAAGGACAAGCTGCTGTGTGTAGGGGTGGACCAGCACCTGTCATCATGGATCCTGGACTACCTCACAAACCGGCCACAGTTTGTGAGAACCTGGGACTGTGTGTCCGACACGATCATCGGTAGCACGGGGGCCCCCCAGGGAATGGTTTTGGCTCCCTTCCTGTTCACCCTTTATACTGTGGACTTCTCACACAACACAACACACTGCCATCTACAGAAGTTCTCTGATGTCTCTGCGATCGTTGGCCTCATCTCCAACGGAGATGAAGCTGAGTACAAAGGACTTATCCAGGACTTTGTGGACTGGTGTCATCGGAACTGCCTCCAGATCAACGCGAGGAAAACTAAGGAGCTGGTGGTGGACTTATCAAGCTCCTCTCCTGTGGAACCAGCTGCCAATCTGGATTCGGGAGCCAGACTCGATCTCTGTTTTTAAGAATAGGGCTAAAATCTTCCTTTTTGATATAGCCTACAATTAGGGAGGGATCATGTGTTTCTGAACCCTCCCTTAGTTATGCTGCTAATAGGTTTAGTCAGCCGGGGGACCTCCAATAATGCACTGGGCCTCACTCCTTTCTTCACTCTCAATGAAACATTTTTTTTTTGCTGGTCATTAACATCTGTTTGTTCTCTCCCATAGATTGAGTCCCCATCGTGCTGTTTGCTCTCTACATGTCTGTTCTTTTTTTTTTTCCACAATATCTTTATTGAACCTTTTTTTTTTTTTTTTAACAAACATGATACAAACAATCAAACACTAACACTAAAGTACTACAAAAAAAAAAAAATGCACTAAAAACACCAACAACCACCAACAAAATCAAATCTTCAACAATGCTCCTCTGTTTAGTCTAGACAATCCAATACATAAGTATACATATTATGTTCACCAGTTTGGAATTTACAAGGTCCACACACATCATTCACCTTCTTCTTCAAGAGTTATGTTTAAATTTTTTACATAATCAATAAAAGGTCTCCATATATTCTCAAACACAATTTCCTTTGATTTCAGTATATATGTTATTCTTTCTAATGGAAGGTTTGTTAACATCTGTCTTAACCACTGAGTCACATCTGGTCTATGAGTCTTTTTCCATAATAGTGCAATACATTTTTTGGCATTAAGCAAACTGAGGTCTATGAATGTTCTTTCACTTTTATTAAAATTATGCTTTTCTGGGTACAGACCCAACAAAAACAGTTTAGGATTCAATATGATTTGTTTTGAGATTATTTTTTCAATTGTTACCCTCACCTCTTCCCAAAACATTCTTATTAATCTACATTCCCATAAACAATGAAATAGGGTTCCTTTACTTTCCATGCATTTTGTGCATGTATCTGGTATATTTTTGTTATATCTATTTAACTCCTCCGGTGTAACATACATCCGCATTAACCATTTGAAATGTATCAATTTAAGGCGTACATTTATTGATTTGGTTTGAGCTTCTGTACAAGCCAATTCCCATTGTTCCTCTGAAATTTCAGTTTGCAGATCTTCTTTCCAGTAGTTTAATCTTTTCAGTGAATTTTCACTTGAAGATAGTGTCAATGAGTTATAAAACTCTGAAATAATACCCTTTTTTTTACTATCTTTCATCATCATTTTTTCCAAGGATGAATAAATAGGTCGAGTGAGAGCTTTATTTTGATTTGATCGAATAAAGTTTCTAAGTTGAAGATATTTAAAAAAATGTGTTCTATTGAGATTAAATTTGATCCTCAGCTCTTCAAAAGACATTATGTTGTCTGCACTTGGCAAATATAAATCCTGAATCTTTTGTATCCCTTTTAAATTCCATACTTTAAATACAGCGTCCGCTCTCCCTGGTTTAAAATATTGATTACCCCATATTGGACTAAATTGTGACAATAACTGTGGTTCTTTTAAATAGTTTTTAGCTTCACACCATATTTTGATCATATGCTTTACAAATGGATTTTTAACTTGTTTTTGTAATTTTTTTGCCGAATCTGAGTATATGAATATGGGAAGAGGTAAAGGTAAATTGTATGATTCCATTTCAGTCCAGTGAGGGAGATCATTTGATGAAAAATAATATGTCATAGACCTCAGTTGTGCCGACCAATAATACAACATAAAATTTGGACATTTCAGACCTCCACGATCAAATGGTAAATATAATAAAGACAAACGTAATCTAGCCCTCCTGTTGTTCCATATAAATTCCACTAACTTTTTTTTTATTCTTGAGAATAGATCTAAAGGTGGTGATAAGGGAATGTATTGAAATAAATAAAGTATTTTAGGTAAAATATTACTTTTAAGTATATTGATTCTCCCGATCATCGACATTGGTAGTGACATCCATCTCTGAGTTAACTCATTGATATCTGACATTAAGGCTTCATAGTTGACACTGGCGACTGATTCTAGCTTAGGCACAATTTGGATTCCTAAATATTTAAACTGATTTACAACATTGAATTGATTTACCTCAGGGGCTGGGTAATTTCTCTGGGTCTCATTTAGCATTAATATTGAAGATTTAGTTTTATTTATTTTATATCCTGATATTTCCCCAAAATTCTTTATTAAATTCAACAAGGTTGGAATTGATTTTTTTAGATTCGACATAAACAAAATTATGTCATCGGCGTACAGGGAGATTTTATGTTCTGTTGGTCCAACTTTAATTCCATATATTTGTGAATGTAAACGTATCGCTATCGCTAAAGGTTCAATTGCCATAGTAAACAGTAAAGGTGAAAGTGGACAGCCTTGTCGACATCCTCTATTGATTTTTATTGGTTTTGAAATATTGTTATTTGTTAGGATTTCTGCTGTAGCATTATTGTATATTATTTGAACCCATTTTATGAAATTATTTCCAAGTCCAAACCTTTGTAGGACTTCAAAAAGAAAGGGCCATTCAACTCTATCAAAGGCCTTTTCGGCG
This sequence comes from Pholidichthys leucotaenia, assembly GCA_020510985.1. Lineage (NCBI taxonomy): Eukaryota > Metazoa > Chordata > Actinopteri > Cichliformes > Pholidichthyidae > Pholidichthys > Pholidichthys leucotaenia. Next base: position 337,618,734 of record CM035841.1, read on the forward strand.
TCCAGTGATAGGAGAGCTGTATCCGGTGCTTCTTTATTAAAATAAATAATATTAAATAGTCTTCTTACATTATGGAAGCCTTGTCTACCCTTTATAAAGCCATTCTGATCTCGATTAATAATATTTGGTAAAATTTCTTGTATTCGTCTTGCTAAAATTTTACAGATTATCTTAAGGTCGGCGTTTAATAGGCTTATTGGTCTCATATTTTCACATTTATTAGAGGGCTTACCTGGTTTTGGCAGCAGTATAATTAAGGCATTATTTATGTATGATGGTAAATTATTATTTTGAAATGCTTCTAAAACCATTTCCAAAAAAGGTTTTATTAATTTATTCTTAAATTTTTTATAAAGGTCAACTGGAAGACCATCTGGTCCTGCACTTTTTCCTGATTTCATATTATCAATGGCTAGCCCAACTTCTTCTTGACTAATTTTAGACTCCAATATCTCCCTGTTTTCATTTGGAATACACGGTATAGACAGTTCGTTCAAAAACCCATTTAGTTTTGTTAAATCAGGTTCATTTTTGGTATCATATAATTTTTCATAGTAATCTCTAAAGGTTCTATTAATTTCTAAAGGATCTATAACTACCTGTCCGTTACTTATAATACTGGTAATTGGTGTTTTAATTTCTAATTGTTTAATCTGCCATGCTAATAATTTTCCTGATTTTTCACCTTGTTCATAAAAAGATTGTTTCAATCTTAGAAGACTCGAGGCAGCTCTATTCGCTGATTTTTTGTCGTATTCAGCTCTCAAAATCAGTAATTCATTCTCCAACCTTGGGTCACTTCCTGCATACACTTTTTCCTGAAGACTTTTTATTTTATGTTCCAATTTAGCTCTCTCCTCTCGAGTCTTCTTAGATTTTGATCCTGTATAACTAATAATATGTCCCCTAATAAAAGCTTTGAAAGCCTCCCACTTTACACATGCTGATGTTTGTGTAGTATTGATGTCAAAGAACTCGTCTATCTGTTTTTCTATATACTTGACAAATTCCTCATCCTGAAGCCATTTATGCTGAAATTGCCATCTACCTGATTCCTTTGTCAATTTTTTATCTACATATATTAGACAACAGGGTGCATGATCAGAGATCACGATGTTATCATAAAAGCAGTTTTGAATCTTGGACCTTAATTCTGTGGAAATCAAAAAATAATCAATACGTGAGAATGTCTTGTAGGTACTGGAATAACAAGAATAGGCTTTAACTTGTGGTTTCATTTCTCTCCATATATCTAACAATCTCAATTCTTTCATAAAATGATTAATAGTCATCCTACATCCAATGTGCGTACAATCCAGTCCTGTTGATCTATCTATACCTGGATTCAATGTACAATTAAAATCCCCTGCTATTATATGTTGCCCTGTAAGTGATGATAAGATAGGAAATAAATTAGCAAAGAACTTCTGATCATCTATATTGGGACCATATAAGTTCACAAGATTTATATTTTCTAATAACAAAGAACCTTGAATGATGACATATCTTCCAAATTTGTCTCCAATTACATTTTTCACTTGAAAAGGAACTGATTTATGTATGAGAGTCATAACTCCCCTGGCTCGGGATGAAAATGAAGAGGTGAATACACTTCCTTGCCATCTACTCCTAATTCTTTTAACATCCTCCTCTATTAGATGAGTTTCTTGTAAAAACACAATTTTTGAACCCATGTCTTTTATTTCATTCATAACTTGTTTAAGTTTTTTTAAATTTTGTAGACCTCTGCAATTCCATGAAGTTAAATTAAGATTAACACTTTGGTTTATGATCAATAGAGAGTTTGGGATTACCTTGCAGTGTAAACATGCTCATACAGAGAAGCAAAAACATGAGTGGTTGAACATTCATCCTACAAACTACACACAAACAAATTTCCCCTTCCCACACTTGTGGCAAACCCCCCAAAATCAAAAGAAAAATTCCGTCTCCCGATATAGCCATCGACCGTTCCACACCCACGGGGAACAGCCTAAGCCACTCCTTCTTCATCCTCCCAATCGCCCTAACTCTACTGCTTTTAATGACGTAACATTAACTCTCCTCTGTAGTTTTCCAACTTAACTCCAAAATTTTTAACAACTTTGTACATCATAGTTTTTTTTGTTTGTTTTGTTTTTGTTTTGTTTTTTTAATATATAATACAATCTATATTTTGTAAACTTACTATTTACTTCAAGTCAGTCAGATGCCTGTGCAAATGCTTAATTATTCTGCCTTATATTTTGTTCATGCTTAGCTCCCACCAGTCTCTTCTTCTTCTTTGATCTTCTTGATGAACTCCTGCGCCTCCTCTGGGGTCTTGAAGATGTGGGTTCTGCCCTCATACGTGGTCAGCAGTCTCGCAGGATAGATTACACCATGACGAATCCCAAGGTTGCGCAGCTCCTTACGTATGGGATCAAACTGCTTCCTCAATTGCTGGATTCCTGTGGCCAAATCTGGGTAGAACCACACCTGCTGGTCCTGGTGTTTAATCTCTCCTTTAGCTCGTGCAGCGTTGAAGATCTTCATCCTGTCTCTGTTGCTAAGAAACTTCATAATTAAGGTCCTCGGCGGTCCCTTATCTCTCCGTGGGCCAAAACGATGTGCATTTTCCAGAACCACTGCTGATTGCAATTCCTCGCTGCCCAGCACCTCCGGAATCCACTTTTCCAGAAAGGAACATACGTCCCGACCTTCTGATTCCTCTGGAAGACCCACCAGCCTCAAGTTATTCTGTCTCGACCGAGATTCCAAATCCAAAATATTATTTTCCAGAGATTTTTTTTTTTTTCCAAAGTACGCACCTTTAATTGAAGACGGGTGACGTCATCTTCAGCACTAGCGAGACGGAGCTCCATCTGCGCCGTTCGTTCTACACAGTCACCCAATTCCTTTCTTATTCCTTCCAACGCTGTCATAATCCCATCAAATCTAGAGGAAAAGTCCACTCTCATTGAACTCATGGCAGCCATCAGCGCATCTGCGCCTCCCCCCGCAGACATTGCACCGTTGCCAGCCTCCTCCGCCATATATGGAGTTTTATTTGCTGCGTCACAGACCTGAAAATCCGTTAATTTGGACTGTTTCGGCGGCTCGCTTTTTCCTTTGCCTGGTTTTCCAGCCTTAGGCTTCGCCGACATATCCTCGCCCAAACGCTGGGATACGTTCTGTCCCAAATGAGAGAGTTATTTGCCAATTTTTTTTCTCCAGGAGCAGAGCAGAGCGAGACACGTCCGTCCTACGTGGCAGCCATAACCGGAAGTCCATGTCTGTTCTTTTCATCTTCTCTGTCCCCTCACCCCCCAGCCAGTCGCAGCAGATGACTGCCCCTCCCTGAGCCTGGTTCTGCTGGAGGTTTCTTCCTGTTAAAAGGGAGTTTTTCCTCTCCACCGTCGCCAAGTGCTTGCTCACAGGGGATCGCCTGATTGCTGGGGTCTTTCTGCAACTGTGGGGGTTCCTCCTACAGTTGATAGTGCTATGAGATGACTGTTGTTGTGAAATGGCGCTATATAAATAAAGTTGAATTGAGTTGAATTGAATTGGACTGCCGCAGGCAAGGACAACCCCTCACAGCACCAGTAAATATATAGGGAACAGACATCGAGATGGTGACATCCTACAAGTACCTGGGTGTTCATCTGAACAATAAACTAGACTGGTCACACAATACTGACGCACTCTACAAGAAGGGACAGTGCAGGCTGTTCCTACTGAGGAGACTCAGGTCTTTTGGTGTACAAAGGGCGCTGCTGAAGTCATTCTACGACACAGTGGTGGCATCAGCCATCACTTTTGGAGTGGTCTGCTGGGGCAGTGGCACTACAGCAGCCGATAGGAAGAGACTGAACAAACTGATCCAAGAAAGCTAGCTCTGTCCTGGGGCAGCGCCTTGACCCAGTGGAGGAGATGGGAGAGAGAAGGATGGTGGCTAAACTGTCATCTCTGCTGGAGTCCGAGTTCCACCCTATGCAGGACATACTGAATGCTCTGAGGAGCTCATTTAGCAGCAGACTACATCATCCTAGGTGCACAACCGAGAGGTTTCGCAGGTCCTTCCTACCAACGGCTGTCAGACTGTACGACCTAAGCAGTGACATAATGTCTGGCCCAGGAAACACGCACGCAGGCTCAGGATAGATTTAACAGCTTTATTCAACAAGCAGGTGTGTCTGAATGGATGTATGCGGTATGTGTATGTGTTGGGGGTGAACGCCGATGCGCAGGAAGCAGAGCAGCGCACCGTACAGCCGGACAACCCTATGGAGAGAGAGCAGAGGACAAGGGGTAAAGGGCACCACACCTGGACAGGGATAATGAGTCGTGTGTTGCTTACTTGTGGGTACAGGTGGCTGGCGTTGGCAAGGGAGAAGCCCGGAAGACAGCGTCCTGCAGAGCCTGCGTTGATGGTGGGGATTGGTTGGCGATGACGGGGAAATCCGCCGCCGGGGAATCCACCTGTGCACAGGGGTGAAGACTTGGAGAAAGGTAAGGTATGCTTACGTGGGGTTGAAGTCTTGCTGGTGATCAGAGGTTGATACACGAGCTACAAAGTGCTGATGCGAACAGACGGCTCCAGACCGCAGCACTGGGCTGAGTGGGCTAAATAGCCCGCTGCTGACGAGGCGCAGGTGTGCGCACAGCTGAGGCCGCTGATGAGCGGCGAGTCGTGACAAGCAGGGCTGCTTGCAGAGATAGCAAAAAGACGTGACAACCTAATAGTACTGAATGCAAAAGACGCAATAGACTTACACAATGGTCCCCTCCGGTATACAACTAGGAAAATACCGGTCGCTATGGAGGGTGACAGTATGTATGGGTACATAATCATACCATGTAGGATAACTAAGTAGACGGTTATGCTGTTTCATTCCATCTAGCCACAATGCTCCGCACTGTGTGTGTTTATATATTTATTCCATCTAGTGACAATGCTCCGCACTCTGTGTGCTTATATATCTACATATTTATTCCATCTAGCTACAATGCTCCGCACTGTGTGTGTTTATATATCTACATATTTATTCCATCTAGCTACAATGCTCCGCACTGTGTGTGTTTATATATTCATATATTTATTCCATCTAGCTACAATGCTCCACACTGTGTTTATACATATCTATTCCATCTAGCTACAATGCTCTGCACTGTGTGTTTATATACTCATACATTTATTCCATCTAGCTACAATGCTCCACACTGTGTGTTTATATATTTACATATTTATTCCATCTAGCTACAATGCTCCGCACTGTGTGTTTATATATTTATATATTTATTCCATCTAGCTACAATGCTCCACACTGTGTGTCTATATATTTATATTTATATGTACATATGTATACTCGCTGCTCTTGTTTTTTTTCTTGCCTTCTGATTGTTGCTCTGAGGGTTGCTATCCCTGTGCTGTTGCAATCCTGGAATTTCCCCATTGTGGGACTAATAAAGGCTTATCTTATCTTATCTTATCTTAAAGTCAGGATAATTACTGTCTAAATAATTATTGACCTCATTCTTGTTTATCCTCCCTCTTTTGTCTTTTGTTAAAAGTCTAAAATCCACCTTTACTTCTTCCAGACACCATGGTGGATCTGCAGAAAGTGTCACAACTCGTCTTCGCCGGTCATCTACCTCGGCTGGGTGCACACCTGCGCCTCATCAACCGCCGGCTATTTAACCCGCTCTGCCCAGAACTTCAGCCTGGAGCTGTCTGTTCGCCAACGCTCTCAAAACCCCAGAGCAGGATCGTCTCTTCCCGACCTGCGTCCCTCGTCATCCAGCAAGTAAGCTGTGTTTTTCCTCACCTGTTCTACAATCTCTCCCCTGTGCACAGGTGGATTCCCCAGGCGGCGGATTCCTCCCACCCTCACCTCATCCTCGTCCTCTTCTCCCTCTCATCACCGAGCGCGCAGCTGGGTGCTGTCCTCCAGGCAGGAGCTCCACTTGCCAACGCCAGCCATCGCGTCACCTGCAAGTAAGCAACACCTAAACATTAACCTTGCTTTGTAAAGGCCTGCTCTCATCTCTGTCTGCTCTGCCTTTAGGGTTGCCTGGTTGCACGGCGTGCCATTCCGCCCTCGGCGCATCCTGTTCACCAACAGTCCACTTACATTCCACACACACGCATCCATACACGCACAGTTGTTGAATAAAGCTTTCAAATCTCGCTTGAGCATGTGTGCATGTTCCCTGGGCCCGACATTATGTCAGAAAGAGGAACTGTTGGACATACTTCTTTATCGGCAACCCTTAGCTCCCTGATTTTATTCTCTATTGCCCATCCAAAACCTCTCATTTGCCTCTTTTCTTTCTCTTGGCAAGGCTTCAGCACACTGTGTACTGGGTGACTGTCACTAAATCCTCTGATGTTGGTTCAGTATGTGGCTGCTATCTGAGTTCTTCTTAACTCCAGAGGCATCTCACCCATCTCCACCTGGAGCACTACTACTGGAGTAGTTTTTATGGCCCCACAGCACAACCTCAGAGCTTGATATTGAATTATATCCAACTTTTTCAATAGTGTTTCTGAAGCTGATCCATACATAATACACCCATAGTCAAACACTGACTTAATTAAAGCCACATATAATGTTTTTAAAGCACCTCTATTTGCTCCCCATTTTTTTCCCCTCAAACATCTAATAATATTTAAAACCTTCTTAGATTTTGCCACAATTTTCTCAACATGAGTATTCTATGAAGAGCTCTTATCAAACCACACACCCAAATACTTGAAGCACTCGACTGTTTCTATGTTTTGATCGTATACTGTATTTTAAGATTGACTTGATTGTTTACTCTCTTCCTAGTGAACACCACAGCCTTTGTCTTCCCTACAGAAAACCTAAATCCCCATTCCACTGCCCAAGCCTCAACTTTATCAATCGCCTGCTGCAACTTTTTAACAATAAATGATAGATTTCTTCCTCTTGTCCACATAGCACCATCATCTGCAAACAAGGACACACCAACAGAACTCTTAACCCTACAAAAAATGTCATTGATCATGACTGAAAACAAAACGGGACTAATAATATTGCCTTATGGGGTTCCATTTTCTATCACTTGACTTGAGCTATACTGCTGCCCTATTCTTACCGAAATGTTCCTGTCACTCAAAAAAAAATTTTAATTCATCTTTTCATTCTCCCTCCAATGCCTAGCTTATGAAGTTTGATAATCAGTCCATTCTTCCACATCGTGTCATACGCCTTCTCGACATCCAAAAACACAGCAACCACACTTTCCCTATTCACTTGGGCCTTCCTAATCTCATGTTCCAAACAAACAGCAGGATCAGTAGTACTTCTCCCTTTTCTAAATCCACTTTGGTAACCTTTTAACGCCTCTCTAGACTCCAGATAATATATTAACCTCTCATTATTTTTTCCATAGTTTTACCAATGTGGGATGTTAAAGTGATGAGTCTGTAACTCTCACCTAAACCTGGATTTTTACCTGGCTTGCATATTGGAACAATAACAGCCTCTTTCCATGGAGTAGGCAATATCCCTTCCTCCCAAACCTTGTTTTATAACTCTAATAATATCTTTTTACCAGTATCACTCAGGTTTTTAATCATTTTGTGTCACTTGATCTTTCCCTGGAGTTGTCTTACAGATTTTCCTTAACGTATGATTTAACTCAGACATTGAGAAATACTGATTTATCCCATTCTCAAACTCTGCCTCATCTTGCAACGCTCCTACATTATTTAATTTTGTCTGTTCTCTTCCACTTTTTTTCCCACATTGCTCAAATTATCCACACTACTTATTTTACTGAAAATTCTAACTAAATGTTCTGCCTTTTCATTGTCATCTACTATCAAACTGTCCCCATTCTCCATAATTGGATAATTTAGCTCCTTCCTTATACCAGACATCCTTTTAATTGTTCCCCATACCTTCTCCAAGGGTGTACTTCTTCTCAATGAATCGCAATATTTCCTCCAAAACTCTTTTTTTGGTCTGTTTAATTATTTTCCATACTTTAGCCTGCTCCCATTTATAATTAATCAAATTGTCCATATTCAGTACATTTTTTAATACTTTAAAAGCTTTATTCCGACTCTTAATTGCTTCAGAACACTCTGGAGTCCACCAAGGAATTAAGTTTTTCCTTTTTCCCCTACCTCTTCTTGGGATGGTTTCCTTTGCTGCTTTAATGATAGCTGTCGTTATTCCTACATTCATCTCTTCAACTGTCTGATTTGGATTTACTTCCTTCAATTTCCTCTCACTTAAAATTGTAAATTTTCCCCAATCTGCTTTATCAAATGCCCATCTCTTGTCTCTTCCTTCTTGATCAATATCATTTCCTACTCCAATATCAACCACTATTGGGTAGTGATCACTTCCTATAGTGCTTTCCCTTGTTACCCTCCACCTGCACCTTCCAGCTAAGCTTTGTGAAATCAAAGTAAGATCAATGGCTGATTCTGTCCCCCTCGCCAAATTCACCCTAGTGCCCAAACCATCATTCAAACACACCAACTCCTTGTCCTCCATTATCTCTTCTATAACCTCTCCATTAGTGTCGTCCTGCTCCCCCCATAAAGTATTATGGGCATTAAAATCCCAACACCAGACCACTCTCCCCCTCCAGTCGTGGAGAATTGACTCCAACTCGCTTTTAACTAACTGCTTACATAGATTGTAGAAATTTTTTTTGAATGAATGAATGAATGAATGAATTTATTTCGGATAGTACATTACAGGTTAAAAGAAACTGTATAATATAACAACAAGGTCAAATTAGACAAAGACTCCTTCTACTATACAATTCCACGTGAGTTATCCGAAATGGGTGATGGCTGAAGCCGCAGCTTATATTGCCCACCCATATTCCATCCAAGAATTCAAAGGAGAAAAAAGAGAAAACAAGACAAGAGCGATTACAATTTAAAACAAGGCTAAGACAAAATATGACTGAGAGAAAAAGAAAACTGAGCTAGTCTAAGTTAAGCGGTTACTATTCAAAAACAAATCTAAGACATAGTGTCACAGAGAAAAAAGAAAAACTAAGCTATAACACAACACAGGCTGGAAATGTCAATCCTTATGTGAGTTTACATGTCGTCTTGTAAATATGTTTGGAGTATTTCTTCCTTTAGTTTTTGTTTAAATTGTCCAAGCTTTGTACATGATTTTAATTCAGGTCCAAAATCGTTCCATAATCTGACACCTTGCACTGAAATACAGTGTTGCTTGGTAGTTGTTCTCACTGTAGGCTTTTGAAATATACATGTTCCTCTGAAGTGATATCGTTTCTCCCTTGTTTGGAACAACTTTTGGATATTTGCGGGCAGTGATAGATTCTTCACTTTGAACATTATTATTGCGGTTTTAAAGTCGATCAGATCTTTCAACTTGAGAGTTTTTTGTTTAAGAAAAAGTGGGTTTGTTGGTTCCCTGTAAGCTGCTTTGTTGATTATTCTAATAGCTCTCTTTTGAAGCATAAAGAGTGGATATATGTTTGTTTTATATGTATTTCCCCATACTTCATTACAATATGTCATGTATGGGAGTATTAATGAATGATACAAGGTGTATAGTGTGGGTTGATTCAGCAAATTTTTCACTCTGTGTAATATTGCAATTGATTTGGATACTTTACCTTTTATATAATTAATATGTGGCTTCCAACACAGTTTGTTATCAATTATTACTCCAAGGAATTTAGTTTCGGATACCCTTTCAATCTCTACACCATTTACACTGAGTTTGGGTACTGGGTAGTTGTGATGGTTGTTAAAGACTATAAATTTTGTCTTGCTTAAATTGAGCGTTAATTTGTTTGAATCAAACCACAGTTTCAGCTTTCCTAATTCCTTTCCGAGTGTATCCAGAAGTTGTTCCAAGTTGTTTCCACTGCATAGCAGGTTAGTGTCATCAGCAAACAATATTAAGTCCATTTTTTCTGAAACTTTACATATATCATTTATATACATATTGAATAATAATGGTCCCAAAACTGAACCCTGTGGGACTCCACAGGTGACCTTCAGTAGCTCTGAGTTTTTGTTGTTAACACATACAAACTGATATCTATTCTTTAAGTAACTTCTTAACCAGGACAGTGCTACCCCTCTGATACCACAATTTTGTAGTTTCTTTAATAATAGATTGTGATCTACTGTATCAAATGCTTTTTTAAGATCCAGGAATACTCCAACTGAATACTCTTTATTTTCAATGGCTGTTGATATTTTTTCTGTAAATTCCATTAAGGCATATGCTGTTGTCCTTTTGTGTCTGAACCCATATTGCTGCTCACACAATAAATCATTCTTCAGTATGAAGTTGTCAATTCTCTCATAGAATATTTTTTCAAGTATCTTGGAAAATTGCGGTAATAGTGAAATTGGTCTGTAGTTGGAGAGTTCCCCTCTGTCGCCTGTCTTGTAAATTGGAATTACTTTAGCTATTTTCATTGCATTGGGAAATATACCTGATTGGAGAGACAGGTTACAGATATACGTCAGTGGTTTCACTATGCATTCGATAACAGTTTTGACTAGTAGCATATCAATACCATCGCAGTCAGTAGATGTTTTACTTTTGAACGATTTAACAATTTCAATGACCTCTCTTTTGTCTGTGTTCTTTATGAAGATGGTGTCTTTTACAGCAGTGTTATTGCATATTGAATCACCTGTTGGCACCGTAGTGGGTATTTCTCGGGCCAGTTTAGGTCCAATGTTAACAAAAAAATTATTAAATTCATCTGCAGGTGAAGCTATATTCACATTCGGAGTCGATTTATTATTTTTTGGAGTGTTAGTTGGGTAGCTGGTATTTCTGCTTTTATTTCCAAGGATACTGTTGATTATTGTCCATGTATTTTTAATATTGTCTTTGTTTTTTTCCAGTTCTTTACTGTAATAGTCTCTTTTACTACATCTTACTATATATGTTAACTTATTTTTGTATGTTTTATACCGCTGCTCTGCTTCTTTTGTCCTTTTCTTTATGAAAGCTTTATATAATAAATTTTTCTTTTTACACGCCTTTTGTAGTCCTTTGGTTAGCCATGGTTTGTCAGTAAATTTGTGTTTAAGCTTTTTTTTTAACTAATGGGCAATTTTTTTCATAAAGAGTGGTTACAATGTTTGTAAATGTGTCATAGGCTTCATTTACATCTGATACATAGACTTCTGTCCAGTCTTGCTTCAGCAAGTCCTCTTTAAAAGAACTGATTGCGTTTGGTGATTTGTGTCTGAACGATTTTGAGATTTTTTCTGGGTTGGGCCCCGTGTGGCCATGGATAAGTGCAAAGATTGGCAAGTGGTCGCTTATATCATTTATCAATAATCCACTTTCTATTTTCTTGTCGAGAACATTGACAAACAGGTTGTCAATAAGTGTAGCAGAGTGAGCTGTGATTCTACTGGGATGTGTTATTGTGGGATATAGACTCATGCTGTACATAGAGTTCATGAACTCTGTAACTACATTTTGTTGATGTGGATTAAGTAGGTCAATATTGAAATCTCCACAAATTGCTACCATTTTCTTACTAGTAATATTATTGTACAGCTCGACTAATTTATCTCTGAATGTCTCAATGCAAGTTCCCGGCGTTCTGTATATGCAGCTTATGATTAGATTTTTTGTTTTGTCTAGGTCAATCTCAACAGTAACACATTCCAGAATCCCTGGTAGTGCTAAGGACATTTCATTTACAAGCTTACATCTATATAGGTCATCAATATACAGTGCAACACCACCACCCTTTTTTTGAGATCTGTTAATGTTAAACATCTGATATCCCTCTATTGCCATCAGGGGAGCCTGGTCTGCATTAAGCCAGTTTCAGAGACTGCTATAGCTGTGAATTTTCTGTTTAGCTGTTTTAAATAGTCCTGAATCTGTGAGAAGTTTTTGTTAAGACTTCTGCTATTGAAGTGTATTATTGACAGTTTACCATCTAATTGCACTTGACTTTTGAATTGCTTTTCAGTGTAATATTCACAGTGGTTATGAATATTATTGAAAAAGTGGTTATCAGGATCAATATCATTCTCCATCTCTTGTGGTTTATGTTCAGCATAGTGGCATATTTTTAGAGTTTGAGTTTCCTCACTCTGTGTTTCATAGTCAGTGTTCATCTGTATTTATCTAAGTCAGTAGCATCTCTGATCATTATACTTTTTGCTTGCTCAGGTGTTCCATTTAGTTTAATCCAAATTCTACAATTTCTTGTCCAGGTTGACTGTATCTTATTATGTTTCTTTAGCATCCGTGCCTGCCGTGCTAATTCAGCGTTTTTTTTTTTGTCAGGTGTTCATTTAGGTAAACTTGAGTTTCCTTTAGTTTTTTGGCCTGCCTCAGTATGTCATTTTTCACCCTCCTGTTCACAAAGCGCATCACAATTGATTTCTTTGTTTTGTTATCTTTCTTCGGTAAAGCATAACAGGCTGAGATCGCATTGGCTTCTACCTTAATGTCTTTATCATTAAGGAACTGAAGCACTTGGTTTTCTAAGGACATTGATTCACTTATGGAAGCATGTTCACCACTCAGTCCTGTAGCGGCATGGGCGTACGACTGATATCTGATGTCTAGTCCACTTATAACTATGTCATCAATGCGAGAACCTTGTTCAAGATCCTCAACGCGTTGCTCCAAAAGACGCCCGTGTTGCTCCAGGTCCATAATTTTTTTGTCTTTTTCTTTTATTATTGAATGTAGGGCTTGTACCTCCTGTATTAGGTCTAATATTTTGTCCTGCTGGCTAGTCACTTTGGCCAGTTCATCTAACACAAAGTTCAGAGTTTTTTTAATTTCTTCCATTTCCTCTTTTTTGGGTGGCATTTTACTGACCTGTGGATAGAAATAAGCAGAGAATCCGGCTAGGCCTCAACTAGCTCGGTCACTACTGGACCCGCCGCTCCTGCGCAGCTTCTCCGCCGAGTGACGCTGCTCAGCTCCGCAGATCACCGCCGTCTATCGCCTGCCTCCGTCTACCTGGCCAGTTGTGTCGTGCACCGCCGGCGCAGCCGGAATCCACCGATCACAGCCACTCGTCGCCGTCTGGCTAGGCGGCTCCTCCGCTGGGCCCCGTCTAGGCCCCATCACCGACCGCCGTCAGTCTGGTCGTTCCTCGGCTGGGCCTCGCAATTGAGCACCGGTTCAGACCACTGTCCTGCTGGATCCAGGTGGCCCCCGTCTCTCACCAACGCCGCGCCCGAGCTCCCAATCGCCGCCTCGGTTGGTTCGTCCTCCTTTTAAATCCTTCTCTCCTCGGCTCCAGATGGCCAGATGTAAAGAATACCTTCTCACTGCTGCAGTTACTCTGGGTTAGCATCTGGGTTAGCATCAGAGGCGAGCCTTTAGAGGTCGGAAACGGGGCGAAACGGAGCCAGATCTACCAGAACCTTCACCAGGTCAGCACTGGGTCGTAAGGGTATTCCCCACGTTTGTTGGTAGCCAACAGAAGTCCTTATTTTGATGGTTTTGCTTAAAATTCTCGGCTCATATCAAGCATTACAAGTGCAGCACCGGAAGTACCGCCGGAAGTCAGAAATTGATTATCATACTACCTTCTTTAGTCCATATTTCAATGACCATTACTTCCAGCTCTCGTACTGTGATCAGTTGCCTATATTTAACCCCTTGTCTAACAAAAACTGCACAACCCCCACCACACCCATCCTTCTTATCTTTACGCATTCCAGAATATCCCTTAATACTGAAATCTAGTGATGGCTTAAGCAATGTTTCCTGTACACAAATAATATCTGGTTTTGATTCCAATTTCTGAATAAATCCTTTAAATTCCTGCCTGTTTGCAATCAGACTCCTTGCATTCCACTGGAGGATGATTGTCATGAATTAACCTGTTGACTCCCCTCTACAGCTCCCTCCCCTCGACTCAGTTCTGCATGAATCTTCTCCCAGGATAGATCTTTGGTATTAAAGAATTTTGCTGCCGCTTTCACAATGATCTTTATCTTCTCAGTTTTAGTCTTAGCTTGCTCTGAGCAGTTGATGACATAGGCTAGAAATAGACAAGCTTATCTGTTGTGATATTAGTCTGACAGTTTTGTGTTTTTGCTTCCTTGTTTTTGGCCATGCTTTCTACTTTTTCCTGTTGATTTAGAACCTTTGCTGCTTCTGCATATGTCAGCTTCCTCTCTACTCTTACTTGCTGAATTTCTACTGCCTGTTTTCTCACTATACAGCCTCCATATGTTGCTGTGTGATTCCCTCCACAATTACAGCATTTAATTATGCTGTCACTTCCACATTCTCCATAACTGTGCTCGCCACCACATCTTCCACACCTCTGCTTTCCTTTGCACACACTAGCAATACATTCTGTTTCCACTGATCATCCTTGAGATGTTTGTACAACTTAATTAGAGTCCACCTGTAGTAAATTCAGTTGATTGGACATGATCTGGAAAGGCATTCACCTGTCTATATAAGGTCCCACAGTTGACAGTGCATGTCAGAGCACAAACCAAGCATGAAGTCAAAGGAATTTGACGTGATTTAGTAATAGACCCAGAAGAAGACTACAGACTTGGTTATAATTGCAATGATTTTATTGAGAGTAGGTGTGTGTGAGTGCAGAGTGGGAGGAGACTGGCAACCCTGCAAAGGAGAGAGAGAGAGAGAGAGGGTGGTGAGTACAGTCATTTGTAGCACATAGCGGGACAATGAGAAGCTGATAGTAATCTTACAGAGGGTGGAGCGGCTGGGATGAAACAAACACTGGTCCACATCTTCTCCGGATTGCTGTGGTCCTGTGAGGGTGAAGAGGCGCTGGTGCAAGTATATACAGTGCACAGTGCAAGATGGAATTCCTCAACCAAGGAAAGAAGGGGAAAAGTTCAGTCTGATTATAATCTGCGCTTACAGGATGCTGGCGGAAATGAGGAGGCTCCTGCTCCGGGGAAGGGTCCTGGTCTGCCACGAAGAGGTGTCCCGATCCGCCAGGGAGAAGGTCCATCTGTGCACAGGTTAATCCAAGACAAGCAAAGACAAGCAAAGGTGAGATGCAGAGGGGTAAGGTTCAGACAGAGAGGTAGCTTACAGAGTGCCGAGTCCGAGACGGGGTCCATAACTGGAGGTGAGAAGGGCAGCATACAATGCTGAGGAGCTCTCTGAACTGCAAGCAAGCGTAGGCATCTCCGTGCAGGAGCAGAGAACCCCACTCCATTTAAAGGCTGCTGATTAGGGAGCGCAGGTGTGGGTGAAACCACAGCTGTGGAAAATAAGCAATGAGAGGAGAGAGAGAAAAAAACAGCACACAGCTCAGCCCCCCTCAAGGGACACCTCCTGGCGGCCAACTCAACCTCCCCAGGTGGGACCAATGGAAAGCCCTGATCATCTCCCAATCCGTGATGAAGGATCCCCGGACCCATGATCTCTCCTCTGGTCCGTACCCAGCCCAGTCCACCAGGTATTGTAGGCCTCGCCCCCTGCATTGCACGTCCATAATGCGGTTGACCTTATACACAGGACCACTGTCGATCATCACCAGAGGGGGAGGTGTCTTGGATGGAAGACACAGAAGGCTGGTGGAAAATGGCTTCACCTGAGAGACATGAAAGTTGGGAGAGATGCGGAGCGCACGGGGAAGAGACAAGCAAACAGCAGCTGGATTGATGATCTGGGAGATGGAATTAGGACCAATAAAGCGGGGAGAGAGCTTTCTGGAATCAGTTTAGAGGTTAATGTGTTTTGTGGACAACTATACCTTCTGCCCAACCCAGTGGTGGTGGTGGTGCTGGTGGTGGTGGTGGTGGGGTTCCTCCGACGGTTGGCGATCTCGGAGATGCGGTCTGCAGCGCGGCGGAGAGCAGCCCTGGTGGTCCTCCAGAGCCAGTGACAATGCCTGATGTGGGACTGCACAGATGGTACAGTAATCTCCACCTCCGCATCAGGGAACAGGGAGGGGTTGTACCCCAAGGACACTTCGAAGGGGGAGAGACCCATAGTTGCAGAGGTGGCGGAGTTGTGAGCATACTCAACCCATGGTAGGTAAGTACTCCAAGATGCAGGATTAGTAGCCGTGACACACCTCAAGGCTGCCCCCAGCTCCTGGTTGCCCCGCTTGCACTGGCCATTACTCTGGGGATGATACCCAGAGGACAAGCTGACAGTCGCCCCAATGGCCTTACAAAAGGATTGCCAAACCTGGGAGACAAACTGGGGACCCCGGTCCGAGACCACATCCACCGGAATACTATGAAGGCAGACAACATGTAGAACAAAAAAGGTCGGCCATCTCCTTGGCAGACAGGAGCTTACTCAGGGGAACAAAGTGAGCTGCCTTCGAGAACCTATCTACAATCTTGAGAACAATCATATGTCCAGCGGAGGGGGGAAGCCCAGAAACAAAGTCCAGCGCCACATGGGACCACGGCCTGCTGGGGATGGGTAGAGGGTGCAACAGCCCAGAAGGAGGAGAAGAGGATGACTTGTTGGTGGCGCACTGGGGGTAGGCCTTGATGAACTCATTCATGTCCTTCCTCATCGATGGCCACCAGAAGTTCCTTTGCAACTGGGACAAGGTGCGTGACACGCCAGGGTGGCACATAACCCTGGAAGAGTTAAAGTTTCACGCTCACCTGATCATGACAGTTAGAATGTATATTAGTTTATGTATTTAATTTCCCTCAGATGAACAAGAGGAAAACTCCCTTAAGTTGCAAGATTAAGGTCATAAATAACAGAAAGCTATAAATTCATTAGTGCATCGATTAAAATTTTTTAAACAAAGGTACATTTTTTGTAATTAATTGTGATTAATCACTAAACTGTCATAAAAGTATACTTTGGCAACTTTTAATTGCATTTTCATTCATGAAAAATACTTGTGACTCTTATATTCAACAAAAATGCTGCTAGACCAACATAAAATATCTGATAATCATGACTATATATTCAATTAAAAAAAATTACAACTTATGATAGCAATTTGTAATATTGTTCTTTAGTTCATTAGGGAGTCACTTTCTCTGTAAAACTACCATTTTTAATATTGTCGTCACAGGTCCTGTCTTATTTTGAAATGTCAAAGAGGAAGTCAGTGTTTCGACTTAAGGTAATTTTCCTAATTAGCTCAACCTTAAAAGCATTAGAAGTATATGTAGCATACCCCCCCGAATGAAGGTTGACACTTTACTGATGATTTTTAGGTTTAATGGCAGTAAACCCTCAAATTCACCGTAAGAGCTGGGAACCACACAGAAAAACATTGTATAAGCTAAAGTCCACACTCTTACAACTGTTAGCTAAAAATAACCTTAACTCTTGACACTAAATACTACAAAATATACATACATGTTAACACGAAAATTCAAATTGTCATATTTACATATTAAACATACCTTGTGCCTCTATCAAGGGGGCTGCTAATAACAAATACGTTTTATTTTTGTCACAACCTTTTCTTCCCCGTCTTTTGCCGCCGTTAGTTTGCTCACGCTAACGGTTATAACCGGAAGTTCTTTCAAAATAAAAGCACCGAATATCAAACAGGAAGCTAACCGTAACTGATAGTACATAAAAGTAATAAGCTCCAAAATAAAATATAAGCAAATGAAGAAATGTACATAGGGTTATTTACACTCCCACCAAAATTATGAGTATTTGGGTTCCATAAGAACATCAACAAATAATTTTCTCAAGCAAAAGAACCCATATAAAGAGGTCGCCTTAAGAACTTTCTAACAACAAGACCAGTTTTTGTACTGGACGCTCTACGACTGATAGCTTACTAGAGCGTTGACCTTTGTTATTTAGTCTCTTTTCTCCAAGCGAAATCTTTGCTCTTCGCACAAGTCCATCTTTTCCACTAACAGTCTCTAAAACTCTTGCAAGTCTCCATTCACCTCTGGGCGCTAGTTCATCCATGTCTAACACAACATCACCTACTTTTAGATTCTTTTTTGGTGAATGCCATTTTTGCCTTGAAATGATGTTGTGAACATATTCCCGTCTCCAGCGGCTCCAGAACTGCTCTGCAAGGAACTGCACACGGCGCCATCTCTTTTTGCCATATAGGTCCTCCTTTGGAAACGTGCCAGGTGGGGGCAACGGTGCGTTGGATTTCATGTGGAGCAGGTGATTGGGCATAAGTGGTTCTAAGCTGTCAGGGTTGTTCAAGTTATCTATAGTTAGGGGTCTGCTGTTGACTATAGTCATGGCTTCATAGAATAGAGTCCTTAATGAAGCATCATTGAGTCTACCATGAGCAAGTGACAGAGTGGTATTCAGTACACTTCTGACAGTCTTTATCTGACGCTCCCACACTCCCCCTGCATGACTGGAGTGGGGTGCATTCATCACAAAGTCACATTGTCTTTCGGATAAGTAAGTACTTAGCTTCTGAGTGTCTAGTTCATTTAAGGCTGCTTTAAACTCATTTTGAGCGCCAACAAAGTTTGTTCCCTGGTCACATTGGATTCGTTTGACTGCACCTCTGATTGAAATGAAACACCTTAATGCGTTAATGAATGCATCAGTAGACAAGTCCTCTAATAGCTCGATGTGGATGGCACGAGAGCAAAAGCAAGTAAATAAGAGTCCATGCCGTTTGTGTTGTTTCCTTCCTTCTGTTGTCACAAACGGACCAAAACAGTCCATGCCGCAGTGTGTGAAGGGAGGAGAGGGCTCTAAGCGCTGTGGAGGTAGGTCACTCATCCTCTGACCCTCTGGAGCTTTGCGGAGTCTGCAGCAGGTCACACACTGACCGATGTATGAAGCAACTGTTTTACTCATTCCTGGAATCCAGTAGCCACTAGATCTGATTTCATTTATGGTAAATCCCTTTCCTTGGTGTTTTACCTTGTTATGACAGTGAGATATTATGAGCTTAGCTGCACAGTGATCCTTTGGGATCACGATTGGATGTTTGAAGGTGTCACTTGTTGGTGAATGTCGAAGTCTCCCTCCCACCTTGAGGAGACCATCTGTGTCCATGAAAATGTCTAGTTTAAACAGTTTGTCGTGACGTGGGAGCTGTTTTCCTTTGTTCAACAGTTTTATTTCTTGTTCGTATGCTTGATGCTGCACATCACAAATGATCACAAGTTCAGCATTTTCTTGTTCACTCACTGTAGCTGGTGCATTTGACTTGATATGTTTAGCCCTTCTTATAAGATGTGCTACAGCTTTGATTGCTCTGGACCATGACGAGAACTTACTTAGACGTTCAGCAAGACTCGCAGTGTTTGTGACTTTAGTTAACATTGTCTGTACTTTTCTGACTTCTGGATCTCCTATGGATAGATCCGGCTCAACAGTTTGTGGTGTGGGCAGTTCATTTTTCCACAAAAAGGTGGGGCCAGTGAACCAGCTAGACTTAAGTAACTCATTGACAGTTAGACCCCTTGAAGCACTGTCGGCTGGGTTCACTTCTGATGGCACGTAAAACCATTGCTGAGGGCTTGTACTTTGTCTAATCTTTTGGACCCTGTTAGCTACAAAAGTGTGGAAACGACGTGCATCATTATTTATGTAACCCAGTACCACCTTTGAGTCAGACCAGAAATATTCTTTCACATCATAACACAGTTCTTCCCGTAACATGTTACTGACTGAGACTGAAACTACAGCTGCTGTGAGTTGAAGTCTGGGGATCGTGGTGAGTTTAGTAGGAGAAACTCGCGCTTTTGCTATTACCAGAGAGCAGTGAATCTCATCTTTAGCGTTTTTAGCTCTCAGATAGCTACATTGTCCATATCCACTTGAGCTCGCATCTGAAAAGTGGTGCAACTCTATTTCTTTAGGCTCACCAAAACTAGCAGGTAGATAACAACGAGGTATGTTTAATTTTTCTAGATTTACAAAGTCACTTTGCCAACTCTCCCACCTTGGCTTGAGTGTGTTCAGTAGGGGGTCGTCCCATCCGATACCGTGTTGGCACATTTCTTGCAAGATTCTCTTTCCGTTCAGTACATATGGCGCTAAGAATCCAAGCGGGTCATATATTGACACAACAGTGGACAGAATGCCTCTGCGTGTGGCTGGCTGTACTTTTAGTGTGTTGTCAAACTTGAAACAGTCCTTTTCAATGTTCCATTGGATGCCTAGTGCTCTTTCTTGTGGCATGTCTTTGAATGTTAAGTCCCTTATGTTTGTGTTTACAGCACATTCAGATGGAGGGATACTTCGCAAAACAGTGAGATCATTAGAAATGAACTTGTGAAGACGGAGGTTACCTTTGCTGCAGATTTCTCTGGCCTCTTGTGCCAACTGTATTGCTCCTTCCACTGTGTTTGTGCTTGTAACTCCATCATCGAAATAAAAGTCTTTCTCTATGAACTGTGAACCTGCTGGGTACAAGAAACAGTGCTCTTTGGCCAAATATTTCAGTCCGTAATTTGCACAGCCTGGAGACGATGCCGCACCGAAAAGGTGTACCTTCATTCTGTAGGTTTGAGGTTGTGTGCTTGTATCACCATTTTTCCACCAGAGGAAACGCAGATAGTCCCTGTCCCCTTCATCGACGTGAAACTGATGGAACATTTTTTCTATATCGCACATTAAAGCAATAGAATGCTGCCTAAACCTCAAGAGAATGCCAGTCAAATTGTTTATTAAGTCAGGCCCTTGGAGGAGATGATCATTGAGACTTGTTCCGTTGTGTTTGGCTGAACAGTCGAATACGACACGCAGTTTTGTGGGCTTTTTGGGATGGTAAATCCCGTGGTGCGGGATGTACCATTGTTCACCCTGTATTCCTTCGCTATGTACTTCTTCGATGTCTCCTCTTTCAATTATGTCATTCATGTATGCAACATAGTCCCCTTTGTATTTCTCATCCTTATTGAACTTTCGTTTTAAGTGTTCGAGTCTAATTTCTGCAAGCCTTTTGTTGTCTGATAAGTGTGGCCTTTGTTTGAATGGAAGAGGCATCTCACAGTATCCTTGTGCGTTTTTCTTTATTCCTTCCTTGAGTTTGTCTAGAAAAATGAGATCCTCTTGTGAGACTATTTTGTCGCTTGCCTTTGCATCTTTAAAATCAGACTCAAGAACTTTGATAACATCCATAGGTGTTACAGGAGGTAGTTCTTTTACCATGACTCTGTGGCACAGACTTGTTTCAGTTTCATTTGACTCTGATGTGGAGCCACCGACAATGCTCCACCCTAGCTCTGTCTGGATTGCAAATGGCTCATTGTCCTTTCCAAGCAGAACCTGTTTTGGAGCTAGAGTTCTGGAACAGTTAAACCCAATGAGTAGTCCAACATCACAGCTCGGAAGAGGCGGTATCTTATCAACAATCTCTGACAGATGGGGCCATTGCTTTGCAGTTTCGTTCGTGGGTATGTTGTCATAATTAAACGGAATATAGTCCTTTGTGTAAGAGGGCGGAAGGTCAATACAAACATCTGAGTTGTAACCTCTCACACGTAACCCTGGTACTCTCTGACTTTTGACTGTCATGTGAACTCCCAGCATTGTGGTTAGTTTTAGATTAACTGGATGAGAGTCTGCTTGTAACTGGTTAGCTACCTCTTCACTAACAAATGTATTGTCACTTTGTGTGTCTAATAGAGCATACACTAACTGCTCTTTAGAAGGTCTCTGGGTAGTGGAAACCCACACAGGAACAATCATGGAGGTACTACCTGATTGACCCACCTTTGTGACGTTCAGAGCTGTGACTGCCATAGTATCATTTTATGTGGTTGGTGTAACGTTTGTGGAGCTCTGAGGTCTTTCATTTGCCTTGTGATTCTCATTGTGCAAACAAGTGGGGTGTCGTCTTTTGCAAGTGTCACATGTGTGGCGATGACGACAGTCTTTGGCATTGTGGCCCACCTTTAAGCACCCGTAGCACAGTTTATTGTCCTTTACAAATGTCCGTTTGTCGTCTAGTGACTTTTCTGAGAAGCTTGGGCACTTTGACAACTGATGCCTTTCATCTTTGCAGAACATGCAGGGTACCTTTAACTTTGTGTCATTTAACTTTGCTTTATCTGCATGTGCCGTAGCTTGTGTTGTAAAGACTTGGGCTGCAAATCTGTTTGGTTTAATCTCTTTTGCATGTCCTTTTTCCAGAGATGAACTGCATGAATGGAGTGCATAGGAAGAAGTCACAGGATTACATGCAATTTCCGCCTCGAGTGCTACAAACTCTGCAAAATCCTTGAAAGAGGGGAAATCTTTACCTTCCATGAGAGCAACTGTGACCTGACGATTCCAACGTGTTGCGAGCCATTCTGGAACCTTTTGCAATAACTTTTGGTTTTCCTCACAGTCACTCAGTATCTCTAAGCCCTTTACATGTGGTGATGCTTGGAGACAGGTTGTGAGAAAATCAGAAAATGTCCGTAAACCTTCTGCATCCTTTGAGTGGATTTTAGGCCACTTCGACAGTTTGTCTCTGAATGCCTTTTGAACAACAAAAGGCTGACCATAACGTTGGTCAAGCCTTTTCCAGGCATCTTTGTATGCCTCTTCGTCGCTACGATAAAATGTGCCCTCAAGGCATTCAAGTGCTGGGCCAGTAATATACCTTTTTAACAAGTGCAGTTTATCAGCAGGAGATATACCTTTGCAGTCTATCAGTGAGCTGAAGGAAGCCTTCCATTCGATATAGGTGATGGGATCTCCGCTGAACACGATAGGCACTGGCACTGGGATTCTGTTTACAGCTATGCTGTCTTGGATAGCTTTAGCCAGCTGGGAAATGTCTGTGGGAGGCGATGGAGAAACAACTTGAGTGTGGTTGTTGCACAGAATAGTTGACAGGAAAGGATGCATATTGTTGCATGAGCGGGTGGTATGAACTTGTGGAGAGCAATGGGACTGGTTGTGCAAAGCTTTGGTTGACAGGAGAAGTCCCATTGTTCTGTAACATACGTACATTGACTGTCCGTATCAACTTTCAATTCCTTGTCATAAATCTCTAATTTTGCACGTGCAGCTTGCCTTTCCTTTTCTGCTTGTAAGCGCTCTAGTTCAAACTTTTGTGCATCCAATTCTCTCCTGTGTTTCTCTTCCATTTCTCTTAATTTTTCCCTTTGTTTGATTTCCTCTTGTGTGATTTTATACTGAGCTTCTTTAGCAGCTAATTCTGCAGCTGCATCAATTCTTTTGGCAGTGATGCTCGCTTCAGAGTGATAACTGGACTGTGATGAAGTGCCAAAAATGGACTTAGCATGGTCATAAGTTAAGAGTTGATGGAGGCGCTGCTTTTCTCTATCTGCATCATATTCATCTATGGCTGCCAAACGCTCTGAAATGATTTTCATAATGTCTTTTGTCACAGATTCACAGGAGTCCATTTTACGCCTTATGACATGGGATGGTGCATTATGCTCTCTTAGTTCACTGTATGCTTTTGTCATGTCATTTACTGTCCTTTCAATATCATCAGCCATTTCTGCTAACTGTGAATCTGACAGATCACTTTTGAGGTCTGCTCTGTAAATTCTGACCTGACCTTTCCAATGTTCATAGATAGTTAACAGCCTTTTCTCTCTTTTAGTCTGTTCATCCTTCTGATATAACAGCATTTTCTCTGTAGGCACACTAGGCCTTTCTGACCGCCTTGGTAACGTTTCATTAACTGTTTCCTCTTGTTGTTCCTTTTCATTTATCTGTTGTGATTTATTATTTTCCATTTTGAGAGTGATTGCTTGTCACCGTATCCTTAGACCGTTGCTGCAGCTCGCTGCTCCGCGTCGTTTCTGTGCCGTTCCTTGAAATCGCGGGCAGCTCGTTGTAGCACGTTGGGTGAAGCGTCTCCTCTTGGCCTCGACCAGGCGACAGGCTTTCACTTCTCCCGGAGGTAAGCTCTTACTGTAGCATACCCCCCCCCGAATGAAGGTTGACACTTTACTGATGATTTTTAGGTTTAATGGCAGTAAACCCTCAAATTCACCGTAAGAGCTGGGAACCACACAGAAAAACATTGTATAAGCTAAAGTCCACACTCTTACAACTGTTAGCTAAAAATAACCTTAACTCTTGACACTAAATACTACAAAATATACATACATGTTAACACGAAAATTCAAATTGTCATATTTACATATTAAACATACCTTGTGCCTCTATCAAGGGGGCTGCTAATAACAAATACGTTTTATTTTTGTCACAACCTTTTCTTCCCCGTCTTTTGCCGCCGTTAGTTTGCTCACGCTAACGGTTATAACCGGAAGTTCCTTCAAAATAAAAGCACCGAATATCAAACAAGAAGCTAACCGTAACTGATAGTACATAAAAGTAATAAGCTCCAAAATAAAATATAAGCAAATGAAGAAATGTACATAGGGTTATTTACAGTATATATTCAGTGCAATTCTTCATTGATTTCCAGAGCTCCTGACCTTAATGGTGAGTTAGAAACTTTTATTCGTTTTATATTGGATTGTGTGTTTTTCTCTACATACTCTGACGCTTCCTCTTTTCATACTTTTGAGCAAGCGGCCCCAGTCATGCTAGATCAGACGTGTATCTGTGTGTGGGGGCATGTGTGTGAGCTTTAAGTGGGGTGTGTGTGCAGGATGAGGTCGCCCTGAGTACTGAAGAATCAGTTTAGTGTGGTGTAAATTCAAACACCAAAAAATAAGATCTACTCTTCTTTTAAGCTGAGCCAGCAGCTGAGCCAAACCAGTCACCACTGCTGACACCACCTTAGGAAGTTACCTGACAGCATCGGATTTTTTTAATATGTTAATTGGCCTGTGGGGAGACTTGAATAACGAAACCGAATTGTCTTTCATTTCAGTTTATTCAAGAAATCATTCCACTGTCTGCTCTTATTCTTGAGCAGCGAACAAAAGAGAGTGAACACACCAAAGTTCTCTCATTTAAACATTCTGACATCAAACCCTTTCCCTCGCGGGGGAAATCACACATCTCTCTCAAAATCTCTTTATTCACATTCATTAGCCTTTTATTTACATAACTCCCCCTTCTCTCTTCCCGAGCCTCAGTGGTCAGGAAGTCTTCTGTCCCCTGTCCTCCGCAGGGGGTCCAGGCTCTGTGGCTCTGCACCGCAGGGGGCTGGCTCTCCTTCATCGTGGTTAAATCACATATGCAGTGTCCAACATATACATGTCTCACAACACAGCCATATAACCCCCCCCAAACGATGAAGAACAGACTAATTCCTAAAATTAAATAGCACCTTACTCACTACTGAATAATCAACACCAACATTCAGTCTGTGCGCCGCTTGGGCTTCAGCCGTCTGCCGAATCTGCTGTGCGTTGGCCCCGCCTTGCCTGCGGTGCGTTTCTGCTCCGGCGCTGTTGACTGAGGAAGAGAGTGGTTAATTGCCTTCTGCGGGGGCCTGCCTCGTCGAGGCGCCACCGCGACCGGTACAGACACGTCCTTCATGACAAAAGCAGGTTTTAGTCTGTCAATACTGACTGTCTCTTTTCTGTCTCCAAAATCCAGCACAAATTGCTTATCACCTGCCTCCAGCACTCGAAATGGCCCTTCGTAAGGCGGTTTGAGCGTTGCTTTTAGGGCTTCGCGCCTGACAAAAACGAAATCGGCATTTTTCAAAGCCTTGGGGACGAAAACTCGTGGAAAAGCGTGATGAACCGGACCCGGGAGCGTGTCTGCCCCCGTGCCGACTAACGGTCCCAGAGCCGAGAGAGGTGGGGGCTCTGGGTGCTCTGGTAAAAACTCGCCCGGCAGCCTCAGAGTTTGTGCGAATACCAGCTCCGCTGGGGAGGCGTCTAAGTCCTCTTTAGGCGCAGAACGCAACCCTAATAAAACCCATGGAAGTTTATTCACCCAATCTGCATCCATGAGCGACGCTCTGAGTGCTGCCTTCAAAGACCTATGAAAACGCGCGCATAAACCATTGGCCTGAGGGTGGTAAGCTGTAGTGCGGTGAATTTTGGCTCCTAAGCCGTTGGCCATCGCTGACCACAGCTCAGAGATGAATTGCGGTCCTCTATCGGACGTAATGTCCGACGGAACCCCGAAACGCGCCACCCAAGCCGTTAAAAAAACGCGAGCCACCTCCGCGGCCGTGGTCGTCGCAAGTGGGACCACTTCCGGCCAACGTGTGGTGCGGTCCACCATTGTCAAAAGATACGTGAACCCCTGTGATGCCGGTAGGGGGCCCACAAGGTCGACGTGCACATGGTCGAACCTTCTGGCCGGAATGCGGAACGGTTCTAACGGGGCTCTTGTGTGCCTGTGAATTTTGGCCCGTTGACAGGAAATGCAGGTTTTTGCCCATTCCTTCACGTGCTTGCGCAGGCACGGCCAAACAAACTTTTCCGCCACTAGTTTCACCGACGCGCGCACCCCCGGGTGCGCCAGTGAGTGGACCGAGTCAAAAACACGGCGGCGCCACGTGGCCGGAACCACCGGACGCGGGCGCCCCGTCGACACGTCGCAGATCGGGGGGGCATACCGGTTTGTAAACACTTGCTCTCCAGCCTCAACCCTGTTGGTCCAGACTGGAGCGCGCGCACGTCTGCGTCCGCCCCCTGGTCCGCTGCCATGGCTGCGTAATCTATACCCACGTGCACCGGGGCTGCGCGCGCCACCGTGCCGCTCTCCTGCGGCGCGGTCACGGTGGCCCGTTCTGCCTCTGCGCGTGTTGGGGTCGTGAACGTGCGTGAGAGACAATCCGCTACTACATTGAATTTGCCCGCAACGTGCCTAATGTCAGTGGTAAATTCCGAGATTGCGGCCAGCTGCCTCTGCTGCCTGCCGGACCACGGGTCTGAAATTTTGGCCATGGCGTATGTGAGCGGCTTGTGGTCCACATAAGCGGTGAAGCACCGTCCTTCCAGCCAGAACTGGAAATGACGAATAGCCAAATGCAGCGCCAACAGTTCTCTGTCAAACGCGCTGTATTTTTGTTCAGCTGCGCTTAAAGATTTGCTAAAGAAAGCCAAAGGCTGCCAAACTCCGGCTACCTGTTGCTCAATAACGGCCCCTATGGCTAAATCTGAAGCGTCTGTCGTCAGCGCGATACGTGCTGCAGGGTCTGGGTGGGCCAGGAGCGCAGCGTCAGCCAAGGCTTTTTTAACCTCTGTGAACGCGCGCTCCCGCTCCGGGGACCATTCGACCGCCTGGGTCGGTTTTTGTTTTTTGAGCGCGGCATATAACGGTTGCATGATTTGAGCTGCGTGGGGCAGGAATCGGTTATAAAAATTCACCATCCCCAAGAATTCCTGTAGTGATTTGACCGTTTGTGGACGGGGAAAATCCGCTACCGCGCGTACTTTCTCTGGTAACGGAACCGCTCCCTCCGGGGAGACGCGGTGACCCAAAAAATCGATCCGCTCGACGCCGAACTGGCACTTGGCTGAGTTAACTATTAAGCCGTGCTCT
This sequence comes from Pholidichthys leucotaenia, assembly GCA_020510985.1. NCBI lineage: Eukaryota > Metazoa > Chordata > Actinopteri > Cichliformes > Pholidichthyidae > Pholidichthys > Pholidichthys leucotaenia. The sequence continues at coordinate 337,646,021 of CM035841.1, forward strand.
CCCAGCCTCCTAAAAACTGCTGTGAGGTGCGTTTCGTGTTCGTCCTCTGAAGTACTCGCGACCAAAATGTCGTCGAGGTACACAAACACGAAAGGGAGATCGCGTAACACGGCATCCATCATCCGCTGAAATGTTTGCGCCGCCCCTTTGAGACCAAACGGCATGCGTAAAAATTCGAAAAGTCCGAACGGGGTTATTACCGCTGTTTTAGGAATGTCCTCCGGTTGGACCGGGACTTGGTGATAGCCGCGAACTAGATCAATCTTAGAAAAAATGCGCGCCCCCGCCAGGTGCACCGAAAAATCCTGAATGTGCGGGATGGGATAACGATCGTGCGCCGTAGCATTGTTTAGCCTGCGGTAATCCCCGCACGGTCTCCAGGAGCCATCGGCTTTCGGTACCATGTGCAGCGGTGAAGCCCACGGGCTCTTCGACCTACGAACGATGCCCAGCCTCTCCAGGCTGGCGAACTCCTTGCGCGCAATGGCGAGCTTAACTGCATCCAAGCGCCAAGCTTTTGCAAACACGGGAGGACCAGAAGTGGGGATAAAGTGTTTCACCCCGTGCTTCGCGACCGTCGCTGAAAAAGTGGGCACAGTGAGCGCTGGAAATTGGGTGAGGAGTGTGTGAAACTTACCACCTGCTGTAGCGACGTGGGTCTGTACTGGTGGCGGGGACACTCGAGCTGAACAGGGGAGAGAGTAAAAAGAGAGTGCATTTACCAGCCGTCTATTAGCAAGATCAACTAACAGATTGTGTGAACACAAAAAATCCGCGCCCAACATGTTGAAACTCACCGCCGCTATCACAAAAGTCCATTCATATGTGCGGCCATGTAAGCATAAAGGCAAGGTCCTTCTCCCGTAGGTGTTGATGTTCGAGCCATTTGCCGCTGTAGCTCCGTTACCGTGGGGTCCAGCCACCCGGTCCGCGTATGTTGGGGTGATGAAGCTCACTTGTGCTCCGGTGTCGATGAGGAACACTCGTCCGGAGCGCGCATCCGTGATGTAGAGCAGCTTGTTGCGTTCTCCGAGGGTCGAAGCTGCTAGCGACCCCCGGTCTTGCCGTTTCCCGAACTCCTGAAGATGCAGGGCGGCACACACCTGCGTGCCTTCTCTGCGAACCTCCGATGGTAAAAGCAGAGATCTTCTCCTCCGCTGTGTCGTGCCCGCGCTTCTGCCGCCGGGCTATTGGCTCCCCCTCGTCGCGGCCGTGTTGCCGCCGTCATCAGCCAGTCTGGTTCTGCCGCCTCTGGCTCCCCGCTGTCTCGGGTCGCTGCTGTGGTTGCTTGCCCGCCGCAGGCGTCCAGGATCCCATCTGCCTCCTGGGCCAGCTCCCGGAACTCCTCCAGGGTGTGACACTTTTTGCCGGCCAGCGTGCTTCTCGCATGCGCCGGGAGGTTGGAGAGGAAAATGAACTGAAAAATGAAATCATCGTTGTCCAAACCTCTCAGCTGTATCATCTCCTCCATCAGGGCGCTCGGCCTGTGTCCACCTTGGTCTAGCAAAGACAGGATCCTCCTCGCCCTCACTTCAGCCGAGGGGGTGAAAAACTTGATGAGGGTGGATTTCAGCTTGCCGTACCTGTCAGTCGCGGGTGGCTGCTCCACCAAGCTTTGCACGCACCGAGCTGTGCTGTTGTCCAGTTTAGCGATGACATGGTGGAACTTAGTGTCATCCACCGTTACTCCTGCGAGCGCGAACTGCGACTCTGCTTGCAGAAACCACGACCGTGGGTTATCCTGCCAGAAATCAGGCAGCTTAACGGACACTGCGCTCGCCAGCTCTGAGCGCTGTGAGTCCGGGACCCTGAGAATTTCTTCGTTCATTCTCAACGTCGTCAGTCACCAATGTGGGGAGACTTGAATAACGAAACCGAATTGTCTTTCATTTCAGTTTATTCAAGAAATCATTCCACTGTCTGCTCTTATTCTTGAGCAGCGAACAAAAGAGAGTGAACACACCAAAGTTCTCTCATTTAAACATTCTGACATCAAACCCTTTCCCTCGCGGGGGAAATCACACATCTCTCTCAAAATCTCTTTATTCACATTCATTAGCCTTTTATTTACATAACTCCCCCTTCTCTCTTCCCGAGCCTCAGTGGTCAGGAAGTCTTCTGTCCCCTGTCCTCCGCAGGGGGTCCAGGCTCTGTGGCTCCGCACCGCAGGGGGCTGGCTCTCCTTCATCGTGGTTAAATCACATATGCAGTGTCCAACATATACATGTCTCACAACACAGCCATAGGCCCACATTAATTGAAAAGTTAATGCATAAATTATCCCAGCCCTAAAATTTATGAATAAAAAGCTGCATGTTAAAGAGAAAAATGTCACAAATTTATCACAAAAAGGGCCAAATAAATAAATAAAGTCACAAATTTCTAAGAATCTAGAGGGTATCAAGCTGTTTGTCCATGCTTAAAATCTGATTACAATGTGTTAGTTGACAGAGACATTTAATCTTACTCAGATTTCCCTTTTTACAGCAGAACTGTTAAGATTTTTAAGTAAACTGTACAGAACAAAATAAAACTTCTGCAAATCCAAAAAGAAAAAGTACTTTCAATCCCAAAAAAAAATTGTACATATATTTACAAAAAGAACATTCATTCCATTGAGAACAACACGGATAAACAAAAAAAAGACAAAGATGTTGATGAGGTTGGAACTCTGCTGTGATTGGACCTCTAAGCCGAGGTCGAGAGTTCAAAGTCTCTGTCAACTAACACATTGCTAAAATTATAACCAATGTAGGTTTTCCTAATTTTGTACTGTAACAAAAAGAGACTGTAGCATCAGTTTACTCTATTTTTTTTGTGTACATACAGATGTTAACGGCGTCAACAGATGGGAGATGAGATTCATTTTACATTATTGCTATAAATTAAATCTTATTTTTTATGGGAATAATATAGATTATAAAGTGGGGTTTTTGCAATTGTGCATTTGAAGAGAAGCTGTGTAACCTCACTGACGACACGTTGACAACTGTTAAAGATGGCTGACATTGAGGAAGCGTGGTCTGGTTTGAACTGAGCGGCGTCGCTCTGCTGTAGCATGACTAGCTTACGACAGACGTCCAGTTTAATTATCGTTTCAGTGTAAATTCACTAGGCCTCTAAGGATAATTAATATATCAACTTATCATATGAAAATTATTTTTTACACTTGTACAAAATGAGGAGGAAGAATATGAAGGCAGCTCATTTCAGTGTAAACAGCATTATATCATAAGTTCATTTTTTAAAATTATACTTAACACACTGATTTATCGAGGTAATTTTTATAGCGTTTGTATACCACTGTTAATAGTCTCTCGGCGCCACACCAGTCGGCTGCCTTTTGCAACAGCGGCTCGATTCCGAGTTTTTTTTCCCCTTCCTCTCTCTTTTGATGCTCTGAGTGTTGCTATCCCTGTGCTGTTGCAATCCTGGAATTTCCCCGTTGTGGGACTAATAAAGGCTTATCTTATCTTAATCACACAAGCAGTCATTCACTAAATAAAATGGCATTAATTATAACCACTTCATAATGGACCAAGAAGCCCTATCTCACAACATAAAAAAGGTAAGAAAACTAGTCCAATCTGTGGACAGATCCAGATCTGCACATACATCATTAATATCCATTTGGTTTTTAAATCATTAATATTATTTAATTGTTAAAATTAGAAATAGGTGAAAGCCACTGACATACTGAATCTAATAAATTTATGAAAATGTAGAAAAATTCTCTCACTGTGAACAAAAATACAAACAATTCCTAGATCCCCACATTTATCCAGATGCACCAAAATTCTATTCTGCCTTCAAGGAACATGGAAATCTGTTCAGTGGTTTTTGCAAAATCCCGCTATCAAACAGACAGGCAAATTAATGTAAATGAAAACTTCCTTGGCAGTGGTTAAAAAAAAAAGTTTTGTTTTTCTTAATTAAACAAAATTTATGAGAAAATTTGCAGGTTTATGAAAAAAAGTTTAATAATTTTAAGTAAAAAGCTGAAAAGTTATGGAAAAGGTTTCAATTTTCTAAAGAAAAGTAGTAAAATAAAAATCATACATTTAAGTGAAAAGTTTCAGAAAGTGATGAGAGTAAAGTCATTAATTATTGAATTAACTTTTCTGGTTATGTTGGAAATAGTCACAGATTTAAGAGGAGAAGTTGCACAGTTAGGGGCGCAAATTTTCATATTTAAGACAAAAAAAACTTGCGGTCCCTCAGTTGATCAAACACCTCCTGCTCAACCCTCTCAGGTTTGCTTGAAAAAAAAAAAATCAGTGAGTGGTTGTGATGTGAGTGAATTTGAAATCAATCAGGGTAAAGCTGTGACTTATAGAGGGCTTATTATATGTTTATATGTAGAGGCTCCTGTTAAGCCTCAGTGCAGTGTTCGATATAACATCAGATTGGGCTTTTATGTTACTTCACATCCAGTTCTCCAATTGAAATGTTTTATTTGGGGAAAAAACATTTCATATTGAATACTAGAAAAGCACTCGGAGAGCGCAGACCTCCGCCAAGCGCCACAGTTCCCCCCATACAGTGTTTGTGTGTACGTTTTCAGATTCCTTGACCATGAAAACATATGACTAACAATTGGATTCACAATGATAGGATTAGTGGTTCAGTAGTTATTCACGAAAATCGCATTTTCCATAATGGCGGTTTTCGCCACAGTTCCCCCCATACAGAGTTTGTGTGTACGTTTTCAGATTCCTTGACCATGAAAACATACGACTAGCAATTGGATTCACAATGATAGGATTAGTGGTTCAAGAGTTATTCACGAAAATGGCATTTTCCGTAATGGCGGTTTTCTTCTGGACGGTGATCCGGATCACCACCAAAATCTAATCATCTGTAGGATACCCCATTTCTGACAATCTGTGAAAATTTCATGAAAATCCGTAAATAACTTTTTGAGTTATCTTGCTAACAAACAAACAGACAGACAAACCAACGCCGATGATCACATAACCTCCTGGCAGAGGTAACAAGATACTGTAATTCTGAGTAATGCACAGGCTTACTGGTTTGATACAGGGACTACATAAGTCACTACGTGGTGACAACATTTTTCAAGCATAACCTAGTGCATAAAAAGAGCGTTGTGAACTTTACAGTCTGTAAATTTTAAAATAAAAATTCATAAACACATTTTGGGAAAATGAATCGGAACACTGTCACAAATTGGATATAAGTCGTTTAGAAGTTTGCAGATGACGTCATGTTTCTGTAATATGACATTAAAGTTAAATTATTTTTTTTAATTTTTCAACTCTGATCTCAATTCATTGACTTGAGCTTTAGTCGTGTTTGCTTAAACCAAATAATTAGAAGAAGAAGCCTTCCATCTCTATTGTCATTCAGCCCGTACAGCCAATCATGTACAGTAGAAAGAAATGACGTTTCTCCTATCTACAATGTTAATCATATGTAGGATCAGAGGGGTCGCTGCCATGCAAGGCGCCACCACAAACAACTTCTCCTTTCCCCATTCTATTACACTGATCACCAAGCTAGACGGTGGGAAGTACCATTTTTATATGGTCTTTAGTATGACCCCACCAGGACTTGAACCCCCAACCTCCTGGTTGTGGGGTAGATGCTCTATCAACTAGGCCATCACTCCTGTCATTTAATTACAATATTAAATGACACTCCACCAAAAACAGTTGTTTTGTTCTTGTTAACGTATCTGTAACATGTTTTTTTATGACTTACAAGACATATCAAGAGCTAAATCACTCAAAGGTCTCATATTTTTTTTTGTTGCAAAGTTTCACTTAAGCCCCACCCCCTGCAAAAAGATGAGTTGAGACTGAACGTTTTTGGTGATGTTGTAGGGGACCTAGTTAATACGATTCTCCACTCAGACTGAATCGCACAGGAGGAGAAGCTTTAAAGCTGTTAATTAGATATGCAAGGCAGCCTGTGGTTTTCTCCATAAGAATGCAGGACAATATGCGTTCTCCTCTGAGTTGCATAATAATGCGCCGACAGGCTGAGTGACAAAGGGAATTGTCATTGTAAGTCTATGTGTTGTAATTTGAACCCCCAGGTTGTGAGGCAAGTGTATGGTATAAAAGAGAGATGCCAGCCAGGATTTATTCTTCTTGTCAACTGATGTTAGAGAAAGAGATCAATAAAGTCTGCTCTGCCCACTGCCTCGCCTGCTCCTTCCTCTCTCTACAGTGTAACTATTCATAGTGCTGGCACATGGGTAGTGTTGAGTCAGTCAGGACTCTGGCCTAACTGAAGGTATCCTCCAGGCTAGTTAGCATTTTTTTTTTAACAAACTGCTTTGAAAACTTGACCCAAATTAAGATGGGTTTTACCATTAAACTGCTTTTAAGGACCGATGCAGTTTCAGTCATTATCCTGGGCCACTGTGCATACAAATGGGCATGTCCTTTGACCAGTAAGTCTTTTATCACAGGATTTATTCTGATAATGTAGTGCTAGCCACTTTTAGCCTTGTATGTGGTTGGGCCTAGTAATCACCAATTCTGGTGTTTGAATGGGGAAGGAAAGTGAAAAGATTCTGACATGAAACTAAGACAGTGAATGTTTTTTGTAGAAAAAAAAAAGGACATAAGATACCATTTTAGGTGCAGCAGTCATTCACTCCTGGCAAACTCAGAGAGTGACAGACAGAAAGAAAAAAAAAAAATAAGTAAGTAGCAGCTGTTACAGTACAGCACTCATCCATGTGAGTGCCATGTGACAATATGAGTGTCTCCAGTGCAAGTGTGGAGAAGGAGGGCTGCAGCCAAAATGGTTCTGCTGGGTTATGTCAGGTATTTTGTCCTTCAATTGATTAATTACAATTTCAGAAAGTTTTTGATAAACAAATTGTGCTAAATTATAAAAGGAATGCATTTTGAATCCTGTTCAGTACTACAGCAATGCCCATTTGTCGTAAATATTTAAGTAATAATGATTTTATTCATTATTTGGCTTTTTAAATGTCCAGTTAGTATTTGGATTAAACAACGAATGTGCCCGAACGAGACACAAAATGCCAAAATTATTAAATCACATTTCAAGGAATATTGTGATGTTTCATGGGTTCACACAAATAATGAGAGAGGATTTGTGACACAACAGGCATTTATTCTTCACTGACTCACTACACAGAACGGAGGGGAGGTCATTCACACAGACACTCCTCTCACTCATGGTGACACAGACACATGATCTATCACATCCAGGGACAACGACACTATCGCAACTGGTCTTATAACACAGTTATAATGGCACAACAATCACACTTTGAACACATGGATAATAACAGTCTTTGAATCCTTCAAGGCGCAAAGCATGCCGGGAGAATCCCCGCCTCTTTCTCACAGCCCTGACGTTACACTGTCCCCCCTGGACTGGTTTCTGTCCCTAGAATAAAAATTCCAACTCAGAAGTCCAATACGAGTCCGTCCAGGCGTTGGGGCGGCCGCCGTTGTCAGCGACCAGCACACACGGTCCTGACCAGTGGCTCGCCAGCTTTGGTGACAGTCCCTCTTTCTGCTCTGGGCAGAAAAAGTCCAGCAAAGTCCCTCCCCTGGCAGCAAGAGTCGTATGCTCACTTCTGTCGACTCTCCACCACTACCAGGGTCTCCCGAGCCAGTTCGTGTACTGTGTGCAGAAGTTCTCTGGAGTGGAACAAGTAATCCTATCCCGGTTTGTCGTCCATCTCATACTGCTGCAGAGGGGTGTGGGATTGCTGAGTTGGTCCTTTCTGAGCCATGCAGGTGTCACAGCGGTGGACATGGAGCTTCACATCCCGACTACACCCCGGCCAGTAGAACCAGGCCCAGAGACGCTGCAGAGTCTTCTTCACCCCAGAGTGGCCCACTCCCACCAACCCATGGACCAACTGGAGCACCTTGGGGCGGAGCTATCAGGGAACCGGCAGCTGCCAGATGTGACGCTGCCCAGCTGGAGACTGCTACCACCGATAGACAACACCGTCATGACAGCAGAGGTTGGACCACTGGGAATGTAGTGCCTTGGTCTCTGTGTCCAGCGCAGACACAGCCTTCCAGGCGGGCTGCTGATCCTTGTCCGGCCACTGCCGGAGCTGGGATATGACAGGATCTCTATCCTGCTTGCTCCGAAGCTGCTGTGCACCAAGGGCCTCTGTGACGTCATCGCTGGGGAGAGCTGCACGATGATCTGGAGAAGACCTGTGAGCCACTGCGCTATCCCAGGCCAGAGCGGTCTGGAGAGCCCGTGAAACTGCTGGGTCATGATCCTCGGCCTGTGCTGATGGCACCAGCCCTCCGATCACAAGGGCCCCCTGGTTCCTCATCTGGCTGTTGCCACAGAGTGTGATGGTCTGAGCCCCCAGAAGGAGAGAAGAGCTGGCAGTGTCGATCATCGCACCCCATGCTGTGACAGATCTGCTCCAATGATGCACAGGTCCTGGATGTCAGCACGCCAGAACGGGTGGTTTGTGTTCTGACCGTCCAATCCCACCCCAAGGACTCGTCGCCCTCCCAGTCTGGTACGGTCACCGGTGGCCGTAGTTACACAGTTCCTGGTGGGTTCCCACCCTTGCGGTCCGAGTCCATCTGTACTGGGCAGCCCCCTGGGTCAGACCAGGGAGATGGTAGAACCGGTGTCAATCAGGGCCTGGATTGGTGTGCTGTCCAGGCTGCACTGTAGGTACAGCCCTGGTTATTGTCCAAGTCGGCCCAGCCGTCCACTGGGGAAAATGTCTGTGGGAGGTGGTAGGTCCCTGTCTGTGCCTACTTGCTCTAGGGTTAAAGCCAGTGAGGAGGCTGGTTGTTGCGGTGTGGGTGCAGGGCAGTAATGCACGATGTGTCCTGGTTCCCCGCAGCGGAAGCATCCCTCCTCGCATCGCTGTCGTTGTACTCTCTCCAGGAACACAGCTGTGGTCTGGCGCAATTCCAATTCCTCCTCGTTCTAATGCTACATGTCCACTGATCTGGATTTTTCGGAAAGGAATCCACATACTGCAACTTCTGAGGCGCAGAAAAGGGGCATGTAGCATAGTTCTCGGCCAGGCAGAGTCGAGCAATGCGGGAGGAAATACTGGAATAGTCATTATTAACCATGAGCAGATTGTTTTTAATAGCGCTGGTATATTTGTGCTACAAAAGGCGACTTTGTCGTCGTCGCCACCGGTTTTGGGTTCACCCAATCCTACAGACCCACACAATGCATGTCAGATTTGATCACCTGGTTTGTGAGCTTCGGCTGGATGAGCCCATGTTCCACTGCTCTCCACACCTCTTTCCTTTGTATGCTGTTTCTATATGACGGCAAGGACTGGTCATAAAGTATCTGGTTGCCTGAAATATCCTTATTAATTTGTCCTTAAAGTCTTCACAACAACAGGTAACATACAGATCTGCTTCTCTCCCCCCTCCCCTCTCGTCTTCTCCTCCAGCTAGCTGGTTCACTGGATTGGTCGACGGGTTTGGCTGAGGGTGGTCTTCAGCTCTCTGCTGCTACCGGACAATATGGCGTCCTTGGTCTCCATATCTTTAAAACAAATAGACAAAAAGTGTTTCTAGCATCATTTTGTGGGAGAAATAGTAGGTTCAGTTAATGAATCCATTGTTATTTGACATCAAAAACCGCTGGTTTAAAAGTTAAGGACAAGAGTGCTGCCTCCGGTTCATGACCGTACGGAAAATATCTTTACCGAGGGAGATCTTTATGCAAATGAGCTGTAGGGTACCCCTGGATGACTTGGCACAACAAGTACGGTTTTCGACCGCTCTGCACCCAAATGCTTTCCGCTGTGTTTCCAATACACAATGAATGGGAAGTGGAAAAACGATGGAACCAGTGGACATATAGCATCACTCGCAGCTTCGGCCAGAAAAGCTCTCTCCCTCAGTGATGACACGTCAATTGCATAATTCATCATCAGCCCCACCCACTCCGCTTCTGCCACGGCCATCTCCCAGCTGCTCGCTGCGTGAATCCGGATGTGCTCGTGGAGCCGGGCCAGGCGGATCCCACGGATGAAGTTCTGTAGAGCGAGTTTGTCCACCGCCTCCGGCTGGAAATCCAGATGGCCACACTGTATCAGCAGCCATACATCTGCTGCATAGGCTCCCAGGCTCTCCCAGTTGTCCCACCGGTGGCTGACAAACTGTTCCTGGGCGTCATCTGCATGGGTCGCTCTCCCGAACTGCCTTCACAGCGCTCCTTGTAGCGCTGGCCAGCTGTGACATTCCTCTGGCCGCAGATCAGACAGCGTGCAGAGAGCTCCACCCTCCAGCGCCAGTGTGACCTGTACAGCTGTCTCTTCGGGTGTCCAGCCATTCAGCGCAGCAGCCAGATCAACCTGGACCAGATAATTGTCCAGCAGGGTTTCGCTGCCAAAATGAGGAAATTTGGCCGGTTGGCGGGTCAGTGGGACGGTCGCCTCCCTGTCAATCACTGCCCTCTGTCGTGTTATTAAAACACTGTGTGAGTCCAACTATAGCTTTTAACGTCACTTTTATTGAACCGTGTCAACCTCCTGCTAGTCTGTCCCTTTCCCGCCAGTCACCTCCCTGTCGTCATCCTGCGCAACTGTGTAGTTCTTTTCCAAGTAACTCAATTACACCACATCTCCCCTTTCTAGTATCAATGGGTAGACTGCCATTGATTCAACAGACCTTAGAGGATTATTCTGCCTCTGTGGCTGGAAGATCTGGTCCTATCTAATGCCATTCACACACACAACAGACACATTGCAGTTTTCCCTTAGCACTGAACAATATTTGCAAAATCAAATACAATACTTCCATCCTAAACCCTGTGCCGCTCTGTCCTCACTCTAAACTCTGAACTTGAACATTTACATAGAAAAGAGTGCAAAATCAGAAAAATAGTGCAATCACATTTGCAACCTTTTTTTTCTGTTATTTTCAAACATTCAATATTCTGAAATGTTTATAAGTCCAACTGGGTTGGTTTTACAACCACTCTCCCAGACCTGGTTCTAGGACTAGGAGTAGATGGTGGTTCAGGAACATTCTGCTGTGATGATGTTGCTGCAGGTTGTTCTACTGAAGGTTGTTCTGGAACACCTTCCGGGAACTGCTCAGCTGCAGCACTGTTGCTCTGCTCCGATGAGGAGTTCCAGGGGATGAGATGACAACAGTTTTGCCTGATAGTCCCATGGGGTCCCTCCACCAGATAAGAGCATGGTGTGATGTGATTTTCGATGACAGCTCCTGCTGCTCCTTGATCTGTGACCCACAAGTCCTGTCTTGGAGTGAGTCTATTGAGATGCTTTGCACGGCGTCTCAGGTTGTAGCATTGCGCATCTTTTGTTTTCCTCTTCCTTTCTTTCAGTATAACAGCATTTCCATCAGGAAGATCAGGACTTAACAATGCAGGAACAATAGGCACAGTTGTATGAAGCCTCCTCCCCATCAGCAGTTGAGCTGGGCTATACCCGTTTTGGAGAGGGGTAGCCCTGTAAGCCAGTAAAGCAAGATAGGGGTCATCTGACGTCTTCAAAAGCTCCTTCACTGTCTGCACTGCACGTTCAGCTTCAGCATTGCCCTGGGGATATTTTGGGCTGCTGGTTACATGCTGGAACCCGTACAACTTTGCAAACGCTGCAAAGGCCGCTCCGGAGAATTGTGGCCCATTGTCTGTCACCAGGGTCTCACAGATTCCATGACATGCAAAGATTGACTTAAGGTGGTGGATTATATTATTAGATCTTGTGGGAGTTAGCAGGGCAATCTCCACATATCTTAACATGTAGTCCACTACTAGCAGGTAGGTCTTGCTCCCTAACATGAACAAATCTGCTCCCAACTTCTGCCATGGTCTGTCTGGGTATGGTGTCGGCATCAGTGGCTCCCTGTGGTTCTGTCTCTCCTGACAGCATGCTCTGCAGTTGAGAACCAACTCATTCAGCTGCTGACTCAGCCCCGGCCACCATACTGACTGTCGTGCCTGTTCTCTACACTTAACCACACCCTGGTGTCCTTCATGCAGCTTAGCGAGAACATCATTTCTCATGGTTGAGGGTATGACAAGCCTATCTCCCTTTAGCAGTAGACCATCCTGGACAATAAGGAACGCCCTGTCAGTCCAGTATAGCTTGAGTGCAGGTTCATTTACACCATGAGCTGGCCAGCCTTCTGCACACAGCTACATCGCTTGAGCACACACACTGTCCCTCTGCAGCTGCTCTCTCAGCTCCTCCAGATAGGCAGTGCTTGCAGGTAGGTTCTCCATCACCATATCCATGTAGATGTTTGTGTCCTCGAACAGCTCTTTGTCAGCTGGTGTCTCTTTTCTTGTGACAGGTGCTCGCGACAATGTATTGGCTGTCCATAGGCACTTCCCTGGCACGTGAGATATGGAGTAGGAATAGCGCATAAGACGCATTCGAAAGCGTTGGATCTGAGGGGGTAGAGCATCCAGTGCTTGAGACCCCAGGAGACTCAGGAGAGGCTTGTGATCTGTCTCCAACTGGAAGTGTTTTCCAATGAGGAAGTTGCTGAGCCTCTTGCAAGCCCAGGTCAGGCTCAAAGCCTCCTTTTCCACTTGCGCATATCTCTGCTCGGTGGGTGTGAGAGACCATGACATGAAGGCCACTGGTCTCCACTCCTCACCCCAGTTTTGTAGCAGGACTCCTCCAAGTCCGTAAGACAACGCATCCGCCGTAACTTTGCATTCTCTGCTAGGATCATATACGGCTAGCACCGGCGGCGACGCCAAGGCATCTTTTAAGTCCTGGAAGGATTTAACCTGCTTGGCGCCCCACACCCAGCAGTTCTTCTTCGAAAGGAGATCTCTGAGGGCTTTGTCCCTCTCAGCTAGCTGTGGGATAAACTTGCCTAGCTGGTTTACCATTCCAAGGAAAGACCTTAGTTCACTCACTGTTTTAGGCTCAGGCATTTCCCTCACAGCCTCCGTCTTGCTTGGGTCTGGACTGATGCCGCTGGCGGAGATCACGTGGCCTAGGAAAGTCACCTCAGACTTTGACAGGTCACACCTGGCAATGTTAAGTGTGATACCTGCCTTCTGAATCTTTCTTAGCATGGTATGCAGGTGAGCATCATGCTCCTCTTGCGTACGACCCCACACCAGCACGTTGTCAATGTGACAAACCACGCCTTCGAGCCCTTCTGTGACCTCCGTCACCATTCTGTTCTGAAAGTGTTCAGGAGCGGACGCAATGCCAAAAGGTAGCCGTTTGAAATAATAGCATCCAGTGTGCACATAACGGACAACATACACCTCCTCCATCTCCTCTTTCCCACCAATTGTCAGCAACAGCTTGGCAACGCCCACAACATCAAGTGGCCTCCTCCCCGGTCCCAGGAGCGGCTTTGGTGCTTTGTGATGTGCAGGTGGGTTTTCTCTGAGAATTTTCTGGAACACAGTATGTGCAAAACTGTGACATCGGCACCCGTGTCAATTTTGAACATCATGCTGCTGTCATGAATGTCAATGTTGACCATCCAAGGATCACCGTCTGTTGTAACACTGCCGAGAAAGATGGCATCCTCATCCTCTTCCACCTCAAATACAGATTTTGAGGCCTTGCACACACGTTTATAATGACCCTTTCGCCCACAAACATGACACTTCACTTCATTTGCAGGACACTCACGTTTTGAATGTGATGGAGAGCTGCCACATTTATGACATTTTGACTGTGTCCCCTTTTCCTTGCTATTCTGAGTACTGTGCAGTTTGTGAGCACGCTGAGGTTTGTTTGTAGCAGGCTTGCTACTTCCCTTGAACACTCTATCAACAGACATTGCCTCACTTGCCTGAGTTCTGGTGTCCCCTCTCAGAGAAGCTTGCTGCTTTTTCACCTCCTCACTCTGCCGTGCCATCCTGATTGCTTTCTCCAAAGTCAGCTCTGCATCTAGCTGCATGCGTTAAGACAGCCTCTTGTCTAACAGACCAACGACAAGTCTGTCCCGAAGTAGCTCATCATGTAGCACACCGTAATTGCAATGTTCAGCCAGCACATATAGTGCAGTAACAAAAGAATCTACTGTCTCACTTTCTCGCTGTTTTTGCAGGTTGAAATTGGCACGCTCATAAATTCCATTCTTTTTAACCACAAAGAAGCCTTGAAAGCCATCACGCATCATATATCTCCCATATAGACACTGTCCGGAAAAAGGCCCAGCAGAGGTTGTTTTTTCTGCGTCAGCTCAAGAAGTTTGATTTGCCTCAGGAGCTGCTGGTTGTCTTCTACACCGCCATCATCCAATCTGTCCTCTGCTTTTCCATCACTGTCTGGTTTGGATCTGCCACTAAACAGGACAAGACCAGACTGCAGCGGATCATTAAGTCTGCGGAGAGGATCATTGGTACCAACCTACCCTCCAGTGAGAACTTATATCGGTCCATAACCAGGAAACGGGCGGGAAACATCTGTGCTGACCCATCACACCCCGGCCACAAACTGTTTGAACTTCTATCTTCTGGTCGTCGTTACAGATCACTGAAGGTCAAAACCACCCGTCACAGGAACAGTTTCTTTCCTCAAGCCATCACTCTGATGAACTCCTAACATTCACCTAGTCCTACCTGTTACTGTACTCATGACTTTTCATCCATTATTACATTGCACATAACTCTCACACTGCTTTTACTTCATTCACATTATATCACTGAATCTGAGTTCACATTGATATACTGTGTGACTGTATATTTTTTCATATATTTCTGCAAAGTGTGGTTAGTCTGAGTAAATAACTGCATATATTCCTGTATATATCTGCATCCTTTTATAGAAACGTGGACAGACTGTAATTTACTGTAATACTCTGTTGTCATTGAATCCTTATTTAAATCCTCCACCTGAACAATGAGAGCAAGTTTTTAGCCAAAGTCAAATTCCTTGTATGTGTTGTGCATACTTGGCCAATAAAGCTGATTCTGATTCTGATTCTGATCACTTCATACGAGCTGCGTTCAGCATCCGTCAGAGCCAGCCCACGTAAAACATCATCCGCCTCGTCCCCCATGCACTATATCAAAGTATTAACTTGATTCTCTTCAGAGCTTGCATTCAGATTACTTGCCAGGCAAAATCTGTTGAATCTCTGGATCCATTTGGCCCACTCCTGCGGCTTAGAAAAGTTGAAATGCTCCGGTGGCTGGATGTTAAACGTAGCACACGGACCCGCTGCCACAGCGGCTCCCGGAGCTGTTGCTATCCCTCCGTTAGCGTCTCCATCTTCACTCATCGTGTCTGCAAATGCCTTACCTGTCTACATTAACTACAGGACTTCTGACACCATGTTGTGTTATTAAAACACTGCGTACGTCCAACTGTAGCTTTTAACATCACTTTTATTGAACCGTGTCAACCTCCTGCTAGTCTGTCCCTTTCCCGCCAGTCACCTCCTCATCGTCATCCTGCGCGACTGTGTAGTTCTTTTCCATCCATCCATCCATCCATCCATCTTCTGCCGCTTTTCTGGAGGTCCGGGTCGCGGAGGCAGCATTTCAAGCAGAGAAGCCCAGATTTCCCTCTCCCCAGCCACCTGCTCCAGCTCTTCAGAGAGGATACCAAGGCATTCCCAGACCAGCTGGGAGACATAGTCTCTCCACCGAGTCCTGGGTCTGCCCCGGGGTCTCCTCCCAGTGGGACGTGCCCGAAACACCTCAAGTGGGAGGTGTCCAGGAGGCATCCTAATCAGATGCCCATACCACCTCAACTGACTCCTTTCAATGTGGAGGAGCAGCGGTTCTACTCTGAGCCTCTCCCGGATGACTGAGCTCCTCACCCTATCTCTGAGGGTAAGTCCAGCAATCCTACGGAGAAAGCTCATTTCAGCCGCTTGTATCCGCGATCTCGTTCTTTCGGTCATTACCCAAAGCTCGTGACCATAGGTGAGAGTAGGAACGTAGATTGACTGGTAAATCGACAGCTTTGCCTTAGAACTAAGCTCCCTCTTCACCACAACAGACCGGTACAACGTCCGCATCACTGCAGATGCTGCTCCAATCCGTCTGTCGATCTCTCGCTCCATTTTCCCCTCACTCGTGAACAAGACCCCAAGATACTTAAACTCCTCCACTTGGGGCAGGAGCCTGTCCCCAACCCAGAGAGGACAATCCACTTTTTTCCTGCTGAGGACCATGCACTCAGATTCAGAATCAGAATCAGAATAAGTTTATTGCCAAGCACATTTACAAGTAAATAAACAGGTAAATATACGAGGAATTTGACTTGTCAATGGAAACGTCATAGATGACATTCCCAATGACGCGGCGAGCCATGGAGGCGCCTGTCAGCAGGAGGGGAATAGAAGGCGGGGGGGGGACACAATAGGAGAGAGAAAAAAGCATTGTTTATCAAAATAAAGTTCATTTATATATGACCGATATTGTGATTACAAGAAAACAACTCTCAATGCACAATTAGCAGACAATAGAATCCACACAATGACACAAAGAGAGCAGTGAATGAATATGTCTTCGTCAGTATAATGGGTCAGTTGTGTGTGTGTTGGATGCAATCAGTAGTGCAAATCAGTCAGGAGAACAGCAATAGTCTCTCTCTCAGCAGATGTTATGACTAGTGTCTAAGGCAAAGGCACGTGTCCTTGAGCACGGCAGATGGGATAGTCTAAGCCAGACAGCTGTCCTTGAGAGTCAGATACTGTCCGCCAATGTTATGAAAACAATTATACTGTTGATCATCAGGAGGACTGAGTGCTGAGGGTGCCAAAAAACAGGTTGAATAGCACTGACTTAAGAGAAAAAACTTTCCATTCTCTTACGGATTCAGTGCTCCAATGTGCAGGCTTAAACTGTTTTTCCATGGAAAGCACAGGGCTCCAGATGTATTCCTCCACTGAATCACTGTCATTCAGTTCACTGTTTGCCACTACTCGTGCCTTCCCCAACTGGTCGAATTTGATGAAGGAGCTTGCCGGGTCCGCTTTGATCAGCTCTCTCATCTTCCTTCAATTTCTGATGCATCAGGGAACTTCACAGCCAAAATTAGAAGTCCTGAGATCATAACCAATAATGTTTCCAAAGACGCATGAATTCCAATGTCCATGAGTCTCCTCGCAGGTTCCAATTCTTGGGCTCCCCCTTGGCCTGATTCTTGTTGAAAAATAGTGACAATAGCACATTTAAGCCGCTTCCAAATCCATAATTTTCGTTGGATGAATCAGCAGTAGAGAGACACGCAGACACAGACAATAGCAAGCTGGGATCTATCAGTTAGGGAGGGAGAGACGGGGAGCGGGAGCAGAGAAAAGATGCGACTGCTCTCTTTGGAGGGCGGAAGAGAAGAGGACTTGGAGGTGCTGATTCTCATCCCAGCCCCTTCACACTCAGCGGCAAACCGTCCCAGCAAGAGCTGTAGGTCATTGTTGGATGAAGCCAACAGGACCACATCATCTGCAAACAACAGAGATGAGATCCTGTGGTCACCAAGCCTGACACCCTCCATTCCCTGGCTGCGCCTAGAAATCCTGTCCATAAAAATTATGAACAGGATCGGTGACAAAGGGCAGCCCTGGCGGAGTCCAACTCTCACTGGGAATGACTCCGACCGAGTGTTGGCAATACGAACCAAACTCTCACAACGGTCGTACAGAGACCGAATAGCTCGTAACAACAAGCCCGATACCCCATACTCCCGAAGCACTCTCCACAAAAAACCATGAGGGACACGGTCGAATGCCTTCTCCAAGTCCACAAAACACATGTAAACTGGTTAGGCAAACTCCCACGAACCCTCGAGAATTCTCGAGAGGGTAAAGAGCTGGTCCGATGTGCCACGGCCAGGATGAAAACCACATTGCTCCTCCTGAATCCGAGGTTCGACCAACGGCCGGACTCTCCTCTCTAGTACCTTGGCATAGACCTTCCCAGGGAGGCTGAGGAGTGTGATCCCTCTAAAGTTGGAGCACACCCTCCGGTCCCCTTTTTTGAAGAGAGGAACCACCACCCCGGTTTGCCATGCCAAAGGCACTGCCCCCGACCTCCACGCAATGTTGCAGAGGCATGTCAACCATGACAGCCCAACAACATCCAGGGCCTTGAGGTACTCAGGGTGAATCTCGTCCACCCCTGGGGCCCGGCCACCAAGGAGATTTTTAACCACCTTGGCGACCTCAGCCCCGTGATAGGCGAGTCATCCCCCTCGTCCACAAACCCTGCTTCCTCTGTGGAAGGCGTATCAGTGGGATTGAGGAGATCCTCGAAGTATTCCTTCCACCGCCCGACGATATCCCTAGTCGAAGTCAGCAGCGCCCCATCCGCACCATACACAGTGTGGACAGGGAGCTGCTTTCCCCTCCTGAGCTGCCGGACAGTTTGCCAGAATCTCTTCGAGGCCAACCGAAAGTCTTGTTCCATGGCCTCACCGAACTCCTCCCATACACGGGTTTTTGCTTCAGCAACCACCCGAGCTGCACTCCGCTTGGCCTGCCGGTACACCTCAGCTGCTTTGGGAGTCCCACAAGCCAACCAAGCTTGATAGGACTCCTTCTTCAGCTTAATGGCCCCCCTCACCACTGGTGTCCACCACTTGGTTTGGGGGTTGCCACCACGAGACGCACCGACCACCTTGCGGCCGCAGCTCTGGGCCGCCGCTTCAACAACAGAGGTGGAGAACATGGCCCATTCAGATTCCATGTCTCCAGATTCCCTCGGAATGTGGTTGAAGTTCTTCCGGAGGTGGGAGTTGAAGACCTCCCGGACAGGTGCCTCAGCCAGACGTTCCCAGCACACCCTCACTATACGTTTGGGTCTACCAGGTCTGAATGGCTTCCTCCCCTGCCATCGAATCCAACTCACCACCAGGTGGTGATCAGTTGACAGCTCTGCACCTCTCTTTACCTGAGTGTCCAAGACATACAGTCGCAGGTCTGATGACGCGATAACAAAATCGATCATCGACCTGCGACCTAGGGTGTCCTGGTGCCAGGTGCACATATGGACACCCTTATGCCTGAACATGATGTTTGTTATGGACAAACTGTGGTTAGCACAGAAGTCCAATAACTGAACACCACTCGGGTTCAGATCGGGCAGGCCGTTCCTCCCAATCACCCCCCTCCAGGTTTCACTGTCATTGTCCACGTGTGCATTGAAGTCCCCCAGTAGGACAATGGAGTGTCCAAGAGGAGCACCCTCCAGCACTCCAGTCACAGACTCCAAAAAGGGTGGGTACTCTGAAACATCATTTGGTGCATAGGCACAAATGATGGTCAGGACCCGTTTCCCAACCCAAAGGCGTAGGGAAGCAACCCTTTCATCCACCGGGGAAAACTCCAGTATAGAGGCAGCAAGGTGGGGGGATACAAGAATACCCACCCCTGCTCGTCACCTCTCGCCCGGGGCAACTCCAGAAAAGGCCAAGCTCCAGCCCCTCTCCAGGAGACTGGTTCCGGAACCGGAGCTGTGTGTTGAGGTGAGGCCGACTATATCTAGCCGGTATCTCTCAACCTCGTACACCAGCTCAGACTCCTTCCCCACCAGAGAGGTGACATCCCATGTACCAAAAGCCAGTTTAGAAAGCTTGGGATCAGTCCGCCAAGGTCTCCGCCTTTGACCGCCACCTAATCCACATAGCACCGGACCCCCATGATCCCTCCTGCAGGTGGTGAGCCCACTGGAAGGCGGACCCATGTAACTCCTTTGGGCTGAGCCCGGCCAGGTCCCATGGGTGGAAACCCGGCCACCAGACGCTAGCCATCGAGCCCCTCCCCCAGGCCTGGCTCCAGGGTGGGGCCCCGGTAACCCTATACCGGGCGGGGTACACTGAATCCTTAATATAGAATTTATCATGAGAGTCTGTTGGATCGTTCTTAGTCTGGCCCTTCACCCAGGACCAGTTTGTCTTGGGTGACCCTATCAGAGGCAAATTGCCCCGGACAACATAGCTCCTGGGATCACTGGGGCACGCAAACCCCCCCACCACGATAAGGTGACGATCCATGAGGGGGATCTTTTCCAAGTAACTCCACACCCTCGGTCGTAGTGGAATTGTCAACTCGTAGTTCCCTCGTTGGTGCTCCCCATCCTGCCTTGAAAAAGGCAGAAAATGGGGCGCGCTTGCATTGTCTGATTCGCTCTGCCTTGAAAAAGGCAGAAAGCGGGATACGGTTCCTCCTCCTGGTCCGCTTCTCCATTCGTCATGGCGAGCATCTCTGGGGGCTGGCGTGTCTGCTCTGCTGTTCATCTTCATCTCCGTTTCTACCTAGGTGATGAGCCACTCGAGCTGCCGAATCTGTGCCTTGATCCTCACTTCCATCTCTCAATAATCCCACTTCTGACACCAGTGTGACATTTCATGGGTTCACACAAATAATGAGAGAGGATTTGTGACACAACAGGCATTTATTCTTCATTGACTCATTACACAGAACAAGGGGAGGTTGTTCACACAGATACTCATCTCACTCATAGAGACACTGTACTGTTGCAACCAATGTGACTCGTGTCGTATATTGAGAATCACAGCCAGCTAAACTCTCTCTTGCATCACTTCCTCCAAGGAACAGGCAGGTGTCGTTTTGGACTAGGATTTAATGCAAAAAAGTGTGAAACTGAAAAGATACAGACACAAAGAAATATTTAGAAACTAGGAAATAAAGACAATATCTACAAACGGTACATTAAAAGATCAATACTAGCTAAACAGCGTCATCACACAGACTCGGATACGGCTTCGCTATCACAAACACATCGTCGATTAGCATCTATAAAACTCATCAAACTTATTCTAATAATCAATTATACTTTATCTACTCATCACAGTAAACTACTAAACTTACTCATATTGCCACCCAAAGGGCTGGAAGTGAGCGGATGGCTTTAGAAGGAACAGCAACGCAGACTCGTGTTCCTATTGACATTCAGTATGCTAGGTCTCTTCTTCTCATCACCTACTGGCAAGCTTAAAGCTACTACAGAGCCTAGCGCCCTCTAGAGGACTGGATGAACAAATATATATAAACTGTATCAACACAGACACAAACACATGATCTATCACATACAGGGACAGCACTATCACAACTGGTCTTATAACACAGTTATAAGGGCAAAACAGTAACGCTTAGAACACACAGATAATAACAGTCTTTGAATCCTCCGTGGCGCAAAGCATGCCGGGAGAATCCCCGCCCCTTTCTCACAGACCCGACGTTACAATATATTACAATAGGTCTCAAATATTATTTGTAAATGTGTTCCGGTAGTTGACTTGATGTCACTTGGTCCCATTAGATATCATTTAATGTGCTATTTGGGCATTTTGTGTAACGTAGTTACTACAAGAATGGCCATTTGTCATTAAATATTTAAATAAAAATGATATAATTGATTTTGGGGCATTTGGTGTCCCATAAAAAATGATTTCATTTGTTATTTGGATGTTTTCTAGGGGATTGGGGTCCCAGGGGTCCCATTTGCTCTTTAGTCCAACCCCATTTTCCACTTATAAAATCAGCGAACCACCACTTATAAAATCAGTGAACTCAAAAAAACCTCAAGAGTTTGAGCAAATGTACTTGAGTAAAAGTACATTTTTTTCTTTAAAAATGTACTCAAGTCAGAGTAAAAGGTATCATACAATAAAACTACTCACAAAAGTTCAATTCTATGAAAATCCTGAGTAAATGTAGACTAATTAGTTACTAAACACCTCTGCACTTCATCATAATGATATTTTAATGAGAAAACTCATGACAATAGTATAAATTTGGCACTTTCTCATTAAAATGTTTTGCGTGCAATGATCTTCTCACACATCGATTATTGTTTTACCAAACCCATCCATCCATCCATCCATCCATCTTCTTCCGCTTAATCCTTTTTGGGTTGGGGGGGGGGGGGGCTGGAGCCTATCCCAGCATCTTTGGGGGAGAGGCAGGGTACACTCTGGACAGATCACCAGTCCATCGCAGGGCCAACACAGAGAAACAGACAACCATTCACTCTCACAGTCATACCTAAGGACAATTTAGAATCCCCAGTTTGATGCCAATTAACCCAACTTGAATGTTTTTGGTATGTGGGAGGAAACTGGCAAAATCCCGGAGTAAACTCACGCTGACACGGGGAAAACATGCAAACTCCACACAGATCACTGTTATACAAAAAAGCCCTGAAAAGCTTTGATAAGAAAGGTCCCACATATCACTGCTGTCACATTTACAAGAAATACAATTTTTCTGTCTTTTGAAAATGATAAAACTCTCAAATTTGCCTCTTCAGTTTATAAAATATTAAATGGCTATGCACCCCCCCTTCCGGGAGAATATGCTAAACTGAGGGCTGTCATCGGTACAACCACCAAAGCAATCACTAGAGGAGACTGTGAGGTCCCCCACAGACACACACCACATTTGCTCAATCTGTGCTATCAGTGAGGGGCACCAAAATCTGGAATAATATACCACCTGCAATCAGAGAATGTACCACACTAAACACCTTTAAGATGCATTGTAAAAATTGGCTTTCAAACAACCAAAACTGTACCCACAACTAATGGTTACTCTGCAGCATCTGGACACACAGGCACGCACGCACGCACACACACACACACACACACACACACACACACACACACACATATGTGCCCGTGCCTCACACACAAATGCCCCACCTCTTTTTTGTTGCTGTTTGTTGTTGCTGTGAGGTGCTTGGGTGCATGTGTACTGTATGTGTACGCATACACACCACTTCACTCGTGTGACATTTGAATTTCTTATTTTGTAGCACCTTAACTCTTGCATTTAGCATATCCACATTGTACAGTTTCATTGCAGTTGTTCTGCTTGTGAATGATTGTTTGTTTGTGTGTTTTTGTCATCCGCCAGGGGACTACAGATGCAAATTAGCAGTATTGCTAAATCTGGCATACTGTGGGGGACCCATGCTGTAGAGTTCAGTAGTTTTCCTCTCAGACTGAGAGAGCATGGAGATCAAAGGGCTGGGGGATCAGGGGAATTGTCTGGGGAGAGTGAATGGTGAATGCAGGACCTCAGGTAGCAGGGAGGTGTGAGTTTTAGGATATAAAAGAGAGAGTCCCTGCTTCACAAGTTTAATGTTCTGATTCTGGAAGATGTGAAAGTGAAATAAAGTTCATCTGCTTGGAAAGTTCGCTCTGGTTGTTTCATCTCCACACTGGTGACCCTTGATGCAGAATGGAACACGAGGCGAACACCCCGGAGACGACCCGGACAGGAAACCCCAGCAATGCGTGCGCTGTTTCGGTCAAACTACCGGACTTTTGGCTGCATGACCTGAAGTCTTGGTTCCTCCACACCAATGCCTAGTTCGCGCTCCGGGGAATAACGGCAGATGACACCAGGTATTACTACGTGGTCGCAGCACTGTACACTCGCACGACTCAGCAAGTAGCGAGCATGCTCCAACAGCCCCCAGCCCACGACAAATACGAGGCTCTCAAAGCTGCGCTGACCCGGCGCTACACGCTCTCGGACTGCAAGAGAGCGGAGAGGCTCCTGACGTGCTCCGAGTTGGGAGACGGGTCGGCGGTCGAACGGATGGAGAAGATGTGGGCGCTGATGGGCACGGAAGACGGGCATTTTCTATTTGCCCACCTTTTCCTCCGGAACCTCCCAATGGCGGCCAGAGCGATCCTTGCCAACTCGCCGTGGCTGGCCGCGCGTGACTACCGGCTGCTAGCCCAGGAGGCAGATCGGATCATCCTCACCACCAGAGCTTTCACAGTGAACGCAGCGGCGTCGGAACCCAGCGAGACAGCCAGCAGAAGCGAGGAGCCAGCGATGGTAGCCACAGCGGGGGCCAGGAAGCGCCAGAGAGACACGCTCTGCTCCTACCACTGCCGTTTTGGAGAGGACGCACGCCAATGCATGCCACCGTGCCATTTCAAGCGTTCGTGAAACGCCAGGACCGGCAGTCAATAGCAGCTGCGACCACCGGTGAAGAAAGCAAGCTGCTCTACGTGACAGACTCGCGCTCGGGGAGATGATTCCTCATGGACTCCGGCTCCCAAAAGAGCCTCATCCTGCCATCCTACTCCGACCGGCTAGTGGGAACTAGCGGTCCCGAGCTGACGGCTGCAAACGGCTCAGACATTAAGACTTTTGGTGAGAGGACACTGACTGTATCCCTGCACGGCCGTACGTACCAGTGGACATTCGTCATAGCGGCATGCAGTTTCCCAATCTTAGGCGCTGATTTTTTGTGTGCATACGGACTACTAGTTGATGTTACTAACAGACGCCTGATTAATGCAATGTCTTTTGATTCTCTCCCCTGCACAGCTCAAGGAGCCGGGCCCACAACGCTAGCCAACGTCACAGCTCCAGGTGGGAAGTTCCACACACTGCTTACCCAGTTCCCAGCACTCACAGTCCCGACGTTTTTGGCGGCCATCACTAAACACGGGGTGGAGCACTTTATTACCACCACCGGGCCGCCCGTTTTTGCACGACCTCGGTGCCTGGACACAGCTAAACTGGCCATAGTGCATGAGGAGTTTGCCAACTTGGAAAGGCTGGGCATCATCAGACGATCAAACAGCCCATGGGTATCCCCATTACATATGGTCCCTAAGGCCGAGGGATCGTGGCGACCTTGCGGAGATTTCCGCAGATTAAACAACGCCACAGCGCAAGACCGCTACCCGATCCCCCATATTCAGGATTTTTCCATTCACCTCACTGGGGCACGTATTTTTTCTAAGATAGACCTGGTCCGTGGTTACCACCAGGTCCCGGTGTGCGCAGAGGACATACCTAAAACAGCAGTAATAACCCCGTTTGGTCTGTTTGAGTTTTTACGCATGCCTTTCGGGTTAAAAGGCATGGCACAGACATTCCAACGCATGATGGATGCGATGTTGCATGATCTGCCATTTGTGTTCATCTACCTGGATGACATCCTGGTGGCCAGCGTGTCCGAGGACAAACACGTAGCCCACCTCAGGACGGTTTTTTGGAGGTTGGAGGAGCACGGGTTAATAATCAACCCGGCGAAATGCCAGTTCGGTGTGACGGGGATCGATTTTTTGGGACACTGCACCTCACCGGAGGGGGCGATACCCTTGCCGGACAAGGTGCGCACAGTGGCAAATTTTCCCTGGCCTCAGATGGTCAGGGTGCTGCAGGAGGTTTGGGGGATGGTGAACTTCTACAATTGTTTCCTCCCCCGCGCAGCCCAGCTCATGCAGCCATTGTACGTCGCGCTTAAGAAACGGAAGCCGGCGGACAGAGTTGACTGGACTTCTGAGGGGGAGCAAGCATTTTCCGAGGTTAAGACAGCTCTGGCGAACGCTGCACTGCTGGTGCACCCAGACCCAGCGGCTCAGATTGCGCTCACTACAGACGCATCAGATGTGGCCATAGGGGCCGTCGTGGAGCAGTGTGTTGCCGGTTCTTGGCAACCGCTCGCCTTTTTTAGCAGGTCTTTGTGCGAAAATAAGCGTAAATACAACGTGTTCGACAGGGAGTTGCTGGCTCTCCACCTGGCCATACGCCACTTCCAGTTCTGGCTGGAAGGTCGCGCCTTCACTGCGTTCATGGACCACAAGCCGCTAACGTACACGATGGCCAAGGTTTCGGAACCATGGTCGGGCTGGCAGCAGAAACAGCTGGCCACGATCTCGGAGTTTACGACCGACATTCATCATGTGGCCAGTAAACTCAACGTGGTGGCTGACCGTCTCTCGTGCACCTTAGTGGCCCCAGTCTACGTGGGGATAGATTACACAGCCATGACCACAGAGCAGATCAGTGATGCTGACGTTTGCACGCTCCAGTCTGGACCAACAGGGTTAAGGCTGGAGAGCAGAGTTATGCAAGACGGGGGGCCCCCCTAATCTGTGACGTCTCCACGGGCCGCTCGCGCCCAGTGGTACCACATGCTTGGCGACGCCATGTTTTTGAATCAGTTCACTCCCTGGCGCACCTAGGCATACGCGCGTCAGTCAAAATGGTGGCAGCAAAGTTTGTCTGGCCGAGCCTGCGCAGACAGGTGAAAGAGTGGGCTGCAGCCTGTGTAGCATGCCAACAAGTCAAAGTGCACAGGCACACAAAGGCCCCCCTTGAGCCGTTCCATATCCCGGCTAAGAGGTTCAACCACATTCACGTGGACCTCGTCGGCCCCCTCCCGCTATCGCAGGGGTTCACACACCTCCTGACAGTGGTGGACCGCACCACGGGATGGCCCGCACCACGTGATGGCCCGAAGCGGTCTCACTAGCTTCCACCGCATCCGCAGACGTGGCACACGCTTTTTTAACAACATGGGTGGCACGTTTTGGCACCCCTTCAGACATCACGTCTGATCGGGGCCCACAGTTTGTTTCCGACCTCTGGTCCACGATGGCCCGGAGCCTGGGCATCTCAATTCATCGCACGACCGCGTACAACCCACAGGCCAATGGGTTATGCGAGTGTTTCCATAGGTCACTGAAAGCAGCGCTCAGGGCTTTGCTTATGGATCTAAATTGGGTGGACTGGTTGCGTGAGTTCTATTAGGGTTGCGTCCCACACCGAAGGAGGATTTAGCGGCTTCCCCAGCAGAGCTGGTTTTTACACAGCCCCTGCGGCTCCCCAGGGAGTTTTTACCAGATAACCCCGCGCCGAACACCCATCCATCCCCGCGTTCGCAGCATAGTGCAGACGCGCGGATGCTCCCTGGCCTGGCCCACCACTGTTTTCCCCCCCACGTTTGTGCCAAAAACCTTGAAGGATGCGGCATTCGTGTTTGTCAGGCACGATGCCCACCGGACCCCATTGTGCCCACCCTACAATGGGCCGTTCAGAGTGCTGGAAACCGGGGACAAACATTTTGTGTTAGACCTGGGGATTGCCGGAAGAGAATCTGTATAGACAGGCTTAAGTCCACCTTTGTTGTGGCAGACGAGCAGCTGGTGTTGGCTTGAGCTCCTTGCCGAGGAAGACCCCCACTGAGAGCGCCCCAGGTAAATGATTCATCACAGCAGTCACACGAGCATGCTGAATGTTTCTCCCCCCCCATTGTCCCCCCACAGGCGGACACACCCCCAGGAACCCCCCCACCGGCACAGCAGTGTCGCGGAGCCGAAGACCCCCGGTTACAGCAGCTATGGGCGGAGGCTGAAGCCGCGAGGACGGAAGAGTTAACACCCAGTCTGAGACTCTGGGGGTGGTGGTGGTGTGGGGGACCCATGCTGTAGAGGTCAGTAGTTTTCCTCTCAGACTGAGAGAGCATGGAGATCAAAGGGCTGGGGGGTAAGGGGAATTGTCTGTGGAGAGTGAATGGTGAATGCAGGACCTCAGGTAGCAGGGAGGAGTGAGTTTTGGGATATAAAAGAGAGAATCCCTGCTTCACAAGTTTAATGTTCTGATTCTGGAAGATGTGAGAGTGAAATAAAGTTCATCTGCTTGGAAAGTTCACTCTGGTTACTTCATCTCCACAATACTTCCATTTGTATTAATGTTCATTACTATGTAATGGCCCTTTCAAATAAACATTAAACTTAAGAAGTGTATGTACCCCTTGGAATTTGTTTTCTGTGTGGGTTGAACTGGATTTTTTTTTCTTAAATTCGGTTATTTATTCTAGCTCTTTCTCATCATTTGACATGTTTATGGAGCAGTTTCGCGTGACGTTAGATAAAGTTGGACTACAACTCCCAGAATTCACAACTCAACGGCGAGCCAGCGGTTCAAACGAGCTAGCAGCAGCTCCTGCACGTTGGTACCTCCCTGCGTGTGTAGCCATCGTTTCATTGTAGCGCAGGTTTTTTGCATAAGGGAGTAGCTCGATTTCGTCCCATTGTGACAGACTCTATCTGAAGTCATGGGTGACCAGGTGGCTGCCATGTGTGAGCAGCTTGTGAAGGCGGTACATGTGATGATGGACGCAGAAACGAGTCAAAGTTACCGAGTGGAGGCCCTCAAGGTAGCAACGTTTTGGGTTGCGAGCTAGCTAGCTGCTAAGTTAGCCGAGCTCGTTTATTACTAGTGCTGTTTTCATTTACAGAAAATACACATGTGTAATTTAATAAATTGTAAGTCTTTGGGGTTAGTTCTTGCGTAAAGGTCCCACTTGTTTCAGTTTCTCTATATTGGCTAAATGTGCAGGGATTATGGCGGTATGCTTTGTCAGCTCGCCGGCATAGCACCATTCCCATCACATCAACCGTGGACACATGCTATCGTTCAGAAAGGTTTTCACTTCTGGACATTAGTGGGTAGAATAGCCAGAAATTCTTAATAAAATCAGTTATTCATCCATAATCGTCAGTAGTTTCCACGAAAATTGCTTGGATAAGAGTAAAAAACCGTATTTGTTGCTGGAATAGTAACGATTGGACTCACACCAGTTTGATTATTTTTTTTCTCATAAATTTACTACATTTTTCCTCTTTTAATTTGAAAAGCGTTTCTGTACAAGTTTAACGTTTACCGTAAATTTGCAACCCTTTTAAGGTGTAAATCCAATAAATTAGCATTTTTAGTCGCAAATTTGTGAGTTTTTGTTGTACTTGTGAGGCTTTATTATAAATTTGAGGATTTTCTCATGAATTCAAGACGTTTTTCTGTAAATTTACTAGTCATTTCTTATAATGTAATTTTTTAAAAATAAATGTGGGCATTTTGTCATGTAAATCTGCAACATTTGTAAATTTGAAGCTTTTTAATTGTAAACTCTCAACTTGAATCTCACCAGTTTGGGAGTGTTTTCATCTTAAATGTGTTTAGTCTGAAGAAAATAACACAACCTTCAATACACTCAAGGGATAATGCACATCTTATAACTAAACAGTACTCACCAGGTATTTCCTGACCCAGAATTGAAAATAGATTCCAACTCTGATTCACTGAAATAATTATAAATTCAGCAAAATGATGAAAGATGCATTTTTTTTTATAAGAATACTTTATTACAGTTTAAAAATGCACAGTTCTAATCAGTTTTCAAATTAGTTCAGTCAAAAGTAATTCAGAGTATGATCAATTACACTTGAATGAAAAAATTTCTTTTCATTATAAATGTACACAGTAAGGCAGAAAGTATTTCGCAATAAAATTACTCATTATAGTCGTGTTTTAGTCAAGACCAGACCAAGACCATTTTGTATGTTGGTCTTGGAAAGCTCTGGCCTTGATGAGGTCTTGATTATAGCGCTACAGTACAGTTCTGTGAAAAGAACATTAGTGTGTCTTTGGGGTGAGAATCTTTCGGCACCCAATGATTCAAGCCATTTATGATTCAGGGGGCTCCGATTCAAGCTGATTACGATTCTCGATGCATCTTTTTTTTTTTTTTTTTTTAAATTCAGGATTTTTTTTCATCCCACTGTGTGACAACTTCTTTCATTCATCTTCTTCCGCTTAATCCTTTTTCGGGTCGTGGAGGGGCTGGAGCCTATCCCAGCATCTTTGGGCGAGAGGCAGAGTACACCCTGGACAGATTGCCAGTCCATCGCAGGGCCAACACAGAGAGACAGACAACCATTCACTCTCGCAGTCATACCTAAGGACAATTTAGAATCCCCAGTTTTGATGCCAATTAACCTAACTTGCATGTTTTTGGCATGTGGGAGGAAACCGGAGAAATCCCGGAGTAAACCCACGCAGACACGGGGAGAACATGCAAACTCCACACAGATCACTGATGGTCGGGGGCTGGGATCGAACCCAGGATCCCCTGGCCAAGGGTGAGTTGCTGTGCTGCTGCAGTGCTAACCACTGCTCTACCGTGCCACCCTGTGTGACAACGTCTTACTTTTAAAGTATTTGCAATGGCCCATGAATTTACTTCCAATATCTTTTAATGTTTACAAAAACCAACATGAAAAGTGCAACTAGTAGCACATTTGCTGCTGTACTTCAGAGTATCCTGAATTTTAACAAATAAGACTCATAATATTCTCATAATGTGCAACAAGTTACTGAATCCTTCAGTCAAAAATACCCAGAATTTCTTACAGAAATGCTAGACTTCTAATGAAAGTTCTGTTTTTGCAACAAGTAACTGATCCTAAAGTCAAAAATACTCAATTTCTAACAGAAATGTTAAAACTTCTAATGAAAGTTCTCCTGTTATGTGCAATAAGTAACTGAGTCCTTTAGTCCAAAAACCCAGAACATTTTGCTGTATCAAAATCACACTTACCTTTTATACAAAAATGTAAGTTACCATTACAAATGGTTCGGTGGCAATGGATGTCCACGCATCACACGTGATGGCAATCCTACCCGCTGTCTTCAGTGATTGTATGACTTCAACTTTGGTCTCGTAGAGATTGGGTATGGCTGTCGGGAACAAGTAAAGTGGACCCCTGACCACGTGAGCACCCCAAGTGGACCCCAAAATCCAACCTGTACATGTATAAGTACATTTTCAATCCAGTGATTTACAAACTGATTCATAATTTTTTAAAGCCTCATTCAGAACATTATAGTTCCACATAGCTATTCTGTGGATTTTCATCTGGGCGCAACCAGCAGTGATGAGCAGCAGCGGTGGAGAAGAAAAGTCTTTTGAAAGCAGAAACGGAGCCAAAACCTTCTCCAGTTCAGCTTAGTTGTCATCTTACATACGGTATCTCACAAAAGTGAGTATGCCCCTCACATTTTTGTAAATATTTTATTATATCTTTTCATGGGACAACACTGAAGATACGACACTTTGATACAATTTAAAGTAGTCAGTGTACAGCTTGTATAACAGTGTAAATTTGCTGTCCCCTCAAAATAACTCAACACACAGCCATTAATGTCTAAACCGCTGGCAACAAAAGTGAGTACACCCCTAAGTGAAAATGTCCAAATTGTGCCCAAAGTGTCAATATTTTGTGTGGCACCATTATTTTCCAGCACTGCCTTAACTTTCTTGGGCATGGAGTTCACGAGAGCTTCACAGGTTGCCACTGGAATCCTCTTCCACTCCTCCATGATGACATCACAGTGCTGGTGGATGTTAGAGACTTTGCGCTCCTCCACCTTCCATTTGAGGATGCCCCACAGATGCTCAATAGGGTTTAGGTCTGGAGACATGCTTGGTCAGTCCATCACCTTTACCCTCAGTTTCTTTAGCAAGGCAGTGGTCGTCTTGGAGGTGTGTTTAGGGTCATTATCATGTTGGAATACTGCCCCGAGGCCCAGTTTCCAAAGGGAGGGGATCATGCTCTGCTTCAGTATGTCACAGTACATGTTGGCATTCATGGTTCCCTCAATGAACTGTAGCTCCCTAGTGCCAGCAGCACTCATGCAGCGCCAAACCCTGACACTCCCACCACCGTGCTTGACTGTAGGCAAGACACACTTGTCTTTGTACTCCTCACCTGGTTGCCACCACACACGCTTGACACCATCTGAATCAAATAAGTTTATCTTGGGCTCAGCAGGCCACAGGGCATGGTTTCAGTAATCCATGTCCTTAGTCTGCTTGTCTTCAGCAAACTGCGGGCTTTCTTGTGCATCATCTTTCATAGGGGCTTCCTTCTGGGACGACAGCCATGCAGACCAATTTGATGCAGTGTGCGGTGTATGGTCTGAGCACAGACAGGCTAACCCCCCACCCCTTCAACCTCTGCAGCAATGCTGGCAGCACTTATGTCTATTTTCAAAAGACAACCTCTGGATATGACACTGAGCACATGCACTCAGCTTCTTTGGTCGACCATGGTGAGGCCTGTTCTGTATGGAACCTGTCCTGTTAAACCGCTGTATGGTCTTGGCCACCATGCTGCAGCTTAGTTTCAGGATGTTGGCAATCTTCTTATAGCCTAGGCCATCTTTATGTAGAGCAACAATTCTCTTTTTTTCAGATCCTCAGAGAGTTCTTTGCCATGAGGTGCCGTGTTGAATTTCCAGTGATCAGTTTGAGAGAGTGTGAGAGCGATAACTCCAAATTTGACACACCTGTTCCCCATTCACACCTGAGACCTTGTAACACTAACGAGTCACATGACACCGGGGAGGGAAAATGGCTAATTGAGCACAATTTCGACATTTTCACTTAGGGGTATACTCACTTTTGTTGCCAGCAGTTTAGACATTAAAGGCTGTGTGTTGAGTTATTTTGAGGGAACAGCAAATTTACACTGTTATACAAGCTGTATACTGACTACATTGTATCAAAGTGTTATATCTTCAGTGTTGTCCCATGATAAGATAAAATATTTACAAAAATGTGAGGGTATACTCTTGTGAGATACTGTACATACACTACTCACAAAACGTTAGGAATATTGGGCTTTCGGGTGAAATTTCAGGATGTACCTAAAATGGACTACAACCTTTACAGCTGAACTTAATTTGACCTTCTCTAACCTTTTGAATGCATATTTCCAACAGTTTGTTAGAATAGAATAGAATTTATTTGTCATTGTCACATAAACATTGAAATTTAAAGTGCCAACCAGTGAGAACGTCATTCATAAAATATATAAGCTCAATATAAAAACAAGCATAAGCATACAAACACACACTATGTACTTTTTGCATAACTTGCTGTTCTCGAACAAGGTGCTTAACGGCAAAATTCACAACAAGTGTTTGATCCATGAATTGACCAATAAATGTTCTGGTTCAATAAGAATTGTTATTTAAACAGTCATCTCCCCATCATGTTGTTCACATTTTGACATCATGAGACCAAGACGACACCTAAAAATTGATCAACAGTACCTCGCCATTGCGAGGCTTCAAATAGGATGTTCTTAGAGAGAAGTGGCCACTGAGCTTAGAGTGTCACAGAGCATCATCAGCAGATTGCAACAGAGACATAGAGAGACTGGAAGAGTCTCAGAAAGGCATAGAAGTGGACGTCCTTTGGCCACATCCCATGCTGATGACTGCTTCATTGTGAACAGTGCTCTGTGGAACCGGATGATGAAGCCACTCAACTCCAGGCACATTTAAGGGAGGTGAGAGGCGCCCAGGTGTCATGTCAGACCATTCAAAACGGTTTACATTAGCATGGTCTGCGTGCTAGACGACTGGCAAGGGTACCTGACCACACCACTAGGCACAGGTGTCATCGTCTTGCATGGGCCAGCGAGCATTTACGTTGGACAAGGGACCAGTGGGCCTCAGTGCTGTTCTCTGATGAAAGTCGATTCATGTTGAGCAGAAATGTTTGCCGCCAGCGATGTTGGAGACATCAAGGAGAGTGCTGTGCATCAGCCACTGTTGTCACCAGATGAGCCTTCTGTGGTGATAGTGTTACAGTCTGGACAGGTGTGTCTAGTCCAGGGGTGGGCAATCATGTGCCATGGAGGGCCATTCTACTGCAGGTTTTCTGCTCCACCCAGTCTCTTCAGCAGGTGTTTTCAATGATTAGCAATCCTTGAAGCTGATCAGAGCACACACCTGCTGAAGAGACTGGGTGGAACAAAAAACCAGCAGTGGAATGGCCCTCACTGCCCACCCCTGGTCTAGTCAATACGGAAGTGTTGATACATCTTTAGAGGTAAAATCATTACTACATCTTATCAATGAGCTTTAAAGCTGTGAATCTCCGGTCTGGACATGGACCAACATGTGCTCCCGGCAAACCCCCAAGGAGAGCCACTCCTCCTGGTACAACTCCCGGTAAAGGAAAGATGAGTATCTGATGAGACAGGTGTGTGTCAAGACGCGCAGATAGACGGACAATTAGGAGTCAGGCATGGAAAGAGAGAGAATATTCAGTATTTTTTTCAGAAAAACACAGACTTGGATAAACAATACAGAGTAACAGAATAAATTTTCTTTTTTCTCTGCGCTTGGTACTGAGTGACTGGGGACCGCTGCGGTTAGATAGTTTTCAAATGAAGGTGCTGCCATAATTTCCAAATCTATACTCTTTAACATGCATTCAGTGCAATTTAGCTGTTGTAATGAATAATTATTTTATTCATTCTTTTTTTAATTCAAGTTCTCAGTAAGAGAAGCTGACAGTGTTCACTTTTATGACAAATTTAGGAGTAGCTGTTTCATTCTCACTTAATTGTGTTAAAGTCTGTATTTGTTGTTGCACAAGAGTTTTTCTGTATAGCAGAAGTTTCTGCTTAATTTACAAATCACTGTTTAATAGGAAATATTTTGACAATCCTGTGCTTTTCTTGTGGTGTTATATAGAATATCATTGCAGTAAACTATGGAAAAAATAATCTGCTTTAAAATTTGTAATTCCTCACACAACTTTTAGTGCAAAAAAACCCCTCAAAACATTGCAACTTTTATCACAACTTTTTTTAAAAAGCTCCCACAAATTTAGGCTTTTTGGGCCGGAACAATCGATAAACATCCCGCGAAAACCTGGAGGGACTGAATACTTTTTATTTGAAAAGGGACCATGCACAATAATTAAAAATAAATGTTAACATTTGATGCATTGTGCCAGAGTTAGCGTTAAGCTAATTTACATCTGCAGTCATCTGCACTGATCATTCAGCTGAGAGTTAAGGAAACGGACTGTATTTTCACGTAGCCTACTTGACTTGAATGGCTAATTGTAGATATGGCTTGTGTATATATTGAAATAGTTGCAAACTTGCTGTCATACTACTCATTTAAATGAACATTAGAGTTATTCAAATGTAATTTAAAAACCATAAACATTTTGTTGAATTGAATGAATTAACAAGGCTCATTTTCCACTACAGTTCTGTGAGGATTTTAAAGAAACAAGTGCCCTCTGTGTCCCATGTGGCTTCGAACTAGTGGACAAAAAACGGGCACCTTTAGTAAGACACTTTGGTTTGCAAATCCTGGAGCATGTCATTAAGTAAGTATGACATAATTAAAAAAAAGTGGTGGAGGGCATAAGCTGCATACTTACTGCTTAATTTTCATACAGGTTCAGGTGGAACAAAATGCAACAACAAGAGAAAGTCCATTTGAAGGAGTGGTCCATGCAGCTGTTATCAAATGTAAGTGATATCAACATAGTTTTATTATTGTTATTATAAAGGCGTAAAAGCTTAACTTATACCTACTGTTTGATGTTGTAAGGGTACCCATTCTATCTTGGATGAGGAAAGCCACATCAAAGATGCCCTGTCACGCATCATAGTGGAAATGATAAAGAGAGAATGGCCTCAGCATTGGCCAGATATGCTGAAAGAGATGGAAGCTCTCACTAGCCAAGGGGTGAGTAACTAATAATACAGGAAACTGTCATTTACTGCACATCACCCATTTCCTCGGTAGCACAGAAACAATTTGAATACGATTATGTAATAACTCAATGTAAATGAGTGCTCACCAGTGAGATAGTACTCAAATTCATTTTCATATGACTTCATCCTGCAAGCTTGGCCAATGGTACAGACGTGGACAAAATTGTTGGTACCCCTCTGTTAATGAAAGAAAAACCCACAATGGTCACAGAAATAACTTGAATCTGACAAAAGTGGTAATAAATAAAAATTCTATGAAAATTAACCAATGAAAATCAGACAGTGCTTTTGAATTGTGGTTCAACAGAATTATTTTAAAAAACTAACTCATGAAACAGGCCTGGACAAAAATGATGGTACCCCTAGAAAAGATAGAAAATAATGTGACCATAGGGACATGTTTAACCAAGATGTGTCCTCTAATTAACATCACAGGTGTCTACAAACTTGTAATCAGTCAGTCGGCCCATTTAAAGGGTGACAAGTAGTCACTGTGCTGTTTGGTGACATGGTGTGTACCACACTAAACATGGACCAGAGGAAGCAAAGGAGAGAATTGTCTCAGGAGATTAGAAAGAAAATTATAGACAAGCATGTTAAAGGTAAAGGCTATAAGACAGTCTCCAAGCAGCTTGACTACAGTTACACATATTATTCAGAAATTTAAGATCCACGGGACTGTAGCCAACCTCCCTGGACGTGGCCGCAGGAGGAGACTGATAATACGAATGGTAACAAAAGAGCCCAGAACAACCTCTAAACACATTCATGGTGAACTCCAAGGTCAAGGTACATCAGTGTCAGATCCCACCATCCGTCGTTGTTTGAGCCAAAGTGGACTTCACGGGAGACGACCAAGGAGGACACCAGTGTTGAAAACAAATCATAAAAAAGCCAGACTGGAATTTACCAAACTGCATGTTGACAAGCCACAAAGCTTCTGGGAGAATGTCCTATGGACAGACGAGACAAAACTGCAACTTTTTGGCAAGGCACATCAGCTCTATGTTCACAGATGCAAAAATGAAGCATATCAAGAAACGAACACTGTCCCTACTGTGAAACATGGAGGAGGTTCTGTTATGTTGTGGGGCTGCTTTGCTGCATCTGGCACAGGGTGTCTTGAATCTGTGCAGGGTACAATGAAATCTCAAGACTATGAAGGTATTCTAGAGAGAAATATGCTGCCCAGTGTCAGACAGCTTGGTCTCAGTCGCAGGTCATGGGTCTTGCAACAGGATAATGACCCAAAACACACAGCTAAAAACACCCAAGAATGGCTAAGAGTGAAACATTGGACTATTCTAAAGTGGCCTTCTATGAACCCTGATGTAAATCCTATTAAACATCTGTGGAAGGAGCTGAAACATGCCGTCTGGAGAAGGCACCCTTCAAACTTGAGACAACTGGAGCAGTTTGCTCATGAGGAGT
Organism: Pholidichthys leucotaenia; assembly: GCA_020510985.1. Taxonomy (NCBI): domain Eukaryota; kingdom Metazoa; phylum Chordata; class Actinopteri; order Cichliformes; family Pholidichthyidae; genus Pholidichthys; species Pholidichthys leucotaenia. Next base: position 337,682,535 of record CM035841.1, read on the forward strand.
GGGCCAAAATACCTGCTGAGAGGTGCAGAAGTCTCATTGACAATTACAGAAATCGTTTGATTGCAGTGATTGCCTCAAAAGGTTGTGCAACAAAATATTAAGTTAAGGGTATCATCATTTTTGTCCAGGCCTGTTTCATGAGTTTGTTTTTTAAAATAATTCTGTTGAACCACAATTCAAAAGCATTGTCTGATTTTCATTGGTTAATTTTCATAGAATTTTTATTTATTACCACTTTTGTCAGATTCAAGTTATTTCTGTGACCATTGTGGGTTTTTCTTTCATTAACAGAGGGGTACCAACAATTTTGTCCACGCACATGTGACCTTAAACACCTTTTCCACCCTCTTTGTGCTGTTGGTGCAAGTTAACCAGTATCAGCTGCTGTTACACACTTTAGAAAACAAATGTCAGTAAATAATATAAAACCAAAATTCATCTTTGTGTCATAGGAGGCACAGACAGAGCTGGTCATGTTGATCCTTTTGAGGCTGGCCGAGGATGTGATCACCTTCCAGACGCTGCCCGCCCAGCGACGCAGAGACATACAGCAGATGCTTACCCAAAATATGGAAGGCATCTTCAACTTCATGATTTCCATTCTTACTTATAATGTTGAGGAATATCGTAAACTGGTCAGTGGGTTCGTAACATTATCTTTATATCAAAAACTACAAAAAAGTAAAATAACTTGTATTTTTTTTTCTTAAATCAGAAAAGGTTACCTGGACATGAACCACAGGTAAGAAAACAACATTACATCATCATAACCTTGATTATTCTGGCTCATCAACTCTTGTTTTTTGTACTTACAGGTCAGAGCTCATTGTCGAGTCGCTGTAGCTACACTTAACACCCTTGCAGGTTACATAGACTGGGTGTCCCTGGACCACATTACCACCAGAAACTGTTACCTGCTGGAGATCTTGTGCTTGCTGCTGAGTGAACTAGAGCTGCAGCTGGAGGCAGCAGAGTGTCTGCTCATTGCCATGAGTCGGAAGGTGAGTCACATGGACATTGTGTTTGAAAACCTTTAATAGATGTAAAGTGATGATTTTGTTTATACTTGTCAAATAATTGGTGCCATATGAAGAATTACCAAAGGAAGTACAGCAAATTAAAGTGCATTTAATTACAGTTATGTTTTCCAACAGTTATGAAAACCACACAATCCAGACCAAAAAACTACTGTGGTGAATGTGGTTTATTCATTTACCTAGATCAGGCCTATTCAGTTAGCGGCCCGCAGGCCACATGCAGCCCAAAACCAACCTCCGAGTGGCCCGCGGGCCCAGGCCATGCGAAGGAAATATAAATTTAAGAAAAAAAATATGAAGGTATGACGGTTCGCAAGTGCGCACGCAAACAATGCACGTGACCGTCATCCACGTGGAGTTCAGAAGCACCCCGCCCACGTGAGCGTTCAGCTGGATTCCAGTTGGCAGGCCAGGCAGAGCGTCTCGCTAGCGTTGCTGTCCTAGAGAAGTATGAGCTTATTAAAGTACTTTAAACACAGAAAAAAGCACAAGAGGTATGTAAGCAGTGGAGGCATTTATTGTGGTTTTAACCAGCTGGTAACGGGAACAATAAGAGTTGCTGAGCAAACAGGTGTGGGTTAGACTTCGTATGCAAGGAAAGAGGCAAGAGTGACTGAATCGCTGAGGATTTACTTCACAAGCTATTACAATAATTTATGTTCATTATTATGTACCTGGCAAGTTAAGATGACCGAAATTCACAAAGTCAGTGACTTTAATCCGTCAGCAGCCTTCAGACAAACTAAACGTGCCAACATTTGGATTTCAAAATAAGGGAGGTTTTTCCTGCTGTCTGGTTGGTGAGGAGATTTCTAAAAAAAAAAAAATTTTATAAATATATAGAAATATTATAACAGAAATAATCTTTGGTAATTTAAGTTAATTTATTTCATTAATTGTAATTTTATACAGTGGTGTGAAAAAGTGTTTGCCCCCTTCCTGATTTCTCATTTTTTTGTATATTTGTCACGCTTAAATGTTTCAGATCATCAAACAAATTTAAATATTAGACAAAGATAACACAAGTTAACACAGAATGCAGTTTTTAAATGAAGATGTTTATTATTAAGGGGAAAAATATCCAAAACTACATGACCCTGTGTGAAAAAGTGATTGCCCCCTAAACCTAATAACTGGTTGGGCCATCCTTAGCAGCAACAACTGCAATCAAGCGTTTGCGATAACTGGCAATGAGTCTTTTACAGCGCTGTGGAGGAATTCTGGCCCACTCATCTTTGCAGGATTGTTGTAATTCAGCCACATTGGAGGGTTTTCGAGCATGAACCGCCTTTTTAAGGTTATGCCACAGCATCTCAATCAGATTCAGGTCAGAACTTTGACTAGGCCACTCCAAAGTCTTCATTTTGATTTTCTAAAGCCATTCAGAGGTGGACTTGCTGGTGTGTTTTGGACCATTATCCTGCTGCAGAACCCAAGTGTGCTTCAGCTTGAGGTCACAAACAGATGGCCAGACATTCTCCTTCAGGATTTTTTAGTAGACAGCAGAATCAATGGTTTCATTTACCACAGCAAATCTTCCAGGTCATGAAGCAGCAAAACGGCCCCAGACCATCACACTACCACCATCATATTTTATTGTTGGTACGATGTTCCTTTTCTGAAATGCTGTTACTTTTACGCCGGATGTAATGGGACACACACCTTCCAAAAAGTTCAACTTCTGTCTCGTCAGTCCACAGAGTATTTTCCCAAAAGTCTTGAGGATCATCAAGATGCTTTCTTGCAAAACTGAGACGAGCCTGTATGTTCTTTTTGCTCAGCAGTGGTTTTTGTCTTGGAACTCTGCCATGCAGGCCATTTTTGCCCAGCCTCTTTCTTATGGTGGAGTCATGAACACTGACCTTAACTGAGGCAAGTGAGGCCTGCAGTTCTTTGGATGTTGTTGTGGGGTCTTTTGTGACCTCTTGGATGAGTCGTCGCTGCACTCTTGGAGTAATTTTGGTCGGCCGGCCACTCCTGGGGAGGTTCACCACTGTTCCATGTTTTCACCATTTGTGGATAATGGCTCTCGCTGTGGCTTGCTGGAGTCCCAAAGCTTTAGAAATGGTTTTATAACCTTTTTCAGACTGATAGATCTCAATTACTTTTTCTCATTTGTTCCTGAATTTCTTAGAATCGCAGCATGATGTCTAGCTTTTGAGGATCTTTTGGTCTAAATCAAATCAAATCAAACTTTGTCATATTGCTGTACATACAACTGTAGTGCAGGCGAGATGAAATTGCGTTTCTTTCGGCATCCATATAAATAGAAGCAGCATGATTTAAGACACACTCCCACATAGCTTCACCCCCCATCCATTCACACTACTTCACTTTGTCAGGCAGGTCCTGTTGAAGTGATTTCTTGATTGAGAACAGGTGTGGCAGTAATCAGGCCTGGATGTGGCTAGAGAAATTGAACTCGGCTTTAGAAATCCTGAGGAAATCCTTGGATCAGGTAGTTAGATGGTCCAGTCGTTTGCTTGGTGAGCCACAGCTGAGCCTGACATCCCTGTACACCAGACAAGTACAGAGGATGGCTACCTCCATTTTAAATGATGACTCCCACCCTTTGCACTGCCACTTTCAGCTTCTTCCCTCAAGACGGAGGTTTGCTGTCCCAAAAAGTAGAACCCAGCGCTACAAAAACAGCTTTGTCCCTGCTGCTGTCAAAGAGTTGAACAAGCTGTAAAAATATATTGCACATAATTTAGGTACCTATTTATTAAATCCATTTTATATTTACTTATTTTTGTAGGATGTCACTTGGGTTCTAAATATTTTATTGGGTTTTAGACCTTTGAGTTTTTAACCTCTTTGAATAGTTTTTAACTTTTAATATGACCCTTCTCTCTTACCTCTGGTTTTTCTCCCATCTCTTTGTCTTTTTATACCCTGATTGATGGAGCCTTGAGTGTTTTTATCATGTTTATAGTCAGCTTCATATGTGCCTGTGTTTCTGTCTATGTTGAATGTAATTTGTGGCTTGTATATATGGATGTCACCAGGCTGCAAAGCAAATCTACCTACGGGTACAAATAAAGTAACCTGAACCTGAGAAATGGCTTTATAATCTTATTCAGACTGATAGATCTCAGTTACTTTTTCTCATTTTTTTTCACCTTTATTTAACTAGGTAAGATCCCACTGAGATTAAAAACCTCTTTTCCAAGGGAGACCTGGACAAGAATAGCAGCATCACATGAGAACACAAGGTTACACAGTTAAAACAACAAACAAAATAATAAAAAACCATGACAAGGTATAATAATTACATAGTGCAAGTGGATTATTAAAAACAAGTACAAATAATGGAATCAACCTCAAATACTTTCAAATTGGATTTAAATGCAGTCAGTGCACTCATTTGTTCCTGAATTTCTTTGGATCATAGCATGATGTCTAGCTTTTGAGGGTCTTTTGATCTACTTCATTTTGTCAGGCAGGTCCTATTTAAGTGATTTCTTGATTGAGAACAGGTGGCAGTAATCAGGCCTGGGTGTGGCTAGAGAAATTGAACTCAGCTTTCCAAAGATGTGATAAACCGCAGTTAATTTATGTTTTAATGGGGGGCAATCACTTTTTCCACACACGGCCATGTAGGTTTGGATTTTTTTTTTTTTTACCCTTAATAATAAATACCATTTAAAAACAGCATTTTGTGTTTACTTGTGTTATCTTTGTCTAATATTTAAATTTGTTTGATCTGAAACATTTAAGTGTGACGAACATACAAAAAAATGAGAAATCAGGAAGGAGGCAAACACTTTTTCACACCACTGTAAATATTTTTTCTTTGAAATCAGAGTTAAATTATTGTTCTGTTCTGGCTTTGCAAAATTATGGTCAAAAGTGTAAATTGTATAAGGAAAAAAAAGTCAGTTTTACTACAATCTGTTTTAAATTTATAAAAAGAACCCCAGTAATTTTATTTGAAAAATAGATTAAAAAAAAGCCATAAAATAATCCACAAATTTATACTAAAGTCTCAAATGTACAAGAAAAGTCAATTTTACAAGAGAAAATTACAAAGTTGAGGAAAATGGTTTCAAATTTAGATAAATTTACAGAGAAAAGAAGAAAACTGTAAAAAAAATTGTCATAAATTTTGGAGAAAAGCCTCAAACCTTCAAGACTGAAGTCATTACTCAAGCTTTGAAGTGGGTGCTCTTTGCATGCTTAAAGTGTACCTGTGGTGGTCGTGCAAAAAAAGATATTATATGGAGCCCCTGGCTCACTTTCTAGTTCAATTTCAAGGTAAAATTCAAGTTTAAGGCAATTTGATATAAATCCATTGCTGATCTGCTGGTTCAGCTATGTCAGCAAAACATGGGTACAGCCATACTAGCGGCTACAGGGACTTCCAGGACGCTTCCTGTGATGTAATTTCGTTGACACCGCGATCTGGATCACTATTGGCTGAGCCTCGAGTACCCGGATGTGGAGCATGCAGAACTAAAACGAGTAGAAAATAAATAAATAAATGTTTAAATTCAGCGAGCCGTCTTTTCTGATCTCAGCTCGTACAAGGACGATGTTTATAAAACTGCGATCTGAGTATCTGAGTACCCGGATGTGCAGCGGCTTCCGGGATATTCAAATTCAAACGTTTATTTCAAACTCAGGGTTCATATTAAATGCAGAACTAAAACGAGTAGAAAATAAATAAATAAATGTTTAAATTCAGCGAGCCGTCTTTTCTGATCTCAGCTCGTACAAGGACGATGTTTATAAAACTGCGATCTGAGTACCCGGATGTGCAGCGGCTTGGGGATATTATACAGAGCAGCAGACACTCGGCGCTCTTGTAAAAACAAAAACATACAATGCGATATGGATATCGCAACATGGCGGAATGTAAAGCCTTTGGATGTCTGAATAATAAGCGAAAAAAACAAAGAGACTTTTTTTGTGTACCGAAACCCAGCTCACCTTGTCAGAAGATCGGAGCGGAAACAGGGCACAGACGAATAATTTCAGACGAAATTGCGTTGTGTTGTGAGGACCACTTCGTCACTTTAACCCTCAGAAGACCTTTCTGGCTCAAACCTGTAGCCATGTTGGACAAATTCTTCCTCAGAGTCCGACAATTCAGCCATAATAGAATAAAAACACTCACAACAGCACCCTAGTCTCTCATACAGGCGGAGCATTGACTGTTGAGTATCAACGAAGTGACGTCACATCCGCATGTGTCATGGCTGCGCCCACAGTTTTCATTGGCTGCCCATGGCCAAGGTCCTATTTGAATATACTGTATGTCTGGTGGTATATGGCTGGCAAAAATTATTTACCAAAATAAGAAATACTTTTTCATAATGTTTTCAAGTCAAATGCGTCTTCACGACCACCACAGGTACGCTTTAAGTCTACTAGAAATGTTTGGTTGACTGATATGAGTGTAATGGAATGTGTAGTTATAAAAGAGGTTCCTACTCACACATGTGGTGATTTAAAACAAAGCAAACCACAGTAGTAGCTGTTCAATGTTTGTTAATGTTATCAGTGTTTTCTTGGGGGGTTTGTGCACTGAAGTGTTTGACAGGTTTTTTTTTTTATTCAGCTAAATGCACTTTGTGATGTGCCAAGGTCAGTTATGACCAGAATATAATATATTTTTTTTCAAAAGGGAAACAAATGTTAATGCTACTAACAGTGCGCATTGAATTGTTATGCACTTTGAGAATGCCTGAATAAAATGTGACCAAAATGGTTATTTACAATTTTAATAATAAAAAGTAATTTTATTTTTTTCATTCTATTTATTTAATTGTTGTTCAAGAGGAAAAATATTTCTAAATTTCTAAATATTTCTACTACTTAAAGTTCTGCTCAACCCTAGCACTGTTATTGTGTTTTTTATGCACTTTTTTTTTTTTTTTTTTAATTTAAGTTTTTGTAAAGGGTATACAGGTCATTACAGCATTGCATTGTTTACATTTTCATCACATGTTCCCTTATTTTTTGCTATTTGACAACATTGGAAGAATAATTATTACAACACCCCTTTTTTTTAAAGTGAAAGAAAAAGTGAAATTAAAGAGAATAAAAAAACAAACAAACAAAACAAAAGAGCAAAAAACAAACAAACAGAAAAATAAAAACAAGTAATTAAAAATAAAAGAGCATCTGAGTAGCATTGGAACAAAGAGAGGTGCCATTATTAAAATGGTATTTGTCAAAGATTATATCTAATGGAAGACACATATGAGATCCAGGGTTGCCAAAAGTTCAAGAACCCATCCATGTCCTGTCTCAGTGCGAATGTCAACTTTTCCATCGAGTAAATGTCTTGGATCACGTTAATCCAATTTTCAGGTGTAGGACAGTCCTTCAACATCCATTTTTTAGTTAGGGCTTTTTTACTTGCCAATATTAAAACAGTGAATAAGTATTTTTCTCCTCGTCTTTCCAGAGAGTCCGGTAGTAAACCCAAATACAAAGTTACAAACGAAAAGGGAACTGTTATTTTGAATATTTTCCCCAATATTGTCTGTACATTGGTCCAATATTGGTGGATAACTGGGCATGACCAAAACACATGAAAATGATTTGCAGACTTTTCACCACACAAGCGCCAACAGTTCAACCCCTTATGGGTAAATTTGTTTTGTGCAGATGTTCTGAAAAATCTTACCAAATTTTTCCATCCAAATTCTCTCCACTGCAGGGATGAGGTACTTTTCCATTGCTGTTTATTTAGCTTTTCCCATATTTCCAGTTGTAAATTGAAATTCCCCTCTTTTTCCCATCTCTCTTTTATATATGATGTGTTGTCTCCTTTTAAGTCTTGAAGACCTTGGTATATTTTAGAGATGTATCTGATCCCTGGGATCCCTTTATATGCCATTAAGAAGACCTTCAGAACACCTGACTGGGCCCTTTCCAAATCCTCCTTTTTAAGTATATTGTTTATGTGGTGTCTAAGCTGAAAGAACCTGTAAAGGGCTTGATTTATTAGACCTTGTTTTTTCAAATCTTCAAAACTTCTTAAAGTTTGCCCCTTAAAAAAATCGTAATATTTTATCAGCCTGTTCTCTTTCCACTCTTTAAATCTAGTGTCTGTTTTATTGGGGGTAAAGTCTTGATCTTAGGCAATCCATTTCGGAAGTCGATAGGGCTCTTTAGCTTGATTCTCTCTGACTATCTTAAACCAAATTTTTAGCGGGGTCTCTATCCACGGGTTAGTGTTATTCAAGAGTTTAGGTAAGGCATTGTTCCCTATTATCGCCTGTAGGGGGATGTCACTTGTTATTTGGCATTCGATCTCCTTCCATTGTGCAGTGTAGACTGGGCTACATATCTCTATTAAAGTTTTAATTTGTGTAGCTTTAAAATAGTCCCTGATATTTGGCAGCGTGAGCCCACCTTTGTCTTTGTTTAGCTGTAAGGTTCTATATCTGATTCTAGGTTTCTTGCCCTGCCATATGAATCTTGAGATCCTTCTGTCCAGCTCCTGCCATGTTTTTTTTGGGAGGTTCTACCGGTATTGTTTGGAAAAGGTATAGAAGACGTGGAAGTATATTCATTTTGACTGCTTCAATTCTTTGTGCAGTACCTAAGAATGGTATCATATTCCATCTTGCTAGGTCAGATTTTATTTTTGTCACCAGTGGATCATAGTTTAGTGTTATAATTTTGTTGAGTTGTTTCGGGATATTGACCCCCAGATATTGCATAGATTCCAACTCCCAGTTAGTTTTGAGTTCACTTAGTGAATAATGATTTGGGTCATAGTTGAATGTTAAAACTTGGGTTTTATGCATGTTTAATTTGTACCCCGATAAATCTCCATAGTCTGAAAAAACTGAGATTAGTTCTGGTAAAGAAGTGTCTGGCTGCCCTAGGTATATTAAAATGTCATCAGCAAAGAGTGCTATTTTATGTTCCTTCTGACCAAGTGTAATACCTTGAATTTCTTGATTTTGTCTTATCCATTGGCTCAGAGGTTCTATGAAGATTGCAAAGAGCAGTGGAGACAGGGGGCAGCCTTGACGACATCCTCTTTCCAGCTCAAAAGATGATGATAAATTACCGTTAATCCTTATTTTAGCTGTTGGTTTTTTATATAATGCCTGTATAGTTCTAATGAAGTTGTTATGAAAATTGAAACTGGATAAGATTCTATATAGGAAAGACCAGTCAACCGAATCGAATGCTTTTTCAGCGTCTAGTCCCAATATGACTGCATTGAAGTTATATTTTTTTACATGATGAATTATGTGTAAAGTGCGTCGAATGTTGTCTTGTCTGTCTTTGTCTTATAAAACCTGTTTGGTCTAAGTGAATTAAGTCTGTCAGTATGTTTTCTAACCTTTTGGCAAGGATAATGGTAAAAAGCTTATAGTCCTGATTTAATACACTGATTGGTCTGTAGTTGGAGCACTCTAGTTTATCCTTTTCAGGTTTAGGTAGAACTGCAATGACCCCTTCTCTCCAGGAGGGGGGATTTCCCCTGTGTGGAGGACATAGTTAAATGTTTTCAGGAGGAGAGGAGATAGTTGCTGTTTAAAGGTTTTGTACCATTCTGCTGTATAGCCATCTGCTCCTGGGGATTTGTTAGCTTAAAGTTTCATAATTGCTTTTTCCAATTCTTTAGGTTGTATTTCTGACAGTAGTGTTTTATTTTGTGATTCCGTAAGTTGGGGAAGGTTTAATGTGTTTAGGAATGTCTCGGATGCGTTTTTATGTTTTTTGTGGGCGTATAAGTTCTTATAGTAATTCTCGAAGCTTTTAATAATATCCTGAATTCTGAATTTTATTTCCTTTGATACTGGGTCTCTGATTTTGTAGATTGCTCTTTCTGTTTGTTGTTTCCTCAATTTATAGGCTAGTAATTTTGCCGATTTACTGCCTGCTTCATAGTGTTTTTGTTTCAGAAATGTAAGTTTCTTCTGGATTTCTATTGTGTAGATCTCATTTATTTGATTTTTAATTTCTTTAATCTTGAGCGAGCCATTAGAATGAGTGTTGTCTTTGTGTTCTTTTTCTAGGTTCTTGAGTTCTGACTCTAGTGTGATTAGTTTTTCTTGTCTCAGTTTCTTTTGGGTTGCCAGTTTTGCAATAATTTTTCCCCTTATTACAGCTTTGCACGCATCCCAGTATTAAAGGGGATACTTCTCCATTATCGTTTTCTTCCAAATATCTGAGAATATCTGATTCCAATTCATCTTTCAGTGGTCCTTTCAGGACATTTGAATTCAACCTCCAGGAAAATGTATTATTTGTGTATTTTTGGATGTTTAAGTCCATATAGATCGGACTGTTGACTGTTGACTGTTGTCAGAGAGATCCATCAGTCCTATGTTACATGTTTTTACTCTTCCAATGTCTCTATTAAACATAAAAAAGTAATCAATCCTTGAGTAAGATGAATGTGGCGTTGAATAAAAAGTATAATCTTTTACATTGGGGTTGAATTCCCTCCATATGTCACAGATTCCCATTTCTTTTAATAGCATCCGAGTTTTCCTACTTTGAGTGTTATTTTGATGTGAAGAATTACCTGTTGCATCCCAGTATGGATTCAGTCTTAGATTGAAGTCTCCACCACATATCACTAAATTTTGGGCTTTAGTTATCATTAGGTCGAATACATTTTTATAAAATTTCCATTTAGCCCCTGGTGGTGCATATACATTCAGCAGGGTGATATCTTCTCCCTCTAGCCGCCCAATTACCAAACTGTACCTCCCTTCTTTATCTTTGTATTCTGATTTTTTTTCAAATGTAATTTTGGTTGATATCAATGTCGCTACTCCCCTCCTCCTCCCTGACTTATATGAAGATGAAGAGATCATTTTAAACCCTTGTCTATTGAGTTTAGTGTGTTCCACGTCTGTTAGGTGGGTTTCTTGTAAAAATATTATTTCTGCTTTGTCTTTTTTCATTTTACGTAGAATCTTGGATCTTTTAACTGGATTCAGGATCCCTTTTACATTATATGAGGCTGTTTTGGTTACACCCTGTTTCTCCATTGTATTTTCTTATTTAGTATAACAGTGTGGTGGCCCTCTTTTTTGCTACTCAGAAACTGAAAGAACATTAAGAACATAAAAAACATTAAGAACATAGTGTACGAAACTTTTAAAACAAAAAACTGTCAAAAAAACTTCCTGAGCTGGTGTCTCTTTAAAGACCCTGTAAGAGCCCTGATGGAGTGTAGGCTCTGAGGGAAATTCCTCAAACTCTGTTACGTGTTGAGGGCCCTCTCTTACCCTGTAAGTTGTCCCATGTTTTTAACGTGAATTTCAGATCCCAATCCGAATTTGTAATGATTTTTTTTTTTTTTTTAATGCCTATACCCTATGAGATTGTGTGCACCCTCCCACCCCCATCACAGCAAACATTCACTCTAATACAGTATTTGTTAGTGTAGGGAGAACATGTGGGTCATTGTTACATTTCTATTTTAACAAGATTTTTTTTTTCCTTTAAATTAAGAAGACATTTGTTTCTAATGCTATAACTGCTCCATGAAAGGTTTTACCACATGCTGATTCTGCATCTCCTTTAATGTTTGTTACCTTGTAGGAGGGGGGATGGAAGTGCAGAATGACTGAAAAGAAAAAAACCCAAAAAGGTCGCTCTTCCTTCCTGGAACTGGAAAGCTTATCTTTGTAGCTCTGGGGCTGGGTTTCCCGCTGCTGGCCCGTGGATTTTGAAGGTCTCTGAGTGGACCACGTTTGAGCCCTGATCCTCTCGCTCAGATCCGCTGCGGGTTTAAACACCGATACTGGGAGCCCTCTTCTCGCCATGTCAATTGTTGCTTCTTCCGCTGAATTATAGAGACATGACTCTTCACCGTAAAAGACCCTTAACTTCGCAGGAAATGGCGTCTGAAAGCGTCGATTCTGTTCCCGTAGAACCTTTCTGGCGTCGTTATATTCCCGTTGCTTTTTAAGAACCTCCGGGGCGTAATCATGCTCCACGAAGACTTTTCTCTCTTGATGCATAAATCCTTTTTTCTGCCAAGCCCGTCTTACAACCTCTTGTTTTATTTTGAAATCGGAGAATCTTACCACCACCGAACGTGGGGGCGCTTCTGCCGCTGGCTTTGCGGCTAATGTATGATGGGCCTTTTCTATCTTCAAATCGGTGGTTTGTGGAATATCCAACTTCTCTCTCAATAAGGATTCCACGCATTCCGCCATTGTGTTGAAACTATCTTCAGCTCCTTCTTTCAGACCGTGAATTCTGATGTTGTCCCGTCTCTGTCTTCCTTCTTGGTCGGTTAGCTTAGCCTCCAGCCTTGACTGTTTTTTGTGTAAATCCAGCATAGAATCTTCAAGCACTTTTATTCTTTCTTCGGCTTCCAAGATTCGGTTTTCAGCCTGGTCCATTCTGCTGTTCGTCCTTTTTAATTCCTCTCTGAATTCATGAAATTCGGCCCGAAATCGTCGTAATTCATCAAATAGCGATTTCAAGCTAACCTTCTTGTTAGCTAGGTCCAGCTCCTCGTCTTCTGAACGGAGGTCCTCCGGTTCAGATTCTGCGGCCGCTGCGCGTCCTGACCTGGGTCAGTTTCTTCTGTTTTTGGTTAGGCATGGTGTTTTTGTCTTTTGATTTTTATTCTTCCAAAAATCCGTTAAGTCTGATTTTGAAGATGTTTTCCTTGGATTGGGTCTGGGAGCTTCAGCGTTAAGTTGCTATCACCATGGCGTCCAGACCGGAAGTCCCATAAAACCCAAGTTTTAACATACAACTATGACCCAAATCAATATTTACTAAGCAAACTCAAAACTAACTGGGAGATGGAATCTATGAAATATCTGGGGGTCAATATCCCGAAACAACTCAACAAAATTATAACACTAAACTATGATCCACTGGTGGCAAAAATAAAATCTGATCTAGCAAGATGGAATATGATACCATTCTTGGGTACTGCACAAAGAATTGAAGCAGTCAAAATGAATATACTTCCACGTCTTCTATACCTTTTCCAAACAATACCGGTAGAACCTCCAAAAAAAACATGGCAAGAACTGGACAGAAGGATCTCAAGATTCATATGGCAGGGCAAGAGACCTAGAATCAGATATAGAACCCTACAGCTAAACAAAGACAAAGGTGGGCTTGCGCTGCCAAATATCAGGGACTATTTTAAAGCCGCACAAATTAAAACTTTAGTAGAGATATGTAACCCAGTCTACACTGCACAATGGAAGGAGATGGAATGCCAAATAACAAGTGACATCCCCCTACAGGCGATACTAAACTTTTGAATAACACTAACCCGTGGATAGAGACCCCGCTAAAAATTTGGTTTAAGATAGTCAGAGAGAATCAAACTAAAGAATCCTATCGATTACTGCAGTGGATTGTCTATGATCAAGATACTCCTAATAAAACAGACACTAGATTTAAAAAGTGGAAAGAGAACTCGCTGATAAAATATTACGATTTTTTTAAGGGGCAAATTTTAAGAAGTTTTGAAGATTTGAAAAAACAAGGTCTAATAAATCAAGACCTTTACAGGTTCTTTCAGCTTAGACACCACATAAACAAAATACTTAAAAAGGAGGATTTGGAAAGGGCCCAGTCAGGTGTTCTGAAGGTCTTCTTAATGGCATATAAAGGGATCCCAGGGATCAGATACATTTCTAAAATATACCAAGGTCTTCAAGACTTAAAAGGAGACAACACATCATATATAAAAGAGAGATGGGAAAAAGAGGGGAATTTCACTTTACAACTGGAAATATGGGAAAAGCTAAATAAACAACAATGGAAAAGTACTTCATCCCTGCAGTGGAGAGAATGTGGATGGAAAAATTTGGTAGGATTTTTCAGAACACCTGCACAAAACAAATTTACTCGTAAGGGGTTGAATTATTGGCGCTTGTGTGGTGAAGAGACTGCAAATCATTTTCATGTGTTTTGGTCATGCCCAGTTATCCACCAATATTGGACCAATGTACAGACAATATTGGGGGAAATATTCAGAATAACAGTCCCCTTTTCTTTTGTAACTTTGTATTTCGGTTTACTACCGGATTCACTGGAAAGATGAGGAGAAAAATACTTATTCACTGTTTTAATACTGGCAAGTAAAAAAGCTCTAACTAAAAAATGGATGTTGAAGGATTGTCCTACACCTGAAGATTGCATTAACGTGATTCAAGACATTTACTCGATGGAAAAGCTGACATTGGCACTGAGACAGGACATGGATAGGTTCTTGAACTTTTGGCAACCCTGGAACGCATATGTGTCTTCCATCAGATCTAATCTTTGACAAATACCATTTCAATAATGGCACCTCTCTTTGTTCCAACGCTACTCGGATGCTCTTTTATTTTTATTTATTTATTTTTATTATTATTATTATTATTTTTTTGCTCTTTTGTTTTTTCTTGCTTTGTTTTTTTGTTTTTTTTGTTCTTTCTTTAATTTCTCTTTTTCTTTCACTTAACCCCTTGCACTCCGGTCAGTTTTCCTAAAAACGCCAAAAAATAAAGTGCCCAAAGTAAATCGAAAGCTGTTCTTCAACCCTTTGCAGCATCTTCATGGGGTTGGTCTCATTTAAAAGAAAACACTTTGAATTTTTTGGCTAAACAGTCATAATCTCTCTAAGTGCTCCGGCCACTGAGTTACAGTCATCTAAACATAGTGAACTTGAAGAAAATAAATTTGGCCTGGGTGTTTTTTTGGATACAAATGCTTGCAAATAACACACAGCTTCAAATCCGGGCTGGAAAATGCAACAGAAATGTAGAACCAAGTGTTATCCAGCTGAGGTCCAAATTTTGTAACAATACCACAAAAAATGAATATATTACACAGCTTTATACTCAGGTACTTCCCAGGCGTTTTGGAACTGTGCCAAATTGTGCCAAATGGCACAGTTTGGAAAAACGTCTGTAACTTTTGAATGATTCAATGTAGAAGCTTCATTTTGGGCTCTAATGAAAGGTCACACTCAGGGCTGTCTGTGTGTGTGTGTGTGTGTTTGTGGGAGGGGGGGGTTGTCCCCCCCCCACTCGCTACAGAGGACGGCCATCGCTACATGACGGAATAGACTCATATGGCTATGTGGCGACTGCTGCGCAGTCACCGCGGCCCCCCCCCCCCCCGCTACAGAAGAGGAGCGGGGGGGGCGTTCACGGTCCGGATACGGCGAATTAACCATTTATCGCGGCGCACGCACTTCGTACTTCGTGCGCCGCACAGCTGTAATTTACCGATCGGTCAAAAGTCATTTTGGATTACAATTTTCAGGGATAAATAATAATTTAGCTTATAACACCTTACCTCTTCACAGCAGCAGAGTCCTGGCGAACTTCTCTTCCTTACTGTTAGACGAACGCGACGCTGGTCCGCTCGTGGTTCTGGTCTCGCGACCCGATCAAAACATAATTCCATTATTGCGGTTTTGTGCTTCCATGATTGCGGTTTTTGGCGAACGATTTTTCAAAACAAATAACAGTAGTAATTAAAAAAAGACTGGCGAAGGCGTGTGTGTCACTCAGCCTCCGTCGGTCTATGACCATGGAAGAAATCATAATGTCTACTCTGCTGGAACCAAAACAAAATAAGCACCGCCTGTGGCCGAACATGCCGATCCGCGAATGGCACTCCCTGTCACACAGGTTGCATTTGTGGATGGTCTCCGTGCTGCTGGGTCTGTGGGGTTCTTCTTGCGAGTCCTTTTTTGATCCGCTGCAGCAGCCAGTCTTCACCCAGCCTTAAAAAAACAGCTCGCGAACTTCTCTGCTTCAGTTGGCTCACTGCATTCACAGAGTTGGGAGGCGGGTCCTTCTGGCTAGGTTTTCATTCATTGGTTCTTCAAGGTTTCAGAAACCCAATTCAAGGCTCTTACTAGTCAAATGAGAGGTCAATCAGATGAACTAATCTGTTCGCGGCTGCGTCTGCAGCTTTTATTTTCAGTGCCCGCTTGGATGCCGTACACCACCTACATCACAATCTCCATCAGGATCTCCATCATGCGTCCGAGAGCGCATGAGGGCGCTTTCGGACGCAGAGACTTGCCCGTCCGTGGTACAGCGAAGCGCAAGAGGTTAAAAAAAAAAAAGGGTGTTGTAATAATTATTCTTCCAATGTTGTCAAAAAAAAAAAAAAAAAAAGGGAACGTGATGAAAATGTAAACAATGCAATGCTGTAATGACATGTATACCCTTTACAAAAACTTAAATAAAAAAAAAAGAAAAATATGTGAAGCAATGACTTTCCGCAAGCGCACACACAAACAATGCGTGTGGCCGTCATCCACGTGGCGTTTAGAAGCGCCCCGCCCACCCGAGTTTTCCAGTCAGTCAGCAAGCAGTGTCTCGCTAAGTGCGACTGTCCGACAGAAACACGAGTTTGTTAAAGTACTTTAAACATGGAAAAAAAATCAGAAGTGGTATGTAAGCACTGGAGGCATTTATCATGGTTTTAATCCCCTGGAAGTGGGAGCAATAATGGACGAGTCGCTTAGCTAAGAGATGTGGTTAGAATTCATACTCAGCTGGCTTCATATGAAGGGAAAGGCAAGGGGGACTGATGAATTGCTGAGGATATATTTCACCAGTCACTACAATACTAAGTTATGCTCTGTAGGAATTGCAGGAATGAAGAGACTGGCAATTTCTCTTTTTTTTTTTTTGCATGAGCAGGCATGCCGTTTTTATTCTCCAGTAGCAGTGGCAAAAAGCAACAGCTAAAAACGCTAGCTCTCTTCACTCTAAACTGTGGTCCTTCAGCGGCTGCCTAGAGAGGTGCCCGATGAGAAAGCCTGAGAGCACAACTATAACTGCCTAAACAGATCATTCTGTACATGAACACATATTGTGGTGAATTATGTCTTTAGAGTCCACTACAGTTCCCTATTATTTACCTGGCAGGTTAAGATGACCGAAATTCACGAAGTCAGTGACTTTAATCCGTCAGCAGCCTTCAGACAAACTAAACGGACCAACATTTGTTTTCAAAATAAGTGAGGTTTTTCCTGCTGTCTGGGTGGTGAGGAGATTTCTAAAAGAAAACAAACTATAAATATAAAGAAATATTATAACAGAAATAATGGCATCCTTGGTCATTTAAGTTAATTTATTTCATTAAATACAATTTTATTAATATTTTTTCTTTGTAATCAGAGTTAAATTATTGTTTTGTTATGACTGCAAAATTATGGTTAAAAAATGTAAATTGTTATAAGGAAAAAGTTAATTTTTTTTTTTACCACAGTCTGTTTCAAATTTATCTAAAAAAAAAACAGACAAAAATTAGTCATAAAATAATCCACAAATTTCTAATAAAGTTTCAAATGTTCAAAAGTCAATTTTACAAGAGGAAATTACAAATTTGAGGAACATGGTTTCAACTTTAGATTTACAGAGAAAAGTAGAAAACTATAAGAAAATTGTTATAAATTTTTGAGAAAAACCTCAAACCTTCAAGACTGAAGTCATTACTCAAGTTTTTAAGTGGGTGCTCTTTGTACCCTTAACTCAACTAGAAATTTTTGGTTGTCTACTTTTAATTATTAATTTCAAAGCACTGCTTTTACATGAGTAGAATTTCTGGTTACTATACCCACCTGATCATATAATTTAAGTATGCTTGAGTACATTGCTATTATGAATGTTTCTTTCCCTTCCCTACTCTCTCAATGGAAAAAAAGAAACACTAGAATAAAAATACAAAAAATACACATTTTTGTCATTTATGTAAACCATGACAAAAAAATGCTGCAGGACAAAACATGACACTTGATATTTTCTAACTTGTTTGTATACCACCATAGACAGAGAGAGAACCTGAATTAGACAGAGCTCAGAGAGGGCAAGATGAGACAGAAGAGAGGAGCCAAGGAGAGGGAAGTGTTCAGGCAGAGGAAGGAGAGAATGATAACACCACTAAAAAGTCTAAACACAGGATGTCTGGGTGGGACCCCAACTGGCCCAATATTCAAACCTCAGTTGTATAATACTTCAAATGGTAAGTTCCACATGTAATGTTACTGTGTAAAATTTTAAAAAGAAATAAATAGTATAAAATTAACATATTCTGGTAATTTTACTGCGGGGGGGGGGGGTATGTTGCCACCACGCCAAGGTCTTTAAGCCAGAGGAAACGCTGAAATGCCATGTAACCCGGGTTATTAACTTGAGTAGTTTACCCTCCAATAATCCATTTATTTCGTGCATGTAAACACAACAACACTGATTATTACCATTATCAGTTTATTCCCGGTAATCAGTTTGTGACCATGTGACTGGGGTCATCGACCGGTTTATTCATGTACATCTATCTAAACATGGTCATTGTTTTAACCACTTAATCCTATTTAGATCTGGAGGGGCGAGAGCCTGTCCCAGCTTCTTTGCGCAGGTTTCAGGGTCCGCCCTATAAATGTACGGGGGGGTGGGGGGCAGAAAAGTTCATAGTGGTCATATTTGACCAAATGTGGTTTATTTTTCATCATAGTCTCCCCTTTGGCCCGCACACTTCTTCCATCGGTGTTGCAGTGCTTGGATCCCTGCGGTTGAAAAATAAACCACATTTGGTCAGTATGACCACTATGAACTTTTCAGCCCCTCCCCCCTTGTTTATTACAGTGTTAAATAACATTCAACTACTTACCAAATAATTGTGATTATAGCTGCTACCATGTATGATTTGACATTTCTTTTGTGTGAGATGAAATAGAGATGTTATTCCACATTAACTCAAAACAAATAGCTCCCCCATTTGGCCATTTCTGGTGCATTTTTTAGCTCAGTACCACTGAAGTAACAGATAACAAAAGCCTAGTTTTGCCGTTTTCTGACAATCTTTTTTCTTTACCGACCAATGCTGATTTTATTGTTTTTACTTGGAATATGTTTATAACCTTCAAAATATGATTTTTTTTTAAAGTGTTTGCAGTGATTTAAAAAGTTACAGATACAACATGTTAAAGGGGTCATTAACTGAAAAATGGTGTGTTTGTAGGTTTTAATTGTCTGAAATGTGTCTGTTGGTCACGTAATTGTCAAATAAAATTTCAAAACAGTCAGTTGTCTTAAAAAGAAAAAAAAAAAAACACAACACAGCCTTTATCTCATTTTTCTCTCCCAGAAATGCCAGAAACATTTTTGACCCTTCTGGGTAAATCGTATGTCAGGATTTGACAAAACCACCCCACCACCGTCCTTGAGACCCACCTACTGCTCTATTATTGGCCCACCTAGCTGTCTGTCATGTAGATGGAAGGCGTACTAAAGGTAGCCTATTAGCCCCCAAGCTAACACTGGTACACGGAGGCTCGAACCAAGCGTGGCTTATATTGCTATTTTCGTCAGATCTTAGTCACCCTAATAGCCATCCTTGTTACTATCTGGTTCACCAATCCACAGTTGACAATATACCTTGCGTTGTTCCGGCCCGTCTCCCAATAATTTTGCCATGATTTCACCGCAAATTGCCAGCACCAGTGCGCCGGTCGCTGCAACTGACCTGGCCAGGGATCCGAGGCTGCTAGCTCTCACGGACAGCTCCCCCACTGTCTTCCAGGGCTCCACTGTCACAGGTAGCAGAGGGGAGCCACCTTATGACAGGGTGTTCCCCAGCTAGCTGTGGGAGCGAAGTGGAGTCCTGCAGAGCGGGACACTGCTCTTTGAGATCCTGTGGCTCAGCAGCTCGGCTCAGCCAGCAGCCTCAGGTCCTGGGCTAGGTTAGTTGCAGCAATCGGGGGGCCGCCCAGTGTGCGATGCTACCAGTTTGTTGTGGAATAACGGCAAAATTATTGGGAGATGGGCTAAAGTGACACAAGACACACCATCGACTGGATCAATGAACCAGCGCCGCTCTTTCAAGCTAGGAGGCTAAAAGCTAAAGGCTAGAAGGTAGTCAGCTAATGGCTAACTGACGTAAGAGGGAGGGCAGAGTTGAATAGGTGAAGGAGGTTTCTTAAAGTGATGGGCTTTAAAGCAGAGTGGTTCAAGAAAGCCAGGGAAAATACAAAACATTTGCTTCAATAATTAAAAAAAAAAAAAGAAAATGTGAACAAAATATGTCAAACATTTCGTTAAGATGTGTGAGCTGTTAAAATGTGGAAAAAGTGCAGTCAATAACGCCTTTAAGTCTAATAGAAAATTGTGGTATTATTGGGGTGGGGGGGCTGAAAAGTTCATAGTTGTCAAATTTGACCAAATGTGGTTTATTTTTCAACAGTCTCCCCTACGGTCCACACACTTCTTCTATCGGTGTTGCACCGCTTGGATCCATGTGGTTGAAAAGTAAACCTCAATTTGACCACTTTGAACTTTTCAGCCCCCTCCCCCGGTATACTATGAAATGTCTTAGTTTTCAACTTGGAGATCTGCCTTATTATTTAATTGGCAAACCATAGATCAGATATTATTTGCTTTAATACAGCTTTTTTTGTCTTTGTATTAAATGTAATGTAAAGTAATGCAATGTATACTATCCTGTTATTCTCCAATAGGGCAAACTGGAGGAGAGGAAACCTTTTATGCTGCTGTTTGGTGACGAGGCCATTGACTACATCCTTTTTGCAGCTCAGTGAGTGTCATTTTTTTTTTTTTCCACAATATCTTTATTGAACCTTTTTTTTTTTTTTAACAAACATGATACAAACAATCAAACACTAACACTAAAGTACTACAAAAAAAAAAAAATACCCTAAAAACACCAACAACCACCAACAAAATCAAGTCTTCAACAATGCTCCTCTGTTTAGTCTAGACAATCCAATACATTAGTATACATATTATGTTCACCAGTTTGGAATTTACAAGGTCCACACACATCATTCACCTTCTTCTTCAAGAGTTATGTTTAAATTTTTTACATAATCAATAAAAGGTCTCCATATATTCTCAAACACAATTTCCTTTGATTTCAGTATATATGTTATTCTTTCTAATGGAAGGTTTGTTAACATCTGTCTTAACCACTGAGTCACATCTGGTCTATGAGTCTTTTTCCATAATAGTGCAATACATTTTTTGGCATTAAGCAAACTGAGGTCTATGAATATTCTTTCACTTTTATTGAAATTATGCTTTTCTGGGTACAGACCCAACAAAAACAGTTTAGGATTCAATATGATTTGTTTTGAGATTATTTTTTCAATTGTTACCCTCACCTCCTCCCAAAACATTCTTATTAATCTACATTCCCATAAACAATGAAATAGGGTTCCTTTACTTTCCATGCATTTTGTGCATGTATCTGGTATATTTTTGTTATATCTATTTAACTCCTCCGGTGTAACATACATCCGCATTAACCATTTGAAATGTATCAATTTAAGGCGTGCATTTATTGATTTGGTTTGAGCTTCTGTACAAGCCAATTCCCATTGTTCCTCTGAAATTTCAATTTGCAGATCTTCTTTCCAGTAGTTTAATCTTTTCAGTGAATTTTCACTTGAAGATAGTGTCAATGAGTTATAAAACTCTGAAATAATACCCTTTCTTTTACTATCTTTCATCATCATTTTTTCCAAGGATGAATAAATAGGTCGAGTGAGAGCTTTATTTTGATTTGATCGAATAAAGTTTCTAAGTTGAAGATATTTAAAAAAATGTGTTCTATTGAGATTAAATTTGATCCTCAGCTCTTCAAAAGACATTATGTTGTCTGCACATGGCAAATATAAATCCTGAATCTTTTGTATCCCTTTTAAATTCCATACTTTAAATACAGCGTCCGCTCTCCCTGGTTTAAAATATTGATTACCCCATATTGGACTAAATTGTGACAATAACTGTGGTTCTTTTAAATAGTTTTTAGCTTCACACCATATTTTGATCATATGCTTTACAAATGGATTTTTAACTTGTTTTTGTAATTTTTTTGCCGAATCTGAGTATATGAATATGGGAAGAGGTAAAGGTAAATTGTATGATTCCATTTCAGTCCAGTGAGGGAGATCATTTGATGAAAAATAATATGTCATAGACCTCAGTTGTGCCGACCAATAATACAACATAAAATTTGGACATTTCAGACCTCCACGATCAAATGGTAAATATAATAAAGACAAACGTAATCTAGCCCTCCTGTTGTTCCATATAAATTCCACTAACTTTTTTTTTATTCTTGAGAATAGATCTAAAGGTGGTGATAAGGGAATGTATTGAAATAAATAAAATATTTTAGGTAAAATATTACTTTTAAGTATATTGATTCTCCCGATCATCGACATTGGTAGTGACATCCATCTCTGAGTTAACTCATTGATATCTGACATTAAGGCTTCATAGTTGACACTGGCGACTGATTCTAGCTTAGGCATAATTTGGATTCCTAAATATTTAAACTGATTTACAACATTGAATTGATTTACCTCAGGGGCTGGGTAATTTCTCTGGGTCTCATTTAGCATTAATATTGAAGATTTAGTTTTATTTATTTTATATCCTGATATTTCCCCAAAATTCTTTATTAAATTCAACAAGGTTGGAATTGATTTTTTTAGATTCGACATAAACAAAATTATATCATCGGCGTACAGGGAGATTTTATGTTCTGTTGGTCCAACTTTAATTCCATATATTTGTGAATGTAAACGTATCGCTATCGCTAAAGGTTCAATTGCCATAGTAAACAGTAAAGGTGAAAGTGGACAGCCTTGTCGACATCCTCTATTGATTTTTATTGGTTTTGAAATATTGTTATTTGTTAGGATTTCTGCTGTAGCATTATTGTATATTATTTGAACCCATTTTATGAAATTATTTCCAAGTCCAAACCTTTGTAGGACTTCAAAAAGAAAGGGCCATTCAACTCTATCAAAGGCCGTTTTCGGCGTCCAATGATAGGAGAGCTGTATCCGGTGCTTCTTTATTAAAATAAATAATATTAAATAGTCTTCTTACATTATGGAAGCCTTGTCTACCCTTTATAAAGCCATTCTGATCTCGATTAATAATATTTGGTAAAATTTCTTGTATTCGTCTTGCTAAAATTTTACAGATTATCTTAAGGTCGGCGTTTAATAGGCTTATTGGTCTCATATTTTCACATTTATTAGAGGGCTTACCTGGTTTTGGCAGCAGTATAATTAAGGCATTATTTATGTATGATGGTAAATTATTATTTTGAAATGCTTCTAAAACCATTTCCAAAAAAGGTTTTATTAATTTATTCTTAAATTTTTTATAAAGGTCAACTGGAAGACCATCTGGTCCTGCACTTTTTCCTGATTTCATATTATCAATGGCTAGCCCAACTTCTTCTTGACTAATTTTAGACTCCAATATCTCCCTGTTTTCATTTGGAATACACGGTATAGATAGTTCGTTCAAAAACCCATTTAGTTTTGTTAAATCAGGTTCATTTTTGGTATCATATAATTTTTCATAGTAATCTCTAAAGGCTCTATTAATTTCTAAAGGATCTATAACTACCTGTCCGTTACTTATAATACTGGTAATTGGTGTTTTAATTTCCAATTGTTTAATCTGCCATGCTAATAATTTTCCTGATTTTTCACCTTGTTCATAAAAAGATTGTTTCAATCTTAGAAGACTCGAGGCAGCTCTATTCGCTGATTTTTTGTCGTATTCAGCTCTCAAAATCAGTAATTCATTCTCCAACCTTGGGTCACTTCCTGCATACACTTTTTCCTGAAGACTTTTTATTTTATGTTCCAATTTAGCTCTCTCCTCTCGAGTCTTCTTAGATTTTGATCCTGTATAACTAATAATATGTCCCCTAATAAAAGCTTTGAAAGCCTCCCACTTTACACATGCTGATGTTTGTGTAGTATTGATGTCAAAGAACTCGTCTATCTGTTTTTCTATATACTTGACAAATTCCTCATCCTGAAGCCATTTATGCTGAAATTGCCATCTACCTGATTCCTTTGTCAATTTTTTATCTACATATATTAGACAACAGGGTGCATGATCAGAAATCACGATGTTATCATAAAAGCAGTTTTGAATCTTGGACCTTAATTCTGTGGAAATCAAAAAATAATCAATACGTGAGAATGTCTTGTAGGTACTGGAATAACAAGAATAGGCTTTAACTTGTGGTTTCATTTCTCTCCATATATCTAACAATCTCAATTCTTTCATAAAATGATTAATAGTCATCCTACATCCAATGTGCGTACAATCCAGTCCTGTTGATCTATCCACACCTGGATTCAATGTACAATTAAAATCCCCTGCTATTATATGTTGCCCTGTAAGTGATGATAAGATGAGAAATAAATTAGCAAAGAACTTCTGATCATCTATATTGGGACCATATAAGTTCACAAGATTTATATTTTCTAATAGCAAAGAACCTTGAATGATTACATATCTTCCAAATTTGTCTCCAATTACATTTTTCACCTGAAAAGGAACTGATTTATGTATGAGAGTCATAACTCCCCTGGCTCGGGATGAAAATGAAGAGGTGAATACACTTCCCTGCCATCTACTCCTAATTCTTTTAACATCCTCCTCTATCAGATGAGTTTCTTGTAAAAACACAATTCTTGAACCCATGTCCTTTATTTTATTCATAACTTGTTTAAGTTTTTTTAAATTTTGTAGACCTCTGCAATTCCATGAAGTTAAATTAAGATTAACACTTTGGTCCATGATCAATAGAGAGTTTAGGATTACCTTGCAGTGTAAACATGCTCATACAGAGAAGCAAAAACATGAGTGGTTGAACATTCATCCTACAAACTACACACAAACAAATTTCCCCTTCCCACACTTGTGGCAAACCCCCCAAAATCAAAAGAAAAATTCTGTCTCCCGATATAGCCATCGACCGTTCCACACCCACGGGGAACAGCCTAAGCCACTCCTTCTTCATCCTCCCAATCACCCTAACTCTACTGCTTTTAATGACGTAACATTAACTCTCCTCTGTAGTTTTCCAACTTAACTCCAAAATTTTTAACAACTTTGTACATCATAGTTTTGTTTTTTTTTTGTTTGTTTTGTTTTTTTTAATATATAATACAATCTATATTTTGTAAACTTACTATTTACTTCAAGTCAGTCAGATGCCTGTGCAAATGCTTAATTATTCTACCTTATATTTTGTTCATGCTTAGCTCCCACCAGTCTCTTCTTCTTCTTTGATCTTCTTGATGAACTCCTGCGCCTCCTCTGGGGTCTTGAAGATGTGGGTTCTGCCCTCATACGTGGTCAGCAGTCTCGCAGGATAGATTACACCATGACGAATCCCAAGGTTGCGCAGCTCCTTACGTATGGGATCAAACTGCTTCCTCAATTGCTGGATTCCTGTGGCCAAATCTGGGTAGAACCGCACCTGCTGGTCCTGGTGTTTAATCTCTCCTTTAGCACGTGCAGCGTTGAAGATCTTCATCCTGTCTCTGTTGCTAAGAAACTTCATAATTAAGGTCCTCGGCGGTCCCTTATCTCTCCGTGGGCCAATACGATGTGCTTTTTCCAGAACCACTGCTGATTGCAACTCCTCGCTGCCCAGCACCTCCGGAATCCACTTTTCCAGAAAGGAACATACGTCCCGACCTTCTGATTCCTCTGGAAGACCCACCAGCCTCAAATTATTCTGTCTCGACCGAGATTCCAAATCCAAAATATTATCTTCCAGAGATTTTTTTTTTTTTTCCAAAGTGCGCACCTTTAATTGAAGACGGGTGACGTCATCTTCAGCACTAGCGAGACGGAGCTCCATCTGCGCTGTTCGTTCTACACAGTCACCCAATTCCTTTCTTATTCCTTCCAACGCTGTCATAATCCCATCAAATCTAGAGGAAAAGTCCGCTCTCATTGAACTCATGGCAGCCATCAGCGCATCTGCGCCATTCCCCGCAAACATCGCACCGCCGCCAGCCTCCTCCGCCATATATGGAGTTTTGTTTGCTGCGTCACAGACCTGAAAGTCCGTTAATTTGGACTGTTTCGGCGGCTCGCTTTTTCCTTTTCCTGGTTTTCCAGCCTTAGGCTTCGCCGACATATCCTCGCCCAAATGCTGGGATACGTTCTGTCCCAAATGAGAGAGTTATTTGCCGATTTTTTTTCTCCAGGAGCAGAGCAGAGCGAGACACGTCCGTCCTACGTGGCAGCCATAACCGGAAGTCCGAGTGTCATTTTTACTCTTTCATTTCATCACCCCTTTGCTACCTTTCTAATGGCTTGTGAAAGCCGTATCCATTTTTTTTTAACAGAATTAACCACTAGATAAAGAATGCAAATAACAATCACAATAGAAATGGTAGTAAATATCTTTTTTTTTTTTTCATTTGACAACATTAGTTTGTGTCTGTTTGCAGGTCTGCAGATGGGCTGGCAATATGTAAAAAATCCCCTGATTCACAGTAAGTAATGTGGCCTGTACTACAGAACAAAGGCAGATGTGTGTTTTATAGAAGAGCTGGCAGTGACCTGGTCATTTGTGTAAACCTTTAGAGAGATGAAGGTGGTGGAGCCACGTTACATCTTCCTGAAGAGACTCTGTCAAGTGTTGTGCGCTCTAGGAGGTCAGCTCTGCTCATTATTGGTGAGTTTATTCTAATTTGGTCTTCTTGACATTTTAAAATTACATAAGGGTATTAAAAAATACTAGATTGATTCATGGATATATGATGTTCACCTCACAGGGTTCTGAAGTCAAAGTTGATGTACCTGCAAATCTTAGCAAGTACATGGAGGCCCTTTTAGCTTTTACTACACATTCTAGTCAGGTAAGATGACAATAATTAAATGAAAATTACATTGTGAAAGACTTCATGTAGGTGAAAAGAACATAACAGCAATGAATCCTTGTCTACAGTTTTTGAAGTCCTCCACCTTGGCAACATGGGGGGCTTTGTTCAGACACGAGACTCTGTCAAAGGATCCGGTTGTTGTAGATATGGCCATCAAATACCTCAGAGCATCGATGGGCAACCTTGTCAAAGTGAGACATTATATCATCATGTGGAAAGCAAATGAAAACCCAACATGAGTAATAACTGACTTTGTTTCTCCAGACCGGGTTCCCATCTCGAGATGACAACCCAAGTTGTTTGTATTCACGTGTTGACTTTGACAGTGATGATGACTTTAACTCCTTCTTTAATTGTAAGTTTTGTAGATTTAGATTTTTTTTTCTTCAGATATGATCAGCATTGTTCTTTTATATTGTGATGATTTTTATTATGCAGTATTTTAATGTTTCCCAGCTTTTCGAGCACACCAAGGTGAAGTTTTGAGGGTTGGGTGTCGCCTCAATAAACTTGAGGCTTTCCAGATTGCAGCAGAATGGTTACACTACCAGATCACCACCCCGATTAACACTGGAGATACCACATGTAAGGGTTGCTGTCATTCTTGAGGCATTGGTAGGGTAGTAAAAAGAAAAATGATATATGTAATCATAATGTTTTGTTTCTCAGTGTCCTCTAAATAGATATAAATTTTTGGAAAAGATCAGATTAATTGAGAGCCAGCTTTTTAAAGCAGTAGTATGATGTATTTGTAAAACTTCACTTTAGGAAATGTGCGTCTAGTGATGCCGTGTGGTCCTGTGAACTACAGCCCTGTTGTCTCCATTCTTGAAGATTGAAATGAATGGAGCAAATTGGGCTGCAGTTTGCTTGGCAACCAAAAGATGTCGCCAAAACATAGATTTTCTTACAGTGCCTTTTGAAAAAATATAAAATCAAGTTTATTTCAGGGCATTAATGGATTTTTGAGCTTCACTTTTTATTGTGTTCCTCTCTAGCAAAGAATGCAGAAGGACTGTGTTCCATCCTCTCTCCATCTGTGGTCGAGTGGGATGCAGCAACGTTCTTTATGGAGTGTGTGACCTCACAGATGTTTAGAAAGCTGGAGGAAGAGGTGATAGTTTTGTTTTATAGAATAAAATGTGCAGAGGTAAAAGTGGTTATGCTAATGTGAAGGTTTGCTTTCTTTCTTCCTTCCAAATTACAGAAGTTGCCCATAGACCAGAGCATTGAGCTGCTGCAAGCTGTGCTGAACTACGAAACCAAAGACCCGCTCATCTTGTCTTGTTTGCTCACCAACATCTCAGTGCTCTTTCCATTTGCCACACACAGAACACATGTTCTGCCACAGGTCCTCAACAAGGTCAGCTCAGCTGAACTGTTGATTACTAGTTATATTTCTATCATGCATTTACAGCTTTATAGGGCCATTTATTGTCACGACTACCAAACCTCACTGCACTGTTTACTGTTGTTTCCTGTTAATCCATTTTCTCTAACTATCAAGGAGTGTCCAGTGGTGGTGTGAATATTTTTATAAGAGCTACTAGCTCTGCTACCCACTTGTGTTCTGCAAATCCATCAAACGTTGGATTACTTAACATAATTCCTGGTTATTTGATAACAGAGTGAGGTGTTTCACGATGGGAATCGCCTTGGGCATGACCAACTACGCAAGCTCCAGTGACACCACGTCTGTCAGTGACAGACAAGTCGTGCCATGTTCAGGGCACAACTTGCCTGGTGGGGCCTGAGAGCCCTTACATCTATAAGCCAGAGATATAGCCTCCACAATTCAGTGGGATAGTCTCTGACAAGACGGGGCTTGCCTCTGTGAGGGGTGGCCCAGAAGACAAACAGCTGCTCAGATTTCCTAAAATCTGCCGTTCTCTCCAAGTGTACCCCCAGCGCCCTCACAGAACATAATGTATTAAGCCTTTGTTACTCTTCTGAGGAGAAAGGAGGAGGGTGAAAGGCCAAAACTTTAGGCACAAAGGCAGGATTAGGCCACAAGCACACCTTAGTGTGCTCGGGACAACTGCAAACATGAAGGGTGGATAGACAAAGCCTGCATATCGCTCACCCGCTTGGCTGCGGTTAGAGCCAAAAGCAGAGCCGTTTTAATAAAGAGAAACTTCAATCCCACCACCTCAATTGGCTCAAAATCGTGGTGAGAGGCCATCTAGAACTAATGATAAATTCCATAATGGAACCAAGGGCCTGGAAACCAGCAGCTTGCGGCAAGGTCCCTTCATGAACTGACAAACCAGAGGGTGCTGATGCACTGGTTTGTCTCCAAACGCCACATGGCGCACTGAAATTGCTGCTAGGTAGACATTCATTGTTGAAAAAGCCTTTCCACCTTAGAGGAGATGCTATAAGAAACGGAGCACATCCACTACAGAACACTGGTAAGGGATAGCCTGCCTCTCATCACACCACCTCTCAAAACCCCTCCATTTACCACCGTAACGGGAGCGGGTGGAGGTGGCTCTAGCATTCTGAAATAATGTCAATGACCTCAGGAGGTGGTTAAGGTCCAACTTTCAGGGGCCAGGCCCAAAGGACCACGTGATCTGGATGAGGATGATAAATCTCCCCGTGAGCCTGAGAAAGGATGTCCCTGCATGTGGGGAGAGGCCATGGTTCGCCTGCTAATAGCTGAATTATTTCTGCTATCCAAGGGCCTATCAGAATCAATGACAGTCCCGTTTCTCTCACTCTGGATAACGTTGGAGAGATCAGGCTGAGAAGTGGAAATGCATACAGCAGGACATTTGGCCATGGGTGTGCCAGATCGTCCATGCCCAGAGTCGCTTCTGCATCTGGCAGGGAGTAAAACAGTGGGCAATGTGCATTTTCCCGTGAGGTGAACAGATCTATGGCAGCTTGGCTGAATCTCTGCCAGATCTGCTTCACCACCTGAGGGTGGAGTCTCCACTCCCTGGACAGTGGGTTCCTTTTGGATAACAGATCTGCCCCCCTGTTCAGGATCCCTGGCACAAGAGTAGCCCGAAGAGAGAGGAACCTTATGCTGCTCCATACAGTTATCCTCCTGGCCAAGCTGTGAAGCTGAAGCGACAGGGTGCCACCCTGGTGGTTGATATAGGCTACCACTGTTGAATTGTCTGTTTTGACCAAAACATGTTGTCACTGAAGGTAGGGGAGGAAGTATTTTAAGGCTGAAAACACTGCCTGCAATTCCAACACGTTTATGTGAACCTGGGCATGGCTTTGAGGCCACAGGCCATTCACTGCTCTGCCCATCATGGTTGCACCCCATCCCATCAGGGACGCATCTGTAGTCAAGAGTGACTTTAGATAATACCGTTCCCAATGGCATCCCTGCAGTGAGGGTTGCTGGATTTCTCCAAGGCTGGAGTGCTACAATACACCACTGCGTTATCTTCATCCTGTGGCAGAGATGACGGCGGGGGCATAAACGCAGGTTTGCAACCCATGGCTGAACATCCCTCATCATGAGAAGTCCCAGCTGAACCACTGATATAATCGAAGCCATGAGACCAAGAAGGTGGAGGCAAAGATGGAGTGACACGACTTTACCTCGCTTAAACTGGGCGAGACGCTGTGTAAACAAGTTAATTCTCTGCTCTGACAGCATTACACGATAAGTGAGGGAGTTTATTTTTAGCCCCAAATACTCTGTGCACTGTGCAGGTATTACAAATCTCTTTTCCCAGTTGATTTTGAAGCTGAGCTCAGTGAGATGATTTACCACCGAATGTGAATCCCGGACCGCTTGCTCCTGGGATCGGGGGCAAATTAGTCATCTATGTACGAGAATATTCTGATGCCGCTGTTCCTTAACGGAGACAGCGCTGGCTCCACACTCTTGCTGAACACTGTTGGAGCTAGTGATAGTCCGAAAGGAATAGTTTGAAACTCGTATGTATATAAGTGAACCTGAGAAATTTCCTGTGAGGAGGATAAATGGCAATATGAAAATATGCGTGACAGATGACAGATCGATTGTCACAAACCAATCACCCGGCTGGTTTGAGCGACATAGTGCTTTGTGTATTTGTTCAGTACCCACAAATCCAAAATAGGGTGGAGGATGGAGCTGCCCTTTTTTTGGAATGAGAAAATGATGAGAGTAAAAGCCCTGCTGCGCCTCGCTGCTTGGCACCTACCTGATCGCGCCTTTGTTTAAAAGAGACAGAATTTCTTCCTCTAAAACTTGAGCCAAGTCTCCACTGGCCTCTGAAATCTACATACCTTTGAATTTCGGAGACTTTGTGGCAAATTGCAGTCTGTAAGTGACAAATGGTGGTCAGGACCCATGGTTGAACTGTGCATGTGCGCCAGTGAACCACCCGGGAAGAGAGTGGGCTGAAGGCTGCACACCTGAGTGATATCAAAACCATCAAAACCTCAAAACCATCTCGGGGCTCCAGAATACCTCCCCCCAGGCCACGGGGGGCAGGGAGTGGGCGAACAACCTGAATCTGTTTTTCAATAGATTTGACCAACCGCCCTCCCCCCTGTCTGCACAACAACCACTGCTGCCTCTAAGAAATCAAGTCCTGCTACCCACTCCCCACTCCACCGACACCCCCCCCCACTCCCAACAGACAGCCCCCCATCCTGACCCTGACCAAGACCCAGGTGAGGACGGAGCTGAGGAAGATCAAGGCGAGGAAGGCGTCGGGACCGGACGGCATCAGCGCAAAGCTCCTCAAGTCCTGTGCAGACCAGCTGTGTGGGATTGTGACGTATATCTTCAACATGAGCCTGAAACTGGGGAGGGTACCACAGCTGTGGAAAACATGTTGTGTGGTACCTGTACCAAAAACTTCCCACCCCAAAGACCTGAACAGCTTCAGACCGGTGGCCTTGACGTCCCACTTGATGAAGACCCTGGAGAGACTGCTCCTTGCTCATCTCCGCCCCCTGGTGGAACCAGCGATGGATCCACTCCAGTTCGCCTACCAGCATGGCATTGGGGTGGAGGATGCGGTGATCTTCCTCCTTCACTGTTCTCTGTCCCACCTGGAGAAGCCCGGGAATATGGTGAGGATCATGTTCTTTGACTTCTCCAGTGCTTTCAACACCATCCAACCGATGATCCTGAAGGACAAGCTGCTGCGCGCAGGGGTGGACCAGCACCTGTCATCATGGATCCTGGACTACCTCACGAACCGGCCTCAGTTTGTGAGAACCCGGGACTGTGTTTCCGACACGATCATCAGTAGCACGGGGGCCCCCCCAGGGAACGGTGCTGGCTCCCTTCCTGTTCACTCTTTATACTGCGGACTTCTCACACAACACAACACATTGCCATCTACAGAAGTTCTCTGATGACTCTGCGATCGTTGGTCTCATCTCCAGCGGAGATGAAGCTGAGTACAAAGGGCTTATCCAGGACTTTGTGGACTGGTGCCATCGGAACTGCCTCCAGATCAACGCGAGGAAAACTAAGGAGCTGGTGGTGGACTGCCGCAGGCATGGGCAGCCCCTCACAGCACCAGTAAATATACAGGGAACAGACATCGAGATGGTGACATCCTACAAGTACCTGGGTATTCATCTGAACAATAAACTAGACTGGTCACACAATACTGACGCACTCTACAAGAAGGGACAGCGCAGGCTGTTCCTGCTGAGGAGACTCAGGTCTTTTGGTGTACAAGGGGCGCTGCTGAAGTCATTCTATGACACGGTGGTGGCATCAGCCATCACTTTTGGAGTGGTCTGCTGGGGCAGTGGCATTACTGCAGCCGATAGGAAGAGACTGAACAAACTGATTAAGAAAGCTAGCTCTGTCCTGGGGCAACGCCTTGATCCGATGGAGGAGATAGGAGAGAGAAGGACGGTGGCTAAACTGTCATCTCTGCTGGAGTCCGAGTTCCACCCTATGCAGGACATACTGGATGCACTGAGGAGCTCATTTAGCAGCAGACTACATCATCCCAGGTGCACAACCGAGAGGTTTCGTAGGTCCTTCCTACCAACGGCTGTCAGACTGTACAACCTAAGCAGGGCTGCTCGCAGAGATAGCAAAAAGACGTAACAAACTAATAGTTTTTTTTTTGAATGCAAAAGATGCAATAGACTTACACAATGGTCCTCTCCGGCATACAACTAGGAACATACCGGTCGCTATGGAGGGTGAGAATATGTATGGGCACATAATCATACCATGTAGGATAACTAAATAGACGGTTATGCTGTTTCATCCCACCTAGCAACAATGCTCTGCACTGTGTGTGTTTATATATTTACATATTTATTCCATCTAGCTACAATGCTCTGCACTGGGTGTGTTTATATTTATATATCTATATATTTATTCCATCTAGCTACAATGCTCAGCACTGGGTGTGTTTATATTTATATATCTATATATTTATTCCATCTAGCTACAATGCTCCGCACTGTGTTTTTATATATCTACATATTATTCCATCTAGCTACATTGCTCCGCACTGTGTGTGTTTATATACTTGCATATTTATTCCACCTAGCTGCAATGCTCCGTACTGTGGGTGTTTATATATTTACATATTTATTCCATCTAGCTACAATGCTCTGCACTGTGTGTTCATATATTCATATATTTATTCCATCCAGCTACAATGCTCTGCACTGTGTGTGTGTGTGTGTGTGTGTGTGTGTGTGTGTGTGTGTGTGTGTGTATATTTTATAGTAATATGTACATATGTATATTAGCTGCTCTTGCTTGTTTTTTTTTTTTTTTGTTTTTTTTTCTTGCCTTCTGATTGTTGCTCTGAGTGTTGCTATCCCTGTGCTGTTGCAATCCTGGAATTTCCCCGTTGTGGGACTAATAAAGGCTTATCTTATCTTATCTTATCTTATCACTCCCTTGGTGAGAAGGGAGCGGCCCAACTCGGGAAGAGCGTGAGCTCCCCCCGCAGGTGGCAGAGGTACATGACTGCCATTTTGTTTTTGCATTCTGCCTTTGGCAGACTACCTGGCTGCAGAGTTGCACATTTTAATTCTTTTTTCGCAGGGGAACAAGTAACTTGTTTGTGAACTTGTGCAGTGCTTGGGGACACTGAAAGGATTTTTAAACCCACTCGCTGACACTGAGGAAGTGCTTGGTGACACTTTGCCAGATGATTTTGAGTCTCTCTCGTCTGAACAGGAAAAGAGGGAGACTAAGAGAGGACGCCTGTTGAACTGGGAACCACAGGAGCTACTGAACTCTGAACAGTGAAGTGGTTTGTCTCCACACCTGTCACTCTTCTTTTTATAATAGTGCTAGGTCGCACGTTTCTTCTTCCCATCCCCAGGGTGGGACGAGCGATTCTTGCCAGCCACAGCTGCAAAGGAAGGCTTTCCCCATGGTCTCGGGTTTTCAGCTCTGGTCTGGGGAGCCTGCAGAGTTGTTCCTTGCCTGTGAGGTCTAGCACCA
Source organism: Pholidichthys leucotaenia (assembly GCA_020510985.1). Classification (NCBI taxonomy): domain Eukaryota; kingdom Metazoa; phylum Chordata; class Actinopteri; order Cichliformes; family Pholidichthyidae; genus Pholidichthys; species Pholidichthys leucotaenia. Next base: position 337,716,634 of record CM035841.1, read on the forward strand.
CCATGTTTTCCTCTCACTGCCGCAGCAACTCCTGCAAAGCCATCCCGAGGCACCTAGGGAGGCTGGGTGTTCACCTTGCGGGGTAGACAGAGGTTAAAGGCTTGACCCTCCTGCTTCCTCTGTGTGCTAGTCTCTCTCATCTTCTCCAAGGCAGGACCAAAGAGACCCTTGGTGGGATCATATGGTGCATCCATGATCTCAGCCTTGTGTGTGTCACACAGTCCTGACAGATTTAGCCACAAGGCTCTTTCACCAGTGACGGCAAGACCCATGACATGCCCGGACCCCTGGATCAATAAAGTATACAAAAAAAAATAAAAAAAAATTTAACTGATTTCATTTATTTATTTTCGTTAAAATTCTCCCATACTTTGACCTTCTCTATGATTTTCTCTCCGTGTCGCCATGATGTGCTCCTCTTCTTCACTGGAACAGTTAAACTGAATATTTCCTCGGCATTTACATAAACTTTAAAATTAAACGACTCAACAATAAAAATCTCTGTTGACACATTTTTATGATTGATGTAATCAACAACGTCGACTAATCGTTGCAGCCCTACAGTAGAGTAACTGCATTAAGGGAGCAGACTGACTGTGCTGCGTATTTGTACATTCATTGCTAAATCGATGCTGTGAGGCGATCTGACTAGGCAGAGAGATGGTTGTGGAAGTTGAGACACCTTTGCGGTTAGGATGAAGGTGATAAGCCACTAAAGACTCCACTGCTGGGGGTTCTTTTAGTTCCAGCTCACCCATACCTTGGATCTCCAGCTTAGAGCAGCCCTTGGTGGGAAGCTTGCTGTTGAATGGGCTCGACCAGTAGCGACTCATTTCGCTCATGCAGGTGGGGACCGCTGGAAAGAGTAGCTTTGCTTGTGCGAAGTCAGTGACAGCCTCTTACTGTCGTATAGGTCATGTTCTGCCCCCTCTGCATCCTCAACTGCTGGCCATGGGATGTTGAATTTCGCTGCGGCTTGCCTGCAGATCTCATACAAGTTGCTGTCCACTGGGGTTACAGTATCAGCCCTGCTGGGGTGTCTAGACTGCTGAGGAGGGAAAAAGAAGTTGTCTTCCTCTTCCTCCATATCAGTTATATCAAGGAGGTCGGACTGTGCGTCGTTGTCCTCGCTGCCCAGCTCACCCAAACCGCTCTCCAGAATGTCCTCTGAGAGCGGAGGGTTGATTGGGGTTTGGCCTCCATCATGTCCGCCCAGCTTGTAGAGGCTCACGGCTGATGGATGTCACTCGTAGCGCTAGGTAGGCAGGGGTCTTGACTTCTAGCTACCACTACTCTAAGCATAGAAGTGCAATGGAGACACTCCTGAGGGTACGCTAGCGACACCTGAGCGTGTCTAGCGCCCATGCAGACTATGCACATAGGATGAGGATCCCTACCCAAAATGGAGATGCCACATGATGCGGGGCACAGGCGGGATACACCCTCTTTGGCCTTCGGGTCTAACACTTTGGTGGGGTTAGCAGCCAGGGCCAAGGGAAAGGGGGATTTCTTGTTAAAAAAAAAAAAAAAAGGCTCGTCACGACACTTTAGCCTGGCCATCACTAGCAGTAGCATTGAGTTTTAAGTCGAGCTCAGCCATGAGAGCCCTGGGAGTCAGCTCGTCGTAACACGTTAGCTGTACTCTGTTATTGGTTTCAGTGAGAAAGCTAATGCTAACCGAACACCGAGTAAGCTACAGGGTCAGCTAACAAGCAAATGCTAGCCAAACCGAAAACAAGCTCACCACAGCACGGTAGCTTGTCACACAAGCACACACATTAACTAGGGTTACCGGTCAAGTCCCCCCATAACAAACTTGCCCCAGCCAGTTACAGTCACCCCATAACCTGCTTGCTCCATGCCCAACTCGTCCCACAACAAACTCGCCCCATGAAGTGATAGCTCTATTGCTACCTAGTGATTCGGGCCAGCTTGCACAATATCACATAGAAATTGGCCAAATAAAATCACATTGTATCTACACACAGCTATCTGATTTTGAGTTGACTGTTTCAGCACTTCCCTACTGGGAAACTGGAATGAAAAAAATGAACCTGTTAAAATGCATCTGGTAAGGATAATTACACGGAAGCGATCATGGAGAAAAGGCTTTAGCAGATTACTCAGGTCAGCAGCAAGCAATATATAGGTCAAAAATGCCAAAGTTCTGAAAATATTTCACTGTAAATATTACTAATATCATAAAATAAATAAAAACAATTTATTTCACTGCAGGTCCATATATGTGGGCACATGCTTTCAGAAGCTGCTTGGGGGTCTTTTCACCCCTGCCGAATGCCTCCCAGAGCCAAAAAATCTGGTCAGACAGCTGGCGATATTTTAGACGATATTACTTTCTTCAGGAATGATTGGAATTAAATGTGTTGCAACCTCTTGTAATTAAAGACAAGTATATTCAAGGTCAAACAGAATGTGGTTGCCTACTATGCCCTACTTACCCGTCCCACATACACTATGCTGCCATTGGTGACATCCATTGCACAGCAAGGCTTCCTGTTTTGGCACAAGCCAAGCAGTTGTCTTTCATGGTGAGACTTTCATGGTGAGAGTTCAGGTAATGCACAGCCTATATTTATATGCTTCCGGGGCGAGCTTGTTGTGGGGTGAGTAGGTTATGGGGTGGCAATAATTGGCTGGGGCAAGTTTGTTATGGGGGGACTTGACAGTAAACCTTAACTAGTTCGCAAAAACCGGCTAGCTATGAGAGCAGCTCACCTTGACGCGGACGCTGCCCTTTGTGTGCAGTTCTGAGCACAACCAGACCGACAACGGAAAACTCTGTTCGACGACGTGCTCCATTAGGATACACCTGTGAACAATTAAACAGTGAAATAAATCAGCCTGGATACGCTGAGGGAGCTTGTAGTTCCACACGGGAAGAAAGTGAGAATGATTTGGGCACGTTGAGTCAGCCGTGGTATTATCGGGGGGTGCGGGGCCCTGAACACGGCACGACCTGTCTGTCACTGACAGATGTGGTGTCATTGGAGCTTCCATAGTTGGTCATGCCCACGGCGATTCCTATAGTGAAACACCGAGCAAAGTTAGAAAAAGAACTTGGTCTAATGCAGGCTGCAGGCCCCAGATGGTGGTGTCATTGTCAGTAGACAGTGTGTTTAACTCTTCCTTTGTCAGCTATCGGCTTCTGATTTGCTATGTGGCCAGTGCAGGCAGGATTGGCTTAAAAGAGTAACTGGTTCTTTATTTTGATAGATGAGATGGTTAAATAGAAACAGAAATGTGCTGTTAATGAGTGGAAAACAAAAGGTAATTTGTTGTGCTAAAGCTTATATCATTGCGTCCTTGCCCAAAGTGTGACACATGGTTTGAGTCATCTTCCTCATAGCATCTCCTTGACAATGATAATATCAGTCGTTATGCAGTAGGACTGTGCAATTTGACCTTAAATCAGAATCATAGTTATTTGAAGCTTTCAAGTCTGTTTTTTTTTTCCTTGGTCCTTTCTTCTCCCTTATTGTTCACTGACAAGGCTCTTAATTATGCCACGCATCAATGAATATATCACTGCGGTGATTCAGCCGTAAATTAACATAACATAATAAAGAATAGGGTCATTGTCACCCTACACACACATACAGCCAAACTAAGCACTATCCGGTGCAAAAGTCAGTGTCCACACATAGCCAAGTCACGCTGGTGGCCAGGCAGCTGCCAGCTACTCCGTCAGAGCCCTTCATGCAGCCACGACCATGCCATCACCTCACAGGAACTACGAATCTCCAATCGGGTTCTTAAATACAGGCTTGGCTGAGCCACCCCTGCTGCACAACAGTTGATAATATGGACAGCAGTCAGAGGCCAACAAGACCCAGCCTTTGCGGATCCCTGCTCGCACCCTCTCGGCATCCTCAAATGAAACAGTCAATCATCACATACTGTGTGGACGGACACTGCATTTTTGGTACAAGCTATTTTTTTTTTTTCTTGCTGTGTTTTGTTGCTTCCGGGCAGCACCGACTGTGCTGTTACTGGGTTGCGGAGTCACATGGCCGTGCGCGCATGACACATCTTCAAGGGGTGGTACATGAAAGCTCTCATATACAGTGGAGATCACAATTAGAGAACAAATGTATTAATACTTGATTTATTCAAAAATACAGTGGTGTGAAAAAGTGTTTGCCCCTTCCTGATTTCTTATTTTTTTTGTATGTTTGTCACACTTAAAATGTTTTAGATCATCAAACACATTTAAATAATAGACAAGGATAACACAAGTAAACACAAAATGCAATTTTTAAATGAAGGTGTTTATTATTAAGGGTAAAAAAAAATCCAAACCTAGATGGCCCTTTGTGAAAAAGTGACCCCACCCCCCATTAAAACATAAATTAACTGTGGTTTATCACATCTTTGGAAAGCTGAGTTCAATTTCTCTAGCCACACCCAGGCCTGATTACTGCCACACCTGTTCTCAACCAAGAAATCACTTAAATAGGACCTGCCTGACAAAGTGAAGTAGACCAAAAGATCCTCAAAAGCTAGACATCATGTTGCGATCCAAATAAATTCAGGAACAAATGAGAAACAAAGTAATTGAGATCTATCAGTCTGGAAAAGGTTATAAAGCCATTTCTAAAGCTTTGGGACTCCAGCGAACCACAGTGAGAGCCATTATCCACAAATGGCGAAAGCATGGAACAGTGGTGAACCTTCCCAGGAGTGGCTCGCCAACCAAAATTTCCCCAAGAGCGCAGCGACGACTCATCCAAGAGGTCACAAAAGACCCCACAACAACATCCAAAGAACTGCAGGCCTCACTTGTCTCAGTTAAGGTCAGTGTTCATGATTCCACCGTAAGAAAGAGACTGGACAAAAATGGCCTGCATGGCAGAGTTCCTAGACAAAAACCACTGCTGAGCAAAAAGAACATAAAGGCTCATCTCAAGTTTTGCCAGGAAGCATCTTAATGATCCCCAAGACTTTTGGGAAAATACTCTGTGGACTGATGAGACAAAAGTTGAACTTTTCGGAAGGTGTGTGTCCCATACATGTCTGTATGTCTCATACATCCGGCTTAAAAGTAACAGCATTTCAGAAAAGGAACATCATACCAACAGTAAAATATGGTGGTGGTGGTAGTGTGATGGTCTGGGGCTGTTTTGCTGCTTCATGACCTGGAAGACTTGCTGTGGTAAATGGAAGTAGATAGATAGATTTGTTTATTTGACAGGGACAGTGCAATAAACATAGACAATTAATCAATGACAATCAATCTGATGTGTTGCACAGAGTGTATAGCTATTAGCTAATTTGCAACTCTTGTCCCTGGATGGGCTTTAGAAAGGAGAAACAAGTAAAAAGAAAAAAGAAAGAAAAGGAATACACAATAACCACATACATCAATGCAAAAAACATAAATACATTATAAATACACAATTATAAATATTATAAATACACAAATATAACAACCTGACACACATTTGCCTATTTCAGGCCTCCCTCCCTTCGTCACTCACTATAAACAAACACATTCATTCCTTCCCTTCATTCACTCTCACCCTGCAGACAATCATGATCCAAAACACACCAGCAAGTCCACCTCTGAATGGCTTTAGAAAAACAAAATGAAGACTTTGGAGTGCCCTAGTCAAAGTCCCAACCTGAATCCGATTGAGATGCTGTGGCATGACCTTAAAAAGGCGTTCATGCTCCAAAACCCTCCAATATGGCTGAATTACAACAATTCTGCAAAGATGAGTGAGCCACAATTCCTCCACAGCGCTGTAAAAGACTCCTTTCCAGTTATTGCAAACGCTTGATTGCAGTTGTTGCTGCTAAGGGTGGCCCAACCAGTTATTAGGTTTAGGGGGCAATCACTTTTTCACACAGGGCCATGTAGGTTTGGATTTTTTTCCCATTAATAATAAACACCTTTATTTAAAAACTGCATTTTATGTTTACTTGTTATCTTTGTCTAATACTTAAATTTGTTTGATGATCTGAAACATTTGAGTGCGATAAACATACAAAAAAATGAGAAATCAGGAAGGTGGCAAACACTTTTTCACACCACTGTATAATATTCTTCATTATTCAGAATTTGACAGAATATCAGCTGTGGCTATACCACTGCTGTATTAGCATATATTTTTTTTAATAACCAAGGCATTTCAACACAAATTTATTTTGTAAAAAAAAAAAAAAAAAAAATGCAGTGAGCAAAATTGGAGAACACTACCCACTGTGTCAGAAGAGAAGATTTAAACAATGTTTCTTTAGGTTTCATCATTCATACATCTTCTACCACTTTTCTGGGGGTCGCGGAAGCAGCAGATTGTCATCATCCGTATTTATTTTTGACAGGACACTGTCCCTCAGTTGGGGTCCGTCCTGCTTGACTGCACTTCTCAGAGTCCCACTTCAGTGGTTCCTGTCCACTGGTTCAACCTCAGCCAGTTGTAGCTTGACCCGGTCCATACGGACACCCTTCAGCCATGTCTTCTTCAGTCTTCCTCTTCCTTGACCTCTGCTGCTGCCAGGATCAACATCCATGACCTTCTTAATCCAACCGACACTCCTCTTCTCATGGCTGAACCAATGCAAACGGCGCGTGCAGAGCACATTCTTGAGGTTGTCCAACTGCAGCCTTACCAAGAATGCTTGCCAGCTGACCTCATCCTTCGTGGAGACACCACACATCCAGCGGATCATGGCCCTGTCATTCTGCCGCAGACAGTTAAGACAAGTGGCAGTCATGGTCCATATCTCGCTGGCATGGAGCAACACGCTCCTCACGCAGTAATTGTAGATAAGGCCTTTTGAAGTTGGTGGGAGCCAGCAGGTCTCAAGAATTGGGAGCACCTGCCTGAACTTGTTCCAGGCAGCCTGGCATCTCGTGATGGTGGCAAGCTCAGAAACACCACCAGGTAGCAGAAAAATGCCACCACTTCCAGCTTGTCATCGCCAACAACCATCTGTGTCATAGGTCGACCATCGATTGACCTGGCGTCCCCACGGCAGCGCTTACATCAGAAATCTCGGTCATACTCCCGGCCACCAGTGAGTTCACTGGGATTCAGAAATTAGGATTCAAAACAGTATATGAGTTAAAAATTAATAGAAAGTATAGAGGCCCTTGCTTTGAATGACTTCAGCACATCTGCACTCACATGACATCACTAGTTTCTCACACTGCTCTGGTTTGAGCTTGATCCATTCTTCTTGCGTTCTCTTCCACAGTTCAGTAACTGTAGTGGGTTTCTTAGCCATTACTTGGTCACCAGGGATTTTCCAGAGATTCTCTATGGGCTTTAGGTCTGGACTCTGGGTTGGCCTTTTCATTGTTACAATATTGTTAGATTCAAGGAACTGTTTAACTCGTTTTGCAGTGTGACAGGGGCATTGTCTTGCATGAAAATCGCAGACTGGTTGGCAGTCAGTTGCAGTGAAGGAAGTGCATGTTGCCGAAGGAAGTTCATATAAACATTTGCATTCACCCTGCCATGTAGCTGTACAAGAGGTCCAACTCCTGCTGCAGGAAACATCCCCCAAAATATGATATTTCCTCCCCCAAATTTAACTGGCTTGTTTACACACTGTGGGTTCAGTCTTTCCCCAGTTTGATGCCGAACATATTGTTTCCCATTAGACCCAAATAAATTGAACTTAACTCTCATCACTGAAGTGCACTCTGGACCAGTTGTCCTCTGTCCACACAACATGCTCCTCAGCAAAGACAAGTCTAGCCTTTTTATTCTTTCTGCTGATGAGAGGTTTGGTCACTGCAGAGTGAGCTTTGAGTCCAAATTGACTTAAACAGAGAGACACTGTGCGCTGAGACAGATCCTTGCCCTTTTCAGCAGTGAACTGGCGAGTAATTCCAGCTGCAGTGTTGAACCGATTCCCCATTGAGAGTCTTCACATAATCCTGTCCCCCAAACCAGAGCAGTGTGAGAAACTTGTCATGTCCTGTGGGCGCAGATGTGCTGGAGTCATTCAGAGCAAGGGCCTCTACACTTCACTCGATAATCCCCTATACCAGTGTGCTGCTATACGTACTACGACGTATACCAGCGTGCTCTTAACTTATACAAAACTTACCCTTATTAGACGTATGCCAGCGTATTTGCCACATTTTTTAAGCGTTGGCATATGCTGCCTCAGCTGTCAAGGTGTGTCAGGGGCTTTAGGTGTCGTCTTGGTCTCATGATGTCAAAATGTGAACAGCATGATGAAGAGGACTGTTTAAATACCAATTTTAATTGAACCAGAAAATGTATTGGTCGATTCATGGCTCAAACACATGTTGTGAATTTTGCCATTAAGCACCTTGTTGGAGAACAGCAAGTTATGCAAAAAGTACTGAAACATTGAACAGATGGACATGTGCATTCAAAAGGTTAGAGAAGGTCAAATTAAGTTCACCTGTAAAGGTTCTAGTGCATTTTAGGTGCATCCTGAAATTTCACCCAAATGCCGACTATCCCTAACTTTTTGTGAGTTGTGTATGTGGACGTGACAGCTGGAAAATATATAAGGATGTCAATAAGTTTAATAATGATGCAGTGATGTTGTTGAAATGTGCCTGGCTGTGGCACATAGTGACTTATATGTAAACAAATATCTGTTGCTCCATTTTTTTTAATGCTTGTATCATTTCTTCAGATGTTATAAAATGGTTTCTTTTCTGATGATTAACAATGACCTTAAGTATTTTTTTTAATAGCTGTTCCAAGCAATCACCTTTGAAGTTAATCCAGGAAACAAGGTAAAGTCCTTTCACAGAATTCAATATTTATTTTATTTTTTCCAACTTTTGTGTTTTAAAGTTATATTCACTCTTCCAATTTGTGTCTTAGGGCCCTCGGACTCGATCTGTGAAGAACGCGAGAAGACATGCTTGCTCATCAATCATAAAAATTTGCCGGGACTACCCTCAGATTATGTTGGTAATACCCTTCACCAAAAAATAAAATTGCATTTCATTGATCTGTTAAAGATGTAAAATATGCACTTGAAATACACCAGACCAATGAAGCTGTATAAATAACATTTGCATAATTTATCTTTTTCTCTTTAGCCTTGTTTTGATTTGTTTTATGATCATGTGAAAAAGCTGGTTGCCAGTGAAGTCACCCTGACTGTCATGGAGAAATGCTCACAAATGGAAGCGCTGGTTCTCATCAGTAACCAGTTTAAAGACTTTACGAAGCAGAAAGAATTTCTAGACGAGCTCATGGCTTCAGTGGTTACAGAGTGGACCTCTGAAGAGATCGGGCAGTGAGTTTGAATTTTCTCCATCTCACATTGTTTGTTGTTAATTTTGTTTATGTATTGTGTTAATTTTTAAAAAATTTTTTCAGCGTGCTGTCAAACCCTTCTGTTTTCCTATCCTTTGTCGGTGCTGATCAAATTGTCACTGAGCAAAATGGAGATACAGATACAGCAAGCGTTAACAGGGGCCGGGTAAGTTGGTGAAAGCTGGATACAGATGATTTAAAATGAACATATTACTAGGTCAAATAAGTTCATTTTGTCTTCTCTCAATTATTTCTTTTGTTCTTATAAAAGACAAAAATAAAATAGGAAGGAGATGTCTTTACCTTCTTAACACCTTCTCTTCTGACGAAGGCTGCAGCGTACAGTCGAAACATGTTAAGAAGGTAAAGACATCTCCTTTCTATTTTATTGTTGTCTTTTATAAGAACAAAAGATAAATGAACATATTACTTATGGTGGTTCCTCGTTGTTTTAAATAAGGAAGTCAGTGTATGCAAGGTAACATTAATCAATCTGAACTTAAATGTCAGGGTTCAGATGACTTTAAACACTCGGTCTCCATCTGTTTTCTTTCTGTTCTTGGATTTGTGCATAGACTGTGAAGATGATCATGTCATCACCTACATCCATTGTCCAAAAGGGAAGATCAGCTTCCTGGATTTTGGGCACTACAATCTTAAAATTGTGGAGTCAGTCTATACAGTAACATCTGTGAAGTAGAGCCCAGTGTCAAATTCATGCCCATATGGCCAGCTATTACAGTCTCTGTGACAAGTTATACAGCCAATCGCAACCACTTTCAGTCATGTTTTCTATCATCAATTAACTTATTCAAACTGAAGTCATTTAATGAAGAAACATCTTAACATGCATCAACATACGAACTACCTAGGAAGACAAAAATCACATTTTGGAAAACTTTAATAGAAGAGTCACTTATTTTCAGTTTGGCCAAGAGTACATATGATGATGAGTGGAGGCAGATCTTAAAGTCTTACTGCAGCCAGCCACCAGAGGCGATCAAGATATGGGGATTTCATTTTAAGCTAGTATCTCACAGAGCAGCAATTGCTGATGAATGTTGCAATTTTTGGGTTTTGTGGGGGTTTGTAAAAGGTTGTAAAACAGTTTGCAAATAGTTTTTAAGGTCACAAATAGTTTTCTTGTCACAAAGAAATTTAGAAACATGTTCAAAAATTTTTTTTTGTCATTTTATTTTCCGCAGACATTTGCAAAATAGTTGTAAGCATTTGCAAACTGTTGTAACACATGTTGCTAAAGTTCTTTTTGACTTTCCAAGTAGTGAACACTAGCAACTGTTTAAGAACCATTATGAACCCAAGAAATCTGAATGATGAGGAGGGTTTGCTCAATTTTTTTTTTTTTTTTTAATTGTTGAGCCCAAGAGTTGCCTGGTATTTCACCTGGAACTGGCAAACTCCAAAGTGAGAAGTGGTTGCTAATCATTGCTAACAGTTGCTAATGTTTGCCAACTGTCTTTTGTAAACATTTGCTTGAATGTTGCCATTTGGCACTAAATTTTGCTAATGAATGAGATGGACCCTAATTTTCACAAACATCCGTCAGAAAAGTTGCCAAGTCCAAAAATTACAGCGTTTGCTGCTCGGTGAGATACTAGCTTTAGATAGCTGTCATTCATCATTTTGAATCTATGATTGGAGAAATTGATGGGCCACTACCAAGGCATAGAGTAGGGTAAAACTATTTTGATTAGTGCTGGGAATTAATAATAAAAAAAAAAGTAATTAATCGCACCCAGTTTCAAAAATGAACTGTGATTACATTTGTAACTAACTAGTTAATTAGCTTTCTTACTGCCCTGTTTTCCTGTGATTAATCGCAGGAATACTGGGGGGGGGGGGGGGTAGCGTGCATAGGCATAATAGCTACACGTAAACAATTATTTCATACACTTCTTTACCTCAGAATAAGTTTTACATGTTCAGTATGCTTGGCATGGCAATCAGCCTCGACCATAACTTGACAATGCTGCCTTGAGAGCTTGTACTGTGTAAAAATCTGAAGGGAATCAACATGATATTGGCACTATTTTCCTTATTTTGGAGTGACAAAAGAGTGAGAATTGGCAACACTGATGTAGTGTTGCTAACTGTATACAGTATCCTAAACCTAATATTATATTTATTAATGTTGGCTAAATTTGCTAATCCAGTGGGAAATATATATTTAAAAAAAACTACTAAACTGCTTGTCCCCATTTGATTCCGATATCCTGATTATAAATAATAAAAGAATGACAATATTAGGGCTGCAGGTAACGACTGTTTTACGGCTTGGGTAATTGCCCACTCCAATCGATGATTACTTGAGTAATTGGATACTTTTTTTTTTTTTTTTTAAAGAAACTTAGATTGACCAACATATGCAGAACTTTTTTCCTAAAGAGGAGCAGTAATTGTACCAAACACTCAATAACACAGGTACACGTTTATTGCAATGCTTATTGCAGTGTTTTATTGCATAGAACATAACTTTAAACGTGATGTTGCACCATAAAGTTCCATTCGCTAGCTGCTAGCAACTGCTAGCGGTAGCCACTAGTGGATACTAGCAGCAGTAGCTATATATTCTTTGGTTATATAAGCATAATTAGCATAGCTGACTACATTTTATTAATCTTTTTAACTTTTGTTAGTATTGATGTGCAGGGTTTCCTCTGGTAACATTTCTTGGTGGCAGCCCACGCGCCAGAAATTTTACTGCCTCGTCAAGGCGATATGAATTTTTTTAAGAAAAATATATGAAGCAATGACTTTACATAAGCGCGCATGCAAACAGCGTGCGTGGCCGTCATCCATGCGGAGTTTAGAAGCACCCCGCCCACGTGAGTTTTCCAGTCAGTCAGCAGTGTCTCACTAAGCGTGACTGTCCGACAGAAACATGAGTTTGTTAAAGTACTTTAAACGCGGAAAAAATCATTAGAGGTATGTAAGCACTGGAGGAGTTTATCATGGTTTTAACCCGCTGTTAACGGGAGCAATAATGGAAGAGTTGCTTAGCTAAGAGATGTAGTTAGAATTCATATGCAGCTGGCTTCATATGAAGGGAAAGGCAAGGGGAACTACTGAATTGCTGAGGATATATTTCACCAGCCACTACAATATTATGTTATGTTCTGTAGGAATTGCAGGAATGAAGAGACTGGCAATTTCTCTCTTTTCTTGCACGAGCAGGCATGCCGTTTTTATTCTCCAGTATCAGTGACAAAAAGCAGCAGCTAAAAACGCTAGCTCTCTTCACTCTAAACTGAGGTCCCTCAGCGGCTGCCTAGAGAGGTGCCTGATGAGAAAGCCTGAGAGCACAACTATAACTGCCTAAACAGGTCATTCTGTACATGAACACATATTGTGGTGAATTACGTCTTTAGAGTCCGCTACAGTTCCCTATTATGTACCTGGCAGGTTAAGATGACTGAAATTCACAAAGTCAGTGACTTTAATCCGTCAGCAGCCTTCAGATAAACTAAACGTGCCAACATTTGTTTTCAAAATAAGGGAGGTTTTTCCTGCTGTCTGGGTGGTGAGGAGATTTCTAAAAAAAAACCCCAGCTATAAATATAAAGAAATATTATAACAGAAATAATGGCATCCTTGGTCATTTAAGTTAATTTATTCAGGGATGGCAATTTTCCGCCGATCCGCAGATTTCCGCTGATTTATTTTCAAATTGATCATTTCTGTGAATCGTCTAAATCCATTGAGAAAATTTTAAGGGGGGTAAAGGTACCTTATTGTTACCAATTTTAGCGAAAATCAACACGATTACATAAGCGTTCGGCGCTTCCCCGGGTCAAGTCTCCCGCGATAACCCGGATGTTTTGTACTCAAGCTACTGCTGTATTGTAAACAGCCCTGCGATTGGATAGTTGCAAACTATTGGACCAATCAAATGGCTTGTTGTATGCTTTGTCAAAAATTCATGGCGGTGTGTTTGTGTTGGAATTCTGAGCTTTCGGTATTTTCAGTGGAATTATGAGATTTTTATCAAAGGATCAGGAGTCATCAGTGCTAGAAATAGACAAAAGTGTCAAAAATAAGTTACGATGGAATTGGCTTGAGAGAAAAGTGACGATAAAGGTGAAAATTGGCTCAAAATTCAACGAGGTAACAGAAATACTCTGACAGTTTCTGAAGAAACCAGAAAAGGAGATGAAGTTTAAAGTTCAGAGACTGACACAGCTTGCCTCGAAAAGGAAGAAAGTTTCACATTAGAAGTGACTTGGTGACCAGTGTAAATAGTGTAATAAACTCTTATAGAACTGTTAAATATGTTGGACTAAAGACAGTGAGACAACATTGAAGAAAAAGTAAGTTAACTTTTCATTAAATTTAATGATTTATCTAAGTCTAGTATTTCATTTTTTTAATCATTTTTTTCAGTCTAAATTACTTCTGTTTTACTGAAAACCTCTCAGCTTCAGGGGGGCTGCGCCCCCCCCCGGCCCCCCCATAAGTCAGTCGACCAAATTAGATTTTAGCTGAAATCAGAATTTCCTGTTGCCATTCCTGTTTATTTCATTAAATACAATTTTATTAATATTTTTTCTTTGTAATCAGAGTTAAATTATTGTTCTGTTCTGACTGCAAAATTATGGTCAAAAATGTAAACTGTTGTAAGGAAAAAGTTAAAAAAAAAAAAAATTACCACAGTCTGTTTCAAATTTATCTAAAAAAACCAAAAAACAGTAATTTTATTTTAAAAAACAGACAAAAATTAGTCATAAAATAATCCACAAATTTATAATAAAGTTCCAAATGTACAAGAAAAGTCAATTTTACAAGAGGAAATTACAAATTTGAGGAGCATGGTTTCAAATTTAGATTTACAGAGAAAAGTAGAAAACTATAAGAAAATTGTTATAAATTTTTGAGAAAAACCTCAAACCTTCAAGACTGAAGTCATTACTCAAGTTTTTAAGTGGGTGCTCTTTGTACCCTTAACTCAACTAGAAATTTTTGGTTGTCTACTTTTAATTATTAATTTCAAAGCACTGCTTTTACATGAGTAGAATTTCTGGTTACTATACCCACCTGTTCATATAATTTAAGTATGCATGAGTACATTACTATTGTGAATGTTTCTTTACCTTCTCTACTCTCTCAATGGAAAAAAGGAAACACTAGAATAAAAATACAAGAAATATACACATTTTTGTCATTTATGTAAACCATGACAGAAAAATGCTGCAGGACAAAACATGACACTTGATATTTTCTAACCTGTTTGTATACCACCATAGACAGAGAGAGAAGCTGAATTAGACAGAGCTCAGAGAGGGCAAGATGAGACAGAAGAGAGGAGCCAAGGAGAGGAAAGTGTTCAGGCAGAGGAAGGAGAGAAGGATAACACCACTAAAAAGTCTAAACACAGGATGTCTGGGTGGGACCCCAACTGGCCCGATATTCAAGCCTCAGTTGTACAATACTTCAAATGGTAAGTTCCATATGTAATGTTACTGTGTAAAATTTTAAAAAGAAATAAATAGTATAAAATTAACATATTCCAGTAATATGTAGCCACCACGCCAAAGTCTTTAAGCCAGAGGAAACACTGATGTGTATCTGTTATCTTGACATTCATTCGGAGAGCAGAGTAAGAATTTCATTGCTCAGGAAATGTTGCATTTCTTAACTGTGCGCATGATAATAAAGCCTTTGAATCTTGAATCTTAATTTAAAATCTCAGTCACGTGCCTTGTCTCGGGTGCGCTGGCTGTGCATGATGTAGGATGCTTTCTGCCAAGACACCGTCACATTGACATTGTAGGATGCTATCTCACCGCTCAGCTTTGCCATATACACACTGCACATTGTTTTCCTTCAATTTGAGCTTGAAATGATCCCCGACTTGAAATACTTTTGTCATTTTTTTGTTTTTTTTTTTCTTTTCTGACATTATTTTTGCTCTTTGCCAGCCTGTCACTATGTCCCTCTGATATGGTGCCATTAAACAAAGTTGCATCTTGCTTATGTAGCTTGACCGGGAGATGGTCATACAGACCGAAAGTGCTACATTAAACGACAGGTGGAAGCATAGATTTTGAATCAAGGAATTTTTGTAATCGAATTATTCAAGTAATTGTTGCAGCCGTAAAGGCAATTACATAAATTGTGTGGGAAATGGAGTAATAAAGTCGCCAAGATGAAATTGGTAAAGGATGAGCTCGTTGGCATTCAAGAAACAGACCACTGCTTGACATGCGGGCTGAAAGCAGGAGTCCAGGAGAGAAGCAAGAGGTTATTCTTTCAGTTCGTATTATTATGATTATTGCTTTCTACTTGTACAGAATGCAAAGTGTCTGTATTTGTGTTCATAACGTCCCATAACATAGCTTACTATGTATTAATACAATAAAATTTATACAGTGCATCCGGAAAGTATTCACAGCACTTCACTTTTACCACATTGTGTTATGTTACAGCCTTATTCCAAAAGGGATTAAATTCATCTTTTCCCTCAAAATTCTACACACAATACCCCATAATGACAATGTGAACAATTTTTTTTTTTTGCAAATTTATTAAAAATAAAAATCTAAGAAATCACATGTACGTAAGTATTCACAGCCTTTGCCATGAAGCTCAAAATTGAGTTCAGGTGCATCCTGTTTCTGCTGATCACTCTTGAAATGTTTCTACAGCTTAATTGGAGTCCACCTGTGGTAAATTCACTTGATTGGACATGATTTGGAAAGGCACATACCTGTCTATATAAGGTCCACAGTTGACAGTGCATATCAGAGCACAAACCAAACATGAAGTCAAAGGAATTGTCTGTAGACCTCAGAGACAGGATTGCCTCGAGGCACAAATCTGGGGAAGGGTACAGAAAAATTTGTGCTGCTTTGAAGGTCCCAGTGAGCACAGTGGCCTCCATCATCTGTAAATGGAAGAAGTTCGGAACCACCAGGACTCTTCCTAGAGCTGGCCGGCCATCTAAACTGAGCGATCGGGGGAGCAGGGGCTTAGTCAGGGAGGTGACCAAGAACCCAGTGGTCACTCTGTCAGAGCTCCAGTGTTCCTCTGTGGAGAGAGGAGAACCTTCTAGAAGAAGTCATTTCAGCAGCAGTCCACCAATCAGGCCTGTATGGTAGAGTGGCCAGACAGAAGCCACTCCTTAGTAAAAGGCACATGGCAGCCTGCCTGGAGTTTGTTAGAAGGCACCTGAAGGACTCTCAGACCATGAGAAACAAAATTAACTCTTCTGATGAGACAAAGATTGAACTCTTTGGTGTGAATGCCAGGCATCATGTTTGGAGGAAACCAGGCACCGCTCATCACCACGCCAATGGTGGTGGCAGCATCATGCTGTGGGGATGTTTTTCAGCCGCAGAAACTGGGAGACTAGTCAAAATAGAGGGAAAGATGGATACAGCAATGTACAGAGACATCCTGGATAAAAACCTGCTCCAGAGCGCTCTTGACCTTAGACTGGGGCGATGGTTCATTTTTCAGCAGGACAGCGACCCTAAGCACACAGCCAAGATATCAAAGGAGTGGCTTCAGGACAACTCTGTGAATGTCCTTGAGCGGCCCAGCCAGAGTCAAGACTTGAATCCAATTGAACAGCTCAGGAGAGATGTGAAAATGGCTGTGCACCGACGCTTCCCATCCAACCTGATGGAGCTTGAGAGGTGCTGCAAAGAGAAATGGGCAAAACTGCCCAAAGATTGGTGTACCAAGCTTGTGGCATCATATTCAAAAAGACTTGACGCTGTAATTGCTGCCAAAGGTGCATCAACAAAGTATTGAGCAAAGGCTGTGAATACTTATGTACATGTGATTTCTTAGTTTTTATTTTTAATAAATTTGCAAAAATCTCAAACCTTTTCACATTGTCATTATGGGGTATTGTGTGTAGAGTTTTGAGGAAAAAAATGAATTTAATCCCTTTTGGAATAAGGCTGTAACATAACAAAATGTGGAAAAAGTGAAGCACTGTGAATACTTTCCGGATGCACTGTAGTTGAAGTTGTTTGTATATCCTGTTATCACAATACAGAAGCTGTAAAAACAAGTATTACATACCCAATATGGGGCCTCTGTTTGCAGGAGGAAATTTTAGCCGTGGTTGGCTAACTTCCGGTTAGCTTACCGTGCACGCTTAAGGTTCATCCCTGCGTTAGCTCGTTCAGTAGGTATAATTACAAGTATCTATGGTCCAAATGCCCATGTAGTATGACAATGATACTCCAGCAAACTGATTTGAACACCCAGGATTAAATAAAATGATTATGGACCAACACTGCACATGCGAAAACTGTCTGGGCGGAGCAGTTGTTGTTTTTTAAGTTCTGCTACAACATGAAGTGCTGTGAAGGCAGTAATTTGCATAAATATTTTTCATACATTAATTAGACTACTGTAATTAATTGAATTAATGTATTAATATTCCCAGCACTAATTTTGATGCACATTTTTGATTTGCATCAATTTAATGATTATTGGGAAACAGTAATTGTTACCCACAGGGGAGTGCCAGAGGCATGGCTAATAATAAGAGGTCATAGGTCAGGGGCTACAACTCCTGCAAAAATTGTTTAATCAGAACCAAATTGCAATATGTATATCAAATCATGGTACCAAGTTTCAGAACAATTGGAATAAAACTGTAGGAGGAGAGGATTTCACAAAAGTTGGACGGACGGACGGACTGACCGACCCATAGCAAAAGTGGTTTCAGTCAGCAATGATTTTTGTTACATTTAATTTTCTTTTTCTAATTTTTGATCTTCCTGCAGTTGATTTTTTGCTTGAATACCGTATTGGCTGTGGTGAAGCGGGCACGCTGGCCTGCAGACCTGGAGGAAGCCAAGACTGGTGGTTTTGTGGTGGACTACACACTCGATGGAGCTCCCATTTACAGAAACCCCTGCACCGCCCAGTTTCTGCTTATTCTCCCCAACCTGCTCAATCTAATCAGGTGAGGCCTCATGATTAGGGGTGGGAATCTTTAGACAACCAACGATTCGAGCCGATTATGATTCTTGGTCCATCTCAATGCATCCTTTTTTTTTCTATTCAGGATTATTTTCCCTCCCACTGTGTGACCGCTTCTTACTTTTTTTTTTTTTTTTTATTTAAGTTTTTGTAAAGGGTATACAGGTCGTTACAGCAGTGCATTGTTTACATTTTCATCACATGTTCCCTTATTTTCTGATATCTGACAACATTGGAAGATTAATTCTTACAACACCCCCCTTTTTTTTTTTAAAGTGAAAGAAAAAGTGAAATTAAAGAGAAAAAAAAAGAAAAAAAAACAAAAAAACAAAAACAAAAAACAAACAAACCAGCAAAAAACAAACAAAAAGAAAAAGTAAGTAAATAAAGGTAAAAGAGCATCTGAGTAGCATGGAACAAAGAGCGGAACCATTATTGAAATGGTATTTGTCAAAGATTAGATCTAATGGAAGACACATATGCGATCCAGGGTTGCCAAAAGTTCATGAACCCATCCGTGTCCTGTCTCAGTGCGAATGTCAACTTTTCCATCGAGTAAATGTCTTGGATCACGTTAATCCAATCTTCAGGTGTGGGACAGTCCTTCAACATCCATTTTTTAGTTAGAGCTTTTTTGCTTGCCAATATTAAAACATTGAATAGGTATTTTTCTCCTCGTCTTTCCAGTGAGTCCGGTAGTAAACCCAAATACAAAGTTACAAAAGAAAAGGGAACTGTTATTTTGAATATTTTCCCCAATATTGTCTGTACATTGGTCCAATATTGGTGGATAACTGGGCATGACCAAAACACATGAAAATGATTTGCAGTCTTTTCACCACACAAGCGCCAACAGTTCAACCCCTTATGGGTAAATTTGTTTTGTGCAGGTGTTCTGAAAAATCTTACCAAGTTTTTCCATCCAAATTCTCTCCACTGCAGGGATGAGGTACTTTTCCATTGCTGTTTATTTAGCTTTTCCCATATTTCCAGTTGTAAAGTGAAATTCCCCTCTTTTTCCCATCTCTCTTTTATATAAGATGTGTTGTCTCCTTTTAAGTCTTGAAGACCTTGGTATATTTTAGAAATGTATCTGATCCCTGGGATCCCTTTATATGCCATTAAGAAGACCTTCAGAACACCTGACTGGGCCCTTTCCAAATCCTCCTTTTTAAGTATATTGTTTATGTGGTGTCTAAGCTGGAAGAACCTGTAAAGGTCTTGATTTATTAGGCCTTGTTTTTTCAAATCTTCAAAACTTCTTAAGATTTGCCCTTTAAAAAAATCGTAATATTTTATCAGCCCTTTCTCCTTCCACTTTTTAAATCTGGAGTCTGTTTTATTAGGAGTAAAGTCTTGATCATAGGCAATCCATTGCAGAAGTCGATAGGGCTCTTTAGTTTGATTCTCTCTGACTATCTTAAACCAAATTTTTAGCGGGGTCTCTATCCACGGGTTAGTGTTATTCAAAAGCTTAGGTAAAGCATTGTTCCCTATTATCGCCTGTAGGGGGATGTCACTTGTTATTTGGCATTCGATCTCCTTCCATTGTGCAGTGTAGACTGGGTTACATATCTCTACTAAAGTTTTAATTTGTGCGGCTTTAAAGTAGTCCCTGATATTTGGCAGCGCGAGCCCACCTTTGTCTTTGTTTAGCTGTAGGGTTCTATATCTGATTCTAGGTCTCTTGCCCTGCCATATGAATCTAGAGATCCTTCTGTCCAGTTCCTGCCATGTTTTTTTGGGAGGTTCTACCGGTATTGTTTGGAAAAGGTATAGAAGACGTGGAAGTATATTCATTTTGACTGCTTCAATTCTTTGTGCAGTACCCAAGAATGGTATCATATTCCATCTTGTTAGGTCAGATTTTATTTTTGTCACCAGTGGATCATAGTTTAGTGATATTATTTTGTTGAGTTGTTTCGGGATATTGACCCCCAGATACTTCATAGATTCCGACTCCCAGTTAGTTTTGAGTTTGCTTAGTGAATAATGACTTGGGTCATAGTTGAATGTTAAAATTTGGGTTTTATGCATGTTTAATTTGTACCCCGATAAATCTCCATACTTTGAAAAAATTGAGGTTAGTTCTGGTAAAGAAGTGTCCGGCTGCCCTAGGTATATTAAAATGTCATCAGCAAAGAGTGCTATTTTATGTTCCTTCTGACCAAGTGTAATACCTTGAATTTTTTGATTTTGTCTTATCCATTGGCTCAGAGGTTCTATGAAGATTGCAAAGAGCAGTGGAGACAGGGGGCAGCCCTGACGACATCCTCTTTCCAGTTCAAAAGATGATGATAAATTACCGTTAATCCTTATTTTAGCTGCTGGTTTTTTATATAATGCCTGTATAGTTCTAATGAAGTTGTTATGAAAATTGAAACTGGATAAGATTCTATATAGAAAAGACCAGTCAACCGAATCGAATGCTTTTTCAGCATCTAATCCCAATATGACTGCATTTAAGTTATATTTTTTTATATGATGAATTATGTGTAAAGTGCGTCGAATGTTGTCTTGTGTCTGTCTTTGTCTTATAAAACCTGTTTGGTCTAAATGAATTAGGTCTGTCAGTATATTTTCTAACCTTTTGGCAAGGATAATGGTAAAAAGCTTATAATCCTGATTTAGTACACTGATTGGTCTGTAGTTGGAGCACTCTAGTTTATCCTTTTCAGGTTTAGGTATAACTGCTATGACCCCTTCTCTCCAGGAGGGGGGGATTTCCCCTGTGTGGAGGACATAATTAAATGTTTTCAGGAGGAGAGGAGATAGTTGCTGTTTAAAGGTTTTGTACCACTCTGCTGTATAGCCATCAGCTCCTGGGGATTTGTTAGCTTTAAGTTTCATAATTGCTTTTTCCAGTTCTTTAGGATGTATTTCTGACAGTAGTGTTTTATTTTGTGACTCCGTAAGTTGGGGAAGGTTTAATGTGTTTAGGAATGCCTCGGATGCGTTTTTATGTTTTTGTGGGAGTATAAGTTCTTATAGTAATTCTCGAAGCTTTTAAGAATATCCTGAATTCTGAATTTTATTTCCTTTGATACTGGGTCTCTGATTTTGTAGATTGCTCTTTCTGTTTGATGTTTCCTCAATTTATAGGCTAGCAATTTTGCCGATTTACTGCTTGCTTCATAGTATTTTTGTTTCAAAAATGTAAGTTTCTTCTGGATTTCTATTGTGTAGATCTCATTTATTTGGTTTTTAATTTCCTTAATCTTGAGCGAGTCAGTAGAATGAGTGTTGCCTTTGTGTTCTTTTTCTAGGTTCCTAAGTTCTGACTCTAATGTGGATAGTTTTTCTTGTCTTAGTTTCTTTTGGGTTGCCAGTTTTGCAATAATCTTTCCTCTTATTACAGCTTTGCATGCATCCCACAGTATTAAAGGGGATACTTCTCCATTATCGTTTTCTTCCAAATATCTGAGAATATCTGATTCCAATTCATCTTTCAATGGTCCTTTCAGGACATTTGAATTTAACCTCCAAGAAAATGTATTATTTGTGTATTTTTGGATATTTAAGTCCATGTAGATCGGACTGTGGTCAGAGAGATCCATCAGTCCTATTTTACATGTTTTTACTCTTCCAATGTCTCTATTAAACATAAAAAAATAGTCAATCCTTGAGTAAGATGAATGTGGAGTTGAGTAAAATGTATAGTCTTTACACTGGGGTTGAGTTCCCTCCACACGTCACAGATTCCCATTTCTTTTAGTAGCATCCGAGTCTTCCTGTTTTGGGTGTTATTTTGATGTGGAGGATTACCAGAAGCATCCCAGTATGGATTCAGTCTAAGATTGAAGTCCCCACCACATATCACTAAACCTTGGGCTTTAGTTATCATTAGGTCGAATACATTTTTATAAAATTTCCAGTTAGCCCCTGGGGGAGCATACACATTCAGCAGGGTGATATCTTCTCCCTCTAGCCGCCCAGTTACCAAACTGTATCTCCCTTCTTTATCTTTGTGTTCTGATTTTTTTTCAAATGTAATTTTGGTTGATATCAATGTCGCTACTCCCCTCCTCCTCCCTGACTTATATGAAGATGAAGAGATCATTTTAAACCCTTGTCTACTGAGTTTATTGTGTTCCACGTCTGTTAGGTGGGTTTCTTGTAAAAATATTATTCCTGCTTTGTCTTTTTTCATTTTGCCTAGAATCTTGGATCTTTTAACTGGATTCAGGATTCCTTTTACATTATATGAAATTATTTTGGTTACACCCTGTTTCTCCATTGTGTTGTTTTGTTTAGTATAACTGTGTGGTGGCCGTCTTTTGTGCTACTCAGAAACTGAAAGAACATTAAAAACAAGAAAAACATTAAGAACATAGTGTATAAAACTTTAAAACAAAAAGCTGTCAGAAGAACTTCCTGAGCTGAGGTCTTTTTAAAGACCCTGGAAGAGCCTTGATGGAGTGAAGGCCCTGAGGGAAATTCCTCAAACTCTGTTACGTGTTGAGGGCCCTCTCTTACCCCTGTAAGTTGTCCCATGCTTTTAACGTGAGTTTCAGACACCCAATCCAAACTTGTAATGATTTTTTTTTTCCTTTTATGCCTAAACCCTGTGAAATTGTGTGCACCCTCCCACCCCCATCACATCAAACATTCACGCAAAAACAGTATTTGTTAGTATGAGGAGAACATGTGGATTATTGTCACATTTCTATTTTAACAAGTTTTTTTTTTTTTTTTATTATTAAAAAGACTTATTTGTTTCAAATATTATGACTGTTCCATGAAATGTTTTACCACATGCTGAATACGCATCTCCTTTAATGTTTGTTACCTTGTATGAGGGGGGTTGAATGTGCGGATTGATTCAAGAGGAAAAAAAAAAAAAAAAAAAGGTCGCTATTCCAACCTGAAAACGGACAGTTTATCCGCGACGCTCTGGCGCTGGGTTTCCCGCTGCTGGTCCGTGGATTTTGAAGGTCTTTGTGTTGTCCATGTTTGCGCTTTGATCTTCTCACTCGGGTCTGCTGCGGGTTTAAATACCGTTACCGGGAGGCCTCTTCTCGCCATGTCAGCTGCTGCTTCTTCCGCCGAATTATAGAGACATGTTTCTTCGCCGTAGAAGACCCTTAACTTCGCAGGAAATGGAGTCTGAAAGCGCAGTTTCTTCTCTCTTAACACCTTTTTCGCGTCATTGTATTCCCTGCGCTTTTTAAGGACCTCCGGGGCGTAATCGTGTTCCACGAAGACTTTTCTCTCCTGGTGCATAAATCCTTTTTTCTGCCAGGCCAGTCTTACAACCTCTTGTTTGTTTTTTTTTTTTCCCACAATATCTTTATTGAACCTTTTTTTTTTTTTTAACAAACATGATACAATCAAACACTAACGCTAAAGTACTACAAAAAAAAAAAATGCACTAAAAACACCAACAACCACCAACAAAATCAAGTCTTCAACAATGCTCCTCTGTTTAGTCTAGACAATCCAATACATAAGTATACATATTATGTTCACCAGTTTGGAATTTACAAGGTCCACACACATCATTCACCTTCTTCTTCAAGAGTTATGTTTAAATTTTTTACATAATCAATAAAAGGTCTCCATATATTCTCAAACACAATTTCCTTTGATTTCAGTATATATGTTATTCTTTCTAATGGAAGGTTTGTTAACATCTGTCTTAACCACTGAGTCACATCTGGTCTATGAGTCTTTTTCCATAATAGTGCAATACATTTTTTGGCATTAAGCAAACTGAGGTCTATGAATGTTCTTTCACTTTTATTAAAATTATGCTTTTCTGGGTACAGACCCAACAAAAACAGTTTAGGATTCAGTATGATTTGTTTTGAGATTATTTTTTCAATTGTTACCCTCACCTCTTCCCAAAACATTCTTATTAATCTACATTCCCATAAACAATGAAATAGGGTTCCTTTACTTTCCATGCATTTTGTGCATGTATCTGGTATATTTTTGTTATATCTATTTAACTCCTCCGGTGTAACATACATCCGCATTAACCATTTGAAATGTATCAATTTAAGGCGTGCATTTATTGATTTGGTTTGAGCTTCTGTACAAGCCAATTCCCATTGTTCCTCCGAAATTTCAATTTGCAGATCTTCTTTCCAGTAGTTTAATCTTTTCAGTGAATTTTCACTTGAAGATAGTGTCAATGAGTTATAAAACTCTGAAATAATACCCTTTCTTTTACTATCTTTCATCATCATTTTTTCCAAGGATGAATAAATAGGTCGAGTGAGAGCTTTATTTTTTTTTTCCACAATATCTTTATTGAACCTTTTTTTTTTTTTAACAAACATGATACAAACAATCAAACACTAACGCTAAAGTACTACAAAAAAAAAAAAAATGCACTAAAAACACCAACAACCACCAACAAAATCAAGTCTTCAACAATGCTCCTCTGTTTAGTCTAGACAATCCAATACATAAGTATACATATTATGTTCACCAGTTTGGAATTTACAAGGTCCACACACATCATTCACCTTCTTCTTCAAGAGTTATGTTTAAATTTTTTACATAATCAATAAAAGGTGTCCATATATTCTCAAACACAATTTCCTTTGATTTCAGTATATATGTTATTCTTTCTAATGGAAGGTTTGTTAACATCTGTCTTAACCACTGAGTCACATCTGGTCTATGAGTCTTTTTCCATAATAGTGCAATACATTTTTTGGCATTAAGCAAACTGAGGTCTATGAATGTTCTTTCACTTTTATTAAAATTATGCTTTTCTGGGTACAGACCCAACAAAAACAGTTTAGGATTCAGTATGATTTGTTTTGAGATTATTTTTTCAATTGTTACCCTCACCTCTTCCCAAAACATTCTTATTAATCTACATTCCCATAAACAATGAAATAGGGTTCCTTTACTTTCCATGCATTTTGTGCATGTATCTGGTATATTTTTGTTATATCTATTTAACTCCTCCGGTGTAACATACATCCGCATTAACCATTTGAAATGTATCAATTTAAGGCGTGCATTTATTGATTTGGTTTGAGCTTCTGTACAAGCCAATTCCCATTGTTCCTCCGAAATTTCAATTTGCAGATCTTCTTTCCAGTAGTTTAATCTTTTCAGTGAATTTTCACTTGAAGATAGTGTCAATGAGTTATAAAACTCTGAAATAATACCCTTTCTTTTACTATCTTTCATCATCATTTTTTCCAAGGATGAATAAATAGGTCGAGTGAGAGCTTTATTTTGATTTGATCGAATAAAGTTTCTAAGTTGAAGATATTTAAAAAAATGTGTTCTATTGAGATTAAATTTGATCCTCAGCTCTTCAAAAGACATTATGTTGTCTGCACATGGCAAATATAAATCCTGAATCTTTTGTATCCCTTTTAAATTCCATACTTTAAATACAGCGTCCGCTCTCCCTGGTTTAAAATATTGATTACCCCATATTGGACTAAATTGTGACAATAACTGTGGTTCTTTTAAATAGTTTTTAGCTTCACACCATATTTTGATCATATGCTTTACAAATGGATTTTTAACTTGTTTTTGTAATTTTTTTGCCGAATCTGAGTATATGAATATGGGAAGAGGTAAAGGTAAATTGTATGATTCCATTTCAGTCCAGTGAGGGAGATCATTTGATGAAAAATAATATGTCATAGACCTCAGTTGTGCCGACCAATAATACAACATAAAATTTGGACATTTCAGACCTCCACGATCAAATGGTAAATATAATAAAGACAGACGTAATCTAGCCCTCCTGTTGTTCCATATAAATTCCACTAACTTTTTTTTTATTCTTGAGAATAGATCTAAAGGTGGTGATAAGGGAATGTATTGAAATAAATAAAGTATTTTAGGTAAAATATTACTTTTAAGTATATTGATTCTCCCGATCATCGACATTGGTAGTGACATCCATCTCTGAGTTAACTCATTGATATCTGACATTAAGGCTTCATAGTTGACGCTGGCGACTGATTCTAGCTTAGGCATAATTTGGATTCCTAAATATTTAAACTGATTTACAACATTGAATTGATTTGCCTCAGGGGCTGGGTAATTTCTCTGGGTCTCATTTAGCATTAATATTGAAGATTTAGTTTTATTTATTTTATATCCTGATATTTCCCCAAAATTCTTTATTAAATTCAACAAGGTTGGAATTGATTTTTTTAGATTCGACATAAACAAAATTATATCGGCGTACAGGGAGATTTTATGTTCTGTTGGTCCAACTTTAATTCCATATATTTGTGAATGTAAACGTATCGCTATCGCTAAAGGTTCAATTGCCATAGTAAACAGTAAAGGTGAAAGTGGACAGCCTTGTCGACATCCTCTATTGATTTTTATTGGTTTTGAAATATTGTTATTTGTTAGGATTTCTGCTGTAGCATTATTGTATATTATTTGAACCCATTTTATGAAATTATTTCCAAGTCCAAACCTTTGTAGGACTTCAAAAAGAAAGGGCCATTCAACTCTATCAAAGGCCTTTTCGGCGTCCAATGATAGGAGAGCTGTATCCGGTGCTTCTTTATTAAAATAAATAATATTAAATAGTCTTCTTACATTATGGAAGCCTTGTCTACCCTTTATAAAGCCATTCTGATCTCGATTAATAATATTTGGTAAAATTTCTTGTATTCGTCTTGCTAAAATTTTACAGATTATCTTAAGGTCGGCGTTTAATAGGCTTATTGGTCTCATATTTTCACATTTATTAGAGGGCTTACCTGGTTTTGGCAGCAGTATAATTAAGGCATTATTTATGTATGATGGTAAATTATTATTTTGAAATGCTTCTAAAACCATTTCCAAAAAAGGTTTTATTAATTTATTCTTAAATTTTTTATAAAGGTCAACTGGAAGACCATCTGGTCCTGCACTTTTTCCTGATTTCATATTATCAATGGCTAGCCCAACTTCTTCTTGACTAATTTTAGACTCCAATATCTCCCTGTTTTCATTTGGTATACACGGTATAGATAGTTCGTTCAAAAACCCATTTAGTTTTGTTAAATCAGGTTCATTTTTGGTATCATATAATTTTTCATAGTAATCTCTAAAGGCTCTATTAATTTCTAAAGGATCTATAACTACCTGTCCGTTACTTATAATACTGGTAATTGGTGTTTTAATTTCCAATTGTTTAATCTGCCATGCTAATAATTTTCCTGATTTTTCACCTTGTTCATAAAAAGATTGTTTCAATCTTAGAAGACTCGAGGCAGCTCTATTCGCTGATTTTTTGTCGTATTCAGCTCTCAAAATCAGTAATTCATTCTCCAACCTTGGGTCACTTCCTGCATACACTTTTTCCTGAAGACTTTTTATTTTATGTTCCAATTTAGCTCTCTCCTCTCGAGTCTTCTTAGATTTTGATCCTGTATAACTAATAATATGTCCCCTAATAAAAGCTTTGAAAGCCTCCCACTTTACACATGCTGATGTTTGTGTAGTATTGATGTCAAAGAACTCGTCTATCTGTTTTTCTATATACTTGACAAATTCCTCATCCTGAAGCCATTTATGCTGAAATTGCCATCTACCTGATTCCTTTGTCAATTTTTTATCTACATATATTAGACAACAGGGTGCATGATCAGAGATCACGATGTTATCATAAAAGCAGTTTTGAATCTTGGACCTTAATTCTGTGGAAATCAAAAAATAATCAATACGTGAGAATGTCTTGTAGGTACTGGAATAACAAGAATAGGCTTTAACTTGTGGTTTCATTTCTCTCCATATATCTAACAATCTCAATTCTTTCATAAAATGATTAATAGTCATCCTACATCCAATGTGCGTACAATCCAGTCCTGTTGATCTATCCACACCTGGATTCAATGTACAATTAAAATCCCCTGCTATTATATGTTGCCCTGTAAGTGATGATAAGATGAGAAATAAATTAGCAAAGAACTTCTGATCATCTATATTGGGACCATATAAGTTCACAAGATTTATATTTTCTAATAGCAAAGAACCTTGAATGATTACATATCTTCCAAATTTGTCTCCAATTACATTTTTCACTTGAAAAGGAACTGATTTATGTATGAGAGTCATAACTCCCCTGGCTCGGGATGAAAATGAAGAGGTGAATACACTTCCCTGCCATCTACTCCTAATTCTTTTAACATCCTCCTCTATCAGATGAGTTTCTTGTAAAAACACAATTCTTGAACCCATGTCCTTTATTTTATTCATAACTTGTTTAAGTTTTTTTAAATTTTGTAGACCTCTGCAATTCCATGAAGTTAAATTAAGATTAACACTTTGGTCCATGATCAATAGAGAGTTTGGGATTACCTTGCAGTGTAAACATGCTCATACAGAGAAGCAAAAACATGAGTGGTTGAACATTCATCCTACAAACTACACACAAACAAATTTCCCCTTCCCACACTTGTGGCAAACCCCCCAAAATCAAAAGAAAAATTCTGTCTCTCGATATAGCCATCGACCGTTCCACACCCACGAGGATCAGCCTAAGCCACTCCTTCTTCATCCTCCCAATCATCCTAACTCTACTGCTTTTAATGACGTAACATTAACTCTCCTCTGTAGTTTTCCAACTTAACTCCAAAATTTTTAACAACTTTGTACATCATAGTTTTTTTTTTTTTGTTTGTTTTGTTTTTGTTTTGTTTTTTTAATATATAATACAATCTATATTTTGTAAACTTACTATTTACTTCAAGTCAGTCAGATGCCTGTGCAAATGCTTAATTATTCTACCTTATATTTTGTTCATGCTTAGCTCCCACCAGTCTCTTCTTCTTCTTTGATCTTCTTGATGAACTCCTGCGCCTCCTCTGGGGTCTTGAAAATGTGGGTTCTGCCCTCATACGTGGTCAGCAGTCTCGCAGGATAGATTACACCATGACGAATCCCAAGGTTGCGCAGCTCCTTACGTACGGGATCAAACTGCTTCCTCAATTGCTGGATTCCTGTGGCCAAATCTGGGTAGAACCGCACCTGCTGGTCCTGGTGTTTAATCTCTCCTTTTTTAGCTCGTGCAGCGTTGAAGATCTTCATCCTGTCTCTGTTGCTAAGAAACTTCATAATTAAGGTCCTCGGCGGTCCCTTATCTCTCCGTGGGCCAATACGATGTGCCTTTTCCAGAACCACTGCTGATTGCAACTCCTCGCTGCCCAGCACCTCCGGAATCCACTTTTCCAGAAAGGAACATACGTCCCGACCTTCTGATTCCTCTGGAAGACCCACCAGCCTCAAATTATTCTGTCTCGACCGAGATTCCAAATCCAAAATATTATCTTCCAGAGATTTATTTTTTTTTTCCAAAGTGCGCACCTTTAATTGAAGACGGGTGACGTCATCTTCAGCACTAGCGAGACGGAGCTCCATCTGCGCCGTTCGTTCTACACAGTCACCCAATTCCTTTCTTATTCCTTCCAACGCTGTCATAATCCCATCAAATCTAGAGGAAAAGTCCGCTCTCATTGAACTCATAACAGCCATCAGCGCATCTGCGCCATTCCCCGCAGATATCGCAGCGTTGCCAGCCTCCTCCGCCATATATGGAGTTTTGTTTACTGCGTCACAGACCTGAAAGTCCGTTAATTTGGACTGTTTCGGCGGCTCGCTTTTTCCTTTTCCTGGTTTTCCAGCCTTAGGCTTCGCCGACATATCTTCGCCCAAATGCTGGGATACGTTCTGTCCCAAATGAGAGAGTTATTTGCCGATTTTTTTTTTCCAGGAGCAGAGCAGAGCGAGACACGTCCGTCCTACGTGGCAGCCATAACCGGAAGTCACAACCTCTTGTTTTATTTTGAAATTGGAAAATCTTACCAACACCGAACGTGGGGGCGCTTCCGCCGCCGGCCTAGCGGCTAATGAACGATGTGCCTTTTCTATCTTCAAGTCGGTGGTTTGTGGAATATCCAATTTCTCTCTTAGTAAGGATTCCACGCATTCTGCCATTGAGTTAAAACCGTTTTCGGCTCCTTCTATCAGACCATGAATTCTTATGTTGTCTCTTCTTTGTCTTCCTTCTTGGTTGGCTAGCTTAGCCTCTATAGATGCTTGTCTTTTGCGTAGGTCCAGCACAGAATCTTCGAGCACTTTTATTCGTTCCTCTGTTTCCAAGATTCGGTTCTCGGCCTGGTCCACTCTGCTGTTTGTCCTTTTCAATTCTTCTCTGAATTCCCGAAATTCGGCCGTAACTTCTCGGCGAAATCGTCGTAGCTCTTCAAATAGTGATTTCAGGCTAACTTTTTTGTTAGCTATCACCAGTTCCTCGTCTTCTGAACGGAGATCTTCCAGTTCAGATTCTCCGGCCGATACGTGTCCTGGCCTGGAGAATTTCAGTTTCTTCTGTTTTCCTTTAGACATGATGAATTTGTCTTTTGATTTTCACTCCAAAAATCCGTTAAGTTTGATTTTCAAGGTGTTATCTTGGATTGGGTCTGAGAGCTTCAGTGTTAAGCTGCAGTCGCCATGGCGTCCAGACCGGAAGTCAAAAGAGTGCTCTTCTAAATACTAAAGATGATTGTCATGAAGGGGTTGAATAATTTTGAGACTGCAGTAGTCATTACAATTGACATTTTGTGTTGAATTTGGAGAAACCACTTGAAATATTTGTTGTGTTGCGCTATTTAAATTGTTCTTGTTTGACTTGTTTATTGCAAACAGTTGCTAGTTTGTACATTTTTGCAAAAAAAAAAACCCCTAACTTGCAGAGGGAGTTGGATAATCATGATTGCAACTGTTAATTGTTATCATTGTCTTTACTTCTCCCCTGCAGGACTCACAACAGCCTGTTCCTGCCAGAGAACATGGCTCGGCTCAGTGAGACCTTCTCCAGAGCTCATGAGATGATGGAAAATGATAAAAACATGCTTCTTGGTAAGAGGATTTGTTTTTTTGTATGAGCTTTTGTGTCCTTTCTACCCCAACACTGAAAAAGTTAAATCTTCTTGATATTCTTTCGTCAGGTCTCTCTCAACATCTTCTGGAAACTTATGACTCCCCGGTGTATAGATCCCCTCTGGAGCGTATGCAGACGTTTTTTTGCAACGTAAATGAAACCTGGTGAGAACGGTGATGTTGCAGATTTTTATCATCTCATTCTGTTGCACATTAAATATAACTTCCTATTCTGCTGTTTTATACTTGTGCAGTTTCCAGATCCTGGGAAATGCAGGTCTCTCCCTGCAGCAAGAATTCTACACTGTTGAGAAGTTGGCCGAGGGCATAGCCAACTCTGCTTTTCTCTCCCTCGACCATGTACCTGACCACAAACTTCGCGCAATGATTCATATCCTTTTTTACTGTCCATTTAAATGTTCAAGTGTTTGCATTGCAATGAAGTTTGGCCTCATTTAGGTAGAGAACTAAACATAAAAGGGGGTGAGCTATTACTTCTTTGTTTCCTCAACAAGTGTACGTCTGTTCACAAGACAGTTGGTGCAGTCATGTCCTCAGGAATACTATGAGAGTTTGCTCTGCCCTTTGCTGGGCCCTCTGTTTGCCTACATGCTTCAGGTCAGGATCACCACATGTTCAGTTCAACACTTTGTTCATGTTGTTTCTGTATCTGCTAGATGTCATGGCCTTGTTTCTGCTTGATTCCACAGAGACTGAGCATGAAGTGGCAAGTCATTAACCAAAGGGCCTCCATCAAGTAAGTTTTTTTCTGTGTATTTCTTCATATTACGTCATTCAAGAGTTACCTGATATCCAAAGTCACAAGAGCTAAACAAAAAAAGTGTATTTTAATATCTAAGATATAAAAATCCTAGCTGAATATATTGCATAATTGATGGGGCAGCATACCCTAAAATTTCTTTTGTGTTTTATAGTGGTGAGGAGGAGGCGGAGGAGGAGGAGGAGGAGGAAGAGGAGGAGGAGCTCTGTCAGGAGAACCAAGTGACACAGGAGATGTTAGAGGAGCAGCTCGTACGCCAGCTCACCAGGGAGGTTCTGGATCTTCTTAGTAAGTATCAGCTTCTCATGAAACAAGTCACATTTTTATTTCCGACTATTTCTCCAGTGTGTAGGAATATAGTTGCATTTTTGCAAGTTTTTGTGTAATTTTAGTATAGTTAACAGCACATTTGTACCTTTTGTTTTTTAAATCTGAAATATCAAATGGCTCCCATTTTCAGTAGTAATTTCAAAGCTTTAGTTTCTGATGACTTGATAAATTAGAGACTACGAGTCAGATGAGTTTAGAATGAGCTACTTTTCATATTCCTTTAGAAGATGTTCTTCCTTCATTGGAGGGGGGGAAACTTCCAACTGGGAAAAAAAAAAACTCTGCACTGCAGGAGGGCTTCACCAACAAATTAAAAATAAGAAAAATGTATATTTCATATAGATGTGCAATATGCCACTGTCTTGGCCAGGACTCCCTGGAAGAAAAGATCTTTTAGCTCAGTGGGACCTTTCTGGTTAAATAACGGAAATAATAATAATAATAATAATAAAAAGATGCACACACTATAACAGTTCTATAGCATTAGCTAATAAGCTAGCAGGTCCCCTATAGAGGAAAAAAATTAAGAACATCACTCAAACCAACATCACTGTTGGGAAAACTTCTTTCTCTCCTTCCCTTCATTTGAACTGTTTTACAAAGTTTGTTTAATCCACCTTCTTCTTCTTCTTCTTTTGGCTGCTCCCTTTAGGGGTCGCCACAGTGGATCATCTACCTCCATCTCACCCTATCCCTTGCATCTTCCTCTGTAACACCAACCCTCTCCATGTCCTCTTTCACTACATCCATGAATCTTCTCTGTCGTCTTCCTCTTCTCCTCCTGCCTGGCAGCTCCATCTTCAACATCCTTTGTCCAATATCTCCACTATCCCTCCTCTGCACATGTCCAAACCATCTCAGCCTTGCCTGTCTTACTTTGTCTCCAAACCGTTCAACCTGAGCTGTCCCTCTGATATACTCATTTCTAATCTTGTCCCTCCTAGTCACTCCCAATGAAAATCTTAGCATCTTCAACTCTTGTCACTTCCAGCTCCATCTCCTGTCTTTTTGTCAGCACCTCCATCTCCAAGCCATACATCATCGCAGGTCTCACTACTGTCTTGTAAATCTTCCCTTTCACTCTTGCTGCTACCCTTCTGTCACAAATCACTCTTGACACTCGTCTCCACCCACTCCACCCTGCCTGCACTCTTCTTCATTTCTCTTGTGCATTTTTCATTGCTTTGGATGGTTGATCCCAGGTATTTAAACATAATCTACTTTCACATTTACACCTGCCTCCCTCTCATTCACACTCATGTATTCTGTCTTGCTTCTACTGACTTTCAGTCCTCTTCTCTCCAGAGCATACCTCCACCTCTCCAGGTTCTCTTCCACCTGCTTCCTGTTCTCACTACAGATCACAATGTCATCTGCAAACATCATGGTCCGTGGAGACTCCTGTCTGATCTCATCTGTCAGCCTGTCCATCACCATGGCAAACGAGAAGGGGCTTAGAGCCAATCCCTGATGTAACCCCACCCCCACTCTGAGCCCATCTGTCACTCCTACAGCACACCTCACCACCGTCTCGCTGTCCTCATACATGTCCTGCACCACTCTCACATTCTTTTCTGCCACTCCTGACTTTCTCATACGGTACCACACTTCCTCTCTTGACACTCTATCATATGCTTTCTCTAGATCCACAAAGACACAGTGCAACTCCTCCTGACTTTCTCTATACTTATCCATCAGCACCCTTTGAGCAAACATTGCATCTGTAGTACTCTTCTTGGCATGAAACTGTACTGCTGTTAACTGATTGTCACCTCTCCTCTTAAGCGAGCTTCAGCAACTCTTTGCCATATCTTCATAGTATGTCTGATCAACTTTATGCCTTTGTAGTTACTACAGCTCTGAGCATCACCTTTGTTCTTGAAAACTGATACCAAAACATTCTGCACTCCTCAGGCATCCTCTCCCTCTCCAAGATTGTGTTAAACAATATGCATACCTACCAACTACTCTGGTTTTGCCGTAATGGTTACGGTTTTCAAGACCCCAATCCGGGTTACGGCTTTATTAATCAAAATTACGTTTTTTCACTAAAAATTCAGACAAAAATTTTAAATCGTAAAAAAAACCACGAAAGCAATTCCAAACACGAGATCGCTAGGCTATCTAAATTTAGAACATAGCAACACGTGATGGCGGCTGGGATGGTCACACTTTTTCAGTGCTGAGACAAAGTTGCTGATTTTGCCTCTAAAATAACTAACCAACAGCGAATATAGGATCAACATTTGTGACGCACACGCACAGGCTGAATTTCCACCTTGGTTGAACCAGCTTTTGAAGTAGAAATACCCCTTTATTCGCGTTTCACCGGGCTCTGTGAGTAAACTGAGTAGCGTTTCTTTTCGTGGTTCGCTGCTACACTTTACCTGAAGCGTTTGCTAAGCTAACGCTATCGCTATTGAGGGTATTGAGGTTTCTATTCTCGCGCAAAATCCCGGAGAGGCTTGCGCACATCGCTAGATGTAAACACGGTGTAAACTGTTGCAGACGTTCACACGACTGCACTTCAACCCTGGCAAATGGACCATGGATTCGACATCTAAAGGGAGAATACATTTTATATAATGCCTAAGATTCTGAAGAACATGTGCTGTGTAATTGCAAGCCTTGTCATGCTTGGTGTATCATGTAAACACATAAAATATCAGAGCGATTTTGCCGTCATTTACGCACATGTCTATTATACAGTGCTAGTATACCCTGCTGATATTTCTAGTATTCATAATACATCACATCTGGCCTATTCGAAGTTCTATGCAGTGTTAAGATAGTCTTTTGAATACAAATTTAATGACAAGATAGTTGATTGCAATCCATGGCATACAGGCCGTCACTTAATTGTAATTGACTAACACAATACATTCACTCTGTGAAATTGTTTTTGCTGGCTGTTATTTGTGAAATTACAATTTTACTAGTTTTGGAGAGGGTTCAACTTCAACATCAGACTGATTGGGGACTAGGGCTGGGAACGATCCCTAATTTCCAGAATCGATTCGATTCCGATTCTTGAGATTCTGAATCGATTCGATTCGATCCCGATTCGATCCAATCCCAATTTAATCTGGGGAATTACCATTTTAATAGCCATTTTACTTCCCATGAAACAAAAATCTTCGAGACCTAATGCTGCAAATTGTACCAAGAATCTTCTAACTTTGTTAATACATAAATTATCACATATAGAACTGACCCAAAATCAGTTACAATAATGCACTTTTTATTATTTAACTTATCATTTCATAAAGTGCTCACAGGTGCTTTCTTTAGTGCAAAGGGTGTGTTGTGTCAAGTTCACCACCCAGAGTAAGTAAACAAATTCAATGCATGAACCATACATTCATAATCTCATTGTATTTCAGTCCCTCCAGGATTTTGTCAGCTGTTTTTGTGATTGTTGTGGCCCAAAACGCCTGGATTTGTGGGAGCTTTTCCAAAAAGTTATGGCACTTTTAGAGTTTTTTTGCACTCAAAGTTGTGTGAGGAAGTACAAATTTTAAAGCAGCTGCTTTTTCCATAGTTTACAGTGATGCTATTCTATGTAACACCACAAGAAAAGTACAGGATTGCCAAAAATTTCTTGTTAAACAGTGATTTATTTAGAATTAAATGCTCAGTAAAATTGTAAAAAAAAAATGACCAATATTGTGTTCTTGCTGAGAACTTTAAAAAAGAAATAAAAGAATTTGTCATTACAACAACTAAATTGCATTGAATGCATGTTAGTGTGGAGAAAGTGATGGCAGCACCTCCTTGAATCTTGGTCTTCTTCTGTGCTGAAATCCACATGAAGCAGGGATGCTCCTCCACTGATGACCTCTGACCTTCAGAAGGTCTCATTGAGGATGAAGCTTCCAGTCTTCACACATCTGAAGGCAGATAAAAAGAATAGATTTCACAGTAAAATTAACATTCATATTTTTAGATCGCCACACCACAGTAGGGTTTAATAATTTAGGTTTTTTTTTTATATTTTAACTACAAATTAACTTTCAATGTTGGAAAAGGGTTTCAGTTCATTTCCTGAGAAGGTTTGTTCATTTCAATTTAGTTCTACTGAGTAAAAATAGCTTGTTGTACTGCAGCCTTTATTAATTTTTTTTTTCCACAATATCTTTATTGAACCCTTTTTTTTTAACAAACATGATACAAACAATCAAACACTAACACTAAAGTACTACAAAAAAAAAAAAGATGCACTAAAAACACCAACAACCACCAGCAAAATCAAATCTTCAACAATGCTCCTCTGTTTAGTCTAGACAATCCAATACATAAGTATACATATTATGTTCACCAGTTTGGAATTTACAAGGTCCACACACATCATTCACCTTCTTCTTCAAGAGTTATGTTTAAATTTTTTACATAATCAATAAAAGGTCTCCATATATTCTCAAACACAATTTCCTTTGATTTCAGTATATATGTTATTCTTTCTAATGGAAGGTTTGTTAACATCTGTCTTAACCACTGAGTCACATCTGGTCTATGAGTCTTTTTCCATAATAGTGCAATACATTTTTTGGCATTAAGCAAACTGAGGTCTATGAATGTTCTTTCACTTTTATTAAAATTATGCTTTTCTGGGTACAAACCCAACAAAAACAGTTTAGGATTCAATATGATTTGTTTTGAGATTATTTTTTTCAATTGTTACCCTCACCTCTTCCCAAAACATTCTTATTAATCTACATTCCCATACACAATGAAATAGAGTTCCTTTACTTTCCATGCATTTTGTGCATGTATCTGGTATATTTTTGTTATATTTATTTAACTCCTCTGGTGTAACATACATCCGCATTAACCATTTGAAATGTATCAATTTAAGGCGTACATTTATTGATTTGGTTTGAGCTTCTGTACAAGCCAATTCCCATTGTTCCTCTGAAATTTCAGTTTGCAGATCTTCTTTCCAGTAGTTTAATCTTTTCAGTGAATTTTCACTTGAAGATAGTGTCAATGAGTTATAAAACTCTGAAATAATGCCTTTATTAATTTTATTGTGATTTATTCTCTTCACATCGCTTAAGTGGCAGAAGTCCATAATCTCATAAAATATACCTTAATTCTGCATTTATTCACAGCGCTTAACCAACAGTTCTCTCTGTGTCCATAGTTTGTAAAAGAAACCATCATCATGCCGGATAAATTATTAATTGACGACACAAACGTTAAAAGAAACAAATAATATACTTACAGTTTCAGCAGCTCCAAGTCTCTGCTTCACGGGTTTTAGTCTCCGCGCATTTTCCCTTTATCAGTCGTCAACTTTATGTTCCAACACAGCGCTGCATGGAGTAAAAGTCCGTTTATCCCCGCTTTATGAAAAATATTAAGAAGCTGTTGAGCTGTTTTTTTTTGTTTTTTGTTTTTTTTTACTTATTTGTACCCGTAGGTAGATTTGGTTTGCAGTCTGGTGACAAGCCACCGGCTGCTGGTCGCTGCGTGCGCGAGCGCCCTAAACCTACATGTTTTTGGTATGCGGGAGGAAACCGGAGAAATCCCGGAGTAAAACCACGCAACACGGGGAGAACATGCAAACTCCACACAGCTCACTGTTGGTCGGGGGCTGGGATCGAACCCACGATCTCACGATCCCCGCGATCCCCCGGTCGAGGGTAAACTGTGCTGCCGCAGTGCTAAACCACTGTGCCAATTTTGCTGCTAAATTAAGAGACGCACGTTATTATCTCGGCGTCATGTAAACACAAAAGACGTGTGCCCGCGCCGCAGGGAACACACAAGTTTTATTTATGAAAAATATGCAGAAGCTGTTAAGGACAATCTTTACGGTGACTTTTGTTGCTAAATTAAGAGACGCACGTTATTATCTCCGCTCGTGTAAACACGAAAGAGCACACGCGGCAGGAAACTCTTGCCGGATGAGAACCGTTTTAACACCACAGAAGAAGAACTAGCATATCCGTTAGCTTGCTAGCTCCGTTAGCGCGTCGGTTGTTTATTGGTCTCGGCTGTTGTTCCTGGCTCACTGACCCGGTTTCGACCCAATTTTACTCAGCAGACGTTCACAAACGTAAAAATATTATATTAAAACATATTAATATTAAAAGATCGATCCGCGGATTTTGTGGATCGATATCGGCTCAGTCAAACATGTATCGATCCATATCGATATATTGATCTTTTGAACCCACCCCTATTGGGGACAAAACTAAGTTATGCTTAGAACTGTCTATATCGCATTCAGCTGTATGAAATCCAAGAAAGTACAGCTATAATATTAAGTTACATATTTAAATAGCTGATTATACCAGGAATATGCACACACACACACACACACACATATACGTATATTTTAAACATGAAATCATCACATTGCAATACACATGTATTGTCTATTGACACTGTTGTCTGATACCCGATTGTAATCAGGTGGATAGCAAGCTTGCAGAAATAAATTTTACACTTAGATATTGCAGCCGATATGCTTAGAACACTGATAAAACCTTGGACAACAATATACTGTGAATTTTTAGCAATGGGATAGAGTTATGATAGCACAAATTAAGCCTACTTACC
Organism: Pholidichthys leucotaenia; assembly: GCA_020510985.1. NCBI lineage: Eukaryota > Metazoa > Chordata > Actinopteri > Cichliformes > Pholidichthyidae > Pholidichthys > Pholidichthys leucotaenia. The sequence continues at coordinate 337,755,418 of CM035841.1, forward strand.
AGTTCGTTTGGTGGGTTCTCCGTGTTGTTTTGATATCTTCGCCTCTCTGATGCGCAAGGGATTATGGGATACATCAATACCCCGAATAGCTAACGCCATAGCTAGTCGTAACAGTGACACAAAGAAGCGACTCGGTCCCCGGTGATTGGGGCTCACCAGAGGAACTAACCGAGGTAACAGTTGGACGGGAGCCAGATCAGAGTTCAAGTACAGCGGCGGTAGGAGACGGGGACCAGTGGAGGACCACTGGGGCCCCAGCCGGATAAGAGCCGGAATTGGAGCCCAGCTACAGCGGCGGTGCTCGGCAGAGTCGCGAAGGAATTAGGTATACGTTTTCGTTTTTTATACGTTTTTTTATTGTATACATTTTCATCATGGAATCTGCCGGAGAAAAATCACAAATGAGCGTGAAACCCAAACGAAAATTACAGTCTTTTCGTGAGGAATACTCCAAAGCATTTCCAGGAATTATTATTCACTCAAGAAAGGGTGAAAATTTCACATTTGCTGAGGGAAAAGGTCAAGAAAATATCATTTATCAACATTTGTTAAATGCATGATTATGTACTAAGAGAATATTACCATAGAGTTTGTCCTTGATCTTTTTCATCAGCATATCTGCATTGACAATTTAAGGAAAATAGAAACATGATTGTTGAAGAAATATGAGGTTGTTAGCCACATTTTAACTTGATTTAATGCTAATATTTGTTTGGCGTCGGGGGGTTCGCCCCCCCTGGAAACCCCCACCACCACCACCAGGACTTTGTCCTGGACCTACCGGGGCCTGCGGCCCCTGGACCCCGGCTAGCTACTGGGCTTTTCAGGTTTTAAAAGTTGGCAGGTATGAATATGGTTAAAAGTCTACTGCCATCTCTCCAAAACATCGCCATACCTCCACAGGTATGTCATCTGGACCAACTACCTTTCCATTCTTCATCCTCTTCAAAGCTGCCCTCACTTCCACCTTGCTAATCCTTGGGACTTCCTTGTTCACCATCTTTCCTTGATCCATCCTCCTCTCTCTCTCTCATTTTGTTTATTCATCAGCTCTTCAAAGTACTCCTTCCACCTTCTCAACACACTCATCATTTGTTAGTACATTACCATTTCTGTCCTTAATCAGCCTAAGCTGCTGCACAGCCTTTCCATCTCAATCTCTCTCTGTCTAGCCAATCGATACAACTCCTTTTCTCATTCCTTAGTGTTTAGCCTCTCATACAACTCACTATATGCCTTTTCCTTTGCCACCTGTCTTTGCCATGCACCTAGATTCCAAATACTCCTACTTTCTTCATCTCCCTGACTATCCCACTTTTTCTTTGCTGACCTCTTCCTTTGAATACTTTCCTGTACCTCCTTATTCCACCACCAGGTCTCCTTGTCTTCCTACCTCTGTCCACTGGATACACCACATACCTTTCTACCTACTTCTTCCCTCAATACTTCTGCTGTACTTTCCCAGCCATTTGGTAATTCTTCCCTGCCACCCAGAGCCTGTATCAACTCCTTCCCGAATTCTGTGTAGCCTTTTTCCTTCTGCAACTTCCCCTACTTAATCTTTGGCTCTGCGTTCACTCTCTTCCTCTTCTTGCTTTCCAAAGTCATCCTACAGACTACCATCTGATGCTGTCAAGCTACATTCTCCCCTGCCATCACCTTGCAGTCTCCTATCTCTTTCAGATTTCTCCTTTCTGCATAAGATGTAGTCCACCTGTGTGCACTTTCCTCCACTCTTGTAAGTTACCCTATGTTCCTCTCTCTTCTTAAAGTATGTGTTCACCACAGCCATTTTCATCCTCTTAGCAAAATCCACAACCATCTGTCCTTCCACATTTTTCTTTTTAAGACCATACCTACCCAGAACCTCCTCATCACCTCTTTTCCCTCCGCCATACATGCCCACTAAAGTCCGCTCCAATTACCACTCTCTCCCCTCCGGGAACACTCTCAGGGCTTAAAGTTTTCCGGAACTGTGCCGGATTTCCAGCGTGTGCCGGGGCTTTTTTTTTTTTGCTGTGGGGAAATTGACTTCCTATTTTTGTACGCAGAAACACTTTTTGTCCAACCTATCTGCAATGGTGGATGAATAATGCTCAAAATAAACAGTCATTTCTGCATAGTTTGGAGTTCTTTTAAGATATTTAGAGCAGTGAATATAGTATTTGGGATGGCGGAACGTATTAAGCTTGCGCACTCCACTGATCTCTATAGAAAACTTAGATGGCTCACGCCCCATTAGTGAATACAGAGCTGAGTGATGCCACCTGGCCACCATATTAGGGAGGGAATAAAGTTGACATTATGTTTAGCAGCCGTCGATTTCTATAGATCAGCGATTGCACAAGATTATAAGTTGTGTCTACACGCCAAGAAGTTCAAAATCTGTAAATTTTTTGGGAAGGCACCGTTTAGTACTAAATATAGACAAATAAACCAATAAACTAAACTTAAAAGGGTGAGACATGTTCACCAAACATGTCCCCCATAAAGTGACTCAGCATAAAACCCAACATCTGTGTGCACTTAAGATGTAACGGTTTACATCATTTTCTTGTAATAGTTGATACAGAACAAACAAAAATATTTTAAACTAAATCTGTGCTGCTGTTTATTAACTGGAAAAATGGGAGTTTTTGTTTTGTTTTTCCTGAATATGTTAAAGGTAAATAATTCTGACCTGTGAGACTGTCCTTTTTGCATAAATTTAAAAAGGAAAAAAAAAAACTGTATTCTGTAACATCATGGAGGGGGGGGATAAATAAATAAAAATATCGTTATCATATAAATTCACAGAAATATTGTGATATTATTTTTTTTTTGGGGGGGGGGCAATATTGCTGACCCCTACTGCAGAGTGGCGGGGAGCCGCAACCTGAGGGGCTCCATCAGTGCCCATGGTGACCTGCAACCCACCTGAGGACCCGAGGGAGCCCCCTGCAAATCCACTTCTCACCAGCACCCGTCTTCCCCCGCCACTCTGCCAGGCACAATCCTTAGGGATCCCAGGGCTGACTTTGACTGGTATTCAGCTCGGGATACATTGGTGCTACCACCCCATTGATATGAGCTAAAGGCTAGGAGCTGGCCAGCTAATGGCTAAGTGACGTAAAGGGGAGGGTGGAGTTGAATAGGTTAGGGCTTTTCGTAAAGTGGCAGGGATAAAACTAAGCATTTTTCAGAAAGTTTGGATAAATAAACACATTTGCTGCAATAATTAAAGAAAATGTGAACAAAATATGTCACAAACATTTCATCAAGATGTGTGAGCTATTAAAATGCAGAAAAAGTGCAGTCAATGACCCGTTTAAGCTAGGGACACCAAGCCGACATCTCTGACAAAACCCAAGGAACAACATCCTGCTATGTCCCCTTTTATCGAGTTTGATGCTGTAAAAAAAAAAAAAAAAAAGTTGCACTTGGACACACCAGGAAGACTACAGTCAACGGTAGACAAGCTTGTATGTACTGTTCAGTTTATTGGGTTCATCCACAGGAGACAAGACAAACAAGCAAAAGAGAAAAAAATACAGACAAAATAACCAAAAGGGTGTAGGCTGAAGCTATAGAGCTTACTTGGTGCTTACCCCTGTTCACTTATAATAATCAACATGTTAGAAATTTACTTGACTCTGTTCATGTTGATACAACCCAATATTTTACTTTAAACCAGTGTTTGATAATATTGCAAGATTAATTTCTGTACAGTTTTTTTTTAAGTTGCGTTCAAAAATTACACATTCAAATATTTTCAGGACTGTTATTTCATAGGTTCACTCCTTTTAAAGACAGACAGTGGTATTTAGCATTTGTTTGTGCCTTTGGTTTTTTCAATAGAAATGTTCCACTCCATGATATTTGTTCTTGTCTCTTGTCTTGAACAACTTCTGGATACTTGTTGGTAATTTTCCAGTTTTCCTTTTATACATAAATTGCATGGTGAAATAATCTACTAAATCTTTGAATTTCAATATATTTAGGTGAATAAAGAGTAGATTTGTGGCTAATCGGTAAGGTTTGTTACAAACGATGCGAATGGCTTTTGCAGTAAGTAAATGAGTTGTACTTGATTTATATATATCGCCCCAAACCTCAATATGGTAAGCTGCGTATGGAGCCACCAAGGAATGATATAATATGAACAACAGGGCTTTCTCACATACAGTAGATCTTTAGCGCTGTATAAAATTGTAATGGATTTGGACATTTTCATTTTGACATGGTTAATGTGTGATTTCCAGCTTACTGTACGATGGATAATGACTACAGTGTTTGTCAATTTAATTTATTTTAATTTTTCTAATGCTATCAATTGAGCGATTTCCAAATGTACATTTTGTCTTTCCTAAGTGTAGTGATAATTTATTTGCATCAAACCATTTTTTAATAATAAAGTTCATGTTCTACAATATCCAGATGATGATCAAGGTGTTCCCCACTACAGAAAAGAGTAGTATCATCTGCAAAAACGATGGCCTTTAGTGATTTGGTAACTAAACATAAATCATTAATATACAAAATAAATAATACTGGACCAAGTACAGAACCTTGTGGCACCCCACATGTTACGTGTAATAAATCTGAGTCAGTGACGCATACTGCGCATGCATCACAGAAAATAACTCTCCACATCAGCAGGTGGCACTTGTCTTTACTTGTCACTCGATAGGGAAACCAAAAGTCCTTTGATGACAAATATAAACAAAATGTTGGTATAATCCTCAGTGGTTACTGTGGTCATACAGAGCTGGCCTCTCTTGAATTAAGCTGATCTTTATTTAGAGTTTTTTTTTTTTTTTTTTAAGATTCCTTTATTAGTCCCACAGTGGGGAAATTACAGGGCATCCATGTGAGTGGATGAAGCAGCCATTGGTGCGGCGCTCAACCCTTTCACCATTCACACACACATTCACACCTGGGACCACTTTAGAGTCTCCAATTAACCTAACTTGCATGTTTTTGGCATGTGGGAGGAAACCGGAGAAATCCTGGAGTAAACCCACACAGACACAGGGAGAAAATGCAAACTCCACACAGATCACTGTTGGTCAGGGGCTGGGATCGAACCCAGGATCCCCCCGGCCAAGGGTAAGTTGCTGTGCTGTCGCAGTGCTAACCTCTCCGCAACTGTGCTGCTTTAGTTTCTTCATTCCAGATAACAGTGAGTATTTTCATGTCAACTGAGTTTATTTGTTTTCATTGCTGTCGTTTGCTACAGGTGCATCTCAGTAAATTAGAATGTCATCAAAAAGTTAATTCAATTCAGTAATTCAATTCAGAAAATGAAACTCCTATATTATATAGATTCATTACACACAGAGTGATGTAGTTCAAGTGTTTATTTCTTTTAATTTTGATAGTTATGGCTTACAGCTCATGAAAACCCCAAATTCAGTTTCTCAAAAAATTAGAATATTTCATAAAATTAATTTTAAAAAATGGTTTTTTAATAGAAATGTTGGCCGACTGAAAAGTATGTCCATGTACACACTCAGTACTTGGTCGGGGCTCCTTTTGCATGAATTCAGAATCAGAATCAGAAAAAGCTTTATTGCCAGGCATGTTAGAAACACACGAGGAATTTGACTTGACATTGGCGCGCTATGTAAAGTGCATCACAACGACACGGCAGCCGTAACAAGGCGCCTAATCAAAAAGGTCGGGGATAAGGGAAGATAAGGGAAGGGTAGAATGACACAATGGGCGGAGAGAAAAAAAACTTCATTATCAAAATACAGCTTATAATTGTGTAAGCTAAATTATGATTACAGAGAAAAAAAACCTCTCTATGGCACAGAGCAGACAATCAGACCTCACAAAGACAAGGGCAGCAGAGAGAGGCAGTATGTGTATATCAGTATATGATGTCAGTGTGTGTGCAGTGTGTGGGTGTATCAGTTACTGAAGTACAACAAAAATAGTCTCCTAGGCAACGATGGATGTTATAAGTTCATGTTTTTAAACACAGATAGTCATGTCCCAGAGATAATCTCTTCTTCATGCCAGATGGTAAAAACTCCATGTTAGTCTCATGAACGCTGTCCTTGGAGAGTTCTGATTATTGCACAGCAGCAGCAGTGTTTGGGTTAAGCAGCCAGCTCACACATCTGCTTATCTTAACTCTGGAGGAGTGAGTTGTCCAGGGGCGCCGATCAAGGCCGAATCTGCACAGACTTAGAGTGTAGAATTTTCTTCTCTCTTGTTCTGTGCTTCACAATTCAAATTACACAGGCTTTAAAATCATTCCATGGAGAGCACCAGCGACTCCAGATGTATACCATTCTTCTGAACCAACCATCATTCAGTTCACCATTGCCGCTATCAGTGCACTCCCCGACTGGTCGAATTTGTTGTTGAAGGAACGTTGCCGGGTCCGCTTTGATCAGCTCTCCCAACTTTAATTTCTGATACATCAGGAACTCCAGAGCCAAAATAGAAATCCTGTGATCGAGCCAAACAAATAGAGATGTCTTCCGCATCTCAGTCGAATCACACAGACCCATGAATTCCCAATTGTCCATGAGTCCAGGGCTCCCCCTAGCCTGATCTTCTTTTAAAGTGGTGTCAATTGCATTTAAAGCCCAACCTGATCCATTTTTCCGTTTGGGTTGAGATCAGCGAGAAGGAGAACGGCACAGACACTCACTCAGACGCAGCAAGCAGGAGTTGGGTCGGGAAGGAGGCAGGAGGAGGAGGGAGAGAAAATGCGACTGCTCTCTCTGAAGGCCGGAAAGGAAATTACTGCATCAATGCAGCGTAGCATAGATGTGATCAGCCTGTGGTACTGCTGAGGTGTTACGGAGGCCCAGGTTGCTGTGATAGTGACCTTCAGCTCGTCTGCATTGTTGGGTTTGGTGTCTCATCTTCCTCTTGACAGTACTCCATAGATTTTCTATGGAGTTGAAGTCAGACTAGTTTTCTGGTCAGTCAGGCACAGTGATACCATGGTCATTTAACCACTTTTTGGTACTTTTGGCAGTGTGGACAGGCACCAAGTCCTCCTGGAAAATAAAACCAGTATCTTCATAAAGCTTGTCAGCAAAGGGAAGCATAAAGTGCTCTAAAATGTTCTGGTAGATGGCTGCACTGACTTTGGACTTGATAAAACAGGGGACCAACACCAGCAGATAACATGGCTCCTCCAATCATCATTGACTGTAGAAACTTCACACTGGACCTCAAATAATTTAGATTCTGTGCCTCTCCACTCTTCCTTGAGACTCTGGGACCTTGACTTCCAAATGAAATGCAAAATTTACTTTCATCTAAAAAGAGGTCATCTGCTGGTGTCGGTCCACTGTGTTTTGTCAAGTCCAAAGTCAGCACAGCTGTCTACCAGCAAATTTTAGAGCACTTCATGCTTCCCTCTGCTGACAAGCTTTATGGAGATACTGATTCCATTTTCCAGCAGGACTTGGCACCTGCCCACACTGCCAAAAGTGCCAAAACCTGGTTTAATGACCATGATATCACTGTGCTTTAGTGGCCATAAAACTAGCCTGACTTCAACTATATAGAGAATCTATGGAGTATTGTCAAGAGGAAGATGAGAGACACCAGACCCAACAATGAAGACGAGCTGAAGGCCGCTATCAAAGCAACGTGGGTCTTTTTAACACCTCAGCAGTACCATAGGCTGATCATCTCCATGCCCGCCACATTGATGCAGTAATTCATGCAAAAGGAGTCCTGACCAAGTATTGAGTGTGTACATGGATATACTTTTCAGTAGGCCAACATTTCTATTAAAAATCCATTTTTTTTAATTAATTTTATGTAACATTCTAATTTTTTTGGAGAAACTGAATTTGGGTTTTCTTGAGCTGTAAGCCATAACCATCAAAATTAAAAGAAATAAACACTTGAAATATATCACTCTGTGTGTAATTAATCTATATAATATAGGAGTTTCATTTTCTACTAACTAACTAACTAACCTGCACTTATATAGCGCTTTTCTAGTCACAAAGACCACTCAAAGCGCTTTCATTAATACTAACCCTCTATTCTAAGGGCCTATAGGAAACAGATATCTAGGGACAATTTAGAAGAGCCAATTAACCTAACATGCATGTTTTTGGCATGTGGGAGGAAACCGGAGAAATCCCGGAGTAAACCCACGCAACACGGGGAGAACATGCAAACTCCACACAGATCACTATTGGTCGGGGGCTGGGATCGAACCCACGATCCCACGATCCCCACAATCCCCCGGCCAAGGGTAAACTGTGCTGCCGCAGTGCTAACCACTGCGCCACCGTGCAGCCAAAAATGAAATGAAATGAATTACTGAATTTAATTAACTTTTCGATGACATTCTAATTTATTGAGATGCACCTGTAACATATTGAATCGGTCAAAAACTCGAGTGACGTTTGTTTTGCGTTGATGGTGCGTGGCTCACCGACTGCTCAAACATGCCAGATGGCTGATCATTTCCCTGGGGTGTCTCGAGCTTTTAGTCCCATCAGCCCATCATAGGACAGTACTTTTGCCACTAACTTAAAAAAAGCACCCTGTGATTGGCTATAGGGATTCAGGCTGTAAAACATGCCACTTTCTGTATTCTTACAAGGCACAGGAAATTTACATAGTGGTGTTAGCAGCACACAGTTTCATGGTCAAACACCACTATTTTCCAACACCTATCTACATCTGTTTATGCATTTTTTATTTTGTCAGCAAAATAAAAATACAAGTTTTTAGTTGGAATAAGTCATGACAACAATTGATAAAATACTTGTTGCTTAATTCACTCTATGCTGTTTTGGGTAAACTGTTGTAGAAATACTACCAGGTTAATAGCTTAACTCCTTACCTGTTACTTTGTGCTTGTAAATTACAACTGTTTAGAGTTTGGTGAAGTTCTGTTTCGTCCCTTCATGACCGCCAAGCATTGCTTAAAGTACTGAATACTTCCGCTTGCATTAGCACATGTTGAGTACAAATAACAGCATCACGTATGACCCCCAGGAAGCAATATCTTCTGGTGTCTGCAGGTGTTTGGCTCCTCCTTTCATCTCGTGATCGCGTCAAGAGTACAAGGTATGAGCAAATTGTTGCTTTGTTCAGCCCTGTGTAGCTTCATGTCATTAAGGTAAGAGTAATAATTTGTTTGTCCTCTGAGAAGCTGTGGCTTCTTGTAACCATGTTTTTATCTAATCCTTCTCTCTTACTTTATTGTGCACTAGCCTGGTGGAGCACCTACAATTTCATTGAACCGTACAGCTGTACAATGATAATAAAGCCTAATCTATTCTAATATTAATCAGCAGTTGTGCGGCGTGTAAGCTCCCAGTTTTGCTGTTAGCTTGGTTAATTGTTTCTTTGTAGGGCAGCATGGCCACTCTTCTCTTTTGGCTTGCTGCTATTTTTTGTTAAGAGCAAAAGAAAAACTAATTTTAATCAAGCTGCTTATTCTTTGTTTTAATCACAAGAGAAAATGTTAATCTTGTGCTTATCCATCGTTAGTGAAGGCAGTGTGTCCCCTGCCCTCTCCTTGTTCTGCTAATTTTTTCCTTCGAATTAAAAAGAGAGAGAGGAAGTGTTAAACTTTATTGTTATTCAGGTCTTGGTGGAGGCAGTGTGTCCACTCCCCTCTACCGGTTCTGCTGCTTACTTTTCTCACAAGGGAAAAAAAGGGTAATATCTTAGTTAAGTCCTGTTGAAGGCAGCGTGTCCGCTCCCTTTTCCCAGTTCTGCCACTTGTTTTTTATTCCCATCAAAAAGAAGGAAAAAAGAGAGGAAGTGCTAATCTTGTTCATTCATCGTTAGTGAAGGCAGTGTTAAACCTTTTTTGGTTATTCAACTGTTGATGAAGGCAGCATGTCCACTTCCCTCTCCGAGTTCTGCTGCTTGTTTATTTTTCCCTTCTAAGCAAAAGAGAAAAGAAGAGTAGTATCTTAATTATTCAGCTGTTGGTGAAGGCAGCGTGTCTGCTACCCTCTCCTAGTTCTGCTGCTTGTTTTATCCTTCTAAGCAAAAGAAAAAAGATGTGTAATAACAGCTGTTGGTGAAGGCAGCGTGTCCGCTCCCCTCTCCTAGTTCTGTTGCTTATTTTTCTTACAAAAAAGGGTAATATCTTAATCAGCTGTTGAAGGCAGCATATTCACTTCCCTCTCACAGCTTACTGTTTTATTTCCTTTGAAGAAAACAAGCAAGTCTTGTTGCCTTGCTGGTGAAGGTGGCATGTTTGCCATTCTCTCCCAGCATTGTCACACATTGCCCAGTAATGGAGCGGTTGTGTGCTGGATGTTTGGCCCCCCTGGATTTGGCGGATGGCCTTGATCTGTGCCTCTCCTGCCTTGGCCCTGGGCACTTACAGGAGGCCCTCACTGAAAATGTCTGCATGAATTGAAGCATTATGCCTCAGTCGGTGAGAGTCGCAAGGCTAGCAGAGTTTGAGTCACAGCCCAGCCTTCTGCATTTCCAGTTCCCAGCGGGTGAGTCTGGTAAAGGGGGAGCACTGAAGAGGCCCTCATCGCAGTGCACAGAGGGTGCCTCCAAGCGAGAAAAAGCGTTGGATCAGCTTGCCAGCAAAGTGGATTGCTTGACTGCAGATATGGAAAAGATGAAGGCGCTTTTTCTCAATCTACAGCCGGCTATTGATAGGGTGGAACCTATCGGTATGGGGCATATACTGGAGGTGCTGTCGCCAGAGGATGCCATTTCAATTGCGGCTTCAGCTAGTCAGTTTGACACCTCAGCGGATGATCCAGCTTCACAGGCCTCGGAGCACTGCCCATGCTCATTGGCCCAGAGCTCTCGACAGGGATCAGATGACTCCTCCGTGTGGGCCATTGTCCGCACTATCTTGGCACGTCTGAAGCTCGACACCCCACCAGAGTGTGTACCCCCTAGTATCTTTCATAGGCATGACCCTTCTCCAGTTAAGCTCACTGCCCTGCATTCTCCGGACGTTTTGAAGGAGCTGCATTCATGTTGGAGAGATGCTTCAGCCCTCTCCAGACCCACATCGGACGAGCACACCTTAACTGCGATGGAGAATGCAGAGTCAGTGGGCCTTGGCTGCATGCCTGCAGTTGAGCCCTCTGTTGCAGCCCTGATTGTAGCCACCAATGAGGCCCTGAAGTCAGATGCCCCTCTGCCCAGTGTAGGATCACGGATGGTTACATCTGTAAGGCTTATGATACAGCAGCATGTGCAGTGGTGTGAAAAAGTGTTTGCCCCCTTCCTGATTTCTCATTTTTTTGTATGTCACACTTAAATGTTTCAGATCATCAAACAAATTTAAATATTAGACAAAGATAACACAAGTAAAAACAAAATGCAGCTTTTAAATTAAGGTGTTTATTATTAAGGGGGAAAAAATCCAAACCTACATGGTCCTGTGTGGAAAAAGTGATTGCCCCCTAAACCTAATACCTGGTTGGGCCACCCTTAGCACCGACAACTGCAATTAAGACGTTTGCGATAGTTGGCAATGAGTCTTTTACAGAACTTTGTTGGAATTTTGGCCCACTCATCTTTGCAGAATTGTTGTAATTCAGCCACATTGAAGGGTTTTCGAGCATGAACCGCCTTTTTATGATCATGCCACAGCTTCTCAATTGGATTCAGGTCAGGACTTTGACTAGGCCACTCCAAAGTCTTGATTTTGTTTTTCTTAAGCCTTTCAGAGTTGGACTTGCTGGTGTGTTTTGGATCATTGTCCTACTGCAGAACCCAAGAGCGCTTCAGCTTGAGGTCACGAACAGATGGCCGGACATTCTCCTTCAGGATTTTTTTGGTAGACAGCAGAATTCATGGTTCCATTTACCACAGCAAGTCTTCTGGGTCATGAAGCAGCAAAACAGCCCCAGACCATCACACTACCACCATCATATTTTACTGTTGGTATGATGTTCCTTTTCTGAAATGCTGTGTTACTTTTACGCTGGATGTAATGTGACACACACCTTCCAAAAAGTTCAGCTTTTATTACATCAGTCCGCAGAGTATTTTCCCAAAAGTCTTGGGGATCATTAAGATGTTTTCTGACGAGCCTGTATGTTGTTTTTGCTCAGCAGTGGTTTTCGTCTTGGCACTCTGCCATGCAGGCCATTTTTATCCAGTCTCTTTCTTATGGTGGAGTCGTGAACACTGACCTTAACTGAGGCAAGTGAGGCCTGCAGTTCTTTGGATGTTGTTGTGGGGTCTTTTGTGACCTCTTGGATGAGTCGTCGCTGTGCTCTTGGGGTAATTTTGGTCGGCCAGCCACTCCTGGGAAGGTTCACCACTGTTCCATGCTTTCGCCATTTGTGGATAATGGTTCTCATCATGGTTCGCTGGAGTCCCAAAGCTTTAAAATGTTTCTTTAACCTTTTTCAGACTGATAGATCTTAGTTACTTTGTTTCTCATGTGTTACTGAATTTCTTTGGATCGCAGCATGATGTCTAGGTTTTGAGGATCTTTTGGTCTACTTCACTTTATCAGGCAGGTCCTATTTAAGGGATTTCTTTTTTTTTTCCACAATATCTTTATTGAACCTTTTTTTTTTTTTAAACAAACATGACACAAACAATCAAACACTAACACTAAAGTACTACAAAAAAAAATGCACTAAAAACACCAACAACCACCAACAAAATCAAGTCATCAACAATGCTCCTCTGTTTAGTCTAGGCAATCCATTACATAAGTATACATATTATACATTCACCAGTTTGGAATTTACAAGGTCCACACACATCATTCACCTTCTTCAAAAGTTATATTTAAATTCTTTACATAATCAATAAAAGGTCTCCATATATTCTCAAACACAGTTTCCTTTGATTTCAGTATGTATGTTATTCTTTCTAGTGGAAGGTTTGTTAACATCTGTCTTAACCACTGAGTCACATCTGGTCTATGAGTCTTTTTCCACAGTAGTGTAATACATTTTTTGGCATTAAGCAAACTGAGGTCTATGAATGTTCTTTCACTTTTATTAAAGTTATGCTTTTCTGGGTACAGACCCAACAAAAACAATTTAGGATTCAGTATGATTTGTTTTGAAATTATTTTTTCAATTGTTACCCTCACCTCTTCCCAAAACATTCTAATTATTCTACATTCCCATACACAATGAAATAGGGTTCCTTTACTTTCCATGCATTTTGTGCAAGTATCTGGTATGTTTTTGTTATAGCTATTTAACTCCACCGGTGTAACATACATCCGCATTAACCATTTAAAATGTATCAATTTAAGACGTACATTTGTTGATTTGGTTTGAGCTTCTGTACAAGCCAATTCCCATTGTTCCTCTGAAATTTCAGTTTGCAGATCTTCTTTCCAGTGGTTCAATCTTTTCTGTGAGTTTTCACTTGAGGATAGTGTCGCTGAGTTATAAAACTCTGAAATAATACCCTTTCTTTTACTGTCTTTCATTAACATTTTTTCCAAGGATGAATAAATAGGTCGAGTGAGAGCATTATTTTGATTTGATCAAATAAAGTTCTTAAGTTGAAGATATTTAAAAAAATGTGTTCTATTAAGATTAAATTTGATCCTCAGCTCTTCAAAAGACATTATGTTATCTGCACATGACAGATATAAATCTTGAATCTTTTGAATCCCTTTTAAATTCCATACTTTAAATACAGCATCCGCTCTCCCTGGTTTAAAATATTGATTACCCCATATTGGGCTAAATTGTGACAAGTGTGGTTCTTTTAAATAGTTTTTAGTTTCACACCATATTTTGATCATATGCTTTACAAATGGATTTTTAACTTGTTTTTGTAATTTTTTTGCCGAATCTGAGTATATGAATATGGGAAGAGGTAAAGGTAAATTGTATGATTCCATTTCAGTCCAGTGAGGGAGATCATTTGATGAAAAATAATATGTCATAGACCTCAGTTGTGCCGACCAGTAATACAACATAAAGTTTGGACATTTCAGACCTCCACGATCAAATGGTAAATATAGTAAGGACAGACGTAATCTAGCCCTCCTGTTGTTCCATATAAATTCCACTAACTTTTTTTTAATTCTTGAAAATAGATCTAAAGGTGGTGGTAAAGGAATGTATTGAAATAAAGTATTTTAGGTAAGATATTACTTTTAAGTATATTGATTCTCCCATTTAAGTGATTTCTTGATTGAGAACAGGTGTGGCAGTAATCAGGCCTGGGTGTGGCTAGAGAAATTGAACTTGGCTTTCCAAAGATGTGATTAAATGGTAAATGGCATTCACTTATATAGCGCTTTTATTCTCATCCCTTGATGACCAAAGCGCTTTACAGATCCTGCTATCCACCCATTCGCAAACACATTCACACACTGATGGTGGCATGCTACCTAACATGGTGCTTCCAGACCCACCAGGAGCAATTAGGGGTGAAGTGTCTTGCCCAGGTACACAACGGCATGCTATCCGAGGAGAGCAGGATTCGAACCGCCAACCATGTGGTTATTGGACGACCTGCTCTTCCTCCTCAGCCACTGCCGGCCTCACAGTTAATTTATAAACCACAGTTAATTTATGTTTTAATGGGGGGCAATCACTTTTTCACACAGGGTCATGTAGGTTTGGATTTTATTTGCCCTTAATAATAAACACCTTAATTTAAAAAATTCATTTTGTGTTTACTTGTGTTATCTTTGTCTAATATTTAAATTTGTTTGATCTGAAGAATTTAAGTGTGACAAACATACAAAAAATGAGAAATCAGGAAGGGGCAAACACTTTTTCACACCACTGTATTCGCAGACTCTGTAATAATGTCTCATCTGCTGCTGGCTCTTTCAACTTCCCTGCAGGATGCACAGGTGGGGGGTTTCATCCAGGACATCCGTGTTGTGTCTCTGCAGGCCTTTGCCTTCAAGACTAAGGAGCTAAGATGACTGATGTCCACTCTATTGCATGCACATTGTCATGTTTTGCTGGCGTAGTCGCCTTTGACGGAGGCTACTTGGAAGGTTCTCCATCAGGTTCCAGCAGAACCAGGGGAGCTGTTTGGATTGGTTGCTCTGGAGGCATTGGACCGTACTGCAGCAGCTAGTGAGACCAGGAGGTGGCTGGAAAGCCTTCACAGGAGGGCTCCTCCCTACAGCGATCAGAGGGCCTCCTTGCCTACTTCTAGACGTCAGCCTCAGGTACCTGCACACAATAGTCAGCTGGCTCCGCAGCGGCATGCTGGACAACCTGCTGCTGATTTTCACCCACCAGCACGCCGGTCCTCTGGGTGGTATCAAGGCCCTGAACCTGACCGCAAGCCCCCCGGCACGTTCAGAGGCCAAGGGAGGCGACACTAGGGCTTTGGGACCGGCCATCGGCTGTTTTTCCCAGCAGCAGCTCAGTTATTGGGCAGCATGCTCGGCAGACCCTTGGGTGATTTCCACTCTGACCCAAGGGTACAAATTGCAGTTCAGACATCGGCACTCAATCCCTGGCCAGGTCAAGATGACAATGATCAGCAACCTGGAAAAAGACTGAGCCTGAGCTCTGGCTTAGTAGTTGTCTGTCCTCCTGGCCAAGGGCACCATCATGCCAGTGGACCCCCATTCGGCAGCCCGGTTGGTTTTATTCAACCTACTTTCTTGTTGGCAAGGAAGATGGTGGACTTCGTCCCATCCTGGACCTCAGGGGCCTCAACAAGTATTTGAAGGTTCTGCCCTTAAGGATGCTAACCACAACAGATGCTCTGCGGGTGGTCAGTCAGGGGGAGTGATTTATACAGTGGACCTGAAGGATGCTTATTTTCATGTGCCGATTGCCACACATCACCAGCAGTTTCTGAGGTTCGCCATCCAGAGCCACAGTTATCAGTTCAGGATGCTTCCTTTTGGCCTCTCTCTGTCCCTGAGGGTTTTTACCAGGTGTGTCACGGCAGCCCTTGCACCCCTGCAAGAATGGGGCATGAAGATTATCCCATACCTGGATGACTGGCTGGTATGTTGGCCATCCCAAGACCAGGTGGCACAGGATATAGCTTGCTTGCTGTCAGTGAGCCACATGTCAACATGTCATTTGACAGCAAAGACCCCTGATTGCTGGGGTCTTTCTGCAATTGTGGGGGTTTCCCCTACAGTTGAAAGTGCTATGAGATGACTGTTGTTGTGAAATGGCGCTATATAAATAAAATTGAATTGAACGTGTAGCCAGGCTCAGTCTTGCGGTGAACAGGGAAAAGAGCTGCCTGGTTCCTACCCAGCAAGTGACCTACTTGGAGTTGGTATTCAACTATTATTTGATAACTTTGAAATTTGTGTTATCTGATTTTACAGCATCAAGCAAAAATGTAGTTACCAGATTCTTACGTGATAGTGCTGTGGCTCGCTTTAAAGAATTAATCCCTTCAGCACTTACTCTATTACCATGTCTCAATATAGCAGAGGACAGCACTGACTGCTTGAATCCATCACAATTAGACCTCTTAGTTGATAGTACTGCAGCCTCACTGCGGACAACACTTGACTCCATAGTCCCTCTTAAAAAGAAAACTATTAAAAATAGGAGATTAGCTCCATGGTACAACTCCCACACTCGTGAGTTAAAACATGAAGTCAGATTCTGTGAAAGGCTTTGGCGTGGAAATAAGACTGGAAATAAGACCTGGAATACCAGTCTTATTGCCTATAAGAAATTTCTCCGTAGTCCTAGGCGACAGTACTATTCATCCTTGATAGAAGAAAATAAAAACAACCATAGATTTCTTTTTAACACTGTAGCTCAGTTAACCAAGAGCCACAATGCCATAGACCCCTACATTCCTCCAACTCTTAGTGCTGACGACTTTTTGAATTTTTTTTTATGATAAAATTGTCAGTATCAGGAATAATATTATTAATAATATTTTTGGAATAATTAATATTATTCCAAAAAATAGCCTCTTTAAAAATACCAAGCCTCTGCCTAACACTGCTGTGTCCACAGGCTCAGAACTCCACTTTTCTGAATTTTTTCTTATTAGTCATTCTGAGCTAGCCTTAATAGTCTCAGCCTCTAAACCAACGACCTGTCTCTTAGACCCAATCCCTGCTAGACCCCTGAAGGAGTTGCTATCTCTGATTAGTCCACCCTTTTTGAACATAATTAATATGTCTCTATTGACAGGACATGTACCACATTCTTTTAAAGTGGCAGTAATTAAACCTGTGCTTAAAAAACTTTCGCTTGATTCTGGGATTTTGGCCAATTATAGACCAATATCTAACCTCCCCTACCTTTCTAAGCTCCTCGAAAAAGTAGTCGCCAGTCAACTGTGTACTTTTTTAGAAAATAATTCTACATTTGAGAAATTTCAGTCAGGTTTTAGGAAACGCCACAGCACAGAGACAGCCTTAGTGAAAGTTACTGATGACCTCCTTATGGCGTTTGACAAAGGACTTGTCTCTGTCCTTGTCTTATTGGACCTTAGTGCTGCCTTTGGCACCATTGATCACCATATTCTGCTAGAGGGACTTGAACAGCAAATTGGTTTGAAAGGAACAACGCTAAGATGGTTCCAGTTTTATATATCAGGCCGTTCCCAGTTTGTCTATGTCCATAACAAGTCCTCTATCCAGACCACGGTTAGCTATGGCGTTCCGCAGGGATCGGTACTTGGACCAGTACTGTTTACATTATACATGCTGCCTTTGGGAGACATTATGAGGGAGCATTCTGTTCATTTTCATTGTTACGCTGATGACACTCAATTATATTTATCCATCAATCCAGATGACCCCAGCCATTTGGGTTCACTCCAGGAGTGTATTAAGGATATTAAAACCTGAATGAACTACAACTTCTTACTGCTGAATACCGATAAAACTGAAATCATTGTTCTTGGCCCCAAACATGCTAGAAGTACTCTTTGTAGTAAGATAACAACACTAGATGGCATTGCACTGGCTTCTAAGTTTTCTGTTAGGAATCTTGGAGTTGTCGTTAACCAAGATATGTCTTTTAACTCTCATATACAGCAAACCATTAAGACTGCCCTCTTCCATCTGCATAATATTTCTAAAATCAGGTCCATCCTGTCTCATAAAGATGCAGAGAAACTTGTCCACGCCTTTATCACCTCTAGGCTAGACTATTGTAATTCACTTTTATCAGGTTGTCCTAATAAGTCCATAAAGTTTCTGCAACTCATTTAGAATGCAGCTGCACATATCCTGATGAGAACAGGGAGAAGAGATCACATTACCCCAGTTTTAGCTTTTTACATTGGCTCCCAATAAAATACAGAATTGAATTCAAGATATTACTCCTAACTTATAAAGCCCTTAATGGTATGGCTCCTTCCTACCTGCAAGAACTCATAGTTCCCTCTCATCCAACCAGAGTTCTGCTCTCCCAAAAATCCAAACTACTGGTGGTCCCCAAGGTCTCCAGAAGTAGATTGTGAGGTAGAGCTTTCAGTTATCAAGCTCCCCTCCTGTGGAACCATCTTCCTAGTTCAGTTCGGGAGGCAGACGCTCTCTCTTTATTCAAAAGTAAGTTTTTCATTTCATTTCATTTTATTATTTATTTGAACATCAAGACAAAAAATTTAAAAACAAGGAATCAAAACCAAGAAAAAAAATATATAAACATAACAGAAAAAAAATGCCTTGTTCAAAAGGAGTGGGTAAGAAACCAACGTTTATATAATCCCACCCCTTCTCCATAACCAGTAACTTATATCATTTTAGTCATTATCCAAACTATAATTACATTCATTATACAATGCCATAATATACTGTATAATACATCTTATAATTAAATTATGCAATAGAAATAATACAACAATGATAGTTTATAGTGACAATAATGCCAACATCTAATAATAATTGTAATAATAATAAGTAAATACTTCTGGTATGTTAATATAATTATAGACAATATTACCATCATCATAATCACCATATCATCATCATCATCATAGCAGTCTGTTGGAGGTGACAAGGACGGTTTCATTTAGGTCTGATCAGATTCCTCCACGCAGCTCTGTCCTTTGCCTTCCGCTGCCAGGAACTCCTGACCTTGTTAACCCGGGCGACGTCCAAGCCGGTACCCAGACAGCAGGAAAAACCTCCCTTATTTTATTCTTATGTCAGGTCAGGCATTGGTTTGCTTGCTACCGGATAACTATGAAAACCGGTACTACCTGTCTCATGGGTGGGGCCGTCGGCAACTCAACCGGCAACCCTGCCGTTTCGAGGGTGTTGAGGGTGAAACTGGGCGTCCTGGTAGAACTAAAACCAATATCTGTCACAGTGGTGGACCACTCCCAGTTACACGGGGTGAGACTGGACATCCTGGCAGATGAGCACATCTGTCGCAAGGTCTGTGGTGGACTTTTGCCAGTCTGTGCGTCGTGACATGCACTACACAAAGAGCAGAGATAAACAAACCTATCATCTGGTCAGTCACTGCAATCACCATACAGTATATACCACCATATACCCCCACATGGCTTACAATACCTAGGCGCAATAAATAACCATATAATAATACCCATAATAATAGGTAGCCATATAGTAATTACAATAACAACAATAATAATACCACCTAGCCTATATAATACTTGAAATAATTCCATCCTAAACAACAATCATAATACTATAATACCGTTGTAATATTCTAGTGATAATGATGTCAATAATAATAGTACTCTGCATATATATTCAACAATAACTGCTATTTGAAGGAAGAAAGTATTTTACAAGCATTTTGTAGCACCCTGGTTAACCATGGGCAGTTTTTGTATTTATATTTTTTTATTAATTTCCTTAATTGGACAGTTTTTATCATATAATGATTTAAATATATCAATAAATTTATCATATGCCCTGTCCACTTCTTTCTCTCTATAGACCACATCTCAGTTCTGTAACATTAAGTCATCTTTTAAAGCATTGAAATCTTAATCTTAAAGTTGAAATCTTTTCTCATTGATAAGGCCTATTGTTAAAAATGTTGCCGGCAGCAGGCCTTCACTCGCACGTGGAGCCTAACCCAGCTTGATACTGGAATGTCTGACTGTGATTGTTAATGTTGAATTGTATTTGTTACGTTTGTTTTGAATGTAGCTACTGCCAGGCCTCCTACTTTTTACCTCTTTTTTCAACCCAGCCGGTCCAGGTGGATGGCTGTCCTCTATGAGCTATGGTTCCGCTCAAGGCTTCTGCCCATTAAAGGGAAGTTTTTCCTCGCCTGTGTCGCCACAGTGCTTGCTCTTAGGGGTCTCTGCTGGGTTCTACAAATTTGAGAGCGTGGCCTAAACCCACTCTTTTTTTTGTCAAGTGCCTTGAGATAGCCTGTGTTGTGATTTGGCACTATATAAATACAATTGAAATTGAATTGAACTCGGTCACTATGAGGGCCTGCCTGTCACCACGGCATGTGACTGACATTTTACAACTCCTTCCTCACTTCAGGAGGGGCAGGCAAGTGCGTTACATCAAATTCCTGCAGCTTTTGGGCAAGTTGACAGCTGCTTCAGCTGTTGTCCCCTTGGATGTACTGAAACTATGCCCCCTTCAAATGTGGCTGAACAACCTCCGCCTAGATGCCAGGAGGCACAGCTGCAGGCTAGTCAGGGTGTCACAGGCATGTGTTCATGCCTTGACACCCTGGAAGGACAGAGAGTTCCTCCTTGGGGGCACAGCTCTAGGAATTGTTCCATCTTTTCGGGAAACTGTCATCACAGATACCGCCCTTCCAGGATGGGGTGCGGTCTGGCGCAGCAGGCCTGCCCAGGGACAATGGTCTGCTCGGGACCGCGCGTGCCACATCAGTGTACTGGAGCTTCTAGTACTTCAACATTTTTTGCCATACCTGCAGGGGAGACATGCTAGTTCAGTCAGACAACATGTCCACTGTCTCCCAGATCAATCATCAGGGCAGCACCAGGTCAGCACGGCTGCTGCGAGTGACTCAGTGCCTCCTGACGTGGGCCGCTCCTCATCTGCTCAGCTTGCGGGCAATGTATTTGCCAGGGTGGCGGACTTCCTCTCCCTGGACTTCCCGGGTCATGGCAGCTTATCCCCAGGTGGTGGAGAGGATCTGGAGCATTTTCGGCAGAGCAGATGTGGACCTCTTTGCCTCAGAGGACTCAACTCATTGCTCCCTCTGGTTCTCTTTGGACAGAGGAGACTACTCCCCTAGGACAGGATGCCCTGGGGCATAAGTGGCCCAACAAGCTTCTCTATGCATTTCGATCACTAACTCTGATTCTCCCGACATCACAGAGTCCTCCAGGCCACAGACTCCTTCCTGGCGGCTCCATTCTGGACCTTGAAGACCTGGTTTCTGCTGGGGCAGAGGCTCTGTTGCAGCTCTCCGTGGAATTTCCCACACAGGAAGGATCTCTTATCACAACTAGGGCATCAGATATGGCATCCTGGCCACTTCAGGGTCCGACCCACTCCTAGCAACTTGCACTAAACCAGTCAGATCCACTATCCTGAACGCCCGTGCATCATCCACCCGCCTTCTATATGAGAGTAAGTGGAAGCGGTTCTCTGCCTGGTGTGCAGGCAGGGTAAAGGACCCGGTGCTCTGTCCTGTGACCAGAATCTTGGTGTTCCTTGATGATGGCCTCACACATTCCACCTTAATAGTGTACGGGGCAGCCGTTTCATTGCGACATGCCTTGGTCGGGAACGCCACTGTGGGGTCCCACGATTAATTTCTTTTTCTCAAGGGGGCCTGAACCCCCCCCCTCCCCCCAAGGGTTCACAGGGTCTTGGCGTGAGGGGGGGGGTTCAGGCCCCCCCCCTCACGCCAAGACTGGTGAGGGGGTACGCTGTCTGCTCCACCTTTTGAGCCTTTGACTTAGGTGGAATGTAAATGGTTGTCTATAAAAACTGCTTTTCTCCTCACTGTAATATCGGTGAAGCGAGTAGGGGAGTTGCATTCCCTGTCGGTCAGTGATTTATGTCTCCGGTTTAACCCGGATGATTCGGGTGTTACACTGTTGCCAAATGTGGCATTCCTCCCCAAGGTCCTGTCACGAACATTTGTCAGTCAACCAATTCAGCTGGCCCGGTACAACCCTCCGTCTCCAGTGGGTGGGTCAAGGTTGTTGTACCCGGTTCAGGCTCTTACTATGTATGTTGATGCTACCGTGTCTATATGACGTTCGGAGCAACTTTTCATTTGTTATGGGGGTCCTAACCGAGGTTGCGCTCTCTCTAAACAGCGCCTATCCCATTGGGTGGTTGATGCTATTAGATGCACATACAAATTTACTGGCTGTTCCTTACCATCAGGAGTGAGGTGTCACTCTACTAGGAGCATCTTTGCATCTTGGGGCGCTCTGAAGGGAGTGTCACTGGAGGACATTTGTGCGGTGGTTTCATGGACATCCCCTGACACCTTTGTACGATTCTACAGGGTCAGTGTCGCCAATCCCCATCTGCTGGGGGTGGTCCTGCTCCCACATTCCTCTGCTTCAAGTTAGTCAGGTATGTGCTTGGGATTCTTCGTGACTTTGTTGGTAGGCTATTGGTCATTCAGTGCTTTAAGCACCACCTGGTGGTCATGAAGGGACAAAATAGAATGAAAGTTCCGACTGTCACTATGGTTCTGAGTCCTGGATGACCACCAGGATGTTGATTCACCCAGAAGTCTTGTGCTTGCGAGAAGACTCTAGGAGCTGAGCACCTGCAGACACCGCAAGATATAGCCTCCTGGGGGTCATGCAGGGGTTACACGTGACATTGTTGTTATTTGTATTCAGCATGCGCTAGTGCGAGCGGAAATATCCAGTGCTTTAAGCACTGCTTGGCGGTTGTCCAGGACTCATAGAACCATAGTTACAGTCATAACTTTTGCTGTTTGTAGTATTACAGTGTTTTCCTTCTTCCTTCTGTTTTAGTTGCAAGTTGTATTTCCCGAAAAGTGCCTGAATCTGCAGCAAATAAAGAGGAAGCTGATGGTAAGTGTAAAATAAAATTTGAAAATTTTGATCACTTTGGCAAGTTTTGTTTATAGACAGATACAGAGGTGGGTGAGGTAGCCAGAAACTGTTTTCAAGTAGAAATAGTTACGTAATTGTATTAATTACTCAAGTGTAAATAAGAATAGCTCCTCTTACCTAGTAGATTTTTAATACTGCTCTTACTAGATACTAAGTCTTACCTTTTGTAAGAGTATCCACTAAAAAAAGTTACTTGATTGGTAACTTTTAGGAATGAACTCTTCAATGTTTGAGGAAAATAAAATACAAATTGTCTACATGTACTCTCTAATATTATCAAACTTAAAGAAATATTAGACTATAATAAATACTGTAATAAATTATTTCCTTGCCCAGAAAAGAATGGTTTCAGCTCGGATTTCAATTACGTAGCATTATAATTTCACTAAAATGACTGAAGGTGCCGTTTCTTGACAAAAAGGGCAAAATGGAACATGCACTCAGTTTAAATCTGTAAAATCAGAAGTTACTCCCGAGTACAACAAAATGCAACTGAGTAAAAAGTACAGTTTTTAGTTGAGACCCAAAGACAAACTTACGCATCTGTCTGGGGTGGTGGTGGTAGTATGGTAAGCTCCAAGTTAGTTTTTATAGACTGAGTACAGTTTTGTGAAAAAGTGACTTCTGTACATGTAGTAGTACTGTAAATAACTCATTACTACCCGCCTCTCGATGGGTAAACACTTAACTGTGTCTTTGAAAAATTAGCCCCTGCAGAGGAGGACATGATGATGGATTCGGTGCAGATGACAGCTGCTGCACCACAAACAGAGGAGCTGACTGAACTGGGGAAATGTCTGATGAAGCATGAGGTCAGCCTGAGACATGGAAACATTCACATGGCACCACAGTTGCACATTAAATTATCTCTATAAACTCGTTTCTCTTCTTTTCCCAGGACATCTTCATGTCCTTGTTGACAATATCCTTCACCTCACTGTCATGGAAGGACACCACGAGTTGTCACCGCACAGCTTCGATGGTCTGCTGGACCTTACTGCGCCAGGTAGTAAGCAAACAAATTAGGGCTGGTTGATACATTAAAGTTTTCATTTTATATTGGAATGATATTGTTAATGTTTCCATCCATCCATCTATCTTCTTCCGCTTAATCCTTTATGGGTCGCGGGGGAGCTGGAGCCTATCCCAAACTGTTTAAATGTATTTTGACTATTTGACATAATCTCCCCTTCGGTCCACACACTTCTTCCATCGGTGTTGCAGTGCTTGGATTCCTGCAGTTGAAAAATAAACCACATTTGGTCAAATTTGACCACTATGAACTTTTCAGCCCCCCCTCGTAAAGTTAAAAAGTGCCTAAATAATTAAGCAGTATTACACGAGAATGAGTTCGGTATCATCATTATAGTAACTGCGGCTGTGATACGTCTAATGCCCGAGGGCATAAGAGTATCACAGCCATAGTTAGTATAATCATGATACCGTAATGAACTTGAGCGTAATATTGCTTTTATACAACAGTTCTGCAAGCACAATTTATTAAATGACAGCAATACTGGACAAAATATTATGATTTGTTTATTTAACCAGTTCTTTTGCGCTGCTGAGAAAAAATAGTCCCTTCTAAATATAGCCAGTAACTGCTGCTAAACATCTCAATCAGCATGAAGACATCTATTGTCATTTCACACACGTAAACAAATTGGATATTGTCAAGTGCAAAAGTAATGTGTTTATAAAACATACCTGTTGAGTCGGTATCCATTATTATTATTATTACTGCAGAAGATCCCAGATCAAAATGTAACCAATACTGGGAACCACCGGTAGTTAGCCGGTAGCTAGTAGTTTGCATGCTAGCAATTTCGCACATTTTACTTACTTTTCTTCATATTTTCAGATGAAACAAAGAGTCCATCACCACAAAGGTGTTGTGGTTTCTTAATAAAGACAATAAATCAAACTCTACAAACTCTAATCTCTATAAACTCTAATCTTTTAAACAAACGTGAAATTGCTTAACGAGCTTAAAATGACAGCAGGGCTGGACTTCCGGTCTGGACGCCATGGTGATAGCAACTTAACGCTGAACCTCCCAGACCCAATCCAAGGAAAACATCTTCAAAATCAGACTTAATGGATTTTTGGAAGAATAAAAACCAAAAGACAAAAACACCATGCCTAACCAAAAAGAGAAGAAACTGACATTCCCCAGGTCAGGACGCGCAGCGGCCGCAGAATCTGAACCGGAGGACCTCCTTTCAGGAGACAAAGAGCTGGACCTAGCTAACAAAAAGATTAACTTGAAATCGCTATTTGATGAATTACGACGATTTCGGGACGAATTTCATGAATTCAGAGAGGAACTAAAAAGGACGAACAGCAGAATGGACCAGGCCGAAAACCGAATCTTGGAAGCTGAATAAAGAGTAAAAGTGCTTGAAGATTCTATGCTGGATTTACACAGAAAACAGTCAAGGCTGGAGGCTAAGCTAACCGACCAAGAAGGAAGACAGAGACGAGATAACATCAGAATTCACGGTCTGAAAGAAGGAGCTGAAGATAGTTTCAACACAGTGGCGGAATGCGTGGAATCCTTATTGAGAGAGAAGTTGGATATTCCACAAACCACCGATTTGAAGATAGAAAAGGCCCATCGTACATTAGCCGCAAAGCCAGCGGCAGAAGCGCCCCCGCGTTCGGTGGTGGTAAGATTCTCTGATTTCAAAATAAAACAAGAGGTTGTAAGACGGGCTTGGCAGAAAAAAGGATTTATGCATCAAGAGAGAAAAGTCTTCGTGGAGCACGATTATGCCCCTGAGGTTCTTAAAAAGCAACGGGAATATAACAACGCCAAAAAGGTTCTACGGGAACAGAATCTACGCTTTCAGACGCCATTTCCGGCGAAGTTAAGGGTCTTTTACGGTGAAGAGTCATGTCTCTATAATTCAGCGGAAGAAGCAACAATTGACATGGCAAGAAGAGGGCTCCCGGTAACGGTGTTTAAACCCGCAGCGAATCTGAGCGAGATGATCAGAGCTCAAACGTGGTCCACTCAGAGACCTTCAAAATCCACGGGCCAGCAGCGGGAAACCCAGCCCCAGAGCTACAAAGATAAGCTTTCCAGTTCCAGGAAGGAATAGCGACCTTTTTTTTTTTTTTTTTTTTTCTTTTTCTTTTCAGTCATTCTGCACTTCCATCCCCCCTCCTACAAGGTAACAAACATTAAAGGAGATGCAGAATCAGCATGTGGTAAAACCTTTCATGGAGCAGTTATAGCATTAGAAACAAATGTCTTCTTAATTTAAAGGGAAAAAAAAATCATGTTAAAATAGAAATGTAACAATGACCCACATGTTCTCTCCACACTAACAAATACTGTATTAGAGTGAATGTTTGCTGTGATGGGGGTGGGAGGGTGCACACAATCTCATAGGGTGTAGGCATAAAAAAAAAAAAAAAAAAATCATTACAAATTCGGATTGGGATCTGAAATTCACGTTAAAAACATGGGACAACTTACAGGGGTAAGAGAGGGCCCTCAACACGTAACAGAGTTTGAGGAATTTCCCTCAGAGCCTACACTCCATCAGGGCTCTTACAGGGTCTTTAAAGAGACCCCAGCTCAGGAAGTTTTTTTTGACAGTTTTTTGTTTTAAAGTTTCGTACACTATGTTCTTAATGTTTTTTATGTTCTTAATGTTCTTTCAGTTTCTGAGTAGCAAAAAAGAGGGCCACCACACTGTTATACTAAATAAGAAAATACAATGGAGAAACAGGGTGTAACCAAAATAGCCTCATATAATGTAAAAGGGATCCTGAATCCAGTTAAAAGATCCAAGATTCTACGCAAAATGAAAAAAGACAAAGCAGAAATAATATTTTTACAAGAAACCCACCTAACAGACGTGGAACACACTAAACTCAATAGACAAGGGTTTAAAATGATCTCTTCATCCTCATATAAGTCAGGGAGGAGGAGGGGAGTAGCGACATTGATATCAACCAAAATTACATTTGAAAAAAAATCAGAACACAAAGATAAAGAAGGGAGGTACAGTTTGGTAATTGGGCGGCTAGAGGGAGAAGATATCACCCTGCTGAATGTATATGCACCACCAGGGGCTAAATGGAAATTTTATAAAAATGTATTTGACCTAATGATAACTAAAGCCCAAGGTTTAGTGATATGTGGTGGAGACTTCAATCTAAGACTGAATCCATACTGGGATGCAACAGGTAATTCTTCACATCAAAATAACACTCAAAATAGGAAAACTCGGATGCTATTAAAAGAAATGGGAATCTGTGACGTATGGAGGGAATTCAACCCCAATGTAAAAGATTATATTTTTTATTCAACGCCACATTCATCTTACTCAAGGATTGATTACTTTTTTATGTTTAATAGAGACATTGGAAGAGTAAAAACATGTAAAATAGGACTGATGGATCTCTGACCACAGTCCGATCTATATGGACTTAAACATCCAAAAATACACAAATAATACATTTTCCTGGAGGTTGAATTCAAATGTCCTGAAAGGACCACTGAAAGATGAATTGGAATCAGATATTCTCAGATATTTGGAAGAAAACGATAATGGAGAAGTATCCCCTTTAATACTGTGGGATGCGTGCAAAGCTGTAATAAGGGGAAAAATTATTGCAAAACTGGCAACCCAAAAGAAACTGAGACAAGAAAAACTAATCACACTAGAGTCAGAACTCAAGAACCTAGAAAAAGAACACAAAGACAGCACTCATTCTAATGGCTCGCTCAAGATTAAAGAAATTAAAAATCAAATAAATGAGATCTACACAATAGAAATCCAGAAGAAACTTACATTTCTGAAACAAAAACACTATGAAGCAGGCAGTAAATCGGCAAAATTACTAGCCTATAAATTGAGGAAACAACAAACAGAAAGAGCAATCTACAAAATCAGAGACCCAGTATCAAAGGAAATAAAATTCAGAATTCAGGATATTCTTAAAAGCTTCGAGAATTACTACAAGAACTTATACTCCCACAAAAAACATAAAAACGCATCCGAGACATTCCTAAACACATTAAACCTTCCCCAACTTACGGAATCACAAAATAAAACACTACTGTCAGAAATACAACCTAAAGAATTGGAAAAAGCAATTATGAAACTTAAAGCTAACAAATCCCCAGGAGCAGATGGCTATACAGCAGAATGGTACAAAACCTTTAAACAGCAACTATCTCCTCTCCTCCTGAAAACATTTAACTATGTCCTCCACACAGGGGAAATCCCCCCCCTCCTGGAGAGAAGGGGTCATTGCAGTTCTACCTAAACCTGAAAAGGATAAACTAGAAAGCTCCAACTACAGACCAATCAGTGTATTAAATCAGGACTATAAGCTTTTTACCATTATCCTTGCCAAAAGGTTAGAAAACATACTGACAGACTTAATTCACTTAGACCAGTGCTTCTCAATTATTTTTTGCAAAGCCCCCCCTAGGAAAGAGAAAATATTTCGCGCCCCCCCAACTCGCCGCAGTGACTATAAATAAGATCATTATCTATAAAAATTGTATAAGTATACCTAAAATTGTATCCTTTTTAACATTAACAAAAGAAAAAAGCAATATAAATCAACTTTCAACAAATATTAACTTTATTTTGCCACACAGAAACCCTGTTATAGTCTAAAACAGAAAAAAAACTTAAAGTGCATCAAAGTGCCTGAAATAAAAAATATGTCAATCCTTATTTAAACTAGAAACATTTTTGACCAACTGAACCATTTGATGCTGAGAAAAATAATTCAATCAGTAAATAATATTAAATGTAAATTGATCTGGAACATTAACACAGGAGTACCAATATATTTAACATTTTAGTCTGAAGAAAAAGGTAGAAAAAGGCAGTATCAACTCCTCTGCAATTGTGTGGGGTTTTTTGCACTGCGCAATTTGGTGCGCCACTTTAAATGATGCTGAAAGTGCTCGCTGGTTTATTGATGTAGCGTTCACAAAGCGGGATGATTGTTGGCCGTACTCCGCACGTTTTCGCTGAAAAAAATCAAGCGGCTTATCAACGTGTTGAGGATGTAATGTCTGTAGGTGACGTCTTAATTTATTTGGCTTCATGCTGTCCGCGGCCAACACTTTCAGACACAGTGAACACACTGGTCTTTCCTCGTCTCCCACCGTAGTCAGAGTGAAGCCAAGCGCAAGATAAGTTTCGTCATATTTCCTCGTCTTAGCTTTTGGGAGACTTTCATTTGTCTCTTTACCTGTGTCTCTCTCCGCCTTTCTTTTCGTTACTGTTAAATATTTCTCCATGGTGTCTCTTGAGGGGTTTGTTGACAGCAATTTAAAAAGTTTTAAACTCCCGCACAGACTTTGACAATGAGAGCACCACTGCACCACCTGCTGCCGTGGATGTGCAATTACACTTTACACGGCAAAAGCAAAGCCTGTTCCCCGGGGTCACACGCGCCCCCCCCCCGGCATCGCATCGCGCGCCCCACTATTTGAGAAGGACTGACTTAGACCAAACAGGTTTTATAAGACAAAGACAGACACAAGACAACATTCGACGACTTTACACATAATTCATCATATAAAAAAATATAACTTAAATGCAGTCATATTGGGATTAGATGCTGAAAAAGCATTCGATTCGGTTGACTGGTCTTTCCTATATAGAATCTTATCCAGTTTCAATTTTCACAACAACTTCATTAGAACTATACAGGCATTATATAAAAAAACCAGCAGCTAAAATAAGGATTAACGGTAATTTATCATCATCTTTTGAGCTGGAAAGAGGATGTCGTCAGGGCTGCCCCCTGTCTCCACTGCTCTTTGCAATCTTCATATAACCTCTGAGCCAATGGATAAGACAAAATCAAGAAATTCAAGGTATTACACTTGGTCAGAAGGAACATAAAATAGCACTCTTTGCTGATGACATTTTAATATACCTAGGGCAGCCAGACACTTCTTTACCAGAACTAATCTCAGTTTTTTCAGACTATGGAGATTTATCGGGGTACAAATTAAACATGCATAAAACCCAAGTTTTAACATTCAGCTATGACCCAAATCATTATTCACTAAGTGAACTCAAAACTAACTGGGAGATGGAATCTATGAAATATCTGGGGGTCAATATCCCGAAACAACTCGACAAAATTATAACACTAAACTATGATCCACTGGTGACAAAAATAAAATCTGACCTAGCAAGATGGAATATGATACCATTCTTAGGTACTGCACAAAGAATTGAAGCAGTCAAAATGAATATACTTCCACGTCTTCTATATCTTTTCCAAACAATACCGGTAGAACCTCCCAAAAAAACATGGCAGGAGCTGGACAGAAGGATCTCAAGATTCATATGGCAGGGCAAGAGACCTAGAATCAGATATAGAACCCTACAGCTAAACAAAGACAAAGGTGGGCTCGCGCTGCCAAATATCAGGGACTATTTTATAGCTGCACAAATTAAAACTTTAGTAGAGATATGTAACCCAGTCTACACTGCACAATGGAAGGAGATGGAATGCCAAATAACAAGTGACATCCCCCTACAGGCGATAATAGGGAACAATGCCTTACCTAAACTCTTGAATAACACTAACCCGTGGATAGAGACCCCGCTAAAAATTTGGTTTAAGATAGTCAGAGAGAATCAAGCTAAAGAGCCCTATCGACTTCTGCAATGGATTGCCTATGATCAAGACTTTACCCCCAATAAAACAGACACTAGATTTAAAGAGTGGAAAGAGAAAGGGCTGATAAAATATTACGATTTTTTTAAGGGGCAAACTTTAAGAAGTTTTGAAGATTTGAAAAAACAAGGTCTAATAAATCAAGACCTTTACAGGTTCTTTCAGCTTAGACACCACATAAACAATATACTTAAAAAGGAGGATTTGGAAAGGGCCCAGTCAGGTGTTCTGAAGGTCTTCTTAATGGCATATATGGGATCAGATACATTTCTAAAATATACCAAGGTCTTCAAGACTTAAAAGGAGACAACACATCATATATAAAAGAGAGATTGGAAAAAGAGGGGAATTTCACTTTACAATTGGAACTAGAAAAGCACTCGGAGAGCGCAGACCTCCGCCAAGCGCCACAATTTCCCCCATACAGTGTTTGTGTGTACGTTTTCAGATTCCTTGAGCATGTAAACATATGACTAGCAATTGGATTCACAATGATTATTTGTGTATTTGACAGGGACAGTGCAATAAACACACAATTAATCAATGACAATCAATCTGATAGTGATAGGATTAGTGGTTCAGTAGTAAAAGCATTGCCTCCTTGGCGGAGGTAATAAACTGAAGTGTTGCTGTTGTGTCCATCTCCTCCACTGACGGATGCAAATTGGGTAGACAGGTTGCCGTGGGTTTTATATTATATTATTTTGGGGTTGCACTCCGCGGCAAACGAGAATTTAGAAGCTTCGCTGGCAGAGAGCTCGTTTTTGCGCAGCGCCTATGGCTGGCCGGTGAATTTCTGCCAAATGCGCAGCTCCTATGGCTGGCCGGGGAATTTCTGCCAAAGAATCCGTCGGCGGACAGCTGGCCGTGTGAGGTTTTGCAGTTGCGCGCAAACACAGGCACGCTGGCGGGCCCAGGCCAGCAGTGTTTTCCGCGTGCTTTTGTGCCTAAAACGTTGAAGAACGCGGAGTTTGTGTTGCAGACACGACGACCAGGGCCCTCCATTGCGCCTGCGCACATGTTGAAAATGGCCCTATGTCACAGTGTTGAAAAATGCTTTAAAAAATTCCTGTATCCAGACGGTGAACCGGATCACCCCCAACATTTAATCAGTTCTTCCTTGTACCATTGCCAACAACGCCTGAAAGTTTCGTGGAAATCCGTCCAAGACTTTTTGAGTTATCTTGCTAACCGACAGACAGACAGACAGACAGACAGACAAACACACAGACAAACCCCGGCAAAAACATTACCTCCTCCTGGCCTTTTCGGCCTGGCGGAGGTAAATATGGGAAAAACTAAATAAACAGCAATGGAAAAGTACCTCATCCCTGCAGTGGAGAGAATTTGGATGGAAAAACTTGGTAAGATTTTTCAGAACACCTGCACAAAACAAATTTACCCATAAGGGGTTGAACTGTTGGCGCTTGTGTGGTGAAAAGTCTGCAAATCATTTTCATGTGTTTTGGTCATGCCCAGTTATCCACCAATATTGGACCAATGTACAGACAATATTGGGGAAAATATTCAAAATAACAGTTCCCTTTTCTTTTGTAACTTTGTATTTGGGTTTACTACCGGACTCACTGGAAAGACGAGGAGATAAATACTTATTCAGTGTTTTAATATTGGCAAGTAAAAAAGCCCTAACTAAAAAATGGATGCTGAAGGACTGTCCTACACCTGAAGATTGGATTAACGTGATTCAAGACATTTACTCGATGGAAAAGTTGACATTTGCACTGAGACAGGACATGGATGGGTTCATGAACTTTTGGCAACCCTGGATCGCATATGTGTCTTCCATTAGATCTAATCTTTGACAAATACCATTTCAATAATGGTCCCGCCCTTTGTTCCAATGCTACTCAGATGCTCTTTTACTTTTAATTACTTAATTTTCTGTTTGTTTGTTTTTTGCTGTTCTGTTTGTTTATTTGTTTTTTTTTATTTAATTCTCTTTAACTTCACTTTTTCTTTCTTTAAAAAAAAAGGGGGGTGTTGTAATAACTATCCTACCAATGTTGTCAAATAGCAAAAAATAAGGGAACATGTGATGAAAATGTAAACAATGCAATGCTGTAATGACCTGTACATATACCCTTTACAAAAACTTAAATAAAAAAAAATGACAGCAGGGCTGGGGTACAGTGAGCACCCTTTTCAAAAGGGTGGGACTTCTGGGTCACGGATGTATAATTTCTTGTCAAACAATGCCTCACTGTGGAAATTAAGGTATCTGAAACAGCACTGCAATTGTCAGAGAGCTACTAGAAAATTACTGTTAGTAATTAATGGTTAGCAGCGCGGTGGCGGAGTGGTTAGCACTGCGGCAGCACAGCAACTCACCCTTGGCTGGGGGATCCTGGGTTCGATCCCAGCCCCCGACCAACAGTGATATGTGTGGAGTTTGCATTATCTCCCCTTGTCTGTGTGGGTTTACTCCGGGATTTCTCCGGTTTCCTCCCACATGCCAAAAACATGCAAGTTAGGTCAATTGGCATCAAACTGGGGATTCTAAATTGTCCTTAGGTATGACTGTGAGAGTGAATGGTTGTCTGTCTCTCTGTGTTGGCCCTGCGATGGACTGGCGATCTGTCCAGGGTGTACCCTGCCTCTTGCCCAAAGATGCTGGGATAGGCTCCAGCCCCTCACGACCCAAAAAGGATTAAGCAGAAAGTGAATGGATGGATGGATGGATGGAATTAATGGTTACTGGAACACCTTTGAAGTGGAGTGGTACATATCCAGTGAAAATGGAGTGCAGTTATTGTGGATTATAGTAACTCCTGGAATCCCTATTGCCCAATTAAATTGCTCGGTCAGTACTAACTGTTGTATAATAATGCATTGACTATTGTATAACTCACTGGTTATGCCATATCTGATCTATTGTATAGAAATCTAGGGAAGTATTTGAACAACTTACTTGAATTCTATAGTCATTGTACAAAAAAGAGCTATAAGAATCATTATTAGAAGTAAATACAGAGATTCATCAAATCCATTATTCATTCGATAAGTTGTTAAGGTTTCATGAATTAGTAGATTACAGTACTTTGCTAATAGTGTACAAAGCCCATAAGAACATACAGTATTACCTTCAAACATTCAGAAAAGATTTGACAAAAGACAGTGAATATAATTTAAAAAGAAAAGAGATCTTTAATGAACCCAGATTTAGAATCCAACTGAAGGAACAATGCATCTCTGTAAAAGAAATCAGTTTATGGCACAGTCTGAACACAGAAGTCAAAGAAGCCAAATCGAGCAATATTTTTGAAAAGCCCATAAATTTTAACGTTAAAAAAAATAACTCCTATGGGCTTTTTTTTGGTTGTGATAGGTTAAAATGAGGTGTGCCTTCGCAGGTAGTTGTGAGAGGCTGTGTCAGCCTTATTTTATATTATATTTTTAATATTCCTTTTTATGTTTTTGTAAACAGGGTTATGTAAAAAAGGGGCAGTTTAAGATTTTTCTTTCTTCTGTTCTTTTTCATTCTTGTTTTGAATTGTTTTTTTTATTTGTGTTGCTTCAAGAATGAAATAAAAAAAAAAATAATAAAAAAAGCGTTCCTACCTGCTCTCAGACTTTGAAAATAAAAGTGAGCAGCTGGTCAAATAGAAGAACTGATGAAACATAAACACATAAACAACAAAGTGACAAATTATATTTCTGGCGCTTATTAAATTGCCAAGTATTAACTGTGTTTGGCAAACCAGCCTTAAAACAAAGCATAAAGTGGCACCAGACCTTTTATTGTAGAGTTGTCCCAAAAATTTATATGGCGTAGGTTTATCAACTAGTATTCACACTCCCGACTGCTGATGTGACACTCTTTGATGACAATAGCCACTATCTGTCTTGTATAATTTCTGAACTATTTCTATCTCATCCACTGTCATGTCTCTTTAGGTTGTTGCAGGGAATCTTCTACCTGAAGCAGTCACCTGGTTCTTGACCAGCGTTCTCAGGGCCCTACAGGTTCATGGGCAGCACGAGGTCTGCAACTCGGCCCTCTCTCAGCTAGCCATGCTCATCTATGAGAACCTGGTGAGGGAAAAATGACAGTAAATTCTGGAACATCATTTCCCCCTTCATTTTAGCCTATTAAGAAATTGACCATCATCTTATTTTATTACTCTTTTGCTCAATGTCCAGATTTTTTTCTAACAGGAAAAACTGGAAAATCGTGCTCGTCATCTGGCCTATAAGTAGTTTGATCTCTGAATGCATTTGCACACCACCAAACATGTAATTGGGGATATTTTTTTGTCAGTAAACAAACAGGGGTGGGAAGGGTTTCTTTAAAGCCATCTGTTTTTGAGACTGCAAAACAATATTGAATGTGGATACCAGCGCTAGACCTTTTGCAGGAACAGTGCATGCACACTTACAGATATGCATTTATAAAGAGGTTAAAAGATCAAGGTCACGGGGTCGGCATGGGTTTTTACCACCTATAAATGCCCCCTAGTTTGTTTGTTTTGTTTTTTTTATGTTGAAATACAACTATAAAAACCTGGCAAAGTAGAGGCTGGTAATTTGCTGAAGTCAGGACTGGATTTAAACTATCAATTACAAAATGAAAATGGAAGTTTTAAGTTTATATGGTGGATAGAATTTCAGTGGACAAGCATCACTCCTGACTTTTAGCTGTAATGTTATATCGGGTGTAAATATTAATATTTAGTGATAAATAATTTTAAACACTTTATCTACCGAGAGCATGCCAACATATATTGTGTATCCCTCCCAACTACTGCACAAAAGATTGCCTAGTGCATATGGTAAAATCAAGTTATTAAACAATTAACTTTTCCATATATTTTTATAACATTTTTTGGTTTTTAATTTACAAGGATTTTTTTCTTGTAAATGTAACTGTTTATTTTTCTCTAAATATGTTTATTTTTCTACATTTGTTTTCTTCTTTTTGTAAGTGGGCATTCCCCCACTCAGAAAATTACTCCATTCATTCTTGCACCCTACATTTTCATCCCCCGCCAGTTGAAACCCGGTCACTTCATAGACAGTAACTGTCTTGTGAAATCAACTCCTCCTACAGTTTTATTATGATTGTTTTGAGAGTTGGTACCTTGGTTTGATATATACTGAGGACGCGCATATTGCGATTTAGTTCTGATCGGATGATTTTTGCAGGAGTAGTAGCCCCTGACCTATGACCTCTTATTTCACCTCACTTCATAGATAGTAACTGTCTTGTGAAATATACTCCTCCTACAGTTTTGTTCCCATTGTTTTGAAACTTGGTACTATGGTTTGATGTACCCTGATGATGCACATATTGCAATTTCACTCTCATTGGATGATCTTGAGGTCAGAGGTCAGATTTTTCGCTAAATCTTCTCAACACAATTAACTACTGAAAGAAATACTGTCGGCTTTTCAAATCGATACAGTAGTTGTATCTAATACACATCTTGGCACTCTAACCTAACAATGGGTTTGGGGTCAGGGGGTCAAAGTTAACATTGCAGTTGCACTATGGTAACTGGTAAATGCTACATTTACTATTACTATAAAATGGGTAAAACTAGGGCCACCAAACCTGGTATACAGATTCACCTTGGGATCCTGATCTCTGACTATGGGTTTGGGGTCAAAAGGTCAAGGTTAACATTCCCTATGCCTTATCACTGTACGAGTAAAGTTAGGGTCACCAAAGTCGGTACACAGGTTCACCCTGTGACCCTAAAGCAGGCGTGTCAAACTCATTCCATGGAGGGCCAAGACCCTGCAGGTTTTACCTCCACCCAGTGTCTTCAACAGGAGATTTCACTGAATTTCCCCTCACTGATTGCTGATCAATGAAAACACCTGCTGAAGACACTGGGTGGAGGTAAAACCTGCAGGGTCTTGGCCCTCCATGGAATGAGTTTGACACCCCTGCCCTAAAGTGTCACTATGGTTTTGGGATTGCAAGGTCAAAGGTCAACATGAAAATGGCTTATAAACTATATCTCAACAACAAAGAAAGCTAGGGTCACCAAACTTGCTACACAGGTTCACCTTGAAATCCTGACCTCTGACTATGGGTTTGGAGTCAAAAGGTCAGAGGTCAAGGTGAACATTCCTTATGCCTTATTACCCTACAACGAGTAAAGCTAGGGCTACCAAAGTTGGTACACAGGTTCACCCTGTGACCCTGAATTGTGACTGTGGTTTTGGGATCGCAAGGTTAACATTCCCTATGTCTTATTACTGTACAATGAGTAAAGTTAGGGTCATCAAACTTGGCACACAGGTTCACCCTGTGACCCTGAAGTGAGACTGTGGTTTTGGGATTGCAAGGTCAAAGGTCAACATCAAAATGGCTTGTAAACTATATCTCAACAACAACGAAAGCTAGGGTCACCAAACTTCATACACAGGTTCACCTTGGGATCCTGACCTCTGACTATGGGTTTTGGGGTCAAAGGTCAAGGTTAGCATTTCTTATGCCTTTACAGTGAGTAAAACTAGGGCCACTAAACCTGGTACACAGGTTCAGCTTTGGATCCAGACCTCTGACTATGGATTTGGGGACAGAAGTCAAAGTTAAAGGGAATACTCATTGAGAATTCTGAAATAAGCATATTATACAGCTACCAAAAGCGGAGAGCATAATAAACATGAATATAGTACTTTTGTAGCCTTAATTTCATCTAGAAAGAAAAGAAATTGATTTTTTTCCCCATTCATTCTGTGCACCTACGTTGAGGCTCTGACTAACATATTTGCCTATTGAATATGGTGACATCACCAGGTGAACAAACGAAAAGCTCAATGGCTCTCGCAGAAAGAACCCCCGCTCTTGATTATGTATCTAACTTGTAGAAATAAATGAATATTGCAGGCAATAGACCTTGTGAAAATTTTCATTGCTCAGTCACTCGGTAGCCAGATCAATATTCTCACTGCGGGCTGCACGGTGGCGCAGTGGTTTAGCACTGTGGCAGCACAGTTTTACCCTCGGCCGGGGGATCGCAGGGATCATGAGATTGTGGGTTCGATCCCAGCCCCCGACCAACAGTGAACTGTTTGGAGTTTGCATGTTCTCCCCGTGTTGCGCGGGTTTACTCCGGGATTTCTCCGGTTTCCTCCCGCACACCAAAAAAACATGTAGGTTTAGGGCACACGCAGCGACCAGCAGCCGGTGGCTTGTCACCAGACTGCAAACCAAGTCTACCTACGGGTACAAATAAGTAACAAAAAAAAAAAAAAGCATGCAACTTGCAAGGAGAGGGTGAAGATATGAAGCAGCAATAATGATCAAGACTTGTATAAAAATCATCCCGATCAATAAAGCAAATATAGTTTAAGAATAAGGTCTACCCTTGCTAAAAAACATTATTTGGTATTAAAATAAGAAACACTCTTAATTTCTCTAAAATCTGATGAATAATTTCGGCAGAGTTGCTGATCGTTTAGGGACAACTTTTACACATTCTTTTTTTAATTTAGAAAAAAGACAGTTGCAAAGTGGATATCTAAATTTTCTATAATATAAAAGTAAGGCAAGAAACATCAATACAGTGGTGTGAAAAAGTGTTTGCCCCTTTCCCAATTTCTCATTTTTTTGTATGTTTGTCACACTTAAATGTTTCAGATCATCAAACAAATTTAAATACTATACAAAAAAAAAAAAAAAAAGATAACACAAACACAAAACGCATTTTTTAAATTAAGGTGTTATTAAGGATAAAAAAAAATCCAAACCTACATGGCCCTTTGTGAAAAAGTGATCCCCCAGTTAAAACATAAATTAAGTGGTTTATCACATTTTTGGAAAGCTGAGTTCAGTTTCTCTAGCCACACCCAGGCCTGATTACTGCCACACCTATTCTCAAATCAAGAAATTGCTTAAATAGGACCTGCCTGATAAAGTGAAATCAACCAAAAGATCCTCAAAAGCTAGACATAATGCTGCGGTCCAAATAAATTCAGGAACAAATGAGAAACAAAGTAATTGAGATCTGCCAGTCTGGAAAAGGTTATAAAGCCATTTCTAAAGCTTTGGGACTCCAGCGAACCACAGTGAGAGCCATTATCCACAAATGGCGAAAACATGGAACAGTGGTGAACCTTCCCAGAAGTGGCCGACCGACCAAAATTACCCCAAGAGCGCAGTGACGACTCATCCAAGAGGTCACAAAAGAGCCCACAACAACATCCAAAGAACTGCAGGCCTCACTTGCCTCAGTTAAGGTCAGTGTTCATGACTCCACCATAAAAAAAAGTACTGGGCAAAAATGGCCTGTATGGCAGAGTTCCAAGACGAAAACCACTGCTGAGCAAAAAGAACATACAGGCTCATCTCAGTTTTACCAGAAAACATCTTAATGATCCCCAAGACTTTTGGGGAAAATACTCTGTGGACTGACGTGACAAAAGCTGAACTTTTTGGAAAGTGTGTGTCCCATTACATCTGGCATAAAAGAAACACAGCATTTCAGAAAAGGAACATCATACCAACAGTAAAATATGGTGGTGGTAGTGTGATGGTCTGGGGCTGTTTTGCTGCTTCAGGACCTGGAAGACTTGCTGTGGTAAATGGAACCATGAATTCTGCTGTCTACCAAAAAATCCTGAAGGAGAATGTCCGGCCATCTGTTTGTGACCTCAAGCTGAAGCGCTCTTGGGTTCTGCAGTAGGACAATGATCCAAAACACACCAGCAAGTCCATCTCTGAATGGCTTAAGAAAAAACAAAATGGAGACTTTGGAGTGGCCTAGTCAAAATCCTGACCTGAATCCAATTGAGATGCTGTGGCATGGCCTTAAAAAGGCGGTTCATGCTCAAAAACCCTCCAATGTGGCTGAATTACAACAATTCTGCAAAGATGACTGGGTCAGAATTCCTCCACAGCACTGTAAAAGACTCATTGCCAGTTATTGCAAACGCTTGATTGCTGTTGTTGTTGCTAAGGGTGGCCCAACCAGTTATTAGGTTTGGGGGCAATCACTTTTTCACACAGGGCCATCTAGGTTTGGATTTTTTTTTTGCCCTTAATAATAAACACCTTAATTTAAAAACTGCATTTTGTGTTTACTTGCGTTATCTTTGTCTAATATTTAAATTTGTTTGATGATCTGAAACCTAAGTGTGACAAACAAAAATGAGAAATCAGGAAGGGGGCAAACACTTTTTCACACCACTGTAAATACATTTAAACGTACCAGTTCACAGTGTTGTTAGGGTCAAGCTGCGACTCGTCTTCATTTCTTTTCGGTTCATTATCACCATCACGGAGGATCAGCCTGGAGGAAGCGCACCCCCCCCAATCTGTCTCACGTCGCCAGAGCTTGGAGGTGAAGGGGGGACTGCCAGTGGAACTTGGAACTCGGTTTGGTAAAAGCCGCTTCAGCCACCGGCGGCAGCGGGACAGTGAGAGAGGAGCAGCCAGACAGCAGGACCGGCGCTAACAGGGAGCAGCTGGACGATGAAAAAAACCTCCAGGACGGATTAAACAGAAACTCACCATCGACCCGGTTCATGCAGGTAAGCTGCAACGACTGCAGCCGCAGCGTTAGCACTAGCTTGGTTTTCATTGTCGGCTTCAGGGTCAAAATCTCCATCAAAATTATGCTGTCTGCTAAATCACTCTCTTCACTTTCTCTTCCTCTTCGTTTGTATCCACTTCGAAACTCAGATCGAGAAGGCTTTCTTCCATTTTCCTCAAAATATTATGAACGTGATCGCATCGTTGTCAGATTGTAACAAGACTAGTAATTAATTCCTTGTTCAATCGGTGACATTACACATTTCAGGCTGACATTCCCAGCGATTTTCCGTCATCTGAAACAGTCACTTTAGCTGACTTTTTTTTCTCTCCGGATCACAGTTTATTAAAAAAAAAGGTGATATTTGTGGAAATTATATCATTTCCTGTGTAAACATACCGAATTCTGCCTGATTTAAAATCAACTAGAAAAGCACTCGGAGAGCGCAGACCTCCGCCAAGCGCCACAGTTCCCCCCCATACAGTGTTTGTGTGTACGTTTTCAGATTCCTTGACCGTGAAAACATATGACTAGCAATTGGATTCACAATGATAGGATTAGTGGTTCAGTAGTAAAAGCATTACAGTGATCCCTCGCTACTTCGCGCCTCACCTTTCGCGCCCTCAGTGCATCGCGGATTTTTCAAAAATATTCATCAAAAATTCAAAATTGAGAAAAAATGGGCGGGCGCTAGCAGAAGGTAGGGAGACTACATTAGAACATCAGGTATCAACACGGAGAGCCCGCACAACTCAAAATCCACCTCTCTGACCACCGCTCCACTCCTCTCCGCCCACCTCTTCACCACTCGGGAATCTCGCAAGCTGATTGGCCGAGACGTTTTACCCAGGTTCTCTCCCTGCCGAGCGCCCATACCCAGCAAAGGAAGACCGCATTCATTGTTCGCTGTTCTCTTGTGCCTTTTTGTGCAAAATAGTCTTCCCGTCGAGCCACTACGCCGCCTCCTGCAGCTTCTCCAGCTCTATCGGAAGCTGCCCTCGACGATCCTGCCTCTAGCACCTGACGATGAGGCGTCACCTGAGGAGCAGTAAAGCTCTCATTAACCTGTGCAGTAAATCATCTTCATCTTGAGTTACGTATCTTGTTATAAGAATAAAAGAGTTCTAAAAACATATTTATGTACACTTTATTTACATCTACGTATGTATGTATACTTACACACACACACCCACACACACACACACACGTATCATATGAGAGAGAGAGTGAGAGAATGAACGTACGTATTATTTATGGGTGACGTCATTAGGGGTGACGCTACTTCGCGGTTTTTCACTTTTCGCGGTCGGTTCTGGAACCCATTAACCGCGATAAGTGAGGGATCACTGTACCTCCTTGGCGGAGGTAATAAACTTAAGTGTTGGTGTTGTGTCCATCTCCTGCATCTGCAAACTCCCAGGCTGCGGGCGTTGCAATTGAATGAATGAATGAATTAATCTTTATTTCGAATAGATTGAGTACAGGTTAAAAGAAAGTGAATAATATAACAAAGGGGGTAATAAAATCCAACAAGGTCAAATTAGACAAGAACTCCTCTGATTATACAGTTCAACATAAGTTATCCGAAATGTGTGATGGCTGAATCCGCAGCTTATATTGCCCACCCATGTTCCATCCAAGAATTCAAAAGAAAAAACAAAAGAAATCATGACACAACCGCGTACAACCCACAGGCCAATGGGTTATGCGAGCGTTTTCATAGATCACTGAAAGCAGCACTGAGGGCTTCACTGACGGATGCAAATTGGGTAGACAGGTTGGCGTGGGTTTTATTGGGATTGTGCTCCGCGGCAAAAGATGATTTGGAATCTTCCCCGGCAGAGAGCTTCTTTTTGCACAGCTACTATGGCTGGCCGGGGAATTTCTGCCAAATAATCCGGCGGCGGACAGCTGCCGTCTGAGCTTTTGCAGCGTAGCGCAAACACAGGCACACAGGCATGCTGCCGAGCCCTGCCCAGCACTGTGTTCCGCGTGCTTTTGTGCCTTAAACTTTGAAGAAGGCGGAGTTTGTGTTCATCAGACACGACGAGCAGCGCCCTCCATTGGGCCTGCATACATGTTGAAAATGGCCGTATCTCACAATGTTAAAGAATCCTTTAAAAAATTCCTGTATCCAGACGGTGATCCGGATCATCCCCAAAATTTAATCAGTTCTTCCTTGTACCATTTCCAACAACGCCTGAAAGTTTCATTGAAATCCGTCCAAAACTTTTTGAGTTATCTTGCTAACCAACAGACAGACAGACAGACAGACAAACGCTGGCAAAAACATAACCTCCTCCTGGCCTCCGGCCTGGCGGAGGTAATAAATTTCCCTGTTAACATTCCTTATGCCTTATTACTGTACACTGAGTAAAGTTGGGGTCATCCAACTTGCTACACAGGTTTACCTTGTGATCCTGACCTCTGACTATGGGTTTGGGGTCAAAGGTTAAGGTTCCTTATGCCTTATTACTGTATAGCGAGTAAAGCTAGGGCCATCAAACTTGGTCCACAGGTTCACCCTTTGATGCTGGTTTTGGGATCGCAAGGTCAAAGGTCAACATCAAAATGCTTTATAAAGTATATCTCAACAACAAAGAAAGCTAGAGTCACCAGCCCTGGCACACAGGTTCACTCTGAGACCATAACCTCTGACTACAGGTTTGAGGTCAAAGGCCAAGGTTGGCACTCTGTATGATCTTTTACTATAGAATGTGTAAAGCACGGGTTCACCTTGTGATCCTGACCTATAACTATGGGTTGTATACTTTGTTGTATATTTGTGGATGATGGGCTTATCATTTGGTTCTGCCACAGTAATTATATTGAAAAGTTGAAAACTACTCTCCATCATTGTTGGGATCTTCAAAGAAAACGGAAGCGGGGGATATTGCACTCGCCTCAGAGTGCTCTTGTTAGCTCATTTTGGCAAAGCTCGAAAGAAACTAAATGTGATGACGTGGTGTCCGTCTGTCCGTTCACCCACATTTTACAAGAATTGCTTCTCCTCCTTGGCATTTTCCCCGATGCTCACCAAACTCACTTACAATTATCCTTAGGTGGGTCTGCATCTAAGTTGTGGTCAAGGCTCAGGAGATCTATGCACTGATGCGATTTCAGAAAAATTGCTACTCCTCTAGGAAATGGCCTCAATATTTGCCAAACTCATTCACAATGATCCTCAGGTAGGTCTGCATCCTGGTTGCACTCAGAGTTAAGGTTAAACGTCAGGAGATCTGGGCATTTATGATTTCACAGAAAATGATACTCTTCCTAGGCCATTGACCTTGGCTTTTAGCACATCCTAGATGGATCTGCATCTAGGATGTACTTAGGGTCAAGGTCAGTGGTCAGGAGATCTGAGTACTCCCAGGGTGATTTCATCTGGCCGGAATGAGCTACTCTGTTACTGACAGTCTGGTTTTTAAGCTTAACTGGGTCAGGACTCTAAAGTGAACGTGTGTTTAGAGGAGACATGTTTTAATTGATGGTTGAATGTCTGTGTCTTCCTCTGTGTTAGCGGCCCCGCTACACGGAGTTGAAAGAAGTGATGACCCAAATTCCAAATATCAATTTGGAAGCTCTGGAACAGTATGATCACAGGCTCCTGCACCCTGCTGCTCCAAAGTATGGCGAAAAGAAGAGGAAAGAGCTGTTCAAGAAGCTTCTTGCAGGAGCTGTTGGGGTAATGCCACATTAAGCCACTAGAGAGCATTGCTTTACAATTTTTGCTCACTGCTCTTTTGCCTAAC
Organism: Pholidichthys leucotaenia; assembly: GCA_020510985.1. Taxonomy (NCBI): domain Eukaryota; kingdom Metazoa; phylum Chordata; class Actinopteri; order Cichliformes; family Pholidichthyidae; genus Pholidichthys; species Pholidichthys leucotaenia. The sequence goes on from CM035841.1 coordinate 337,799,243, forward strand.
AGTTCCAGTCATTATTCAGCAGTGAGATTCTGACTGTTGTAAATCTTCTGCATTCAGCTGCAAAAGAAATGCGCTGCAGCTCAACAGGGCTGTACAATCTAATGAAATTCTTTCTTGTAGTTCTTGGATCTATGTAACCTCTCCTCTTCGTGTTCCTCGCCAACAGAAAGCTCTATGCCAGCAGTTCAGGAAGGAGGTTCATATCCGGAATCTTCCATCGCTGTATAAAAATCCAAAGCCAGAGACGGATATACTGAGCGGCGAACCACTGCTCCTGACGGCTCTCTTCCATTCAGAAAATGACACCCTGTAGGAACACAGAAGGTTTGAGTGGAGTTCTTACTGACTGAACATGGAATCATTTGTAAAAACCATCCTCCAACTGCGGCAGTGCAGCACTACAACACATATGTCAACACATCTTCTTTTCAATAACTCGTATTTTCTATCAGCTCTCATAATTCAAGCTTAAAAATCCTTTTACCAGTCATTTGTACAGGCAAGTGTCACACTTTTTTAAAGTCCTCATGCATACATTTTCACGTTAATAAGAGAGATATTTACTATAAAAATTTGAAGGAAATTTTTTAGATGTAGGGTTTTTTTCCCCTTTTTTCTGTGGTAAGTTAATTAAGATTAACTTTATTAAGCCACAACCCTACCTATTATTACGGACTGAGATCATGTGCTTCCAAAAAAAAAAACAAAACAAAAAAAAAACAAAAAAACAAAACCCAAAAACATGTTGCAATGTTTGTGTTGGCAGATATGTTGTGTGACTATGGTGCTGCTTCCAGATATGTTGTAGTCCTATGAAGAAAAGCAGAAAACGGATGTACATTTCTCCATTATTTCCTTTGACTGGACAAGCTTGAATGCGGTCTGTGATTGTGAAAGCAGTGCTGATGGTACCTCAGGTGCAGCGTTCCTTATATAGGGTCAGTTGAATCTAACAGTATGCTAAGAAACATTTTAGGAATTGCGTTCTTGTAAATGGTTAATATACATAAAGTGAATACAGTACCTGCTGTCTATTCTGCAACTATCACAAAGCTGATTGACGCTGAAATGGTTTGCATTTTACTAAATCGTCATAATGGCACAAACTACATGACCCAAGTACTGTTTCAGAGTGCTTATTTAATGCACAACACATATCATATAAGAATACAGCCACACTCTGTGCCAAAACACTTGTAGATTAGTGAGCAGAGAAATGTCTGATCAGCATAAATGTTTTTACTCAACAACTATTGTGTAGCTTAATCCAAGTCTTTGTTTCTCTGTTTAGTTGTTGAGATGTACATGTAATTTTGTTTGCTGGTGTTACCACCCAAGAACAAAGATAAACCAGCACTACATTCCTTCATTGTCTAAAGGATTGTTTTAAGCATAATGGCATTTGTTTTAAATATTTGTTGTGTTAGATCAGTTACACATGGGAGGGAGTGTGGTATGACGTGAACCCCAATATAGACTGATTTACAGTGCTTTGAAAAAGTATTTGCCCCATTCTTGATTTCTTGTTTTTGCATATTTGTCACACTTAAATTCTTCAAATTATCAAACAAATTTTAGTATTGAACAAAAATAACCTGGGTAAATACAAAATGCAGTTTTTAAATGATGATTTAATTTATTAAAGGAAAAAAGCTTTCCAAACCTACCTGGCCCTATGGAAAAAGTAATTGCCCCCATTGCTGCATCATGAATTAACTGTGATTAGCTACATTTTTTTTGAAAGGTGAGTTCAGTTTCACTAGCCACACCCAGGCCTAATTGCTGCCGAACCAATTGAATCAAGAAGTAACTTAAATAGAACCTGTCTGAAGTGAAGTAGGCTAAAAGATCGCAAAAAGCAACACATGAGATGAGATGAGATTCAACTTTATTGTCATTACACATGTATGAATACAAGGTAACGAAACGTGACTTGGCATTTGGGCACGCTCTGCAGAGCGCATCCAAGGCCGGGGCATCCGCTGTGATCGAAATAAATTCAACAACAGATGAGAAATAAAAACTCATCTTCATCTAAAGAACTGCAGGCCTCACTTGCCTCAGTTTGGACACTGGTCCATGATTAGACAAAAAAAAAAAAAAAAAGACTGGGCAAAAATGGGGTTCCAAGGCAAAAACAAATGCTGACCAAAAAGAACACAAAGGCTCATCTCACTTTGGTCAAAAAACATCTTGATGATCCTCAAGACTTTTGGGAAAATAATCTGTGGACTGAAGAGACAAAAGTTGAACTTTTTGTAAGGTGTGCGTCCTGTTGCATCTGACTTAAAACTAACGCAGCATTTCAAAAAAAGAACATCCTATCAATAGTCAAACGTGGTGGTGGTAGCGTGATGGTCTGGAGCTGCTTCAGGACCTGGATGACTTGCTGTAATTGATGGAACCATGAATTCTGCTTTTTCAGAAAATCCTGAAGGAGAATGTCCAGCCATAAGTTCATGACTTCAAGCTCAAGCCCACCAGTGTGGCTGAATTAGAACAATTCTGCAAAGAAGAGTGGGCCAAAATTCCTCAACAGTGATGTAAAAGGTGATGTAACTGCCAGTTATCACAAAAGCTTGATTGCAGTTGTTACAGCCAAGGTTTAGGGGGCAATTACTTTTCCACATAGAGCCAGGTAGGTTTGGATAGCTTCTTTCTCTTGATAAATGAGCTCATTTAAAAACGGCATTTTGTTTACTCAGGTTACCTTTGTCTAATATTAAAATTTGTTTGACAATTGAAACATTTAAATGTGACAAATATAAGAAACCAGGAAGGGGCAAATACTTTTCACAGCACTGTATGTGATGCTGTTTCAATGAAAACAAGTTGACACCATGATTGAGCAGGAATAAGAAAAGTTTTGAAACTTAATTTTTGCTTCTATTCATATGTTCTTATGTTGCCATTGTTAAAATCCTTTGACACTACAATGTTCTGTACAAAGAGAAAATGGCTTTTGAAAAAAATGTAGTATGGTTTATATCTTTGTGTGTTTTGTTTTTTTTTAATAAATGGAAAAGAGGTCAAATCATTTAACTCTGTAATTTTAGAATTCGGGCAAATACTAATCAATTACTGGGGTAATCACCGTTAATCCTAAATAATTATTTTAAAAAAGTGTAGCTACTGTGTTTAATTTTTTTCCACCCAAAAATTATGGTTGGAAAAAAACGATATGCAGGCTTGTCATTTTTTCTGCACCATTATTTCTTTTTTCTTTTCCTCTTTAAGGCAAATTAATCTATGATAAGCTCTGTTTTTATGTTGTAATTTGTGTACCTAGATCATTCGTTCTGTGTTTTTGCTTAACGATATGTCCTAATGTTTTGCTATCATTTTTTTCCTTCACAGTGGATTGGCACTAATGTTAATTTTTCATTAGGCTCTGAAGAAGTGATGGGTTGCCTTATTGTTGGCATGTTTTGTTTTACCAGATGCTGGGTGTTAATGGCAGGTGATTATTTTGTTTGATTTGCCCAGAAAATGTATTGGTGTTTGTGCTTCTTGGTTTTTTTTAAGTGTTATACAAAAAGTGGAACATGTACATTTGACAAAAAAATGCTCCCGTTTCCTGTGTATCTTATTGAACTTGAAGTTATTGTATCTTATTGAACTGTGGACAACTCCACAGTTGTCCACTTTTTAACACAGTCTGATCTGCCTACAAAATCATTTTAACTGCAACTACAAAACCAGAAGTGGGAACAACATAAAAACACTTGAAACTGAGTGTATTTTCTTAACCAAGTTTATTTTTCCCCCCCCACAACCAGTCTGGTCATGCTGGGTGGGCCCCCTTCCCTAAAAGCTGTTTAGACTGTAGAACAGGCATTAATATACAGTGTACAGTATATTCAACAGACTTGGGTATAGCCCTGTACATTTAAATGTACAGGGCTATACCCAAGTCTAGATGTTATGATTCCAATATGGCTCATCTCTCAGAAGTGAACAGTAGTGTATTGACTCGAATATTAACCATATATCTGAGATTGGAATCAGTCCTCCCCAGAGCCTTATGGTACACAGTGACTTGTACTGATAAATTATAATGAAATTATACAGTGGATTTTTAAGCTGGAACACTGCCCATATTAATGTCCTAAGCATTGTCTGCTCTGCTACAAATTCAATTGATTAAACTTCTTGCCCTATATGCTTTTCAAAGGTACACACCCCTTGATAAGATGCTAGGTTTTTGTTTTTTGTTTTTTTGGGGGGGGCATTAAATCATTTCAAAACTTATCACACTTTTACTATAACTTATAACATGTACAATTTAATTGAAAAATAAATATGTTGGGAACAATATAAATAAGAACTACAATAAGCTGGTTGCAAAAGTTTGTACACCCTTCAACTGATACTTTGTTGAAGCACTTAATGGTTTATGGCCTGGATTCTTTTTGGGTAGGAGTCTATCAACATGTCATATCTTGACTTGGCAACATTTGCCCATTCCCTCTTTGCAAAAATGCTCAAAAGCTGTCAGACTGTGATGGCTTCTCTTGTGCACAGCCCTGTTACGGTCACCCCACAGAATTTCAGATGCATTTAGGTCTGGACCTGGATGGATCATTTCAAAACTTTAAAGGGCCATTTACTGCACTTTTTCCACTTAGAAGAAGCCAACTTTGTCATTCAAGCCATACAACCAATCATGTACAGTAGAACAAAATTACATTTGTCCTATCTACAGTGTTAAATCACATCTAGAATCGAAGGGGCTGCTGCCATGCAAGGTGCCGCCACAAACAATTTTTTCCTTCCCCCATTCTATTATGCTGAGCACCAAGCTAGAAGGTGGGAAGTACCATTTTTATATGGTCTTTGGTATGACCCGGCTGAGGCTTAAACCCACAACCTCTCAGCTGTGGGGTGGGTGCTCTACCACTAGGCCACCACTTCAGTTGTTGACAGTTCCCACAGGTCTTAATTGTTTGTGACATACTTTGACAAATTGTGTTTGATTTATTATTGCAGCATTACTGTGAATCAACTTGTGCAGTCTTCCTCAGAACGAGTTGTTGGGGGGAGGGGGGGACTGTTTATCCAGGCCCCACTGCAGGAACGGGCCCTCAAAAAGCCTGAAATAAAATATACTGTATATAAGATAAGATATGCCTTTATTAGTCCCACAATGGGGAAATTCCAGGATTGCAACAGCACAGGGATAGCAACACTCAGAGCAACAATCAGAAGGCAAGAAAAAACAAGAACAGCTAGTAAACATATGTACATATTACTATAAATATATATATATATATATATATATATATATTATAGACACACAGTGCGGAGCATTATGGTTGGTGAATGTGCAGCAGAAAGTCTAAGCTCTCTCTCCACGGATGCGGCGGGCCAGCTGGAAGTCTTTGGCATGATGGTGACCCTCTTAGCGAAGAAGAGACCCACCAGGTAGGCCTTGCTGGCCTCCTGCAGAGCCATGACGGCGAAGCTCAGGAAGCGCAGGTCGGTCTTGAAGTCCTGAGCGATCTCCCTCACCAGGCGCTGGATGGGCAGCTTACGGATGAGCAGCTCCGTGGATTTCTGGTAGCGACGGATCTCTCTCAGAGCCACGGGCCTGTAACGGTGAGGCTTCTTCACTCCGCCGGTGGCCGGAGCGCTTTTCCGAGCAGCCTTGGTGGCTAGCTGCTTCCTGGGGGGCTTTTTCCTCCAGTAGATTTTACGGGCGGTCTGTTTGGTTCTTGCTATCGCTCTTTATTATTCTGTCTTATATTTCTTGCACGCCGCCTAAACTCCAGCCCGGCACCCGCGTCGTTTTCGCTACAGTTCCCGGTATGTCGAGTTTCGCCGTTAGCCCGGGTGGCGGTTGAGTGCTAGCTAGCACTAGCTCTTCCTGCTGTAACGTCTCCTGCTGTAAACAGTGGCTCCGTCCGCCGACTCGGGAGACCCTTGGGGCGATCTGTGTGTCTGTGATATATATATATAGAGTGAAAGGTGTAGAAAGAAGAAGGAAGATTAAAAAAAAAAAAAAAAAGGCTATTGCAACGGGCAGCCAACTTGTGTGGCGCCGCCGGTCCGGCAGAACCGGAACCGGTATATATTTTTTAATTTCTAATTAATTAATGTCAATGAAATTCACCCTGACTGAATAAAGTGACTGGGAGACTGAATTTTGCATTAATAATAATGATGAATATTCTGAGACCCCCATCACCCCTTTAAAGAGGGACTAAACTAAATGAAACTGTCATTGTTGCCCCCGACAGACTGTTATGATGTGATGATGATGAAATGGTTTAGTCCACACCTGTATTGCTAGTGTCCGCCAGCAGAGGGAGCTCTAATCGAAACCTCGGTGCTGCTCTGTGTGAGTGGTCAAGCGAAAGTGAGGGAGCACTGTGCACCAGAGTCATGAGGTGTGCGTGTACACACACAAATAAGAGATTCTACAGTGTGGGTGTGGGCAGCGGGGAAAATAAGTATGGAGCATGCCAACATTTTTCTCAAACATATTTCTAATGGAGCCATTGACCTGAGGTTTTCACCAGATACCAGTAACAGCTCAAGTAATCCATACATACACTACAAAGAAATCAAGGCAGCTGTGTTCACAAAACAAGTTATATTTAATAAAGTGGAATGACACAGGGAAAGAGTATTGAATACATGAAGAAGCAATGCAAAAAGGCATAGAAAGCCAAGAAATCAGCTGAAATCCATCAGAATTTAGTAAGCCATCCCCCATCAGTGCAAATTCATTTCAGCTGGTTTAGTCCTGACTGATAGCCTTTAAATAGGTCTGTGAATATCAGATTATCACACCACAAAGAACTCATGATGGGAAGAAGCAAAAAGCTCTCTCAACCTTTGCAACCTTATTGATGCAAAACAGTGATGGTATTGGTTACAGGCACATTTCTAAAATGCTAAATGTTCCAGTGAGCACTGTTGGAGCCAGCATTCAGAAGTGTAAATAATATTTTATTGTAAACCAGCCATGACCAGGAGCTCCTTGCAAGATTTCTAACAGAGGAGTCAAAAGAATTATCAGAAGAGTTATCCAAGAGCCAAAGACCACTCGTGGAGAGCTCCAGAAAAACCTGGAGTTAGCACTGTTGGAGCCAACATTCAGAAGTGTAAAGAATATTTTATTGTAAACTAGCCATGACCAGGAGCTCCTTGCAAGATTTCTAACAGAGGGGTCAAAAGAATTATCAGAAGAGTTATCCAAGAGCCAAAGACCACTCGTGGAGAGCTCCAGAAAAACCTGGAGTTAGCACTGTTGGAGCCAACATTCAGAAGTGTAAAGAATATTTTATTGTAAACTAGCCATGACCAGGAGCTCCTTGCAAGATTTCTAACAGAGGAGTCAAAAGAATTATCAGAAGAGTTATCCAAGAGCCAAAGACCACTCGTGGAGAGCTCCAGAAAAACCTGGAGTTAGCAGGTACTGCTGTTTCAAAGAAAATGAGTAAGGCACTCAACCAACATGGGCTCTATGTCTGCTCACCTTGCAAGACTCCATTGCTGAAGAAAAAGCATGTTGAAGATCATTTAAAATTTGCTGCACAACATTTGGGCAAGCCAGTAAAATACTGGGAGAATAATGTCTGGTCAGGTGAGACCAAAATTGATCTTTTTGGATGACGCCACACACAGCATGTTTGGAGGAGAAATGGCACTGCACTTCCCATCAGTGTGGGGTGTTTTTCATCACATGGTAAAGGCAGACTTCATGTAATTAAAGGAAAGATGAATGGACAAATGTACAGAGACATCCTTGATATGAACCTGTTGCTATCTGCCAAGATGCTGAAGATGAAACAAGGGTGGGCATTTCAGCAAGACAACCAAGGAAACTCAACTGGCTCCAGAGAAGGAAAATAAAATTGCTAGAATGGCCCAGTCAGTCACCTGACCTGAATCCAATTGAAAATCTACGGAATAAGCTGAAGATCAGAGTTCATAGAGGACACCCATGGAACCTTCAAGAGTTGAAGACAGTTTGTGTGGAAGAATGGGCTAAAATTCCTCCTGAGCAATGCCTGCACCTAGTTTCTCCATACAGGAGGTGTCCAGAAGCTGTTATTAACAACAAAGGCTTTTCAACTAAATATTAAATGAATTTCATCAAGCGTGTTCAGTACTTATTCCCTGTGTCATTCCCACTTCATTTAATATAACTTTTGTGAACACAGTTGCCTTGATTTCTTTGTATGTATGGATTACATGGGTTGTTACTGATATTTGATGAAAATATCAGGTCAATGCTCCATCAGAAATATGTTTAATGAGAAAAATGTTGACATGTTCAATACTTATTTTCCCCGCTGTATGTAGCAAAACTGTCACCCTACTAAGTCAGAAGCCACTTGACCGCAGACTGTCATCTCTTGCATGACGATGTTGCAATACCTAAAGAGTAACGCTGACATGGTTTCACTGACTGCTTGACCATACAAGGGGTCAAAGATGACCTTTTTTCAATTAACCTTTACCTGTGGAGGTGTATGCTGGGGGAAGAATCAAATGCACCTGACAGCAGAGTTTTGGATCCGTGGGTCTCGCTCTATAATACAGGCACTGTGGACTGATGGGGAGACAGAAGTACTGGATATGGTTGATGCTGCGACACCAAAACTATATATACGGTACATTTAACTATATTCACATTTATTTCTTTAATCCGCTCATATAACGCGTATTGAGGTGTACGCTGGTGACAGAATCGAGCACACCTGGCCATTGGTGTGGGCGCTGATTGGAAGTTGGATGTGTTCCTGTGTTACCAAAACGGCTTTGTGTGTGTCCAGTAACTTCTGTTCAAATCATGTCAAGAGTGGAGAACAGCTTCAAACGCAATTGGTATGTACACCCACTGCCATCATGTAATTTAATAGTGTATATAATTATTAGGGTTAGACGAGTCATACAAATGTTCTGTGCATGCTAACTTCCTCACTATTCTTTTGAATTTGGACTGTTGTTTATCCGACTTGCTTTGTAAGTGCGGGAAATATTTACAGCATAAATGATAGAAAGTGTGAATCATTGTAGATTAAGAATGTTTGTAAAAACATCCAGGAAAATTTCTTTTTTTGAACATCCATCCATCACCAAAACCTTAAAATGCACCAAAAAAAAGAAAAAACTTATCTTCCAACAAAAACACTGAAAAATAAAATTGGATCATTGTCAAGATCTGCAGAAAAAATAAACCATTACAGAAAACAAAAATTTAACCAGCATCCACATTGCAAATTTACATGAAAAGGTATCAGATTTATGAGGAAAAAAATTGGTAAGTTTGACCATTTTCAGTTTACAAGAATAAAAGCTAATTGGTGAGAAAAAAACTGCAAGTTTATCAAAAAGTTTCAACTCTATAACAAAAATTGCAAATTTACAAGAAAAAGTCAAGTTTCAGGAAAAAATGTTGGCCATTTAGATAGATGTACTTTATTGATCCCAAACTGAGAAATTACAGTGTAACAGCAGCATAATAGTAGACAACCAAAATGACAGAAAAACACACAGCATAAAAGAAAAAGGAATTACCCATGGAAAGTAAAACTGCCTAGATAACTTATATACATTGCAGATGAATAGATGATGACCTGTATAGATACATGAATCATACTCGCTCTACAATGCAGGACTATCAGGTGCAGGGTGCAATGTGAAGTACCAATTAGACTGTAAGGTGCAGTATGGCAGCATAGTTATGAACAAAATTCAACATTAGAGTGAGTTGTTGTACAGTGAAATGGCATGCGGCAGGAAAGATTTCCTGTATCTAACCATTCGGCAGCAAAGCTGTAGCAGTTTGCTGGAAAGTGCTCCACTATCTGTCCAGTGTGTGGTGGAGGGGGTGATCAGGATTGTCCATGAAGGATCGCAGTTTTAGTGTCCTCTTCTCCGTCACCGTCTCAAAGGTCTCCAGCCTGAGACCAATTACAGAGCCAGCCCTCTTGATAATCTTGTCAAGTCTGTTGGTGTCGCTGGCTCTGATACTGCGACCCCAACAGACAGCAGCAAAGAAGATGGCGCTGGTGACAGCGGCCTGGTAGAAAAGCTCCACCTTCCTGTTGCACATGTTGAAGGATCTCAGCTTCCTCAGAAAATAAGAGTCTGCTCATCCCCTTCTTGTACACAGCATCGGTGTTAGATTTCCAGTCCAGTCCATTGCTTATGACACCCAGGTACTGTATCTGTAGTCCTCCACTACCCCCACATCCTCCCCCCAATCCGCAATGGCTGTGAAGACATCCTCTTCTTCCTAAAGTCAATCACCATCTCTCTGGTCTCACTGACATTCAGCTTCAGGTGGCGTTCAGCCCTAGAGCATCCGCCCCACAACCGGGAGGTCGGGGTTCAAGTCCTGGCCTGATCATGTCAAAGACCATATAAAAATGGAACTTCCTGCCGTCCAGCTTGGTGCTCAGTAAAAATGGAACGGAGGAGGGAAATGTGGGCGGCAGTGGTTCAGGAGGTAGAGTGGGTCATCCAATAACCAGAGGATTGACGGTTCAACTCCTACTCTCCCCAGCAATCCTGCCGTTGTGTCCCTGGGTAAGACACTTTACCCACCTTGCCTCCAGTGTCCATGACACTGGGTATGAATGTGTATAAATGTTCGATAGTGGTCGGAGAAGCCGTTGGCACAGCTTGGCAGCCACGTTTCCATCAGTCTGCCCCAGGGCAGCTGTGGCTACAGTAGTAGCTTACCACTATCAATATCTGTCTGGAGTGAATGAGTAATGGACTCACTGTAAGCGCTTTGAGATGTCACTTGACATGTAAAGCGCCATATGAATCTAATCCATTATTATTATTATTATTATTATTATTATTACTAGTGCATACCTGTAGAACGCAAGTATTGTCTGAAACAGGTATCCCAATCAGGCTTTACAGGCCCAAATGTAGGCTATGTTTGAAAGTGGAATACAAAGAGGTGTAGCTTATATGTCGGCAATGACATGTTCGACTTTGACAAATATAAAAGGGAGTACATGGCACTAAGATTTATTTGTGTGAATATTAATTGCAAATACCTAAATATTGTAAATGAATGGGACATCCAATATTAGCTACCATTTCAGACCCCTTGTTAATTTGTTTGTCAGATCTTTTACACTTATATTCATAATAGTGTATCTTGCACTTTGGGGAATGGGGGGAGTTCAGTCATAATTATTTCAGTTTATATCACTGTTCAGTGATGGAGTTCAGTGGAATATTGAATTTCTTCTGTATATTGTTGATAAACTTGTGCAGTACTATAACAGGACATGTTTACAAATATATGAGACCCATTGTAGTGCATCAGTTTATATTTTAGCAATATTTTATTAAAACGTTTTAAAACTGTAATCAACCGAATTAACTACAAAACACCCAACATTTTTATACACAGCAGAATGACCTGTTTGACTGCAACTGTTGCATCAGTATTGCCTATTTGTCAGTAAATATTTATCTAAAAATGATTTATTTTGTGGGGAGCGAGAAATGAAGAAGCTGAGTGATTTTATAATTCAGATTTAATGTCGGCTTCACCTCCCCAACATGTCTCACCAAAGGCAGAAAGCAGAAAGAGGCTGATCGCAGTCAGACCCCCATACTTATACATCACACAATAGCCAACTTCACACATCCTTGTCATATCGTTCTCATCATCCCATGTCTCCTTCCAATGTCCTCCGGTTCCTTCGTCTGACCCTAGGGGGTCAGGAAGTCTTTTCAGGTCTTCACCGCCGCGCCTCCATCTCCTCGTTGTTCTCCGCGGTCCAGACCTATTGTCCTCTTCTGAGACGTGAGGTCATTCCACACATGCAATCACAAAACATCTCCCTGTGTCTATACATATGCAGATATGGATATATGAACTACAGCCCCCCCCCCAAACGTCTAAGAAAAGGACAATATATGAAGGTTCACAGAATATGGTGACATCACTGGCATAACTATACAAGTTGATCACGTTAAAAACACAGTGATAACAGTAACAGTACAGTCTATGCCCCATGTCCGCCTTAAAACTGCTATGATAATCCCGACAGCATATCTTAAAACACATTGTCACATTCACATCAGTCTGTGTGTCGTCTGGGTTTCAACCGTCTTCCAAATCTGCTGTACGCCTGCCTCGGCGTCCCAGCGGTGCTGTCTTGTAAGGAATCTGCAGCTTGAGGAAAAGAGTGGTTATTTGATCCCTGCGGGGGGGCTGGGACGTCGAGGTGCTCTCGCCACCCGTACAGGCTCGTCACTCAACATGAAGGCAGGCTTGAGTCTGTCAATGCTGACTGTCTCTTTTCTGTCCCCCAAATCCAGCACAAAATGCTTATCTCCAGGTTCCAGCACTCTATATGGACCATCATATGGTGGGCGGAGGGTTGGCTTTAAAGCCTCGTGCCTAACAAAAACGAACTCGGCATTTTTTAAAGCCTGGGGAACAAAAACCCGCGGAAAGGTGTGATGAACCGGGCCCGGGAGCATGTCTGCTCCCGTGCTGCTTAGTGGCCTCAGAGCTGGGAGGCGCCCCGGCTCTGGCTGTTCTGGTAAGAATTCACCGGGGAGCCTGAGAGGTTGTGCAAAAAATAATTCTGTTGGGGAGGCGTCTAGATCCTCCTTGGGCGCAGAACGCAACCCCAATAAAACCCATGGTAGTTTGTTAACCCAATCTGCATCCATTAGTGACGCTCTGAGGGCAGCCTTCAAAGACCTATGAAAACGCTCGCATAAACCATTAGCCTGGGGGTGATACGCTGTAGTGCGATGGATTGTCGCCCCTAAGCTGCTGGCCATCGCAGACCAGAGCTCTGAGACAAACTGAGGCCCCCTATCGGACGTGATGTCCGACGGGACTCCGAAACGCGCTACCCAGGTCGTTAAAAAAACGCCAGCCACCTCTGCGGCCGTAGTTGACGTCAGCGGGACCGCTTCTGGCCAACGTGTGGTTCAGTCCACCATTGTTAAAAGATGTGTGAACCCCTGCGAGGACGGTAGGGGGCCCACGAGGTCGACATGCACATGGTCAAACCTCCTGGCCGGGATTCAGAACGGTTCTAAAGGAGCTTTCGTGTGCTTGTGAATTTTGGCACGTTGGCAAGACATGCATGTTCTTGCCCACTCCTTCACGTGCTTGCGCAGGCCCGGCCAAACGAACTTTTCCGCCACCATTTTTACCGAAGTACGCACTCCCGGGTGCGCCAGGGAGTGAACCGAGTCAAAAACGCGGCGGCGCCACGCGGCTGGGACTACCGGGCGAGGTCGCCCGGTTGACACGTCGCAGATTAAGGGGGGCACACCGTCACGCAAACCCCTGCTCTCCAGCCTTAACCCTGTTGGTCCAGACTGGAGTGCGTGCACGTCCGCGTCACTACCCTGTTCTGCTGCCATGGCTGCGTAATCTATCCCTACGTGAACTGGGACCGCGTGCGCTTCCGTGTTGGTCTTGGGCCCTGCGACTGTGGTAGTATGATCTGCCTCCACGTGCCCTGACGATGTCACGGCGCGGGAGAGGCAATTTGCCACCACGTTAAGTTTGCCTGCTAAGTGCCGAATGTCTGTGGTAAATTCCGAAATTGCGGCCAGCTGCCTTTGTTGCTGGCCCGACCAAGGTTCTGAGATTTTAGACATCGCAAAAGTGAGCGGTTTATGGTCAACAAAAGCTGTGAAACGCCGACGGCCAAATGAAGCGCTAACAGCTCTCTGTCAAACGTGCTGTATTTGCGCTCGGTTTCGTTTAAGGATTTGCTAAAAAATGCTAGCGGTTGCCAAACCCCGTCAACGTGCTGCTCCACGACCGCCCCATGGCCAAATTTGACGCGTCTGTGGTAAGCGCTATGCGGGCCGAGGGGTCGGGGTGGGCCAAAAGTGCGGCGTCAGCCAGGGCTCTTTTTACTTCCGCGAACGCACGTTCCTGGTCCGGGGACCACGCGACCGCGTTGGAGGGCTTTTGCTTTCTAAGCGCGGCATATAATGGCTGCATGAGCTGAGCTGCGCGGGGGAGGAAACGGTTGTAAAAATTTACCATTCCTAAAAATTCCTGCAGCGATCTGACCGTTTGTGGTCTGGGAAAATTTGCCACTGCGCGCACCTTATCAGGCAATGGGACTGCCCCTTCTGGGGAAACGCGGTGTCCCAAAAAAATCAATCTGCGCCACGCCGAATCGGCACTTGGCTGGATTAATTATTAACCCATGTTCTTCCAACCTCTGAAAAACTGTAGTGAGGTGATTTTCGTGTTCCTCCTCAGACGTGCTGGCGACTAAAATATCGTCGAGGTAGACAAACACGAAAGGAAGATCACGTAACACAGCGTCCATCATACGCTGAAACGTTTGTGCCGCGCCTTTAAGGCCAAACGGCATGCGCAGAAACTCAAAAAGACCAAAAGGGGTTATTACGTCCGTTTTAGGGACGTCCTCAGGTCGGACTGGGACTTGGTGGTAGCCGTGGACCAGGTCTATTTTAGAAAAAATACGCGCACCCGCCAGATGTATTGAAAAATCCTGGATGTGAGGGATTGGGTGGCGGTCATGCGCTGTAGCATTGTTTAATCTGCGATAATCGCCGCAAGGTCTCCAGGGGCCGTCGGCTTTCGGGACCATATGCAGTGGCGAAGCCCATGGGCTTTTCGAGCACTGAATAATGCCCAGCTTTTCCAGGCTGGCGAACTCGTCACATGCTATGGCGAGCTTGGTTGCGTCTAAGTGCCGAGCTTTAGTGAAGACAGGGGGGCCCGTTGTGGGGATGAAGTGCTCCACCCCGTGTCTCGCTACTGTTGCCGAAAATTTGGGAACTGTGAGTGCTGGAAATTGGGTGAGGAGTTTGTCAAACTTACCTCCTGCTGCGGCGACGTTGGCCTGCATGGGTGGTGGGGACACTCGAGCTGCACAGGGGATAGAAGAGAATGACAGCGCATTGATTAAGCGTCTGTTTGCAAGATCAACTAACAACCCATGTGAACATAAGAAATCAGCACCTAACATGTTGAAACTCACCGCTGCTATGATAAAAGTCCACTCATAAGTGCGGCCGTGTAAGGACAGAGACAAGGTCCTTTCACCATAAGTGCTGATGTTCGAGCCGTTCGCCGCCGTTGCCCCGTTGCCGCGGGGTCCAGCCACTCGGTCAGCGTAGGTCGGGGTGATGAAGCTCACCTGAGCTCCGGTGTCTATGAGGAAATGTCGCCCGGAGCCTTCGTCGGTGATGTAGAGCAGCTTATTGGCCTCGCCGAGAGCCGTAGCTGCTAACGGTTCCTGGCTTTGGAGTTTCCCGAGCTCTTGAAACTGCACGGTGGCACACACTTGTATGCCCTCTCAGCGAATCGCCGGTGGTAGTAACAGA
Organism: Pholidichthys leucotaenia; assembly: GCA_020510985.1. NCBI lineage: Eukaryota > Metazoa > Chordata > Actinopteri > Cichliformes > Pholidichthyidae > Pholidichthys > Pholidichthys leucotaenia. The sequence continues at coordinate 337,814,573 of CM035841.1, forward strand.
GGTCGTCTCATCTGTTGCGTCGCGGCCGCGTCGCTGCCATGGTGGGCGGGATTTGCTCCGCTGTCTCCGGCTCCCCGCTGCCCTGGGCTTCCGCACCGAGGTCCACCGCTGCTGCTGTGGCCATCTGCTCGCCGCAGGAGTTGAGGAGCCGCTGTGCTTCCCGGGCTAGCGCGCGGAAATCCTTCTGGGTCTTACAACACATGCTGGTCAGAGTCCCTCTCATGTGCGCCAGGAGGGTGCTGAGGAAGATGTGCTGAAAGAGGAAGCTGTCGTTGTCTGCCTCCCTCAGCTGAAGCATGTCTTCCATCAGGGCCATCGGTCTGCACCCTCCATGGCCATATATCGCCAGTCGTCTCTTGGCCCTTTCCTCGGCCGAGGGCACGAAGCTCTCGATGAGAGTAGCCTTCAGCTCCTCGTATTTGTCGCTGGCGGGCGGCTGCTGTATCACGCTCCACACGCATTGTGCTGTGGCGGCGTCGAGCCTGGCGACGACGTGGTAGAACTTGGTTTCGTCTGCCGTCACCCCTGCGAGCGCGAACTGTGCCTCAGCCTGCTTGAACCACGAGTTCGGGTCGTTCTGCCAGAATTCTGGGAGTTTGATGGCGACGGCGCTTGCTCGGGCCGCCTCCGACGAGTCTGCAACGGGAGAACGCCTTTCATCCATTCTCACGTCTGGTCACCAATGTGGGGAGCGAGAAATGAAGAAGCTGAGTGATTTTATAATTCAGATTTAATGTCGGCTTCACCTCCCCAACATATCTCACCAAAGGCAGAAAGCAGAAAGAGGCTGATCGCAGTCAGACCCCCATACTTATACATCACACAACAATAGCCAACATCACACATCCTTGTCATATCCTTCTCATCATCCCATGTCTCCTTCCAGTGTCCTCCGGTTCCTTCGTCTGACCCTAGGGGGTCAGGAAGTCTTTTCAGGTCTTCACCGCCGCGCCTCCATCTCCTAGTTGTTCTCCGCAGGCGGTCCAGACCTATTGTCCTCTTCTGAGACGTGAGGTCATTCCACACATGCAATCACAAAACATCTCCCTGTGTCTATACATATGCAGATATGGATATATGAACTACATATTTCATTATTTGAGCATTTTTGTGTCCTGTGTTTAGGCCTTGTCACACCTAGACGATTTAAGCAGTGTTTGCAAAACGTATGAAAAATTTGGAGAATACACTGTTGTACGTCGAATCAGTTATGGCTAAATTTTGTCTAAGTTAAGAGCACGCTGAAGAACACTGAAGCATGCTGGTATACAGCATAGCCCACCGAGCTCCTCTATCCAGCGTATGGTTGATATGTCCCGCATTTGCAGAGCAAAGGTTGTAGGGAAGTTATGCACTCGTTCACACACTTTACTTGTCAGCAACTCGTATGGCTACGGTCACACTGCAGGTCTTAATGCTCAATTCTGATTTTTGCTGAGATCTGATTTTTTTTGTGTGGGCGTTCACATTATAATTTAAATGTGACCCCATCAGACTCCAGTATGTACGGTCTACAGCTATGAAGTGACCCGCATGTGCAGAAGAAAACGTAACGTCAGACACAGCATTGTATTTGAGCCCCGAATGATTGAGGGGGACAGAACTTCTTCTTGATGCAGCACAGCAAAATAAAATGTTAAAATCATTCAGAAATGATTATGCACAAAAATAAAGGAGACCAGCTTCATTCATCTACATGCCTTTAACAGAACTGATCGATTAAACAGCTCTCTTGAAAATGAGACCCTGTGTCTCAATGGGATTCCCTGTATAAATAAGGTTAATAATAAATAATCCTAGCGATTACAACAGGGCTCTCGCCCACTGACGTCAATAGCTTGGGCCCGAATACACAGTGCGGCTAGTACCAGCATCACCGGTACCGCACAGGAAGGAGAAGCCACCACAGACTCCCCTCTCCTCAATTGTGGGTCCTCTGGCTATTTCTTAGGGATGGGCGATACCAGCATTTTTCATTTCGATACGATGCCATTAATTTATGGGACTTTTTCTTCGATACCGATACTGATACTTTTTGCCCAAAATCATATGCATTGCAGTTTCATTAACAACTTTATTGCAAGAGCAATGTGAAATATGAATAAAATTCATGAACATAAACACTTGAAAGAAATGGTTATAAAATGATAATGAAACAGAAATACGAGCAAAGTAAATAAAAATAAAATGATTTTTTTTTTCAATTATAATAAAAATAAGACTTAAAATGAATGCAAAATTAATTCAATTTCTTAATTTGATGAAGATTCTCAAACGGATTCAAGTATTTTTTACTTCTGAAATGTTTCACCATTTATACATGTGTAATTTTTTTCACAATGCAATGTTTTTTTTAATTTTTTTTTTTATTTTTTACACTATTATTTTACAAACTTAAATAGTGCTTATTTTATTTTTCAAATTTTATGCAGCTTGGTATTGTGGAAGATGGCAGCAGACGAGACAGCGAGCTGGACAACACACAAACTTTATTCACCTTCTATGGCGCATATTTAGGGCGCATATATGGTATCGGCAGGGTACCGGCAGGCCGCCGGGGAGACACTCTGCTAAGCTTTCACAAGGATGTACTAACGACTCTAATCCACAGATGCAAGAAACGGCTACAGGCAGATCGAAACCTGCTTACAGCAGATATGGCAGGAGATTGAAGCCCAAGCAGTCGGAAGTGTGATATGTTGTGCCTTTTTGCTGTTCTGTGTGTTATGACATGATTCTATGCATATTGGGGTGTACTTTGTCCTTATTTAGACGTTTGGGGGGGGTTTATATGGCACATATTTAGGGCGCATATATGGTATCCATTTTCCCCACATATACCTAGTAGGCATGACGGTGCATATTCTAGAAGCTTCACGTCTTAATGGACAAAGAGGACCTGACCCTGCAGGGACCTACGGGAGGTGTGAAGTTGGCCTTGCAGGAGATGGGAAGTTGGAGAGAATGTCCCAGCAGGAGCCCCGGAGGCTAGAAGGATAAGAGACAATGGAGACGCCAAGGAGCCTCGGGGGCTGGATGTTTACTAAAGGACTGTGGGTTGGGGGTGTGTGATTTGATGTTGGGGGATTTGTGACTTGGGAGAATATAAGAACTGTGTGAGATGATTGCTCTTCCTCTTTTCTGAGATTCTGTGCTTGTTAGAGGACGTGACCTCTCAATAAACCAACCCTGAGAAATAAACTCAGTCTCGTCTGTGAAAGGCATCCTCTACACTTCCAACATAAAACACAGAAAACTTCTCTCGGGGTCTCTGGGCGCCTCCTTTTATACTTCTTTATATCTGCCCCATGAGACCCAGGGAGCCAAAGACAATACACACAGTACAAAAAGCCTGTCCAGCACATTAACATTACAGAACATGAAACCCTGCTCCTCACTCCCTCTCACACTCGCTAGCGACTCCAGTGTCTCCTGACTCCTTGGGGTGTGGCCAGTTCTTTCTGTTACATCGAAGACCCCCCGGTGCCACTTCCTCCTTCGGCCCTCTATTCCATCCTCCCACCACCAACTTCCGACTCTGGGTGGCAGAACCCCCTACCTAGTGCCACCACACAGCCCCCCTCCCAACACCCAGAAAGGGGACTAACCCCCTGGTCCCTTGGGCTTCAGCCGGCATCCATAGCGGCTGTAGCAGGGGGTCGCAGGTCCAGTCGAAGCGCCCTCCTGGCAAGATGTGTGGGAGGGAACATTGGTCTGTGGAGGGGAAGAGGGTGGGGGTAAGGTTAACTTTGCGAGCACAGTTCTCTACTGGGAGAACGCCAACTTGCGGCACCACCATCGGTAGGCGTCTGTGCCAGGGAGCTTGGGCCAACACCACCTGTTTGTCTGCCAACACCTAAGCGGGCTTCAGCCCGTCAATACAGACAGTCTCCTTATGCCCGCCAAGTCTAACACAAAATGCTTTGCCCCAGTTTCCAGCACTCTGAACTGTCCGTCATACAGTGGGCGCAGCAGGGTTCTGTGTGCATCGTGCCTGACAAAAACGAACTTGGCGCTCTGTAAACTCTTTGGAATGAAGGTGTGGGGAAAACAATGGTGTGCCAGGCTTGGCACGTTAGCAGCCTCTGTACTGTAAAACAAATTGCGTGGGCAGGTCGGTCGTGGGTGCAGGGTTTTCTGGTAAAAATTCCACGGGAGTCCGCAGCAGCTGAGAAAAAATGAGTTCTGCCAGGGAGACTGCCAGATCCTCCTTAGGCGCAGAGCGCAACCCTAATAGGACCCAGGGCAGGCGGTCGACCCAATTTGTATCCATGAGTGAAGCTCTGAGCACTGCTTTAATCAACCTATGGAAACGTTCGCATTATGGAAGTCAGGTTATTTCGCACCTCAGACAGAGACAATGAATACACATGGGGGAACAATGCCCAAGAGGGTGAGAGGGGGTTGAATGAAGTGTAGTGTAAATATCATGCTGTGTATGAGGAAGTGCCTTGAAGCTTGTGAAGGTGAGTTGGGATATAGAGAGGAGTGCTTGCTGTAACCAGTCAGTCTGTTCTGTGCTTGTGAGATGTGAGTGTGTAATAAATCGTCTGACATGAAGCTGCCTCTTCATTTACACACTCCACAGCATAACCCATTAGCCTGGAGGTTGTTTGCGGTGGTGCGGTGGATTTTGACCCCCATGCTCTGGGTCATCACGGACCAGAGTTCCAAAATGAATTGCGGATCCCTGTCGGAAGTGATGTCCGACGGGGATCCGAATCATGCAACCCAAACTGACAAAAAGGCGCAAGCCACTTCTGTGGACGTGGTGGAAGCCAGCAGGACCACTTCAGGCCAACGCATGGTGCGGTCCACGATTGTCAAAAGATGCATGAACCCTTGTGATGGCGGGAGGGGGCCCACCAAATCCACATGGATGTGGTTGAACCTCCTGGCCAGAATTTGAAACGGCTCGAGGGGGGCTTTGGTGTGCTTGTGCACTTCGGCCTGCTGGCACGCGACGCACGCTGCAACCCCCTCTTTGATGTCCCTGCGCAAGTGAAGCCAGACAAATTTCGCCCCCACCAGTTTAACCGAGGCACACACGCTGGGATGTGAAAGGAAGTGGACAGACTTAAAAATGTGGCGGCGCCAAGAGCTTGGAACCACCGGGTGTGGGCACCCTTCTTGCACCACCCTCCTCTCCAGTTTTAACCCAGTAGGCATGGACTGGAGCGCGCAAATGTCCACGTCCCCGGTTTGCTCTGCAGCCATGGCAGGGAAATCTATTCCCATTTAGACTGGGGAGACTAATGTGCGTGACAAGCAGTCAGCCATGACATTAAGCTTACCAGCCATGTGTTGAATGTCGGTCATGAACTCCGAGATCGCGGCCAAATGTCATTGCTGCTGGGCCGACCACGGTTCCAAGACTTTGGACATTGCGTATGTGAGCAGCTTATGATCAATGAACGTGATGAACTCGCACCCTTCCTGCCAAAACTGGAAGTGGCGCGTTGCCAGGTGGAGGGCCATCAACTCTCTGTCAAACGTACTGTATTTGCGTTCGTTGTTGCACAAAGTATGGCTGAAAAATGCGAGCGGCTGCAACGAACCAGAGACGTGCTGCTCCACCACTGCCCCTATGGCAACGTCAGACGCGTCAGTGGTGAATGCTATCCACGCTGACGGGGCGGGGTGGGCTAGCAAAGCAGTGTTAGCAAGCGCTGTTTTGGCGTTTGCGAAAGCCTGTACTCACTTGGGGGTACAGTCGATTTTTTTGGCAGGCTTCTTTTTTTGAGCGCAGCGTACAATGGTTGCAGCAGCTGGGCTGCTTGGGGGAGGAGACGGTTGTAAAAACTGACCATGCCCCAAAATTCCTGTCGAGCCCTCATGATCTGCGGAAGCAGAAAATCCAACATGGCGCGCACTTTATCAGACAGCAGAATCGCGCCCTCTGGTGGCCCAAAAAAAATCAATTACTGGCACACCGAACTGGCACTTCACCGGGTTAATGATAAGCCTGTGCACTTCCAACCTCTCGAAAACTAGTTTGAGTTGGGTGAGGTGCTCCTTCTCGGACGCACTACTCACCAAAATGTTGTAGACAAAAACGAAGGGCAGTTCACGGAGCACCGCATCCATCATCCTTTGGAAGGTTTGCGCCGTGCCCTTTAACCTGAACGGCATGCATAAAAACTCGAAAAGGCCAGAAAGAGTTATTACTGCTGTTTTGGGAACGTCCTCTGTGCGCACCGAGACCTGGTGGTAACCGCAGACTAGGTCCACTTTGTCTGATACCCAGTTGCTAAACTCCTTGCGCACACTGGCTAGCTTAACTGTGTCCAGGTGCCGAGGGTGCGCAAACACTGGCGGACCTTTTGTGGTTATGAAATGCTCAACCCCATGTTTGGTTACTGTAGCAGAAAAGGTTGGAACCGTGAGTGCTGGGAACTGTGAAAGCAAATGCTGGTACTTACCCCCTGGAGCTATAATGTTAGTGTGTGTTGTTGGCCCAACTCCCCGAGCTGTGCAGGGCAAGGAGGAAAAAGAAACAGCATCCACTAAATGTCTGTTGGCAACATCAACTAACAATCCGTGAGCACATAAAAAATCAGCGCCTAAAATGGAGACCGAACATGCAGCTACCACAAAGTCCCACTGGTAATTGCGTCCGTGTAAGCATACTGTCAGTGTTCGTTCGCCAAACGTCCTGATGTTGGATCCGTTGGCCGCAGCCTTCTGCCAACCTGTCCGCACTGACTGGCAGAATGAGGCTCTTCTGGGAGCCGGAGTCCACCAAGAAACATCTCTCCGAACGTGTGTCTGTGATGAATAGCAGCTTGTTCCTGTCGCCAGCGGTTGCAGCTGCTACTGACTGCTGGCCATTTCCCTGGCTTCTTGAATTGGCATGGCGGCAGACAGCGTTGGGCATTTGAGCCAAACCGGCGGTGACAGAAACAGAGCGTTCCATTCCTGCATCTCTCGGTGTCCGTCCCAGCCACCTCTAATGGCTCCTTGACCTCACTGGAGTCTTTCATGGCTGCTGGTGTCATTGCATGCACGCTGAGAGCTCTGTTCGTTAGGATGATGCAGTCTGCCTCTTGCACCAGGGCGCAGTAGTTCTTGGACACCAGCAGTGGTGAGTTGGCCAGGATCGCCCTCGCTGTAGCTGATAGGTTCCTGAGGAAGAGGTGGGCGAACAGGAAGGATTCGTTGTCCTTCCCCCTCAGCGCTAACATGCTCTCCATCAGCTCCACAGCTGATCTGTCACCCAACTGTGAGCGCATGAGGAGTTTTTCTGCTTTCTCACTGTCTGACAGAGTATATCGTTGAAGCAGCATCTGCTTGAGAGTATTGTATTTCCCCTGGGCTGATGGTTCCTGGAGCAGGCTCGTTACTTGCTGTGTGCCGTGCACATCTAGCACAGCGACCACATGATAATATTTGGTGTCGTCCGTGGAGATCCCACGGAGTGCGAATTGGGCTTCCACATGTAGAAACCAAGCAGTTGGATTGAGAAGCCAGAAGTCTGGGAGCTTGTCTGTGACAGCGCATGCCGCGCTGGTGTTGTCCCTCTGGGTTGTCTCCGGGGCAGTGCTCGGCTCATTTGCCATTGCACATCTTAGGGTCCCCAATGTGGAAGATGGAAGCAGACGATATAGCAAGCTGGACGACACACAAACTTTATTCACCTTCCAACATAAAACACAGAAAACTTCCCTCGGGGTTTCTGGGCGCCTCCTTTTATACTTCTTTATATCTGCCCCATGAGACCCAGGGAGCCAAAGGCAATACACACACAGTACACAAAGCCTGTCCGGCACATTAACATTACAGAACACGAAACCCTGCTTCTCACTCCCTCTCACACTCTAGCGGCTCTGGTGTCTCCTGACTCCCCGGGGTGCGGCTAGTCCTTTCTGTTACATCTAAGACCCCGGTGCCACTTCCTCTTTCAGTCCTCTATTCCACGCACCCCCCCCCCCCCCGACTTCTGACTCTAGGTGGAGAACCCCCTACCCAGTGCCACCACAGTATCACCATAGAATTTGGATGAACAGGGTAACATTTCTGCCACCCCCAACGCTGCTGAGCTCACTGCACGGAAGTGCTTGACTGCAGTGAGTCCTTGGCTCTGACATTTGATAGGCTGCCATAATCATGTGACACGGCAGACCAGCTCTAAAATATGCTTGCGCTGGTTTTTCACCAGTTTTCAGACATAAATTTAGTGCCTAAAATTCTCAGAAGTGAAAACAAATTGCAAGTATTGTTTTAACATAGTGGTATCGTGATATTTTAAAAAGTATCGAACAGCTGGTATCGAAGTATTGATACTGGTCATCACCAAATTTATTGTCTAAGTTTTTTTTAGCTGATTTAAGACAATTTTGATGTGCTGAATCCAAAAATCACATTGGTTTTGCTCAATCAGGTCAACTTTTTGAACTATGGCCACATGTTTTTTACGTTTTTGTTTACATGTACAGGTACTTTTGCTTTATATGATGCAAAATTCTTTTTTATATCTTGAAATTCTCTGAATTTTGAACAATGATGACATAACATTCAGTTTACATGTACTTACCTTTATCAATGTCTACTATTCAATTTACAGTACAACTGTACAACTGCTGTACAACTGCTTTCAGCTTAGCATAAAAACCTGACCTGATCGAGAGAAACGGATGTCATTTTCAGATTCAGCGGGGCAAAATTGTCTTAAATCAGTTGAAAAAACAGACAACTTACAAAAAAATTATTTTTGTTGTGTTATCGATATGCCCATCCCTAATTCTGCTCCACAGTCATGTCGGTATTTACATTTTACATATTACAGCGGCCAGGAGTCACGGTGTGCCGTTTAAAGGGAAAAAGGAATTTGCAGCATCCAGTAAATGTGCCGTTACTGTGTGCCTGCTTGTCTGATGGTTTCAGCACCCCCCCCCCCCCCACACACACACATAAAATTACGATCCAATGATTATTCCAGTTAAGGGAAAACTTACGATCCAATGATTATTCCAGTTAAGGGAATAATTGAAGGGCTTTCTAACTTGGAGCTATCCTATAGTGGAATATTTGCAGCATTTGTTCACAGGAAAAATCCGTGCAACGGAGCCCTGCTCGCTGCTGCCTGCAGCATAATACACAGAGCTAAACCCTGCCCACACTTCCTGAAGCCAAGGCATGAAGAGAGAGTGGTGACAGAGCGGTGGCTAAACCTTTATTGATAAAAATTACATATTTTCACTGAGCAATGCCATACTCAGGGATGCACATCCTTATAACCTCAGCAAAGCACTTATAAAATCTGAGGTCAGTCTGACCAATGGTTTGAGAGATATGTGAGGAACACACACTGTTGGAAAAATTCCGACCTATAATGAATGTTTAAAACAGTAATTTTCTAGATTTCATTTACCAATAATATAATCACCTTTTATGTCAGCATTAAACTTTCTTCAGTTTCGTTTTTTCCTGTGTTTACCAATCTGTTAAAAGGTCATTAAACTCATCAACTTTGGTTTAAATTCAACAAAGTACCTCGTTTATCCTACCAAGTTATCAGTGGATTCAGTAAAATACCCTTTTAACTTATTAATTTAGAAATTCCCATTCTTATCAGGCATACAAAAATTATTTTCAAAAATGGGTTCTAATTTGTCCTTAGGTATGACTGTGAGAGTGAATGGTTGTCTGTCTCTCTGTGTTGGCCCTGTGATGGACTGGCGATCTGTCCAGGGTGTACCCTGCCTCTCGCTCAAAGATGCTGGAATAGGCTCCACATTCTCACACAATGTCCTATGAAACTAATTATAGTTATAATGTTATGCGTTATAATGGTACAGCAGTGTTATAAGACCAGTTAGTGTAATGATTGATCAAGTGTTTGTGTCACCATAAGTCAGATGTGGGTCTGTGTGAATGACCTCCCCTCCGTTCTGTGTTGTGTGGGTGTGTATAAATAATGCCTGTTTCATCACAGTCATCTCTCCTTTCTTGTGTGAACCCTCACAATGTCACACTGGTGTCAGAAGTGGGATAATGGAGCAGATGGAAGCCAAAATCAGAGCAGAGATTCAGCAGCTGGCGTGGTTCATCGCTCAGCTGGGGATGGATGACAGAGCTGGTGACCGAGCCCTGGAGTTGCTCGCCGGGATGAATGGAGCAGCGGACCCGACGGGACCAGCATACCCCGCCTTCGGCCATTCTCAAGGCAGGGCGGGCTAAGCAGAGCAGATCAGCCCTGCTTCCCGCCCTTTTCATGGCAGGACTGGCCAGCGATTCCACTGCGACCAGGGGTGGTGATTGACCAAGGGGCAACTGTCCCACCCATCCGCCAAAGGGCCAAACTTCCCCGCTTTAACGGCGAAACCCTGCTGGACGACTATCTGGTCCAGGTCGAGCTGGCTGCTGCGTTGAACGGCTGGCCACCCGAAGAGACAGCCATGCAGGTCGTGCTGGCCCCGGAGGGAAGGGCTCTCCGCACGCTGTCCAATCTCCGGCCCGAGGAACATCGCAGGTGGCCAGAGCTACAAGGAGCGCTACAAGGAGCACTCCGGAGGTGGTTTGGGAGAGCAGCCAACGCTAAGCACGCCCAGGAACAGCAGGCCAACCGCCGGCGAGGCAGCTGAGAGAGCCTGGGAGCCTACGCAGCAGACATATGGCTGCTGACGCGATGTGGCTACCCGGATTTCGAGCCGGGGGCAGTGGAGAAGCTTGCCCTCTGGAACTTCATCTGGGGGCTCTGCCTGGCCCAGCTCCAGAGCCACATCCAGATTCATGCCATGAGCAGCTGGGAGACGGCTGTGGCAGAAGCGGAGCGGGAGGGACCTTTATGGATTGTGCAGCTAATGCGTCGGCACCGAGGCAGAGGGCCTTCCAGGCCACGGCTGAGAGCAAGGAGGAGGAGGAGGAACTGCGCCGGACCACAGTGGCGCGGCCACGGCGGCGCGAGGAAGGGTGCTTCTGCTGCGGGGAGCCAGGACACATCGCGTGGTACTGCCCGGCACCCACTCCGCGACAAACCGGCCCCTCGCCAACGTTTAACTAGAGCGAGGTGGCATGAACAGGGACCTGCTGCCTCCCACAGACATTTTCCCCGATGAACTGTCACCACGTGTGGGCCGAATTGGACATTCACTAGGGATATACCTACAGTGCAGGTTGAACAACACGCTGATCCAGGCCCTGATCAACACCAATTCTACCATCTCCCTGGTCTGACCCGGAGTGCTGCCAGGTACGGACGAGGCAGAACTGCAGGGGTGGGAACCCACTGGGCGCTGCGTCACCACAGCCACCGGTGAGTGCGCCAGACTGGGAGGGCTGCGAGTTCTTGTGGTGGGGGTGGCCGGCCAGAACACAAACCACCCGTTCTGGCCGGTTGACATTCAAGACCCTTGCATTATTGGACTCGATCTGCTCGCAGCATGGGGTGCAAAAATTGACACCGCCAGATCATCCCTCCTGCTGGGGGCTTGGACCATCATGCTCTGCAGCGGGGACCAGAGGAGGAACCTGGGGGCCTGCGTGATCGAGGGGCTGCCAGGACGGCCCGAACCGGGTGGGTCACCTCAAGAACTGAACAAAACGGCATCACCAGCACGAGCAGAGGGAGCGCAATCACCAATAGAGACAGCAAGGAGAAGGGCCACAGCGGAGCGAGTCAATGTGTCAGCAGAAACGTAGCAGGCGCTCGTGGAATTGTTCCAGCAGAGCTGCAGCAGACTGGAATCGGGACAGAGATGCCAGCTGCGGGAGCTGTTGGACTGCCATATTGATGTCTTCGCTGCCAAGGATGAGGAGTGCACCCGAACCAGCTTGGTGCAGCACAGGATCGACACCAGTGAGACCAGGCCGATCCGGCTCTGCCCCCGCTGTCTGCGTTTTTCAAGGCGGGCGGCGGCAGAACAAAAAATACGGGAAATGCTGGAGGCAGATGTTATTGAGCCCTCTAGCAGCCCCTGGGCAGCGCCGGTGGCTCTGGTTGGGATGAAGGACGGTTCATGGCGGTTTTGTGTGGATTACCGGCGCCTGAATGACATCGCCCGCAAGGATTCCTACCCCCTGCCCCGCATTGATGATGTGCTGGATTACATCGCTAGCTCCAGCTGGTTCAGCTCGCTGGACCTCTGCAGCGGCTATTGGTAGGTAGAGCTGTCACCTGAGGCCCACCAGAAAACAGCCTTCTCCATCGGGCAGGGACTGTATCAGTTCAAGGTGATGCTATTTGGACTTTGCAACGCCCCGGCCACCTTTGAACGTCTGATGGAGCGAATGTTGGCTCACGTGCCCCGGAGCCGCTGCATTGTTTATCTGGATGACCTGCTGGTTCACGCAGCTGACTTTGATGGTGCCCTATCCAACCTCCAGGAGGTATTGGACGCTACCCAACAGGCCGGGCTGTGGCTGCACCCGTGAAAATGCCACTTATTTTGGCAGGAGACCACCTTCCTGGGCCATGTCGTCAGCGCAGTGGGAGTCACCACCAATCCAAAAAAAGTGGCCAGTCCGCGGGATGTGGGAGAGCTACAGAGTTTTCTCGGACTGGCCTCCTATTATAGGAGATTTGTCAAAGACTTCGCCACCATTGCCAGCCCGCTGCATCAGCTGACACAGAAGGGCCGTGCGTTTCAGTGGAGTGAGAGCTGTGCTGCTGCTTTTTCCCGGCTTCGCTTAGCGCTCATCAGAGCCCCCATCCTGCAGTATCCCAACCCGAACCGCCCTTTCATCATGGACACAGATGCCAGCAACCAGGGCATCGGGGCGGTGTTATCCCAGGAGGGAGAACACGGAGAGCAGGCAGTTGCTTTTTTCAGCTGCGCTCTCAGCAGAGCTGAAAGGAATTATTGCGTTACTCGCAGAGAGCTGTTGGCTGTCATCCAGGGGCTTCGTCATTTTTGCCTGTATGTGTACGGTGGGAGGTTCCAGCTCAGGACGGATCATGCTTCCCTGACCTTGCTGCTGAACTTTAAAGAGCCGGATGGACAGTTGGCGAGATGGCTGGAGGCACTGCAGGATTATGATTTTCTGATTGTGCATCGGGCAGGCCGCCTCCATGCCAACGCTGACACGCTGTCTTGGCATCCCTATGCTGAGGAGGACTGTCGGCACTTCCAGCGGGCAGAGGATTGAGACTAGGCTGCCCCACGGGCTGCTGCTCTCCAGACCGCTGTGAGCAGGAATAACAGAGCGGCGCACAGCGCCTCCTTGGATAATCTGTCAGCTCTCCCCAGCAATGATGTCGCAGAAGCCCTCGGCGTGCAGCAGCTGCAGAGCGAGCAGGACAGAGATCCGGTCATCTCCCGGGTTTGGCAGTGGCGGGACACGGGCCAGTGGCCCGCCTGGGAGGCTGTGTCTGCACTGGACCCAGAGACCAAGGCCCTACACTCCCAGTGGGCCAATCTCCGCTGTCACGAGGGTGTTGTCTATCGGCAGTGGCAGACTTCAGCTGGGCAGCGTCACATCTGGCAGCTGCTGGTTCCCCGGCGGCTCCGGCCCAACATACTCCAGTTGGTCCAGGGGGCGTTGGGGGCGGGCCACTTCGGGGTGATGAAGACTCTGCAGCGTCTTCGGTCCTGGTTCTACTGGCCCAGATGTCTCCAGGATGTAGAGCTCCATGTCCATTGCTGCGACACCTGCATGGCTCAGAAAGGGCCAACTCAGCAATCCCACGCCCCCTTGCAGCAGTACCGGGTGGAAGCACCGATGGAGTGGGTAGGAGTGGAGATTCTGGGCCCTTTCCCGACCACGGACCGGGGGAACCACTACATGCTGGTCGCAATGGATTACTTCACCAAATGGCCAGAGGTGTATATCGTCCCTGTAGCAGATACGGTGAGGCGGGGCCAGATCTTCAATTCCAATTTTCAGATTTTTATTTTCCAATAAACTTACAAGTAAATAATTCCAAGACATCCGACACGATTCTTCATCAACAATCCACAAAAGTTACAGCGAAAAACTCTCGACTGCAAGACTGAAGATTCAAAGAGACTCAAGAACTCTCCCAAAGACTCCCCAAATATACCCAACACCTGTTATATACTATTGGAGATAATTAGGGCTGATTAGCCCCTACCATAACCCCAGGTAAAACAATAACATTTTTCATTTTCCACACATACCCACTAACATCTAAAAAGTCCATAAATACTTCCCCAACTATATACAGTGTAAATAAATAACATGGAATAAATAACAGTATAAATAATTCAATAAATAATTCAAACCCCTATTTACAAATGCTAAACCACCCCTCTAACTTACCATACATGCTTCCTTCCTGCTGGTGTCCTATAAAAGGCCCTCAACCCTTAACAGAATCTTTTGCCCGGACACCTTCAGGAAGCATGTTGGCAAAGGTATGTGAATTAAATCATTATCAATGATTTTTACCCAAATACTTAACCATAGCAATTATCTCCCAAGAACATTTCAATTAGTCAAAGACAGATCCTAAAAATAATGTGTGTACTTTAACAAATACTCATAATAACATTTACAATACTACAAATACAACACAATCACACACACAATAAATCACAACAGTGGTGACACTCCATCGTCACATTTCCTCCCCCCTTTCCCGAGAGTACAGTACTCTAAGAGTCATGTACTCTTGAGAGGCTATCTGCCACAAGGTTGGTCTTCCCTGCCACATACCGAACAGTAAAATTATACAGTTGAAGGGACACATACCACCCTGTCAGATGACTGTTTACGTCCTTCATCCTGTCCAGCCACTGTAGGGCCCGATGATCTGTCTCCAACACAAAATGACGCCCTAGTAAATAATACTTCAGAGACCCTATTGCCCATTTCATGGCAAGACATTCCTTTTCTACCATAGAGTATCTTGTCTCCCGATCCAACAACTTACGGCTCAAGAACAGTACTGGGTGTCTCTCTCCCCTCTCCTCCTGGAGAAGTACTGCTCCAATGCCAACTCCTGAAGCATCTGTCTGTAAAATGAACGGGCGAGCAAAGTCTGGACTGTAGAGAACCTTCTCACCAGAAATAGCCCTCTTCAGATCCTCAAAAGCTCTGTCACACTCCTCTGTCCATTTTACCCTATTTGGTGCCGAAGCCTTAGTGAGGTCAATCAAAACTGCGGCTCTTTCAGCAAAGTGGGGGATAAACTTGCTGTACCATCCTACCATTCCCATAAATGATCGTACCTTCTTCTTAGTGGTGGGTACAGGATAGGTCTGGATGGCATCCACTTTACCTACTCGTGGTCTAATGACCCCCTGACCAACCACATGTCCCAGGTACTCCACCTGCTGTTGTCCGAACGCACACTTGCGTGGATTAATCGTCAGTCCTGCCCTCTTAATTAACTGAAGGACCTGCCTAAGGTGTACCAAATGTTCTTCCCAGGTCTGACTATAGATGACCACATCATCCAGATAGGCAGCCGCAAAATTTGATACCCTCCTTAACACTTGGTCCATAAGCCGCTGAAAAGTTGCAGGTGCCCCCTGAAGGCCAAATGGCATGACCCTAAATTGGAAACTGCCATAAGGTGTTTTAAAGGCTGTAAGTTCTTTTGTTTCCGGTGCCAATGCCACATGCCAATACCCCTTGCATAGGTCCAGTGTAGAAATAAACCTAGCCCTGCCCACTTTCTCTAACAGTTCGTCAATCCGGGGCATGGGGTATGACTCAAACTTAGATACTGAATTTAGGTATCTGAAGTCAATACAGAATCTTAATGAGCCATCCTTTTTGGGGACCAGCACAATCGGGCTACACCACTCACTGACTGACTCCTTGATCACTCCCAGCTGCAACATCAAATCAATCTCTTGCTTCATTTTTGGGACCAATCGCTCCGGGATCCTATAAGATTTCCTACGAGGAACAGCTTCCTCTTTCAAATGAACCTTATGACGCACCAACATGGTGAAACCAGGTCTCTCCTGAAACAATTCTGGATCTAACAGTGCCTCTAACTCTCTCTGCTGATCCACCTGCAAATGAGACAGTTGAAATAAACACGGCTCTGACACATTTGTGGGAAAGGACTCTTCTTTCTCCTCATCCACTTCCGTTGCACAAATGAAGAGCTGATGTATCTCCTGAAGAACAGGTTGCTGCTGCTGCTGATCAGGCTGCTGAAACTCTTTCAACAAGTTAATGTGGAAGGTCTGATATTTTACCTTCCTGTCAGGCATATACTGTATAGTTTGTATGTCACTGAACTTAGTTTCTTAGAAATTTCATATGGCCCCTGCCATCGAACCAACAGCTTACTGTCACACGAGGGCAGCAATAACAAAACCTGCTGTCCTGGGTGAAAAACCCTTTTTCTGGCCTTCTTATCATACCAAGTTTTTTGTTTGGCCTGCGCCTCCCTCATGTGCTCCTGAGCCAAAGCAGTCATTCGATCCAGTTTCTCGCTCATCTTAATGACATAAGAGACCACATTGTCCTGATCACTCGGTGGACTCTCCCAGTGCTCATTTAATAAATCCAATGGGCCCCTCACCTGACGACCATACAGTAGTTCAAAAGGTGAGAACCCTGTTGAAGCCTGGGGCACCTCCCGATAAGCAAACAATAAATATGGTACCCATTGGTCCCAATCCGAGCCCGTTTCAGAAACAAATTTCCGCAGCATGTTTTTTAGAGTCTGATTAAATCGCTCCACTAGTCCATCAGTCTGAGGGTGATATGGGGTGGTCTTAATACCCTTAATACCCAACAGCTTATATACTTGCTGCAACAGTTTTGACAAGAAATTTGTTCCACAGTCTGTTAGAATTTCTCTGGGTATGCCTACCCTTGAAAACAACTGGATAAGGCAGTTGGCAACCTGCCTAGCCTTAATAGATTTCAGGGGAAAGGCTTCTGGGTACCGAGTAGCATAGTCACAAATTACCAGAATGTATTTATTACCAGAGGGACTTCTCTCTAGGGGGCCAGCTACATCCATCCCTATTCTATCAAAAGGTGTTCCAATGATTGGTAATGGTTGCAGTTGGGCACGGGCTACTCCCCTAGGTGATGTAATCTGACATATTGGACATGTTGTGCAGAAGTCCTTTATCTGGGTATACATTCCCGGCCACACAAACCTTCTAGCAATTCTCTGTAAAGTTTTATGAAATGCTAGATGACCTGCCCAAGGAATAACATGTCCCAGTTCCATAATTTTTGGTATGAGGTCCTGTGGCAAAGCTATGGCCATAACTTCACCTTGCTGTTGGTATAAAATGCCCTTCTTAATGACATATATGGCCTCAGCCAAACAATCAGTTCTACCCTGTTTCACACCCTCAATCTCCGAGACTTTATTGAACCATGGTCTAAGTGCTGGGTCAGCTTTCTGTAATTCAGCTATGTAAGGAGGGATGTCAAACTCTACTGACTGACTTAATTGTGGTGTTTCTTCACCCAAGTTCTTTACAGAAGCTAACACCTTATCTCTTCTCCTCTGAGCCTTGGATTTAGGTTGTTTACTAGGGCCTGCCTCTATCTCAGAGTCATAAAATGGCAGCTCCTGAAGAACATTGGCAGCCCTCTGTGCCCTCTGTGCCCTGGTTGTCACCATATTACAGATTTTCCCAGCCGGTGCATCAAGCCTCTGCTCAATAGCGCCACCTGCCTGTCCCTCAGTTTGTTCCTCTCTAACCTGTTGTATGATGTCCAACAAAGTTGGAACATCATTGCCAAGAATAACTGAGTAAGGCAAATCAGGCACAAGAGCCACAGGAAGGAGATAAGTTTGCCCCCCCACTGTTAAATAAACCTCAGCGGTCGGGTACAATTTCTTATTCCCATGGACACAACTGATATTTATTTTCGACTCATTCCACAAATCCCTAGGGACCAAACTGGGCAGCACAACCGTTTGAAAACAACCTGAGTCTAGCAGGGCCTCTTCACACTGACCATTAAGCAACACTTTCATTTTATACACTCCACTGTGCACTGGGGCTGAAAAAGTGGGTCTAGGAACTGAACATAACAATGATGGTTTCTCATTCTTTATAGCAGGACATGAATACTGGGTGTGACCGATTTTATTACACTGATAGCAGCGTATATCTTTACTTGCAACAACACGTGACTTTTTTCTATTATCATATCTGCTATTTGTGATCTGACTGGGCCTGGAATACAGCTTATTTCGAGCTGGACCACCCCTTTCACCCTCATTAAACTCACTCCGTGTGGTGAAAGAGCTGTCATGGCCAAGATTAGGTCTCCTGCTCCCAGACCTGGCTGACAGAAAGACCTCCGCCAGACGAGCAGCGTCCTCTGCAGTCTTCGGGTCCTGCTCTTGTATCCAGATTCCAAATTCCGGGTTCACCATCCGCAGAAACTGCTCCAAAATTAATAGTTCAGAAATGTCTTTTACCGTTAAGGTCTCTGGTTTAACCCATTTACAAAACAGGTCTTTCAAACGTACATATAATTCACGAGGGGTTTCGTCCTGATAAATGTCCAGGGACCGAAACCTCCTATATGTGTCGGATGTTATTTCATATTTGTTTAAAATAGCTTCTTTCAATTTCCCATAATTGTCCGTGTCTGTAATGTCCATCAGAACATATGCGCTCCGCGCTTTACCTGTAAGCAGAGGAGCTAGATGGATAGCCCACTCTTCTTCACGCCAGCGGCAGACTGTAGTGATCCTCTCAAACGTCGCCAGGTAGTGCTCGATGTCATCCTCGGGAGAGAGAGGATTCAGCCTGGGCTCGTGGTGCGTTCGCGTCCTCCTTGGCTGCACCTGCAGCGGCAAGTCATCCTCCTGCGGGCCGACCCGACTGGCCGTCACCCCGGGGTCCTCCCCCGAAGCGCCGTCGTCACCACTGCGTTCAGCCCGGCTCCCACACTCCTCTCTCAACTCCGCAACCTGCGACTCCATCCGACGAATTTGATTCTCCACAGTCTGCCACTTTTGCTCCTGAAGAGCGGCTTCTTCCTCTCTCTGACGGTCCCTGACAGTCAGTGAACGAACCAAAGATTTCACCAAGCACGTTAGCTCGTCGAGCTCGCCCAGTCCGCTGACTCCCGGCTCCTCGGCTGCCATACCTGCGTCCAGGTCAGACTGCTCCTCTTGTCTCGTTATTTTTCTTCTGGCCATCAGTCCTTCCATCCCGTGGTCTTTCACCACTTCCACCAAACGCTACGACGTCCTGGGAATGGACCACCGCTGCCACCAAATGTAGCAAATACGGTGAGGCGGGACCAGATCTTCAATTCCAATTTTCAGATTTTTATTTTCCAATAAACTTACAAGTAAATAATTCCAAGACATCCGACACGATTCTTCATCAACAATCCACAAAAGTTACAGCGAAAAACTCTCGACTGCAAGACTGAAGATTCAAAGAGACTCAAGAACTCTCCCAAAGACTCCCCAAATATACCCAACACCTGTTATATACTATTGGAGATAATTAGGGCTGATTAGCCCCTACCATAACCCCAGGTAAAACAATAACATTTTTCATTTTCCACACATACCCACTAACATCTAAAAAGTCCATAAATACTTCCCCAACTATATACAGTGTAAATAAATAACATGGAATAAATAACAGTATAAATAATTCAATAAATAATTCAAACCCCTGTTTACAAATGCTAAACCACCCCTCTAACTTACCATACATGCTTCCTTCCTGCTGGTGTCCTATAAAAGGCCCTCAACCCTTAACAGAGTCTTTTGCCCGGACACCCTCAGGAAGCATGTTGGCAAAGGTATGTGAATTAAATCATTATCAATTATTTTACCCAAATACTTAACCATAGCAATTATCTCCCAAGGACATTTCAATTAGTCAAAGACAGATCCTAAAAATAATGTGTGTACTTTAACAAATACTCATAATAACATTTACAATACTACAAATACAACACAATCACACACACAATAAATCACAACAGTGGTGACACTCCATCGTCACAGTCCCTGATCAGAGCACCGCCACCACAGCATCAAAACTGGTGGACGAGATGTTTTGTCCGTTTGGCTCACTGGAGGAGCTGCATAGCAATCAGGGACAGAACTTTGAGGCAGAGGTCTTCGGGGAGGTCTGCAGGAGGCTGGGTATCCGGAAGACCCGGACCACCCCACTGCATCCTCAGAGCGACGGCCTGGTCGAATGGTTCAACCAGACCCTTACCAGCCTGAAGCTGGGGAGGGTACCACAGTTGTGGAAAACATCTTGTGTGGTACCTGTACCAAAGACTTCCCGCCCCAAAGATCTGAACAGCTACAGACCAGTGGCCCTGACGTCCCACATGATGAAGACCCTGGAGAGACTGCTCCTTGCTCACCTCCACCCCCTGGTGGGACCAGCGATGGATCCACTCCAGTTCGCCTACCAGCATGGCATTGGGGTGGAGGATGCAGTGGTCTTCCTCCTTCACCGTTCTCTGTCCCACCTGGAGAAGCCAGGGAATGCGGTGAGGATCATGTTCTTTGACTTCTCCAGTGCTTTCAACACCATCCAACCGATGATCCTGAAGGACAAGCTGCTGTGCGCAGGGGTGGACCAGCACCTGTCATCATGGATCCTGGACTACCTCACTAACCGGCCACAGTTTGTGAGAACCTGGGACTGTGTGTCCGACACGATCATCGGTAGCACGGGGGCCCCCCAGGGAACGGTTTTGTCTCCCTTCCTGTTCACCCTTTATACTGCGGACTTCTCACACAACACAACACACTGCCATCTACAGAAGTTCTCTGACGACTCTGTGATCGTCGGCCTCATCTCTAATGGAGATGAAGCTGAGTACAGAGGACTTATCCAGGACTTCGTGGACTGGTGCCATCAGAACTGCCTCCAGATCAACGCGAGGAAAACTAAGGAGCTGGTGGTGGATTGCCGCAGGCAAGGACAACCCCTCACAGCACCAGTAAACATACAGGGAATAGACATTGAAATGGTGACATCCTACAAGTACCTGGGTGTTCATTTGAACAATAAACTAGACTGGTCACACAATACCGACGCACTCTACAAGAAGGGACAGCGCAGGCTGTTCCTACTGAGGAGACTCAGGTCTTTTGGTGTACAAGGGGTGCTGTTGAAGACATTCTACAACACGGTGGTGGCATCAGCCATCACTTTTGGAGTGGTCTGCTGGGGCAGTGGCATTACAGCAGCCGATCGGAAGAGACTGAACAAACTGATCAAGAAAGCTAGCTCTGTCCTGGGGCAGTGCCCTGACCCAGTGGAGGAGATAGGAGAGAGAAGGATGGTGGCTAAACTGTCATCTCTGCTGGAGTCCGAGTCCCACCCTATGCAGGACATACTGAACGCACTAAGGAGCTCATTTAGCAGCAGACTACATCATCCTAGATGCGCAACCGAGAGGTTTCGCAGGTCGTTCCTACCTACGGCTGTCAGATTGTATAACCTAAGCAGGGCTGCTCGCAGAGATAGCAAAAAAACGTGACGACCTAATAGTATTGAATGCAAAAGACGCAATAGACTTACACAATGGTACCCTCCAGTATATACAACTAGGACAATATCAGTTGCTATGGAGGGTGACAATATGTATGGGTACATATTCATACTATTTAGGATAACATTGTGGATCGTCACTTCCTTGTGGTAACGTATCGTCACTTCCTGTTTTGCTGTCTGCCTCTGTGGTTTGCTCTCCAGCCACTAGCTATGGCTACTAGCTCTCTTTCCTCTCCTCCTCTGGTGTGCTCTCTCTGTCAGATGTTTAGCTACACCTCTGCCTCTTTTAGTGATAACGGTAAATGTAATAAATGTTGTCTTTTTGAGGCGCTCGAGGCGAGGTTGTCTGATTTGGAATCCCGGCTCCGCTGCATTGAAACACCGTCTGCACCAGTTAATCTTAACGGACGCCCATTAGCTGCAGCGGAGCTAGCTAGCTTAGGCCCTCCTGTCAGCGGTCCCTCGGCTCTCCTCAGCAGCGAGGAGACTGGGTGGGTGACGGTGAGAAGGAAGCCTAGTCGCAAAGCCCCGGTTCACCACCAACCTGTTCATGTCTCTAATTGTTTTTCGCCGCTCAGCGACACACCCGCTGAGGAAAAAACTCTGATCATTGGCGACTCTGTAGTCAGAAACGTGAACCTAGAGACTCCAGCGGCCATAGTCAAATGCATTCCTGGGGCCAGAGCAGGCGACATCGAGTCAAATTTGAAAATGCTGGCTAAAAGTAACTGTAAATATTCCACAATTGTTATTCACGCCGGCATTAATGACATCTGTCTCCGGCAGTCGGAAGTCATGAAACTTAATGTAGAATCGGTGTGTGACTTTGCAAAAACGATGTCTGCCACTGTAGTATTCTCTGGGCCTCTCCCCAATCTGACCAGTGATGACATGTTTAGCCGCTCGTCATCCTTGAACCGCTGGCTGTCTGTGTGGTGTCCTAAAAATGACGTGGGCTACATTGACAATTGGAGCTCTTTTTGGGGAAAACCTGGTCTTATGAGACGAGACAGCATTCATCCCACTTTGGATGGTGCTTCTCATTTATCTAACAATCTGGCATCTTTTTTATCCAAATTTCCAAAACCCTGACTACTCAGAGTTGGGACCAGGAAGCAGAGTCGCAGTCTTACACGCCTTTCTGCAGCTCCTCTTCATCCGCCACCCCTCAGCTTAGCCCCTGACTTCCCCATCAGAGAATCGTTGTCTGCTCCCTCCAAAGTGAATAAAAATATAATGTATAAGCATCCCAAAGTGATAAAGCAAAATATTGGTAAAACTCAAATTAAACATAAAGCCTCTAAATTGAATGATTTGGCCTCTGTTCCTCCTCATAATTTAAAAATTAAATGTGGTTTATTAAATATTAGGTCTCTAACTCCCAAGTCTCTGTTAGTCCATGATCTGTTAATTGATCATCAGATTGATTTAATTTCCCTTACAGAGACTTGGTTAGGGCAAGAGGATTATGTTGGTTTAAATGAATCAACTCCCTCTGGTTATTTAAACTGTCAAAATCCCAGAAGTTCTGGTTGTGGAGGAGGAGTAGCAACAATTTACCATTCCAAATTACTAGTTAATGTAAAGCAAAAAAACATGTTATAATTCCTTTGAGGGCCTGGTCCTCAGTATTGGGCACTTTAGCAATTTTAGGTTAAACCCAATTTTATTTGCTATAGTTTATCGTCCCCCATCAACCTACTCAGAATTTTTATCCAAATTTGCTGATTTCTTAGCTGATTTAGTGCTGAAATCTGATAGAATAATTATAGTAGGGGACTTTAATATACATGTGGATGTAGATAGTGACTGCCTTAATGTGGCTTTTAATTCAATATTAGACTCGATTGGGTTTTCTCAGAAAGTAGGAAATTCTACTCATTACCTCCACCATACATTGGACCTTGTTCTGACATATGACATAGAAATAGAAAATCTTGTAGTGTCTCCTCATAACCCTGTACTGCCAGACCATTGTCTGTTAACCTTTGATTTTACTATTTCTGACTATTTGGCTCCTAAAGAAAAATATTATTACAGTAGATGCCTCTCAGATGATGCTGTTTCCAAATTTATGCAGATTGTTTCCTCTATGCCATGTGTCAACACAACGGAAATAAGCTATAGACAGCTTGCTCCTTCTGTAATTGATAACATGGTGGATAGTGTTTCAGCTTCTCTGCATCAGGCTCTAGACTTGGTGGCCCCCTTAAAAAAGAAAAAGTCTAATCAGAGATTTCTAACTCCTTGGTTCAACACAGAAACTCGTAGCTTAAAACAGAAGACTCGTCAATTAGAAAGAAAATGGCGCTCTACTAATTTAGATGAAATCTATTTAGCTTGGAGAAATCATCTTTTAATTTATAAAAAATCTCTTAGAAAAGCTAGAACAAGTTATTACTCTGCATTAATAGAAGAGAACAAGAATAATCCCAGGTTTCTTTTCAGTACTGTAGCCAGGTTGACAAAGAGTCAGGACTCTGTCAATCCTAGCATTCCCTTAGAGCTTACTAGTCAGGACTTTATGAACTTTTTCAATAATAAAATTTCATCCATCAGAGATAAAATCAATCAGATTCTTCCCACAGTTAACTTAAATACTGTAACTACTACAACTCCTTCTTTTGATGTCTGCCTTGATGAGTTTACTCCAATCGACCTTTGTGAGTTAGACAAAATAGTTTACTCATCCAAACCTTCAACTTGTCTTTTAGACCCTATTCCTACCAGGTTATTTAAAGAAGTCTTCCCACTTATTGGTAGCTTTATTCTTCATATAATCAATTCTTCATTAACTTTAGGCCATGTACCGCAGGCTTTTAAAATGGCTGTAATTAAACCCTTACTCAAAAAGCCAACGCTAGATCCAGGAGCTTTAGCTAACTATAGATCAATCTCTAATCTCCCTTTCATTTCAAAAATCTTAGAAAGAGTTGTTGCTACGCAATTATTTGACCACCTGCAGGGAAATGGTTTACTTGAAGAGTTTCAATCTGGGTTTAGAATCCATCATAGTACTGAAACAGCCTTAGCGAAGGTCACTAACGACCTCCTCATTGCATCTGATAATGGACTAGTTTCTGTACTTGTCCTTTTAGACCTTAGTGCAGCTTTTGATACTATCGATCATAATATTCTACTTGATAGATTAGAACACTATGTTGGACTTAATGGAACTTCATTGCAGTGGTTTAGATCTTATTTATCTGATAGGTTCCAGTTTGTTCATGTAAATAATGAGTTTTCTTTCAACTCAAAGCTTAGTCATGGAGTTCCACAGGGATCTGTGCTAGGCCCTACTCTTTTTAGTTTATATATGCTTCCGTTAGGCAACATTATTAGAAAGCACTGTATACATTTTCATTGTTATGCAGATGACACACAATTATACCTGTCAATGAAGCCAGATGATAGTAATCAATTAGCCAAGTTAGAAGCCTGTCTTAAGGAAATCAAAGCTTGGATGACTTGTAATTTCCTGCTATTAAATTCAGATAAGACTGAAGTCATTCTTGTTGGTCCAAAAAACCTTAGAAATTCCTTTCCAAATCAAACTTTCAGTTTGGATGCAGTTACTCTTTCTCTTAATAGCTCTGTGAGGAATCTTGGAGTTATTTTTGATCAGGATTTGTCCTTCAATTCACATATTAAATTTGTTTCTAAGACTGCCTTCTATCATTTGCGTAATATTGCCAAGATTAGGAGCATCTTGTCTCAGAGTGATGCTGAGAAGCTGATCCACGCTTTTGTTAGCTCGAGATTAGATTATTGTAATTCTTTATTATCAGGCTGTCATAAAACATCTTTAAAAAGTCTTCAGCTGATCCAAAATGCTGCAGCAAGAGGTTTAACAGGTACTAGAAAGAGAGATCATATCTCTCCGGTTCTGGCCTCCCTTCATTGGCTTCCCATAGAGTTTAGAATTAAGTTTAAAATCCTTCTTCTTACTTACAAAGCGCTAAACAATCAGGCTCCTTTTTATTTAAAAGATCTGATACTACCGTATTATCCTAACAGAGCACTATGCTCCCAAAATGCAGGATTACTTGTAATACCTAGAATCTCCAAAAGTACAATGGGAGGCAGAGCCTTCAGTTATCAAGTTCCTCTCCTGTGGAATCAGCTGCCAATCTGGATTCGGGAGTCAGACTCGATCTCTGTTTTTAAGAACAGGGCTAAAACCTACCTTTTTGATATAGCCTACAATTAGGGAGGGATCATGTGTTTCTGAACCCTCCCTTAGTTATGCTGCTAATAGGTTTAGTCAGCCGGGGGACCTCCAGTAACTCTCTATGAAATATTTTTTTTTGCTGGTCATTAACATTTGTTTGTTCTCTCCCATAGATTGAGTCCCCATCGTGCTGTTTGCTCTCTACATGTCTGTTCTTTTCTTCTTCTCTATCCCCTCACCCCCCAGCCAGTCGCAGCAGATGACTGCCCCTCCCTGAGCCTGGTTCTGCTGGAGGTTTCTTCCTGTTAAAAGGGAGTTTTTCCTCTCCACCGTCGCCAAGTGCTTGCTCACAGGGGATCGCCTGATTGCTGGGGTCTTTCTGCAACTGTGGGGGTTCCCCCCTACAGTTGATAGTGCTATGAGATGACTGTTGTTGTGAAATGGCACTATATAAATAAAGTTGAATTGATAACTAAGTAGACGGTTATGCTGTTTATTCCATCTTGCTACAATGCTCTGCACTTTGTATATATATTTATGTGTATGTATGTATATCCACTGCTCTAATTTATATCTTCCGTATCTTCTTAACTATTGCTCTGAGTGTTGCTATCCCTGTGCTGTTGCAATCCTGGAATTTCCCCATTGTGGGACTAATAAAGGCTTATCTTATCTCTTATCTCTTATCTTATCTTACCACCCAGCTCACTGTCCTAGTGGACCAGCGACAGTGAGACTGGGACCTACATCTGCCCTTTGTTCTGTGGGCGTACTGGACGGCAGCACAGGAATCCACCCGGTGCACTCCTGCAGCGCTGATGTTTGGACGCGAGCTGCGCACACTGGTGGATTTGGTGTCCCCCCCCCCCCCCGGAGCCAGAGGTGGAGGGCAAACTGGGGTTGGATTATTTGTTTTGCTTGAAAGAACGTCTCTACACAGTGCATGGACTGGCTTGGGAGGCCCTGGCGATGGCGGGGAGCCGGCAGAAGCAGGGATATGACTCCTGCTGCCAGGGGAGGGACTTTGCACCAGGAGATCCAGTCTGGGTTTTCTGCCCAGAGCGAAAAAGGGGACTGTCACCAAAACTGGCAAGCCATTGGTCGGGACCGTGCGAGGTCCTACAGCAACTGTCAGATGTAGTGTACAGGGTGAGGCTGCAGAAAAGGGACCAGGGTCGTGGTGCTCCACCGTGACCATCTCGCCCCATACCAGCCATCTGCCCCGCGGGTGGTCGAGCTGGGGCTTTCATCCCGACCAGATACTCTGGCCGAGGCACAGATGGCACTAATGGGCCTGTACGTACTGATCGCCGACAACGGTGGCTGCCCTGACACCTGGACGGATTCGTGTTCGACTTTTGAGCTGGACTTTATTATTCTGGGACAGAAATCAGTCCGGGGGGGGACAGTGTAATGTCGGGGCTGTGTTAAGGGGGTGGGGTTCTCCCGGCATGCTTGCGCTATGGAGGATTCAAAGAGTGTTATTATTTGTGTGTTCTAAGTGTTACTGCTGTGTCATTATAACCGCGTTATAATGGCACAGCAGTGTTGTAAGACCAGTTAGCGTAATGATTGATCATGTGTTTGTGTCACCATAAGTGAGACGGGGGTCTGTGTGAATGAACTCCATCATCACAGTCATCTCTCCTTTCTTGTGTGAACCCTCATGTCACATTATTTAGATGGAAGGAGCTCTCTTTTACAGATGTGGACAAAATTGTTGGTACCCCTCTGTTAATGAAAGAAAAACCCACAATGGTCACAGAAATAACTTGAATATGACAAAAGTGGTAATAAATAAAAATTCCATGAAAATTAACCAATGAAAATCAGACAGTGCTTTTGAATTGTGGTTCAACAGAATTATTAAAAAAAAAAAAAAAAAAACTCATGAAACAGGCCTGGACAAAAATGATGGTACCCTTAACTTAATATTTTGTTGCACAACCTTTTGAGGCAATCACTGCAATCAAACGATTTCTCTAACTGTCAATGAGGCTTCTGCACCTCTCAGCAGGTATTTTGGCCCACTCCTCATGAGCAAACTGCTCCAGTTGTCTCAGGTTTGAAGGGTGCCTTCTCCAGACAGCATGTTTCAGCTCCTTCCACAGATGTTCGATAGGATTTAGATCAGGGCTCATAGAAGGCCACTTTAGAATAGTCCAATGTTTCACTCTTAGCCATTCTTGGGTGTTTTTAGCTGTGTGTTTTGGGTCATTATCCTGTTGCAAGACCCATGACCTGCAACTGAGACCAAGCTGTCTGACACTGGGCAGCACATTTCTCTCTAGAATACCTTGATAGTCTTAAGATTTCATTGTACCCTGCACAGATTCAAGACACCCTGTGCCAGATGCAGCAAAGCAGCCCCAGAACATAACAGAACCTCCTTCATGTTTCACAGTAGGGACAGTGTTCGTTTCTTGGTATGTTTCATTTTTGCGTCTGTGAACATAGAGCTGATGTGCCTTGCCAAAAAGTTGCAGTTTTGTCTCGTCTGTCCATAGGACATTCTCCCAGAAGCTTTGTGGCTTGTCAACATGCAGTTTGGCAAATTCCAGTCTGGCTTTTTTATGATTTGTTTTCAACAGTGGTGTCCTCCTTGGTCGTCTCCTATGAAGTCCACCTTGGTTCAAACAATGACAGATGGTGCGATCTAACACTGATGTACCTTGACCTTGGAGTTCACCATGAATGTGTTTAGAGGTTGTTCTGGGCTCTTTTGTTACCATTCGTATTATCCATCTCCTCCTGCGGCCACGTCCAGGGAGGTTGGCTACAGTTCTGTGGATCTTAAATTTCTGAATAATATGTGCAACTGTAGTCACAGGAACATCAAGCTGCTTGGAGATGGTCTTATAGCCTTTACCTTTAACATGCTTGTCTACAATTTTCTTTCTAATCTCCTGAGACAACTTTCACCTTTGCTTCCTCTGGCCCATGTTTAGTGTGGTACACACCATGTCAACAAACAGCACAGTGACTACTTGTCACCCTTTAAATAGGCCGACTAACTGATTACAAGCTTGTAGACACCTGTGATGTTAATTAGAGGACACATCTTGGTTGAACATGTCCCTATGGTCACATTATTTTCAATCTTTTCTTGGGGTACCATCATTTTTGTCCAGGCCTGTTTCATGAGTTTGTTTTTTAAAATAATTCTGTTGAA
This sequence comes from Pholidichthys leucotaenia, assembly GCA_020510985.1. Lineage (NCBI taxonomy): Eukaryota > Metazoa > Chordata > Actinopteri > Cichliformes > Pholidichthyidae > Pholidichthys > Pholidichthys leucotaenia. The sequence goes on from CM035841.1 coordinate 337,843,305, forward strand.
CCATAATTCAAAAGCATTGTCTCATTTTTATTGGTTTATTTTCATAGAATTTTTATTTATTACCACTTTTGTCAGATTCAAGTTATTTCTGTGACCATTGTGGGTTTTTCTTTCATTAACAGAGGGGTACCAACAATTTTGTCCACGTCTGTATTTATCATACATTCTTATTTTCTGCCTTTTCTCATCTAACTTTTCTTTCAGATAATGTAATTGATGGAGACTAAATGATCCGCCAGCTGGAAAACCCATTTCAGACCAGATAGATAAGATAAGCCTTTATTAGTCCCACAACGGGGAAATTCCATAGATAGGCACCATCCAAACATTTTCATCACCATATTTTTGCCTCATATATTTTTACATACAGTGGGGTAAAAAAGTATTTAGTCAGCCACCAATTGTGCAAGTTCTCCCACTTAAAAGATGAGAGAGGTCTCCAATTTTCATCATAGGTATACCTCAACTATGAGAGACAAAATGAGGGAAAAAAAAATCCAGAAAATCACATTGAAGGATTTTTAATGAATTAATTGGTAAATTCCTCGGTAAAATAAGTATTTGATCAATAACAAAAGTTCATCTCAATACTTTGTTATATACCCTTTGTTGGCAATGACAGAGGTCAAACGTTTTCTCTAAGTCTTCACAAGGTTTTCACACACTGTTGCTGGTATTTTGGCCCATTCCTCCATGCAGATCTCCTCTAGAGCAGTGATGTTTTGGGGCTGTCGCTGGGCAACACGGACTTTCAACTCCCTCCAAAGATTTTCTATGGGGTTGAGATCTGGAGACTGGCTAGGCCACTCCAGGACCTTGAAATGCTTCTTACGAAGCCACTCCTTCATTGCCCGGGCGGTGTGTTTGGGATCATTGTCATGCTGAAAGACCCAGCCACGTTTCATCTTCAATGCCCTTACTGGTGGAAGGAGGTTTTCACTCAAAATCTCACGATACATGGCCCCATTCATTCTTTCCTTTACACGGATCAGTCGTCCTGGTCCCTTTGCAGAAAAACACCCCAAAGTATGATGTTTCCACCCCCATGCTTCACAGTAGGTATGGTGTTCTTTCTCCTCCAAACACGACAAGTTGAGTTTTTACCAAAAAGTTCTATTTTGGTTTCATCTGACCATATGACATTCCCCCAATCCTCTTCTGGATCATCCAAATGCTCTCTAGCAAACTTCAGACGGGCCTGGACATGTACTGGCTTAAGCAGGGGGACACGTCTGGCCCTGCAGGATTTGAGTCCTTGGCGGCGTAGTGTGTTTCTGATGTAGCCTTTGTTACTTTGGTCCCAGCTCTCTGCAGGTCATTCACTAGGTCCCCCCATGTGGTTCTGGGATTTTTGCTCACCGTTCTCATGATAATTTTGACCCCACGGGGTGAGATCTTGTGTGGAGCCCCAGATCGAGGGAGATTATCAGTGGTCTTGTATGTCTTCCATTTTCTAATAATTGCTCCCACAGTTAATTTCTTCACACCAAGCTCCTTACCTATTGCACATTAGGCCCTTTTCCACTAGCATGCTTTAGCACGACACGGGACAGCTCAGCACGCTTTGTACGCCTTTCCACTAGCCCCAACACGGTTTAACAGCTGCGATTCTCAGCCCCGCTCAAGGGCAGGGTACAGCAGTGCTGAGCTGGGCCGTGTTGTGACGTTAACAGACTGGTCGCCGCTGATTGGTCAGTTCGTAACCGCCGCTGATTGGTCAGGTCGTAACGTCACGAAAAGCGACCTCTTCTGCTGAATCTTCACGACTGCCATTACTCAGCGCGCAACCACTGTGGGCGGTTTATTTTCAGTGTATTGCTGTGCTATTTTCATTTAATCTCTATCAAAAATGGCTTCGCGTAATAAGGGTGTTCCATGGACCAATGAGGAGGTGCAGTGTCTGCTCACTGCATTGTCAGACGAACGCATCCAGCGCGAGTTAGACGGAGCCACCCAGAACCGGGAGGTCTCGACATCGGAGTCCTTTAACGGTGATTTTTTTTTTTTATTGTGCGTTTTTTCGCAAATATATTCGGTAAGACGCTCAGTTTATTTATGCAATAAAAAAGCTGTTCATTTGTGGATGATGATCGCTCTGCTTTATCGCAGCACACTGCAGACCCACGCTTTTCTTTTAAGTATTCATGTGAACAATACGCTGAAATAAGCTTATGTAATCTTGATAAAAACTATTGTCTTTTCTGTATATCTTGCACTTTCGTGCTGTATTTTATTGTGTGCATTTTCCTTGTAGAATCATCCCACGCGTCCGCCGCGCCAGCCCACCCGAATTCTCCAATGTGAATCTGTCCCTCCGACATCGGTGTCGGGCAGATCACAAGCTCCATCCCAAGCTCCATCACGAGATCCATCAGCATCTCCATCACCTGATCCAGTGGTCGGCGTGTATAAAATGTCGATTAACTTTCTTGTTGTGTTGCAAAGTTTTTTTTTATTTGAATATTTTGTATATAATAAAATGGAAGTGTTTTGGATCAAAAAGTGTGGTTTGTCTGGTATAACACTGAATTATAAAACAGTATAATTACATAGAAGTTCCATTGCCTAGTCTGATCAAAATGATGCTGATCATCCTGTCAGGGGTCAACCATTGTAAAGGCAATGTAATTTTTAACTAGACCAAAAAACAAATGTTTTTGTAAGCTTTCTGTTCTTTTTATTGAAATATCATAAAAAATTAGCACTACATGATCCAGTTCTAAACTCTGGGTACATTTTTTATGTTAACTTATAAGAAGTTGCACAGTTGGACTTTAAAATGCAGCAGGAGAGACTGATCAAGCTTACAAGTCAAAGTAGGTAAAAAAGTAAGTATTGTGGGCTATATTAATCATATACTCCATAACCTACACATGTTGAAGCATGTGGGAATGTTTGGTGATTACATATGTAAGGTGACTTCACACCTCAGAAAGGACAAAGACTCTCAACCGCCAGTGAAGAACAAAGACGTTCCCAGACACTGTGGTGGAGACCGGAGGAGCTGCCCTCACCCCCCAGGGCGAAGGGAGGAAGTACGAAGACAATGGGGGGATTAAGGTAATGAGGGATGTCAGCCTTTGATATGCATGTCTTTTGTTATGTGCAAGTATAAGTTCAGAGAGCCGGAGGCATTCGGTCTCTTTTTCCTTCTGCTGCTTCTGCACTTAGATGAGACTTGTTAGAGGAGCTGATAATAAACTTTGGTTTATGTATCATACTGCCTCGTTCTTCCAAGCTCTTCTACACTGGTGACCCTGACGCGAGTATGGACCAGAGGCGTTCCCCCGCGATCGACTCATCTGTGGCGACTCAGGCAGACGCCGGCGCCCACGCAGACAGGGGAACAGATGGACGACATTCCCCCCCGGCAGAAGGGATAGAGAGGGCTCAACCGAGCACCAGCGCCGCTGAGAGAGCCGGAGCAAGGCACTCTCACCCTGTGGACACATCAGTGACGGTCTACACAAATGCCGTCGCTGTCAAGCTGCCGGACTTCTGGCAGGACGACCCCGCCTCGTGGTTTCAACAAGCTGAAGCCCAGTTCACACTGGCGGGCATCACGGCTGACGACATGAAGTTCTATCACATCGTCGCCAAACTCGACGCTGCCACTTCGAGGTGTGTGCGGAGCATGATTCGGCGGCCGCCGGCCCAAGACAAATATGAAATACTGAAAGCAACCATCGTGGCAAATTACGTCCCCTCAGCCGAAGAGAGAGCCGAGAAGATCCTGGCGGTCTACGGCCACAGAGGGTGCAGACCTAAAGCCCTCATGGAGGACTTGCTGCAGCTTAAAGAAGAGGACAATGACAACTTCCTCTTCCAATTCATATTCCTCAGCACGCTGCCGCCACACATGAGAGGGACGCTTGCCAACATGCGATGCAGCACCCAGCAAGACTTCCGCGTGCTGGCCAACGAAGCTCAACGGCTCGTCAACGCCTGCAAGGAGCAGACACCCACAGCAGCATCCGCAGACCTCAACGCTGATGACCGGAGCCACGAGGAGCCACAACCCACTGAGCAGATCCAGCCCGCGGTGACAGCGACACGGCCAAAATGTAACGGACGGAGCGACGTCTGTTATTATCACCACCGCTTTGCCGAGAAGGTTCGCAAATGCGTTCCCCCCTGCAAATTTACGATTTCGGGAAACGCCAAAAGCCGAGAGCCGTTAACGGCAGCGGTTCTCGGCGAGAAGAGTAAGCTGTTATATGTGACGGACGGACACACCGGCAAGAAGTTCCTTATTGACACAGGAGCTCAACTGAGTTTTGTCATGCCCTCCCAAGCAGATCGAGCCATGGGCACCCGGGGCAATGGAGCGATAGCAGCCAACGGCTCCAGCATTGACACTTTTGGCGAAAAGAGCCTGCACCTCCACATCCACGGCCGCAACTACAGATGGACATTTGTTATAGCGGCGGTGAGTTTTAACTTGTTGGGTGCAGACTTTTTGTGTGCACATGGGTTATTAGTTGATCTAGCGAACAGACGCTTGGTTAATGCACTGTCCTTTGCTTCTATTCCCTGCTCAGCCCGAGTTTCTCCACCACCTGTGCAGGCTAGCGTCACCACGGCAGGAGGTAAGTTTGATCAACTCCTCACCCAATTTCCAGCACTCACAATTCCCAAATTCTCAGCCACAGTGGCTAAACACGGGGTTGAACACTTTATTCCCACAACGGGCCCACCCGTATTTGCCAAAGCTCGGCGCTTAGACGTGGCCAAGCTCGCCATAGCTCGGGACGAGTTTACTACCCTTGAAAAATTAGGCATTATTAGACGCTCGAAGAGCCCTTGGGCCTCACCACTTCACATGGTTCCGAAATCCGATGGTTCTTGGAGACCGTGCGGAGATTACCGCAGATTAAACAATGCGACAGCGCATGACCGCTACCCAATTCCTCACATTCAGGATTTTTCACTGCATCTGGCGGGTGCGCGCATTTTTTTCAAAAATAGACCTGGTCCGCGGTTATCATCAAGTCCCAGTTCGAGCAGAAGACATTCCTAAAACAGCTGTAATAACCCCTTTCGGCCTTTTTGAATTTTTGCGGATGCCTTTTGGCCTCAAAGGCGCTGCTCAAACTTTTCAGCGGATGATGGACGCAGTATTACGCGACCTTCCTTTTGTTTTCGTCTACCTCGACGACATGCTGGTAGCCAGCTCGTCTGAGGAAGAACATGAGCAGCACCTCACTATGGTTTTTCAGAGGCTAGAAGAGCACGGGTTAATAATCAATCCAGCCAAATGCAAATTCGGCGTATCACAAATTGATTTTTTAGGACACAGAGTTTCTCCGAAGGGGGCAGTCCCACTTCCAGACAAAGTTCACGCGATAAAAAGTTTCCCATGGCCACAAATGGTCAAATCGCTGCAAGAATTTTTAGGAATGGTTAATTTTTACAATCGTTTCCTCCCCCACGCAGCTCAGCTCATGCAGCCCCTATATGACGCACTCAGAAAACAAAAAGCTTCCAACGCGGTCGAATGGACCCCGGAGCGCGAACGCGCCTTCGCGGAAGTAAAGAGCGCTCTAGCTAATGCCACATTGTTGGTTCACCCCGATCCCTCGGCCCGCATTGCACTAACCACAGACACTTCGGACCTAGCTATAGGGGCAGTTGTAGAACAACATGTCAGCGGGATCTGGCAACCTTTGGCATTCTTCAGCAAATCGCTAAACCAAACTGAGCGTAAATACAGCACTTTTGACAGGGAGCTGCTAGCGCTTCATTTATCCATCCGCCACTTCCAGTTCTGGTTAGAAGGGCGGAGTTTCACGGCTTTTGTAGACCACAAACCGCTCACCTTTGCGATGGCTAAAATTTCAGAACCATGGTCAGGCAGGCAACAAAGACAGCTGGCTGCGATTTCAGAGTTCACCACAGACATTCGACATGTGGCAGGCAAACTTAACGTGGTAGTGGACTGCCTCTCTCGCGCTGTGACATCGCCAGAGCGCGAGGAGACAGATTATACTACCTCAGCCGCAGAACTCTTCACTAACGCGGACACATATGCAGCACCTGTCCATGCAGGGATAGATTATGCAGCCATGGCAGAGGAACAAAGCAGTGACGTGGACGTGCGCGCACTCCTGTCTGGACCAACAGGGTTAAGGCTGGAGGAAAGGGGTTTATGCGACGGCGTGCCCCCCCTAATATGCGATATTTCAACCGGCCGACCTCGCCCGTTAGTCCCAGCCACATGGCGCCGCTGTATTTTCGACTCAATTCACTCCCTCGCGCACCCAGGTGTGCGTGCCTCGGTTAAAATGGTCGCCGAAAAGTTTGTGTGGCCAGGCCTGCGCAAAAACGTAAAAGAATGGGCAAAAACTTGCATTTCTTGTCAGCGCGCCAAAATACACAAACACACAAAAGCCCCTCTGGAGCCTTTTCCAATCCCTGCTAGAAGGTTCGACCACGTTCATGTCGACCTCGTGGGGCCACTACCTTCCTCCCAAGGTTTCACACACCTGTTAACAATGATAGACCGCACCACGCGCTGGCCAGAGGCAGTCCCTCTGGCGTCAACTACAGCGGAGGAAGTCGCTCGCGTTTTTTTGACAAACTGGGTGGCACGTTTCGGCGTTCCATCGGACATCACGTCCGATAGAGGGCCTCAATTTGTCTCGGAGCTTTGGTCTGCCATGTCCAGCAGCTTAGGGGCAACAATTCATCGCACCACCGCTTATCACCCTCAGGCTAATGGGTTATGCGAGCGTTTTCACAGGTCTTTAAAAGCCGCCCTCAGAGCCTCACTAACGGATACAAATTGGGTAAAGAAACTTCCCTGGGTTTTTTTGGGGTTGCGTGCTGCGCCTAAAGAGGATCTAGACGCCTCTCCAGCAGAATTAGTTTTTGCACAACCTCTCAGGCTCCCAGGTGAATTTTTACCAGAGAACCCAGAGCCAGGGCATCTTCCAGTCCCGAGGTTTTTAGGCAGCAACGGACCGGACTCTCTCCCCGGTCCAGCTCATCACTCCTTTCCACGGGTTTTTGTCCCACAAGCTTTAAAGAATGCTGAATTTGTTTTTGTTAGGCATGAAGCTTTAAAACCAACTTTCCGCCCAGCATACGATGGGCCATTCAGAGTGCTGGAACCTGGTGATAAACACTTTGTGCTTGATTTTGGGGATAGAAAAGAAACAGCCAGCACTGACAGACTTAAACCTGCCTTCTTGTTGAGAGACGAGCCTGCACAGTTGGCGAGAGCACCTCGGCGGGGTAGACCCCCCAAGAGAAAAGACTCAGCCCCCCTGCAGGGAACAAATAATCACTCTCCTCCCCAAGCTGCAGATTCATTACAGGAAGGTCCCAGCAGGACGCTCAAGCGGACCCACAGCAGATTCGGGAGAAGATTAAAACCCAGACGGCACAGGGACTGATGCAAACTACTCAACAGTTGTTCACTAATTGTGCTGTAACAGTTTAGGACCGACTTATGATTTTACTATGCTGTTATGATTACCACTGAACTCTCTTAGGAGCATGGCTGCTGGAAAGTTTCTTCTGTGGCAAGAGGTGTAACAGTTAGTATGTCATAGTAATTATCTTAAACTGTGAATTTTTCTATTGTCCTTTTCTTAGTCGTTTGGGGGGGGGGCTGTGGGCTATATTAATCATATATTCCATAACCTACATATGTTGAAGCATATGGGAATGTTTGGTGATTACATATGTAAGGCGACTTCACACCTCAGAAAGGACAAAGACTCTCAACCGCCAGTGAAGAACAAAGACGTTCTCAGACACTGCGGTGGAGACCGGAGGAGCTGCCCTCACCCCCCAGGGCGAAGGGAGGAAGTACGAAGACAATGGGGGGATTAAGATAATGAGGGATGTCAGCCTTTGATATGCATGTCTTTTGTTATGTGCAAGTATAAGTTCAGAGAGCCGGAGGCATTCGGTCTCTTTTTCCTTCTGCTGCTTCTGCACTTAGATGAGACTTGTTAGAGGAGCTGATAATAAACTTTGGTTTATGTAATATACTGCCTCGTTCTTCCAAGCTCTTCTACAGTATATGTAAATTGAATGTTCTATCGGCATTCCAAATTCAGAGAATTACAATACTTTAGAAGGAGTGTAGCATCATCAAAACGGAAAATACCAATACTGTTGTTCCAAACGTTGACCTGAAGGTGAAAAACATGAATTTTTTTATTCAGTACATCCAAAATGCCCTAGGATGTAAAAAATAATACAATTTGGTGTTGGCCAGTGTGCCACTGTTTCATTATTTAATACGAATAAAAACAAGTTTCAGCTCATCATTTCTAGGTCATTTGGCAGTTAATTCAAACCAAAAGTGACTTGTGTTGTTGCAGCTTTTTTATCAGAGAGTTTCTCCAGTTTTGGAGCATATAATCATCCGTCCCTTAACTGTTAAACATTAAATAACAGCAGACAGATTGGCAAAGGATACACAATTGTGTTGCTGTTGCCCAAAACCGCTGTGACCCACTGCTTGTGGTGCTACCCTTTGCATGTGTGTGCTTTTTATGAATATTCACACTTTTTTGTAAGTACAAGTGGGATAGTATTAAATTGAAATATAACATATTTCTAATAATGTGTGCTTTTTGCAAATATTTACACTTATTTTGAAAGTAAAAGTTCGATAGGATTAAATTGACATATAACACGTTTCTCAATAGTGACAGTACCAGTATATGGAGGAATTCTGGGTCATATTAGCATCTGCTCTTCATCATAATGGGTTTGGGCGGTACAAACAATGAGCTTGGATGACTTGTAATTTCCTGCTATTAAATTCAGATAAGACTGAAGTCATTCTTGTTGGTCCAAAAAACCTTAGAAATTCCTTTCCAAATCAAACTTTCAGTTTGGATGCGGTTACTCTTTCTCTTAATAGCTCTGTGAGGAACCTTGGAGTTATTTTTGATCAGGATTTGTCCTTCAATTCACATATTAAATTTGTTTCTAAAACTGCCTTCTATCATTTGCGTAATATTGCCAAGATTAGGAGCATCTTGTCTCAGAGTGATGCTGAGAAACTGATCCACGCTTTTGTTAGCTCGAGATTAGATTATTGTAATTCTTTATTATCAGGCTGTCCTAAAACATCTTTAAAAAGTCTTCAGCTGATCCAAAATGCTGCAGCAAGAGTTTTAACAGGTACTAGAAAGAGAGCTCATATCTCTCCGGTTCTGGCCTCCCTTCATTGGCTTCCCATAGAGTTTAGAATTAAGTTTAAAATCCTTCTTCTTACTTACAAAGCTCTAAACAATCAGGCTCCTTTTTATTTAAAAGATCTGATACTACCGTATTATCCTAACAGAGCACTACGCTCCCAAAATGCAGGATTACTTGTAATACCTAGAATCTCCAAAAGTACAATGGGAGGCAGAGCCTTCAGTTATCAAGCTCCTCTCCTGTGGAATCAGCTGCCAATCTGGATTCGGGAGTCAGACTCGATCTCTGTTTTTAAGAATAGGGCTAAAACCTACCTTTTTGATATAGCCTACAATTAGGGAGGGATCATGTGTTTCTGAACCCTCCCTTAGTTATGCTGCTAATAGGTTTAGTCAGCCGGGGGACCTCCAGTAATGCACTGGGCCTCACTCCTTTCCTCACTCTCTATGAAATATTTTTTTTTGCTGGTCATTAACATCTGTTTGTTCTCTCCCATAGATTGAGTCCCCATCGTGCTGTTTGCTCTCTACATGTCTGTTCTTTTCTTCTTCTCTATACCCTCACCCCCCAGCCAGTCGCAGCAGATGACTGCCCCTCCCTGAGCCTGGTTCTGCTGGAGGTTTCTTCCTGTTAAAAGGGAGTTTTTCCTCTCCACCGTCGCCAAGTGCTTGCTCACAGGGGATCGCCTGATTGCTGGGGTCTTTCTGCAACTGTGGGGGTTCCCCCCTACAGTTGATAGTGCTATGAGATGACTGTTGTTGTGAAATGGCGCTATATAAATAAAGTTGAATTGAATTGAATTGAATTGAATTGACACCGCGTCTCCCCCGAAGGAGCAGTTCCGCTTCCTGACAAAGTGCGCGCGGTGGCAGATTTTCCCCGGCTGCAGACGGTCAGGGCGTTGCAGGAGTTTTTGGGAATGGTGAATTTTTATAACCATTTTCTCCCCCGCGCGGTGCAACTTATGCAGCCGCTGTATGCTGCGCTCAAAAGAAAGAAACCCGCAGTTAAGGTCGAGTGGTCCCCGGAGCGAGACCAAGCGTTCTCGGAGGTGAAAGCAGCCTTGGCAAAGGCTGCGTTGTTGGTACACCCAGACCCAACGGCCCGCATAGCGCTCACCACTGACGCATCAGAGGTGGCCATAGGGGCGGTCATGGAGCAACATGTAGCCGGGGTTTGGCAGCCCCTAGCCTTTTTCAGCAGGACCTTGCGCGATAGCGAATGTAAATACAGCACGTTCGACAGGGAGCTGCTGGCTCTCCATTTGGCCATCCACCACTTTCAGTTCTGGCTGGAAGGACGCTCTTTCACCCCGTTCGGTGACCACAAACCGCTAACATTCGCAATGGCCAAGGTTTCCGAACTGTGGTCAGGCCGGCAGCGGAGACAGCTGGCCGCGATATCAGAGTTTACCACTCATATCCAGCATGTGGTGGGCAAACTCAATGTAGTGGCAGATTGCCTCTTGCGCACCGTGGCGGCCCCAGTCAGCGTAGGGGTAGATTACGCAGCCATGGCCGCAGAGCAGGTTGGTGACGCGGAGGTGCGCGCGCTTCAGTCTGGACCAACAGGTTTAAGGCTGGAAAGCAGGGTGCTGCAAGACGGTATGCCCCCCCTAATCTGCAATGTCTCCACGGGACGGCCGCGTCCAGTAGTACTGGCCCCGTGGCGCCGCCGCGTTTTTGACTCGATTCATTCTTTGGCGCACCCGGGAGTGCACGCGTCGGTCAAAATGGTAGGAGAGAAATTTGTGTGGCCGAGCCTCCGCAAACAAGTTAAAGAGTGGGCAGCAGCCTGCATGGCGTGTCAACGAGCCAAAGTACACAGGCACACGAGGGCTCCTTTGGAGCCATTTCACATTCCGGCCAAGAGGTTCGATCACGTTCATGTGGACCTCGTGGGCCCCCTCCTGCCGTCACAAGGGTGCACACACCTTCTCACAATGGTGGACCGCACCACGCGCTGGCCTGAAGTGGTCCCGCTGGCATCAACCACGGCCGAGGAGGTGGCGCGCACGTTTTTAACAGCTTGGGTGGTGCGCTTCGGCGTTCCGTCGGACATTACGTCCGACAGAGGCCCTCAATTTGTGTCTGAGCTTTGGTCAACAATGGCCCGCAGCCTGGGTGTCACAATTCACCGCACAACCACGTACAATCCGCAGGCTAACGGGTTATGCGAACGTTTTCATAGGTCATTGAAAGCAGCTCTCAGAGCGTCACTGATGGATGCAAATTGGGTAGGCAAGTTACCGTGGGTGTTATTGGGGTTGCGTTCTGCGCCTAAAGAGGACTTAGAAGCCTCCCCAGTGGAGCTCATGTTTGTGCAGCCATTCCGGCTGCCTGGGGAGTTTCTCCCAGATAACCCTGTGCCAGACGCCTCCCCGTCTCATCTGTTGCGGAGTAACTTAAGCCTGTTTTCCACTAGCCCAGCACACCTCGGTACGGCTCGATTCACTTCAGTACGGCTCGGAATGCTTCTGTCTCCATTAGCACAGTGTTGCGGGGCAGCAGCAGATTCTCAGCGAGGCGGGGCCACACTCCCATGATGTTATGCACTGGACTGAGTCCTTATTTACACGAGACAAAAAATGGAGGATCCAAGGATTATTGCCTTGCTCGCTCTGTGGTTTTATCTCACAATTAATTTTATCTCATAATTAAGCTGCAACAACACAAGTCACTTTTGTTTTGAATTAACTGCCAAATGACCTAGAAATAATGAGCTGAAACTTGTTTTTATTCGTATTAAATAATGAGACGGTGGCACACTGGCCAACACCACATCCTAGGGCATTTTGGATGTACTGAATTAAAAAAATTCATGTTTTTCACCTTCAGGTCAACGTTTGGAACAACAGTATTATTATTTTCCGTTTAGATGATGCTACACTCCTTCTAAAGTATTGTAAATCTCTGAATTTGGAATGCCGATAGAACGTTCAATTTACATATACTTGTACCTTTGACTTGGTGCTAATTTTTTATGATATTTCAATAAAAAGAACAGAAAGCTTACAAAAAGATTTTTTTGGTCTAGTTAAAAATTACATTACCTTTACAATGGTTGACCCTCAGCATCATTTTGATCAGACTAGGCAATGGAATTTCTATGTAATTATACTGTTTTATAATTCAGTGTTATAACAGACAAACCACACTTTCCAAAACAATTCCATTTTATTATATACAAAATATTAAAATAAAAAAAACCTTTGCAACACAACATGAAGGTTAATCGACATTTTATACACGCCGACCACTGAGTGCTGAGGCTCGGTAGAATTAATCCGTCTCTGCCAGCTGTGGGTCAGGAAGGCTCAGTTGAATAATCCGTGCGGGCTGTCGCGGCGGACGCGTGGGATGATTCTACAAGGAAAATGCACACAATAAAATACAGCACGAAATATATACAGAAAAGACAATTGTTTTTAACAAGAATACATAAGCTTATTTCAGCGTATTGTTCACATGAATAATTACAATAAAAGCTTTAGTCCACAGTGTGCTGCAATAAAGCAGCGATCCATCCACAAATGAACAGCTTTTTTATTGCATAAATAAACTGAGCGTCTTACCGAATATATTTGCGAAAAAACGCACAATAAAAAAAAATTAAAACTCACCGTTAAAGGACTCTGATGTCGAGACCTCCCGGTATATTTTTTCATTCCGGGCAGCTCCGTCTAACTCGCGCTGAATACGTTCGTCTGACAACGCAGTGAGCAGACACTGCAGCTCCTTACTGGTCCATGGAACACCCTTATTACGCGAAGCCATTTTTGATAGAGAATAAATGAAAATAGCACAGCAATACACTGAAAAGGAACCGCCAACAGTGGTTGCGTGCTGAGTAAAGGCGGTCGTGAAGATTCTTTTTTTTTTTTTTTTTCAAAAACTTTATTGAGAAGGTTGTGAAGATTTGGTAGATGAGGAGGAGGAGAGGGGCGGTTACAACCTGACCAATCAGCGCTGGTTACAACCTGACCAATCAGCGCCGGTTACGACCTGACCAATCAGCGGCGACCAGTCTGTTAACGTCACAACACGGCACAGCTCAGCACTGCTGTACCCTGCCTTGCAGCGGGGCTGAGAATTGCGGCTGTTAAACCGTGTTGGGGCTTGTGGAAAAGCGTACAAAGCGTGCTGAGCCGTCCCGTGTCGCGCTAAAGCGTGCTAGTGGAAAAGGCCCTATAGAATCAAGCACGCTGCCCGGCCCCGCGCACCTCAGTTTTCCACGCGTTTTTGTGCCTAAAACTTTGAAGAACGCAGAGTTTGTTTTTGTCAGACACGATGCGCATTGAACCCCGCTGCGACCGCCTTATGACGGACCCTTCAGAGTGTTAGAAACAGGGGACAAGCAGTTTTTGCTAGATTTGGGGGGTAGGAAAGAGAAAGTTGGCATAAACAGACTCAAACCCGCTTTTGTGGTGGCAGATGAGCAAGTGCTGTTGGCGAGGGCCCCGTGGTGAGGTAGACCCCCGCGGGGGTCTCCACAGAGTAATGTTTCCCCAGAACACCCACAGGTGCTGACAAAAGGTTTCCACCCCCAGACGGAAAACCCCCAGCGTGACAGTGCCGCAGAGACGTTGAATCCCAGCTACAGCAGATACGGCAGGAGACTGAAGCCTACACAGCATGTGGACTGATGTGTATTGATACTATCATGGCATGCATGTTGTTATTCTCTTGTTTGTTCTAAAATGTTGGGGGGCTTTGTGTGGTGGACACACATTGTGACCTGCTTGGCGACTCACATTTTAGACCAGAACAAAGGCAGAGCTTCCTTGGTGATTACAGGAAGCTGTAAGAGTGTTAGCTTTGGTATGCAAGGCTTGAGACTGTGGGGGTATAATTAAAGGATTAAAGAGGGGATGCATTGTAGACAGTGGGGGTGATATCATGGAGAGAGGATGCATTGTTACTGTCATTATAATGCAACGTGGTATGTGATACATGTGACTTGTGAACTGTAAGAGTCCTGGTATTTAAGGACGAGAGTTCCCTGTGTGTCTCTTTTCTGCTTTGAGATGTTGGAGATGTGAATAAAGCTGACTTGAGAGAGAACTCTGTCTCGTCATTCACACATTCCCACAACACAAAATATAATTCCACAGGACAGAATTCCTCAACATTTTTTAAAAATCTCAACAGTAAACTCTGTTACAGCATGGATGGAGCTGTAACTCCATGGTTACAGGGAGAGGGGAGGTGGAACTTTTTATGTTCAGTAACACATGGAGCTTTTACAGAGTTTTTCCGTGTCGGCCTTGTGTGTGTATGTGTGTGTGTGTGTGGGGGGGGGGGGCAGCAGCAGCGAACCTGCCTGCCTTTTGCTACCTGCTGCATATTCTCTGGCGTGATTGGAGCCACAGAGTTTCTGCACAGAGTGGAGTTCATGGGACAGTGAAGAGGGTAGCCTGCAGCAGGAGGAGAGCACCCAAGGGCCCGTGCTGTAATCTGTCGGGCAGTCACTGATGCAGCAGTTCAGTTCCACTTTTTTCCCACTAAAATAAAACGGTCTTCCTTTTCCCCAAATTATATCAAAAGGCTTCGGGGTCTGGACAGAGGACTCTCGGGGTCCGGATCTGGACTGGAGTCCACCAGTTGGTGACCCCTGGTATATGATTTTATTAGAAGTCAGCAAGTCCTCCACCAGTAAGACAACAGAGGTTGTTTGTTCCAATACATTTTACAGCAAATCCATAAACCATGTAGATCAGACCCTGGAACATAGATATGAGTGTAATACCCCCTTTACACAGAGGTGCAGATCTGGCCATTTATTTATTTTTTTATCTATCAATGACATTTAATGATTTCCACACTCTCCACAGTGTCCTCAGACTTTTGAGAGTCCAAAACACACACAAATCTCCTAAATGATCCCTAAGATCAAAAATTGGTCCAACATCTCAAAGATCTCCATGGTGTAGTAAGGGGCCCCAAGAGCGTGTAGGTACAAGATGTAGAAGACTGTAGACAGGTTCCTGTTTGATGCTATCATGTGACTGAATTATTTCATTATAAAAACTCCTAACTTCACCTCTGTCTCCTCTGGCAGGGAGGAGATGACCATCAGGATCCTGCTGCTCTTTTTCCTGAGCACATGTGTCAGTTTCCACCTTCATTTTATCAACTCAAGCACACATAAACAGATCTGTTCCAGTTCTCAGTGTTTTTGCTGCTCTCTCTTCCAACATGACAGACCTCCTACCAGGCAGAGGAGAGCATCAACACCAGACTGGAATGAATGGACCTTCACCTCTAAACATGAGAGACTGAACAGGAGGAATAACTACAGCCCCAGTTTATAGCTGTTGGAGGGGTGACTGATGAAAAAGGACCCAACATTTAAAATGAGTGATATAAAATCATATAAATTCTTGTTCAACTTGAGTTTAAAAATGAGGAACTTTTGGAAAATGCAACCATATTTATTTAATTTAATTCTGAGATGGTTTGATGTGTGCTGTAGGTCATATAGTGTCACTAAAACCCTTAAAATCCATCCATCATGATGAGGATCATGGCCGGTGGGAAGTAGGCGTGTCTTGGTGCAGCTCTAAGAAAATATTATTTAAATAATTTTTACCTGTTAACCCTTGCTCATATATGGTCCTGGATATTTAATTTCATTACCACTCTTCAGTGTCATTTATTCCATCTACTCTGACATAGAATGTTGAATTCTCGAGTTAAACAGGAATCCTCGAGAGGAGGCGGCAAAGCACCATTATCTGCTGAGCCAACTACACCTGCTCCTGTCTCACAAAGTCCGCCTTATTCTGATGAGACCACCCTAGATGCTGCGCTGTTTCAAGCCACGATTGACGCTCATAAAAACGATATATGTGGTAAAATTGATGCTCTGTCTACAAGTCTGCATTCTGAAATAATATCTGTGAGACAAGAACTGAAGAATTCAATTGAACCACTTGAACGCAGGCTTGAGGCAAATGAGTTGCTAGTGGGAGAACTGGAGCGAGTGGCCACAGATAATGGCACTCGGGTAAGCAAGCTAGAAGCTACAGTTAGCTTGCTAACAACACAAATCAAGCACTTGGATGAACGGTGTGAAGATCTGGAGACCAGATCTCGAAGAAATATATATGTGTGCTTGGTGCACCGGAAGGACCCCGACCAACTGACTTCGTTGCCCAGTTATTTCAAGATCTGCTTGGAGGAGAAACCCTTGCTCAATCGTGCACATCGGGCCCTGAGAGAAAAGCCCAGAGATGGAGACCCACCTCATCCTCTTATTGCAAGAGTGCATTAGTTCCACCTCCGAAGTCTATTGCTGCAGCGGGCTGCGGGGAACTCTCCTCTCCAGTATAAAGGCAAGAGAATTTCCATATTCCCTGACTACACGTCCTCTGTCGCCAAGAAGCGGTCCTTATTCATCACGGTGAAACGGACTCTTCACTCCTACCCAGGGCTGAAATTTGGTCTTCTCAACCCGGCAATTCTGAGAGTCACTACACCGGATGGAACGACACAGGTTTGATGATGCGATTGCTACAGATTTCATAAACAAAATTTCTAAGTGAGTAACTTTCTGAACACACCTGTCCTATTTTCTGGAATGACTGAATAAGAGAACTCAGACTGAAGAGTTTTTTTTCTTTCTTATTTCATATTATAGGACCATTTGTACAGGTTACTGACTGATTTTTTGCCCTTTTGTTTATATATTTCACCCTTAAGTTTCTCCTTTATAGCTATAGTATTATTTAAGCTTTACAGTAGGCTACTTTTGGGAGTTCTATTAAGCTTTTTTGTCTGAGAGAATTTTTTGAGCTTGAATGTTTTGTTTTTTCATACATTGACTTATATGCTTGCATATAGTTACGTGTGTTTCTTTTCTCTTTCCACCCTGAAATGCTTGTTAAAAGCTACATGTTATTCTTGTAAGTAAATGGATTACATCCTTTGGTGCTTTGCTTAATTTACCCGATTAAATTTTTTTTCCTTTTTTTCGCTTTTATCCAAGTATATAATTATTATGTACATAAAAGCTAGGTGTAAATAAGTCATAGGCACCTGGTAAAATCACACTGCATTTATAGGGTCATATTAATCTTGAGTAGCTGTAGTCAGATCCTTTTTTGGCATTTTTAAGACTCTTATCAAACTTCCTGGACTTCGAGAGTTTGGGGTTTTTTGCACGCATCTCGTCTGGGGAGATGCAAGTGCAGGGATTGGTGGGGGGGATTGTACTTTGTCTTCTTTTTTCTTTTATTATGCAAAATTTGGGAGTTGTTTTGTTTTGCTCTGTTAGTGTTTGTATTATGCCTGCCTGCCCAAGTCATATTTACTTTGATATTCTTCACATTGGATCTAAATGGCCCAATCTGGATTGAACCAACACCAGAGGGGAAATTCACTTAAGTTTGTAAGTTGGAACTGTAAAGGTCTTAATTCCCCAATAAGATGCAGTAAGGTCCTACTTCACCTTCAACGACTAAATGCTCACATGGTTTACCTACAAGAAACGCACCTGAAACCCTCCATAACTCTTAGGACCAAGTGTGGATGGATTAGGCAGGATTATTATTCATTCTATAAAAAATCCAGAGGGGTTGCAATTTTGATTCATAAATCTCTCTCGTTCACATGCACTGATGTGCGTTCAGATCTTAATGGTAGATACTTAATTATCACTGGTACAATGTGTGGTACTCCTGTTATCTTGATGAATGTGTACACTCCCAACTGGGATAATGCAGATTTTTTTAAACATTTATTTTCTAAGCTTTCCGATATGTCTTCTCTTTCCCTTATCTTAGGGGGGGGACTTAAACTGCTGGTTAAACCCAGAACTGGATCGATCCTCTACAAAATCTGCCTCCTCCTCACAATCAGCCAGGATAATTAAAGCTTTTACGAGTGAGTTCTCAATTTCAGATCCTTGGCGTGCTCATAATCCCAGGGGTAAGGCTTATTCCTTTTTTTTTTTTTTTTCCACAGGTGCATCACACATGTACGTGCATAGATTACTTCTTAGTTGATAGCAGAATTTTTCGTTCTGTGGAATCATGTTTTTATGAGCCGATTGTAATCTCTGACCATGCACCTGTCGTAATGAGCATACAGATGGATTGTCCTCTCAACTTACATACCCCTTGGCGTTTTAATACAAGTCTCCTCTCAGACATTAAATTTTTGGAAATTATTAGTAATCAAATTGACATATTCCTGGGTATTAACCCTTTAACTGCCCAGATTAAATGGATGAGTTGTACGCCGCCAGTGGCACAGCGCAGCAACTGCATGTGTCAACTTATTGATGTCCCCCGGCTATACTGAGAATTTGTACTAATCTCTATTGATCTGACCTCTTAGAAGGTGGCAGACACATGCCGAAGGAATCAGAATGCTAAATAAGTGGAAAAATATTTCTAAGTGAATTTAAATTTAGTGCCGTTTTGCAGTAACGCAATATCCGGAGACTTGCCTCGTTTCTGGATATGACGTCATGAGGAGTTTAATCTCGGCTGATCCGTGTGCTATCAATGTAAACAAGCTGTTTAGCTTCTGTATCAGCTAAGAAATGTCGAAACGTTGTGTGGCAGCGAGGTGTTCTAATTGCCCCAGTGAACATATAAGCTTGTTCGCATTCCCAAAAGATCCCGATCTTCTTAAAAAATGGGCAAAGCAAGTACAGAGAACAAGGGACAAATGGCATCCAACACCATCTTCTGTACTCTGTAGCGATCATTTCACTGCAGACAGTTTTGAGGAGGCGCCTGCTATACAGGAATCTTTAGGCATGAAAGTTCATTACAAACGAGTTCTAAAACCGACTGCCATACCTACGGTTTTTAAACAAAAACCCACAGCTCAGAACGATATCCACATATCAAAACAGCGCAGGGAAGCAACATTGTCAAAACTCGCCCGGAAAAGAGTAAGTCCCTTTGTTTATGCTTTAGGGTGTGATAGAGGTGTGTGTACACATCAGATCTGCAAAACAATTGGGGTGTTTAGCTAAAAAATATCTTGTTGCATTATTTGTAATTTGTAAACTGTGACAAACACATACAGTTGTGCATTTTTAAAATTTTTTTTTTAAACATAAGAAAACAAGGGGGTATTTACTTGTATTATTAGCATATTTGTCATTTGTGTGCATTTTTTTCTACTATTGAAGAAAAACAGAATCGCGGGTCTTTTGGTGAATTTTTTTTAAAACCAAATTAGGGGTAAAAGAGTAACCACTGAAATAAAACCAAATTAGGGGTAAAAGAGAATAACCACTGAAATGAAGAAGACCGGCTGTCGGCCGTCTAGCCACTTTGATTTACAACATAGCAAAGGTACATGATCAAAGTTGCACATCCAGTTCTTTTAGATCTATCTGTATATTACCATTCAGTGTTTTGGAGGCGACCGATGTCCGTTTTTAACCCTTCACCGTTGGACCCTTCATCCTCTGAAACGTGCGCATCATCATCGCTTCCTGAACGATATGGTTCAAATAAATAGGGTTGCAGTCCTTCGTTAGAACCAACTCGCTCTTCTTCGTCACTTGGTCCTGCTTCTTCCTCAAAAACTATTGACAAATTGCTCAAATCTTTGCTGAAATCGCTCACAACTTCCTCCGCTTCAGTGTACTCAGCCATGTTTGTTTACATATTGAGTTCCTCTCATGATGTCACAATATGGCGGCACTGTTTCGCCCAAATTCGACAAACGAACATTGCAGTCTGCTGCATCACGATGCAATTTATGGTAGTATATGGAAAAAAAAAATTGAATTTTTTTGTCTACACAGAATAAAAACACAGTAGTTCTTCTTTCTAAAGATGTCTTGGTTGAATTATGTCACAGACTCTTTAAAGCTTATCTACTAGGGCAGATCATAACTTATGCAAGTTTTCAGAAAAAATGTGGAAGAAAGAGATCAAATGAATTAACGGCTCGTATTGCTCATTTGGATCACCTGTATGCTACTTCACCAACTCTAGACATGTATAAAGAATGTCTTTTATTACAATTGGAGATCAATGTACTAACAGTAGATCATGCTGCAGAACTTCTCGCTAAATCCAGAAGTACCTACTATGAACATGGTGACAAGGCTAGCAGATTACTGGCTCATCAACTTCGACAAACCTCTTCCTCTCATCAGATATCACAAATACAAACATCTTCGGGTATCACTACAGATCCTAAGGAAATTAATAAAGAATTTCAGTATTTTTACTCAGTTATATACCTCGGAAAACTCTTCAACCATTCAAGACATAAATAATTTCTTTGACAAACTCAAAAATTCCCACTGTAGGATTTGAAATGGTTGAAGAACTGGAGAAGCCACTGACAGTTCCTGAAATATTAGCAGCTATTTTCTCAACACAGAGTGGCAAATGCCCAGGCCCAGATGGCTATCCTATTGAGTTCTACAGGAAATTTCAACACAAATTAGCCCCTCTTTTGCTGGATATGTTCAATGAATCCTTTAAGCTAAGTAACTTACCTCCAACACTCACTCACACCAAGCATTTATTTCTCCAATACTGAAGAAAGATAAGGACCCTCTTAGCTGCTCTTCCTACCACCCAATTAGCTTATTAAATGTGGATGTTGAATTATTGTCTAAAATATTGGCCTTACGTCTGGAGACTGTATTGCCATTAATTACTTCCCCCGACCAAACAGGAGTCATTAAAAATAGGCACTCCTTTTTTAATTTAAGACGACTGTTTAATATTATTTATCACCCTTCCTAAACATCCAGTCCACAGGCTATAATCTCTCTGGATGCGGAGAAGGCCTTCGACCGTGTGGAATGGCAGTATCTTTTCTATACACTGGAGAAGTTTGGGTTTGGTAAAAATTTTATTTCATGGATTAAAATACTATACGCATCCCCACAAGCTACAGTTAGAACCAATAATAATTATTCATCATATTTCCCTCTTTACCACTCTACTCGGCAGGGTTGCCCTTTAAGTCCGCTCCTATTTGCAATAGCCATTGAACCACTTTCCATTCCACTTTGCAATGATCCCTCTATTATTGGGATTCTCAGATATGGAATGGAGCATCGAATATCTCTGTATGCAGATGACCTTCTGATGTACATCTGATTTTTCAACTACTATTCCTAGAGCTTGTAATATCTTGAACTCCTTTGGTGGCATTTTGGGCTATAAACCAAATTTGCATAAAAGCAAATTCTTTCCTTTAAATAAAGCAGCAGAAGAATATCCATTGCACACTCTACCCTTCAGGGTAGCACAACACAGCTTTACTTACTTAGGGGTGGAAGTAACTCATAAATTCAATGAATTATATAAAGCAAATCTGGCTCCCCTCCTCACCCGTATACAAGAAGATTTTGATCGCTGGGCTGTGTTGAATTTGTCTTTAGCTGGCTGTGTCAATGTGGTTAAAATTAATACTTTGCCTAAACTGTTGTACATATTTCAATCTATACCAATCTTTCTTCCTCTAAGCTTTTTTTTTTTTTTTAAATAAAATTGACACTACTATTAAGGAATTTATTTGGAATAAAAAAAAACTCCAAGGATTAGGCAACAATTCTTACAGAGACCTAAAGAAACTGGAAGCATGGGCTTACCTAACAAAATGTTATTATTGGGCAGCTAATTTAAGAATCATTCAATTCTGGTTGCACTCTGAACTTTTCCAACCTCTGCCTGTTTGGCTTACAATGGAATCTGTCTCCTGTGGCCCAGTATCTGTCAGCTTTGGCTCACTCCATTAAAATCCATTAAAACTTCCTCTCCTGATTATACAAGAAATATTATTGTTAGACCTCACTGAGAATCTGGAATCAATTAAAACGCAGTTTCTATTTTCAAACATATTCGATCTCTGCTCCTATAACTGCTAACCATTTGTTTCCACCATCCTTAGTGGACGACACATTTAAAACCTGGTTCAACCTGGGTATTAAATCATTTAAAGATCTATATATTGATAATTTATTTGCCTCCTTTGGCCAATTGTCAGATAAATTTGAATTGCCTAAGCATCATTTCTTTAGATATTTACAAATCCGTAGCTTTGTGACCAAAACACTCCCTCATTTCCCATGTTCACCTGATAATTCCCCTCTGGACATCTTCCTAGAGCCTATTAGTAAATTAAAAGGAATGGTTTCTCGGACTTCCGGGAAGATGGCGGAGAGACATAACGCTTAAACAGAGAGCTCTCCCTAGTCGGATTAAAAATCATTGGTAAATGGCCAACTCGACATAAATGGACCAATAAACCAAGGGATGAAAACACGAAGAAGCCGGGCACACGGACAAAAGCAGGGTAAAACTGAGGAATCCCTCTTCAACAACGCAGGAGAAATCGCTGTACACGAGGCCCAGGGAAACGAGGCAACTACAGCAGAGAAAATGGAGGACGCCAAACTCGATGCTATGAACACTGGCATCGCCAATTTAGGTAAAGACTTAAAAAAAGAATTAAAAGACTAAGCGACAACTCCAACAGGATTTAACGGCTCTTAAGGAAGAGCTGAAAAAAGAGATGAAGGAGGAAATTATGGGTCTCCGAAGAGAAATGGAGCGCAAGCTAGCAGAAAACATCGAGGAGCTGCGCACTCAACGGGCGTGTATGACAGAAGCACAGGCTCGAATATCGGATGTTGGAAGACTGGAAGACCGAGGCAAGCGAGCGGCTGCAGACCCTGACGGCGCATAACACAGAGGATGCAGGAAAAAATAACCGACCTGGAGAGCAGGTCCAGGTGGAGCAATATACGCATCTTCGGGATCCCAGAGGGCATTGAAGGCAATTCTGACGAAATTCATAGATCATTTCTTAAAAAAAGAACTTGAGTTGCCCAGTGAAGCAGACCTGCAGATCCAGCGAGTGGACAGAGCCTCGGCACAGAACCCGAATCTAAACTCTACACCCAGGTCAGTTGTGGTAAACTTTCTGAAATATGATGTAAAGGAAAGAATCCTGACACAAGCGTGGAAAAAAAAGATACGAATCGGCGACAAACAGATACTCTTTGACCATGACTACCCGACAGAAATTGTGCAGCAGCGAAAGAAATATGCCAACATTAAAAAAATACTGAAAGAGAAAAAAATTTGATTCCAAACGCCGCTAACGAAGATGAGAATTCATTGGGAGGACGGCGTGAAAACGTACAACACAGCCAGAGAGGCAGCGCGGGACATGATGGAGCGAGGCTTTGTGGTGAGCGTGCCGGAGGAAGCGGCTGGAGCAGCGGTGGCGCTGAATGCATCACAACAGCCGGAGTGGAGGCGAGTGAGCGGCAGAAGGCGGGAGACAGACGTGGCGCACCGGGCCCAGGAAAAACTGCAAGGCTTTCAATGGAAAGCCTAGATTATAACAAAGATTAAGAAGGACACAGAAGAAATGAAGGCCAAGAAGACAAGGTAAAAGAGAAAAACGGCTAGGAGAGGTTTAAGTGATTTTTGTTGGACATTTCTAGACTAATGACTATTACTTGGATAGTAAATACAGGTCTAGGGAGGGCCCTTCACTCTGTGAAGACATTCCCTCCACCCACCAGCAGGGACCAGTGGGCAAAAGAAAGGCCCAAAGTACGGAGGTCGAAGTTCGTTAATGTGTTTTTGTACAAATGTGTGTTAGTTTTGTTGTTAAGGGGGTTAGGAGCACAAGTTAAAAAAATGGAAAAACATGAATATGGGTAAAAATCTTAAGATAATGACATTAAACGTGAATGGTCTGAACTCACCTGTTAAAAGGGAAAGAATAATAAGAAAATTCAAGAAGGAAAAAGCCAAAATTATATTTATGCAAGAGACACATTTGAACAAGACAGAACATGAGAAACTCCTACTACAGTTCATTTAAGGGAGGAACTAAAAGGGGGGGTTATGATACTTATTTCAAATAAAATACAATTTGAATGTGAACAAGAAATTCAGGATAAAGAAGGCAGATATGTAATAATAAAGGGAAGAATAGATGGTTTGCAGATCACATTAGTGAACATTTATGCCCCACCAGAAAGTGACAAGGGTTTTTTTTCAACATCTGTTTGATCTCATAGCAACACACAGTGAAGGAGTCCTAATTTGTGGAGGAGACTTAAATGCTGTCATGGATCATGAGGTTGACACAACAAGTGATAAGAAGACAAAAAAAACATGTAACAAAGTTCATAAGAACCTCACTGGCAGAAATGGGTATGGTAGACATATGGAGGGACCTGCACCCACTCGAAAAAGACTATACACATTATTCAGCAGTCCATAAAGTACACTCTAGAATAGATTACTTCCTTATGAATGAAGGTGACAGACACAGGGTGAGAAATTGTCGGATTGGAGGGGCAGAAATAGACCATAATCCTATATACATGGAAATATATTTAAACAATAGAAAATGACAAACATGGAAACTTAATGTAGGACTGTTAAATGATGAGAAAATGAAAGAAAGAATAAAAGTAAACAAATGAGTATATCGAAGAGAATGATAATGAAGAAGTGGACCCAACAATACTATGGGATGCACTAAAAGCCGTGTTAAGAGGTAAATTAATTTGCTGAATCAGGAAAAGCAAATAAGTCTAAACTGGAAACATATGAACAAAGATGTGAGAGACTGAGGGAATTAGAACGTAAACATCAAAGCACAAACGACCCCAAAATATATCAACAAATTAAGGAAGAAAAAATAAAGAAAAGAAATACAAATAGATGAAGTTGAAAGGAAAAATAAGACAAGATAAGATAAGCCTTTATTAGTCCCACAACGGGGAAATTCCAGGATTGCAACAGCACAGGGATAGCAACACTCAGAGCAACAATCAGAAGGCAAGAAAAAAAACAAGCAAGCAAGAGCAGCTAATATACAAATGTACATATTACTATAAAATATATATATACACACAGACACACAGTGCAGAGCATTGTAGCTGGATGGAATAAATATATGAATATATAAACACAGTGCGGAGCATTGTAGCTAGATGGAATAAATATGTAAATATATAAACACCCACAGTACGGAGCATTGTGTCACGAATCGCCGCTCATCAGCGGCTTCAGCTGTGCGCACACCTGCGCCTCGTCAGCAGCGGGCTATTTAGCCCACTCAGCCCTCTGCTGCGGTCTGGAGCCGTCTGTTCTCATCAGCGTTTCCAAGGCTCGTGATTCTACCTCAGATCACCAGCAAGATTCTACAACACGTAAGAACTCCTTACCTTGTCTTCCAAGCTTTCACCCCTGTGCACAGGTGGACCTCCCCGGCGGCGGATTCCCCCCGTCATCGCCGTATATCTCCAACCTCCACGCAGGCCCTGCAGGACGCTGTCTCCCGGGCTCATCACCTGCCGACGCCAGCCACCTGTCCCTGCAAGTAAGCATCACTATCACTGATAATCCCTGTCTCGGTGTGGTGCCCGTTACCCTTGTCCTCTGCTCTTTTCTCCATAGGGTTGTCCGGCTGAACGGCGCGCTGCTCTGCTGCCTGCGCATCGACGTTCACCCCAGCACATACCCATACCGCATACATCCATTCATACACACCTGCTTGTTGAATAAAGCTGTTAAATCTATCCTGAGCCTGCGTGCGTGTTTCCTGGGCCTGTGTGCTATATTATGTCACATTGCAGCTAGGTGGAATAAATATGTAAATATATAAACACACAGTGCGGAGCAATGTAGCTAGATGGAATAATATGTAGATATATAAACACACAGTGCAGAGCATTGTTGCTAGATGGGATGAAACAGCATAACCGTCTACTTAGTTATCCTACATGGTATGATTATGTGCCCATACATATTCTCACCCTCCATAGCGACCGGTATTTTCCTAGTTGTATGCCGGAGGGGACCATTGTGTAAGTCTGTTGCATCTTTTGCATTCAAAAAACTATTAGTTTGTTATGTCTTTTTGCTATCTCTGCGAGCAGCCCTGCTTAGGTTGTACAGTCTGACAGCCGTTGGTAGGAAGGACCTTGAAAACCTCTCAGCTGTGCACCTGGGATGATGTAGTCTGCTGCTAAATGAGCTCCTCAGTGCATTCAGTATGTCCTGCATAGGGTGGAACTCGGCCTCCAGCAGAGATGACAGTTTAGCCACCGTCCTTCTCTCTCCTATCTCCTCCACCGGATCAAGGCGCTGCCCCAGGACAGAGCTAGCTTTCTTGATCAGTCTGTTCAGTCTCTTCCTATCGGCTGCAGTAATGCCACTGCCCCAGCAGACCACTCCAAAAGTGATGGCTGATGCCACCACCGTGTCATAGAATGTCTTCAGCAGCGCCCCTTGTACACCAAAAGACCTGAGTCTCCTCAGCAGGAACAGCCTGCGCTGTCCCTTCTTGTAGAGTGCGTCAGTATTGTGTGACCAGTCTAGTTTATTGTTCAGATGAACACCCAGGTACTTATAGGATGTCACCATCTCGATGTCTGTTCCCTGTATATTTACTGGTGCTGTGAGGGGTTGTCCTTGCCTGCGGCAGTCCACCACCAGCTCCTTAGTTTTCCTCGCGTTGATCTGGAGGCAGTTCCGATGGCACCAGTCCACGAAGTCCTGGATAAGCCCTCTGTACTCAGCTTCATCTCCATTGGAGATGAGGCCAACGATCGCAGAGTCATCAGAGAACTTCTGTAGATGGCAGTGTGTTGTGTTGTGTGAAAAATCCGCAGTATAAAGAGTGATAAATAGAGATAAATAGATATTTAAAACAAAAATATTATGAAACGGGGCTAAAGGCCACAAAACTGCTGGCAAAACGGTTAAGAAAACAACAAACAGTGAATAATGTATATAAGATTAAGGACCCCATCACAAATAAAACCACAGTTAACCCAGAAAACATCGAAGAAATATTCCATAATTTCTATCAAGAACTATACTCGCAACCTGAAGAGACAAATGTTAAGGATATTAAAAAATTTCTATGCACATTGGACTTGCCATCAATAGGAAACCAACAAAATGAAAAGCTAACAGCAGAAATAACAACACAAGAGATTAAAGATGTGATTAAGTCACTTAAAAACGGTAAATCGCCAGATAGTGATGGATACCGTCTGAGTTTTATAAACTGTTTATAGAAGAACTCACGCCACAGCTCCTAAAGTCATTTAATTGGACATTAAACAACAACAACAAAATACCTCCATCATGGAATGAAGCCATTATTTCAGTTATTTTAAAGCCAGGGAAAGATAGGGAACAATGCGGAAACTATAGGCCAATCTCTTTATTAAATGTGGATTATAAAATATATACAACAATTATATGTAAACGAATAAAGACATTCTTGACAGAATTGATAGAGGATGATCAAACTGGTTTCATAGAGGGACGCCAAACACATGACAATATCAGGAGAACTGTACACATAATTAATCAAATACACAAAGAAAAGAGTGTGAAAGCTTGGGATCAGTCCGCCAAGGTCTCCGCCTTTGACTGCCACCTAATCCACATAGCACCGGACTTCCATGATCCCTCCTGCAGGTGGTGAACCTACTGGAGGGCGGACCCATGTAACTCCTTCGGGCTGAGCCCGGCTGGGTCCCATGGGTGGAAACCTGGCCACCAGACGCTAGCCTTCGAGCCCCTCCCCCAGGCCTGGCTCCAGGGTGGGGCCCCGGTAACCCCATACCGGGTGGGGTACACTGAATCCTTGATATACAATTTATCATGAGAGTCTGTTGGATCGTTCTTAGTCTGGCCCTTCACCCAGGACCAGTTTGTCTTGGGAGACCCTATCAGAGGCAAATTGCCCCGGACAACATAGCTCCTGGGATCACTGGGGCACGCAAACCCCCCCACCACGATAGAGGGATCACACTCCTCAGCCTCCCTGGGAAGGTCTATGCCAAGGTACTGGAGAGGAGAGTCCGGCCGTTGGTCGAACCTCGGATTCAGGAGGAGCAATGTGGTTTTCGTCCTGGCCGTGGCACATCGGACCAGCTCTTTACCCTCTCGAGAATTCTTGAGGGTTCGTGGGAGTTTGCCCAACCAGTTTACATGTGTTTTGTGGACTTGGAGAAGGCATTTGACCGCGTCCCTCGTGGATTTTTGTGGGGGGTGCTTCGGGAGTATGGGGTATCGGGCTTGTTGTTATGAGCTATTCGGTCTCTGTACGACCGTTGTGAGAGTTTAGTTCGTATTGCCAACACTCGGTCGGAGTCATTCCCAGTGAGAGTTGGACTCCGCCAGGGCTGCCCTTTGTCACCGGTCCTGTTCATAATTTTTATGGACAGGATTTCTAGGCGCAGCCAGGGAATGGAGGGTGTCATGCTTGGTGACCACAGGATCTTATCTCTGTTGTTTGCAGATGATGTTGTCCTGTTGGCTTCATCCAGCAATGACCTACAGCTCTTGCTGGGACGGTTTGCCGCTGAGTGTGAAGCGGCTGGGATGAGAATCAGCACCTCCAAGTCCGAGTCCATGGTCCTCAGCCGGAAAAAGGTGGATTGTCCTCTCCGGGTTGGGGACAGGCTCCTGCCCCAAGTGGAGGAGTTTAAGTATCTTGGGGTCTTGTTCACGAGTGAGGGGAAAATGGAGCGAGAGATCGACAGACGGATTGGAGCAGCATCTGCAGTGATGCGGACGTTGTACCGGTCTGTTGTGGTGAAGAGGGAGCTTAGTTCTAAGGCAAAGCTGTCGATTTACCAGTCAATCTACGTTCCTACTCTCACCTATGGTCACGAGCTTTGGGTAATGACCGAAAGAACGAGATCGCGGATACAAGCGGCTGAAATGAGCTTTCTCCGTAGGATTGCTGGACTCACCCTCAGAGATAGGGTGAGGAGCTCAGTCATCCGGGAGAGGCTCAGAGTAGAACCGCTGCTCCTCCACATTGAAAGGAGTCAGTTGAGGTGGTATGGGCATCTGATTAGGATGCCTCCTGGACGTCTCCCACTTGAGGTGTTTCAGGCACGTCCCACTGGGAGGAGACCCCGGGGCAGACCCAGGACTCGGTGGAGAGACTATGTCTCCCAGCTAGTCTGGGAACGCCTTGGTATCCCCTCTGAAGAGCTGGAGCAGGTGGCTGGGGAGAGGGAAGTCTGGGCTTCTCTGCTTGAACTGCTGCCTCCGCGACCCGGACCTCCGGAAAAGCGGTAGAAGATGGATGGATGGATGGATGGACAAAGAAAAGAAAAGCGCAGTAATAATGAGTTTAGACGCAGAAAAAGCATTTGATAGGGTTAATTGGAAGTTCCTATATAATGTGCTGGAACGCTTTGGATTTAATGAAAAATCAGTACAATGCATAAAGACACTGTATCAAAAACCTGTGGCAAGAATCAAGATAAATGGTAGCTTAACAGACAAAGTAAATATACAAAGATCAACTAGGCAGGGATGCTGCCTATCGCCCACCTTGTTTGCTCTGTTCATAGAGCCACTGGCTCAAGCGATGAGACAAAATAAGAAATTAAAAAGGTGTAACAATAAAGGGAGCGGAACACAAGATTGGGCTATTTGCAGACGATATTATAGTTTACCTTGAACAACCAGATGAATCAATAATGGAAATGAACTTGATAGAAAATTTTGGAAAATTATCAGGATACAAGATAAACATAACAAAAACACAAATACTGGCATTCCACTATAACCCTTTAAACCAGATAACTGATAAGATCAAACTAAACTGGAAACAAAGAAATAAAATACCTTGGAGTGAACATACCTAAAGATCTAAGCAAAATCTATAAAGCAAACTATGATAGGTTGGATCAAGAAATAAAAAAGGATATTGATAGATGGTCAATCTTAAATATGGATCTGAATTCAAAAATTAAGACAGTCAAAATCAGCATACAACCTAGACTGCTTTACCTCTTCCAGGCTCTACCAACAGAGATTCCTGATGCCCAGTTCTCAAAGTGGGACAGGATGATATCGAGATTTGTTTGGGGAGGTAAAAAGCCGAGAGTGAAATATAAAACACTCCAGTTAGCAAAAGAGAAAGGAGGCATGGGCCTACCGAGTCTAAAGGAATATTACTACTCAGCACAAATAAGATATATCATATGTTGGTGCGACGGAGGATATGAGGCAAAATGGAAAGAAATAGAAAAGGAAATTGAGGGACTCCCAGTACAAAGCATAATTGGAGATAAGGATGCATATAAGCAAATCAAACAAATAGACCCAATCACTAAATTTACTTTCCCACCCTCTGACGACCTCCACCACCTCACATTCACCCACACCGACGTCCGTAACGCACTGAGTCATGTCAACGTACGTAAAGCTGCTGGCCCTGACGGCATTCCTGGGCGTGTGCTGAGGGCATGCGCTGAGCAGCTGGCAGGGGTCTTCACAGACATCTTCAACCTGTCCCTGGCCCAGGCCGTGGTACCAGCGTGCTTCAAGACCACTTCAATAGTACCAGTGCTGAAACATTCAACACCATCGTGCCTAAATGACTATCGCCCTGTGGCACTGACGCCCATAGTCATGAAGTGCTTTGAGTGACTGGTCTTGGCACAGCTCAAAAAATGCCTGCCCCCTACACTGGACCCTCACCAGTTTGCCTACCGGAGCAACAGGAGTACAGAGGATGCGGTTTCTACAGCGCTGCACTATGTACTCTCACACCTGGATGACAAGAAAACCTACGCAAGAATGCTGTTTGTTGACTTCAGCTCAGCATTCAACACAGTTATCCCCTCCAAGTTGCTCACTAAACTTGGGGACCTGGGAATCAGTACCTCCACCTGCAACTGGATCATGGATTTTCTGACCAACAGACCCCAGCATGTTAGGTCAGGCCCCAACCGTTCTTCCGTCATCACACTCAACACTGGTGTACCACAGGGCTGTGTGCTCAGCCCATTCCTCTACTCCCTCTTCACCCATGACTGCAGGCCTATGTATGGATCCAATTCCATCATAAAGTTCGCAGATGACACCACGGTGATTGGACTCATCAGGGACAACGATGAGTCAGATTACAGGGCAGAGGTTGAGCACTTGGCTACTTGGTGCGCTGACAATAACCTGCTCCTTAACACCGGCAAAACCAAGGAGCTCATAGTGGACTACAGGAAGGAGAGGGGAGAGACACATGACCCCATCCATATCAATGGCATAGCTGTTGAACGTGTCCCCAGCTTCAAATTCCTGAGGACCCACATCTCGGAGGACCTGTCCTGGTCAGTTAACACCACCAGCCTGATCAAGAAGGCTCATCAGCGCCTCTTCTTCTTGAGGACACTGAAGAAGAACCATCTGTCAACTGACATCCTGGGCAACTTCTACCGCTGCGTGATAGAGAGTACCCTGACCAACTGTGTCACCGTCTGGTATAGGAGCTGCTCTGTCGCTGACCGTAAGGTGCTGCAGCGGGTGGTGAAAACCGCCCAACGCATCACAGGGACTCCACTTCCAGTTATAGAGGACATCTACAGGAAAAGATGTCTGCGCCGGGCACGCAGCATTCTTAGGGACTCCAACCATCCTGCTCATGGACTGTTCCAGCTTCTCCCCTCCAGAAGGCATTTCAGAAGCCTTCGGACTAGAACCAGCAGGTTTAGGAACAGTTTCTTTCCAACAGCTGTCACGTTATTGAACTTAGTTCCCCACTGACTCTCTTACCATCATCTCTTACCATCTTCACCTGTACATAACTGCCCATCTAACTTAAGGCCCTTTTCCACTAGCCCCACTCAGCCCCGGTTTGAAAACCTGGCTCTACTCACTTCGGTTCGCCCTCAGTTGCTTTTCAACTACTGCTGGCGCACCTGCTGTGGGTGGATTTGTTGAACAGCAGGCGGCGCCACACCCTCGTGACGTGAAACACACGCGACTGAATCCTCCACAACAAACATGGCTGATGACGAGGAGAGAAGGAGGAATGACTGACATGAAACTGGTTAAATCTATGGTGCTGACTTGTGCTCTGCACAATCTGTGTGAGAGTCATGGAGAGACATTTGACACTACATTGGATGATGCAGTAGATGAACCAGTGGTGGCAGCGGCACAGAGAGCAGAGGAGCAGGGTGGTGATATTGTAGCGAACTCAATATAAGCACCCTACTTGGCTTGCCAAGTGGGTTGACCCTATTGGCGACACAGGTAGAGTGCGGGACTCCGGAGCAAGAGGCGTGAGTTCAAATCTTCTGGTGGGACGTTGCCATGTCAAGCTGCACGTTACAATATAACATGTGATGCAATACTTGTCTATTTTGTCCACATTTATGTGCATACATATTTCAAAAATGTTTTTTGTAAATAAAATGTTGTGAATGGTCCATCTACCTGTCCTCTTGTTCATAACGCTTATCTGTTAAGAACTTGCGAAGCCATCAGCCTAATGATGAGTCCACACTTCTGTTGTGATAATTGCTCAGGCTGAGCGCTCTGACAGCCCCGTATGCTGTGGGGGTCACACACACACACCATGTGTTCCTCCCCACACTCATTTTTTCCTGTATATTTTTCTCTTTGGCATACAGAAATGGCAATACGCCCGTATTTGCTAAAATTGCATTTTCCCCGTATTAAAATACAGCGAAACCGTATCACTTGACAGGTATGTAATTACATGCAGAAACACCGTACAGGCCATCTTCACAAAAATCCAGCTCGACAAGCCACTTTTGCTTAGGTGGAAATGCAAATTGAACTATAAATCATGTGCTGATACATGTCATATTTTCCCATGTAAAGGTCTCCCACTTTTACTTACAAATTGATTTTTAATTTTTGGGAAAAGGGAATATAAATTTTGCACTTGTTGGTAACAACAGTTGTGTGCAACAAAAACACAGTTGTGTATCCTTGTCCAATCTGTCTGCTGTTATTAGTGCCAAATTTTTGCTAGATTCCTTAATTTATTAAATTTTGACTGGTGATGCAACATTCAACTTACACGTACTTACCTTTATCAGTGTCTACAAGTTAAAGCACACCTGTGCAACTGCTTATAACCTAAAAAATTGTACCCATTCAAGAGAAATGGATTCAGCATTGCAAATTTGTTTAAAAAAACAAACAAACAAAAAACAAAACTACCAAGACATTACGTTTCGTTGTGTTGTTAAAAATTAAATTACCATTAGAAGGCTATACACCTGACCTGATGAACAGCAGCATGTGGAGTGAACAGAGAATGGAATGTGTATGTAATTATTGGCTTTTCTCATACGGTGTCATAACAGATAAACCAGACTTTTGATGCAAACAATACAATTTTATTCCTGAAGCAAAATTTACAAAAAAAACAAAAAAAAAAGACTGGGCGATGACATCTCTGCGAGCTCTTCCCTTCGTAACGCAGCGTCCTGTTCCAGGGCTTCATGCGCATCTGCCCGCACATCTGCGGCCACCTGTCGCAAATGCTGCATGTACTCCTGATTCTTGCCGCTGGTCATGTTGCCGTTCCAAGAGCTGCATCTCTTCGTCATGCATGTTGACCATCGCTAATGTAAGGTCAGCGATGGGAGTTGTCCATTTTTGTCTTGCCTAGATGGAAAGACAGAAAGGCATGGTCGTTAAAGCTGGATCACTACATATATTATGGAATTACACAGGTGAAAGTCTGTGGTGGAATGTCACTATTATATTATGCTTCATTGCTGTATATAAGCTGAACTGTCATGTTGCTGCCCCTCAGTAGAGCAGATTTTGCAACATGCAGGGTGCTGTCTTCGGCTGCAGCCCCCCTGCAAAACTAAAAAGGATTAAGATTAAGAATATGGATGGATGGATGGGTAATGTTTAAACTAGCTGCTTGTAGTGTGGCCGCAGAAATCTGAATGGGTTAATACAGTCAGCTGACGCGAAGCATTTCAATGAAGCATGTTGATTTCAACAGCAGTTCATGAGCTTTGTTTGTCTAAAACAGGAATTACAACAGCACCAATCACCACACTTAAAAATGGTTGTGGAACACCGATAAGTGAAGACCAAAGAATAACCTTTTTGTACATTTAAAAAGACATTTTCAATTAATTAATATGCAGCTACAGGAAATTGCATTAATCAATTTGGTACATAACTTGTTAGGCTCCAGCCCCCTCACGACCTGTAAAGGATTAAGCGGTAGAAGATGGATGGATTTTCGACCCTGGTTTCCGCTGCTGGACCTGTTTCAACCAAAAAAAAAAAAATCGTGGTTATTGTGCCTTACCGGCACTTGAACATGATCCAGATGGAGCTGGTGATGTGGAGCTGATCCAGCTGGCGCTCCGCCAGACGCACATGCAGACGCAGCGCCAGGAGAGTCCGCTGTGTCAGTCATCTCCACTGAGATGGACCCCTGTGATATGAAATGCGATTCTAGAAAGAAAATGCACGCAATTTAAAACTTAACACCAAAGTGCAACATGTACACAACACTCTAAAGTTTTTAACCGGAATACAATAAGTGTAATTCAGCGTTTTGTTCGCGCTAATACTTAACACAAAGCAAGCGTGAATCTGCAGTTGGCTGCAAAACAATACGCAAGCCTCAGTAACAACCATTACCCACAATCTAACAACCTTCCTATTTCTTAAAAACAGTGAGCTTGGCACAGAAAGGATCAAGTGGCGAACAGATGCGCAATATCAAATAAACACTCACCATCCACAGTTTCCAAGGCCGTGACCGTGTGGAGCCCAATGTCTCTCAGCGAACCACTTCCACTCCTTCCGATCCGCTGAACTTGGAGCAATGTGGTCCTTCACTGCTCGGTAATCGCTTTTCAGCTTTTTCCAGCTTCTCCCGACACTGTTTGGCAGTACGGATGTGCCCTTGGGAAGCCATCTGCTCGGACACTTGCATTTCAAGTAGATCCGTCCAACTCGCGCTGGATGCGATCGTCGCCTAATATAGAAAGAAAATTGCGCACCTCCTAATATATAATATTAGGAGTATATTATATAAGTATATTATACAGTATATTAATATAATATACCGTATTAAAGGGGCGCACTGTGTTCACTGCTGAACAATTACAAATGGCGGTCGTGGAGTAAATTCAGCAGAAAAAGTCGCTTTCATGACGTTACAACCTGACCAATCAGCGGTGACCAGTCTCTTAAAGTCATATCACAGCCCTACTCAGCCTGGTTAGACCCTGCCCTGGATCAGGTACGAAAAAAGTACCTGCTAACCGGTGCTGGGGCTAATGGAAAAGCGCCTAAAGCGGGCTGAGTGGTGTGGTGTAGGGCCAAGTGAGGCTAGTGGTAAAGGGCCTTTATTGTACATTATTTGCACATAACAGTACTCTTAACTTTCTGCACTGCTGCATATATTTGCACATACTGTTAATTACCGTATATACTGCACTGCTGTCCTTTGCACTTCTGATTGGATGCCAAACTGTTTCGTTACCTTGTATTCATACATGTGTAATGACAATAAAGTTGAATCTAATCTAATCTACTTTGGAACTGTGGTATAAAATAGTACAAAAGTATAACAAAACTATTGAAATGGGTAGCATTTGACAGTCAGTTTGAACCGGCAAAGCAAGATGGGGGATACAAAAATCTGGTGAACAAGGGAATCACAGCATGGGGCAATATCGGAAAAAAGATTTTGGGAGTTTTGTAAACATCAGAAAAAAATTTAAACTAGAAAAATCGGAATTCTTCAGATATCTGCAGATGAGAGATTATTATATGAGGAAGATTAGACATAACCTCCACACAGATGTTAGCGAGATTATACAATTCATTTTAAGCTCATATACAGGAAATAAAAGATTTCAAAGCTATATCAGAAACTTATGGCAAACAAACATTCAAGAAACTATATAAAGGAGAAATGGGAGAAAGAGCTAAATTTAAACATAACAGAAGAAAGCTGGCAAGAAATATGGAAAACACAACACACATCAACAAGTTCAAGGACATGGAGGGAATTTGGATGGAAAAACCTGATTCGTCATTTCATTACACCACAGATTCAAAGAAAATATACAAATACCCAATCTTTATGCTGGAGGGGCTGTGGGGCTCAAAATGCAGACCACTCACATGTTTTGGAAATGCTGCAAAATCTCACCATTCTGGAAATCTATACATGTGACAATACAGAAGATATTAGGATATAATATACCAATGAACTGTAACTTGATGTATTTATGTGATCTTAAAAGAGACAATGTAATACAGGCTGAGGACAGATATCTAGTTAAAATCTTGCTGATTGCATGTAAAAAAACAATCACAAGAAAATGGCGATCAGAAGTTCTTCCTGACCAAGAGCAATGGACTGACATTGTTGAGGATATACGTTTGATGGAAAAACTAACAGACAAAGAATGCAAGAGGGACTATATGAAAAAAAAAATGGCGGAAATGGACACACTACAAAGTGCAACAACGAGACAGAAATTGAAAGAATAACCAAAGACACTGGAAAAACCAGAAGAATTAAGAGATGGAAACTTAAAACTTGATGCTCCAACATTTTTTTTCCCCCCTCTCTTTCTCTAGCTCCTTTTTTTTAGACTGATCTGAATGTAATATGATGAAAAATGAATAAAAATCAAGTTACAAAAAAAGGAATGGTTTCTCATATTTATTCCCCGATTCATTCCCTTTGTTTGGTCTCTCTTGATTCTATCAAAACTTCATGGGAAGCAGAGTTAGGCGATAATGTTCCAGATGATCTTTGGAGAAATATTCTTTATAGAGTACATAAATCATCTATTTGTGCAAAGCATAGATTAATTCAGTTTAAAATTGTACACCGTCTTCACTTCACTAAGGTGAAATTATCTAAAATTTACAGAGACACAGACCTGATCTGTGTCAGGTGTTGCCTAGCTCCAGCAAATCATGTCCACATGTTTTGGTCTTGCCCTGCCTTGAAATCTTTCTGGGCAGAAATGTTCAAATCTCTATCAAGTGTTATTGGAAAACATATTGAGCCTAATGTTTTGATGGGTTTGTTTGGGATTGCGTCGACTGTATCGCTTACATCAACAGAATCAAATTTTATTACTTTTGTTACTTTGTTGGCGAGACGTACAGTATTACTTAGGTGGAAATCTCCAACAGCTCCTTCACACACAGTGGATAAAAGAAATCCTCAATTGTCTCAATCTGGAGAGGATTCGACATGTGTTAAGAAACTCTGAGAAATTTTATAGGACTTGGGACTGTTTTTTAAAATATGTTAAACAGTTAGATTTTTCTAATATCTCTGACCTTACATGATTTGCTTGGGCATAGCAGGCTTTTTTTTGTTGCTTTGTGTGTTTCTTTTTATTTTGTTTGACTGGCTGTCTTCTGTTTCTTAATGTTTAACGTTATTTCTAACTTAAATATGTAATGAGGGGGGATGGTAATGTAGTCTGATCTTTGCTCCCTGTAATCTACTTAATTTCAATAAGGCTGAGTTTTCCTATATTACTGAATTACTCAACTGGGTTTTACTCTATTGATGACACATTTAATACTTGCCCTAACCCCCTTGTATGAAGTTATTTTGCTGCATTGAAAACTAAGAGTTTTGAAAAAAAAAAAAAATCCATCCATCCAGCCATCCATCCAACTTCTACCGCTTTTCCAGAGGTCCAAGTCGCGGAGGCAGCAGTTCAAGCAGAGAAGCCCAGACTTCCCTCTCCTCGGCTACCTGCTCCAGCTCTTCAGAGAGGATACCAAGGCGTTCCCAGACCAACTGGGAGATGTAGTCTCTCCAACGAGTCCTGGGTCTGCCCCGGGGTCTCCTCCCAGTGGGACGTGCCTGAAACACCAAGTGGGAGGCGTCCAGGAGGCATCCTGATCAGATGCTCAAACCACCTCATCTGGCTCCTTTCGATGTAGAGGAGCAGCTGTTCTACTCTGAGTCTCTCCCGGATGACTGAGCTCCTCGCCCTCTCTCTCAGGGTGAGTCCAACAATCTTACAAAAAAAGCTCATTTCAGCCGCTTGTATCCGCGATCTCATTCTTTCAGACATTACCCAACGCTCGTGACCATAGGTGAGGGTAGGAAGGTAGATTGACCAGTAAATCGACAGCTTTGCCTTAAAGCTTAGCTCCCTCTTCACCACAACAGACCAGTACAACGTCTGCATCACTGCAGATGCTGCTCCGATCTGTCTGTCAGTCTCTTGCTCCATTCTCCCTTCACTCATGAATAAGACCTTGAGATACTTAAACTCCTCCACTTGGGGGCTGGAGCTTGTCCCCAATCCAGAGAGGACAATTCACCTTTTTCTGGCTGAGGACCATGAACTCAGACTTTGAGGAGCTGATTTTCATCCCAGCCGATTCACACTTAGTAGCAAACCATCCCAGTAAGACCTGTAGGTCATTACTGGATGAAGCCAACAGGACAACATCATCTGCAAACAACAGAGATAAGATCCTGTGGTCCCCAAGCATGACACCCTCCCTTCCCTGGATGTGCCTAGAAATCCTGTCCATAAAAATTATGAACAGGATTGGTGACAAAGGGCAGCCCTGGCGGAGTCCAACTCTCACTGGGAATGAGTCCGACGAGTGTTGGCAATACGAACCAAACTCTCACAATGGTCATATAGAGACAAGATAGCTCGTAACAGGAAGCCTGATACCCCATACTCCCGAAGCACCCCCCACAAAAAAACAAAAAAACCCCACAAGGGATGTGGTCGAATGCCTTCTCCAAGTCCACAAAGCACATGTAAACTGGTTGGGCAGTTCGTGGACACCCACAAACCCTCGAGGATTCTCAAGAGGTTAAAGAGTTGGTCTGATGTGCCACGGCAAGGTTGGAAACCACATTGCTCCTCCTGAATCCAAGGTTCGACCAATGGCTGGACCAACCCTTAAACTGTGATTAAATTTTTCTTATTAATGTAAACTTATTTTGGGATCATGTCTAACCATACCAACTATCAATATTCAGTAGATCCAACTCAAGAAGTTATTTAAAGAAAATGTAGTAAAGTGATCGCTCAAAATTACTTGATATACTAAATCTAATTAAATAACAGTAATAAGTATTTACTGAGCCAAAAAAAGAAAAATTAGAAAAAAATCCTGATGCTTTAACTTAAGTACACGTGACCGTACTCTCAGTATCTTGATTTCACTTATTTTAAATAAATGGGAGCAAAGTTTTTATCATGTGTGAATTTTTTTTTTTTTTAATTGCTTGTATATTCTGGCTCAGTGAATACTTACTGTTTCTACATATGATTTTACTATAATAGAGGGCACATGTAGGTAGTTTATACGTCATAATTCCCCATGTGCCATGACACGACGCATGGAGGAAGAAGTGAAAAACCCAAATGTGAGTAGAATGTGCCAATTATTAACATATACTATAACAAAATAACAAGTCCAGTCGACCACAAACAGAGTTGTAATGATGAAATAATGGCCACCAGGCATACAGGGAGTCTACTGGATGCTCTGCAGCCCGGCGAAGGGAATGTCTAGTGCCGCAGAGCGGCTGTCAACACAGGGGGAAAGGCAAACATGAAACAACGGTACTGGAGCGATCCGGGGCTACACCTCCCGGATGCTCTACAGCCCAGTGAAGGGAATGCCTAGTGCCGCAGAGC
This sequence comes from Pholidichthys leucotaenia, assembly GCA_020510985.1. NCBI lineage: Eukaryota > Metazoa > Chordata > Actinopteri > Cichliformes > Pholidichthyidae > Pholidichthys > Pholidichthys leucotaenia. The sequence continues at coordinate 337,882,932 of CM035841.1, forward strand.
TGCTGTCAACACAGGGAGAAAGGCAAACATGAAACTTACGGGACTGGAGTGATCTGGGCTGTCCATGCAGTCTGGAGGATGAGGAAGAAAAGCAGAGTCAGCCTTAACACCAAGGGATTAACCGAACTTAAAGTGACTGGCTGAATAACATTTCGGTAGTGAGAACTCAAACGTGGAGAACTAGCTGCCGTGTATGGAGGTGAATGCTCCAACAATTTCTTTCCACAAACGCAGCGAATAAATAATCCTGATACTAATGAGGAAAGATGATTACCGGTGTGAGGAAGCGTGGGCTGAACATAATTGAACCTGGTGTGTGAGAGAGCGTGTGTGAGCGGGAATGAATGGAGTGTGTGCGTGTGTGTGAACAACCGTAGTGAAGCACAGCTGATGGCACTTGACAGGAGGAGGGGGCGTGCCTGAGCTGTCAGGGAGCGAAGGACCCAAACAGCTCCCTGACGCGCCTGACGAGAAATAGGGCAAGAAATAATGTCAGAACTGGGTTTGAAACAACCAAACCCAGATTCATGACATTTTATTTTAGTTTTAGAAACAGAAACCACTTGCCAAATTGCAAAATTAAAAAAAATAAGTTGCAAACTTATTAAAACGGTTTTAATTATGGATTAAAAAAAAAGTTAAGAGTGAAGGAGTTACTAATACTTTCTTATTGAAGTAGTTTTTTAGGGGACTACTCTTTTATGTATGCAAGCTAAACATACAGTATAAGGTAATGCTACTTTTACTTGGGTACAGTTTTTAGCTGTTCTACCCACGTCTGTAAACAAGGAGATGTTTCTGGAGTCACATGGTTCACATAAGTGCCAATGGCAGTTAAGTTTTAGCATCCTTAACACCATCACATCTCCTTAGAAGTTAAAGAGCTTACTGTCTTTCTCCTAGTAAAAAGTAATAATTTCAACATGAACTTGTAGAAATAAGGCACCAATTGCCTGCAGTGAGTTTGCTTATTTATTAAATAATAAAGAACTTGCCACGAGGGGCAGAATACAAAAAGCTATAAACAAGACCTCAAAGGGTGATAACAAGAGAAATACAAAAACTGCAAAAACCATGAAAGGTTACCCACAAATAAGGGAGGCTTACGTCCAAAGCTGAAAGAAGACTGGAATCAGGGGTAGGGGATTCCAGCCTGAGTTGGGCGAGGTCGCAGCGAGGAATAAACCTCACCAGCGATCTTAAATAGAGAACTAAAACTCAAACAACCAACAGGTGAGGACTGAAGGTAAATAATTAAACACAAACAGCTGTGACAGGCCGTGAGCAGACTTGACAGGTGGAAGCCCAGCCACGATGCTGTCAAAGTAAAAGCACAAATAATCACCATTATAAACAAGACTAAATATACAGACAAAAAAGGGAAAATAACCAAACAACCCAAGCACGGTACAGACCCGTGCTCGAGATCACTATAGTGCCCCTTCCTTAAGGGGTGGAACTCAGACATCCTGCAGTAACATTAAAGGAGAAGTATACCCCCCCCCCCCCCAACCAGAAATAACTACCAAAACCAGCCTCGGGAGGGCGGTGGGGGGGATCCAGGCCTGGAGGGAGAGACACGAAAATGAAAACAAACCCAAAATATTTTTACAGCAAGATTCCCAGAAACATCAATGAGAGAATTCATCACTGTACTTTAAACACAAAAATATCATAGCAAATACCAAAACTACAAGTTCAAATGAGAATTTCTCCCAGCAATGTTAAACCAGGATAGAAGTCTTGACTAAGAAGACTTGGACATTCATACTTATTGCTAATTAACAGTAGGTTAAACTAATAGTAATTTACACGGAGGTAACACTGAAAACACAAGAGACAAAGAACTAAGCAAGAGAACTGTTCTGGTGGCCTACCAGAGTCCCGGCTCCACCTGGCTGTCACATGGAAAAGGTGGGGCGGCCTACCAGGTCTCCAGCACCACCAACCTAGACAAAAAAGTCCATCAGGTGGCCTCCCTGGACACAGAAACCACCCTAGCAACTGATGAAGTCCTTTGGGCAGCCTCCCCGCATCTCTAGGCCAGCGGTCCACGATGCACCACCCACCTTCCCCTGGGGCCGGCAGAGGGCACCGATAACCACCGCAGACCCCTGGATGACGGATACCAGAAAGAAACCATGGTGGGGGACAAACCATGATGGAAGCAGAAGAAGGGAAAGGATCCACAGCAGCCTTGGGTATGGGCGCGGCACACTGGGTGGCCCCGGATTGAGGCGTTGCGGCACCCATGGTGGGCACTGGACTGGAGCGTTGCACCCATGGAGACGATGACTGTGGAGGAAGTGCGCTCTTGGAGATCCTGGGCTGGGGCGGCGTCTCCACAATGACTTCGGCCGGAGGAGCTGGACCTACAAAGACCTCAGGCAGCAGACCAGAACCTACAGAGATCTCTGGTGTAGCTGGCAGATCATCGGTGACCCTGAGAGAAGACTCGAAAGAAGGGAGAGGAACAGGATCAGGGTCACCGGCAGCAGTGGAACCTGGCGAGGTGAGCTCAGATGCTGCTGACGGCAGCACCCGGCTCTCCCCACCAAGAGTCAGACAAGACCTCTCCAAAACTGAAACAATGAAAACAAAGGAGAGTACTTGCTTGAGCTCAAGTTCCACTGCCACCTAGGACTCTGTCGATCCGGAATACAATGTCTCGGGCCCGGCCTCCTGGAGGTCCAACTTCAACTCTGCTGCGGCGGCCCCAACAGCAGGCATGATGGTCTCTGCAGTCTCAGGACCCCCTGGCGTTGCAACCCATGCAGGTGGCTCGCCCGGCGTGGTGACAGGAGATCCTCTTCTAGCTGGGGCTGAACTCTGCGTAGGTGAAACCCAGGAACGCTTCATTGTTGGCTCAGGCTCCAGGTAGCAGACAGCCATCCTCCTTTGTCCATACTGCAGCTGCGGAGCTGGAACCAGGCTCTCCAGGTCCACAGGCTCCTCCGTCTGGCGGCTAGGTCCTGGAACCGGCGGACTCTCGGGAAATACAGGAGGAAACAGAGGAAGCTAGTAATGTTTTTGTGGCTGCAGCAGGTGGTGAGGGCTCAGTGGAATGCATAAACCGAGCCTCACCCCCAGGAATCAGACAAGGTAATTAATCAGATTGTGATATTGAATGAAAAAACACTTGCCCGTTTTCCTGTGGTAAGATGGTTCCTGCTGCAGCAGGCTCAGTTCTTCCCTTTCCCATAGTAGCGGTGAAGGTGGGCCCCTCAGAAAGACCAGGAGGAGCCACTCCTGCAGAATTGGTGATGGGCAGAGCCGTGGAAGAAAAAACTGGGCTCACAGCAGCTGAAGAAAGCACCGTAGAGGGGGGGGGGGGGGAACAGCTGAGATGATCTGGGATAGAGGAGCTGGCGAAACAGCTGACGAAGAAAACCCAGAGGCAGAAGCTGCAGTCATACTTCTGATATGTCGGAGAAAACAGCTGGCTGGGAGACGGAGGAATTCCTCTGGCGGCCCGTAGTTGGACCAAAATGGGAACCTCGCGGCGTATTCACTTGGTGGTTCTCCTCCTTCTGCTTCAGGACAGCCATGCCACGGGGAGGAGAAGAGTTCCGCACCGGGCGTCGTCGTCTTCGGGCTGAGACAAGCTTATCACCAACCCCGGAAACCGTTGCTGGAGAGCAGAGACAGAGGCCAGCAGCTCAGTGAATTTGGGATAATTACCAAGACGAGGATGCGCCTCCACAATCCTGACTGCTGCCACCACACTCTTCAGAACCTTAATCGGGCCATGGGAGGAGAGAGCTTCAGCTACATGGCCCCTGGTGAATTCAGCTGCCCACTGTTCATCCTCACTGGGGACCCCGTCTGCCCTCCTCCTTCAGCGAGCTGAGAAATGGCCTCCTGGAGCCAGAGACATGGGAGCTGAAGCCGTAGCAGGAACCTGGCTACAAACTGAGGCCCTGGAGTGCTTCGTCGTCGGCCCCGATTTAGGCTTCCTGGAAGATTTCTTCTCCAACTCTTGGTACTTCTGCTGAAGCGCTGATAACTCAGATATCCTCTCTTCCCTTGGCATACTCAGAAAGGTGAGGATGACACTACACAGCCGCCTCTGCAAAGTCCAGGTACTATAAAGCATCTTCAGAGATGGAATATAGACGAGCTAGAAGGTTATCTATTTCCATAAGAGCCTCGCAGAGCTCAAACCCCAGGTTCATTGGGTAACCTCACCCAAACGATGCCATAAATCCCAAAAAGCGCTGGCACCCGAAAAAGGAAAAAATAGAGCCAAAAAGACAAACTCACTGTGGCTGGCACCAACTTTGGCTGTGACCTATTGTTATAAATGCCCCTTTCAGGTCAGAAATTGTCATGTATGTGTGCCGCAGCGCACAGGTGAAAAGAGTTAAGTCCAATCGCTGGTGAAGTGAACGTGTTTTATTAACAGAAAGACATACATACAGTACAAGAGTCCAAGAAAATTGTCCAAATTGAGTAATAATGAGGATGGCTGGCTACAACTCCATAGGCAAGCCCCACGCACTCCAGACAGGACTGGAGCAGAGAGGAAGGGCAGTTAATAATGAGGAGAAGACATACATGCAGGGTCGGAGCAAACTAGCTCTGGAAACAATACCTTACACAGTCCAAAGGAAGGAGAAACCAACTGAGGAGCCTGGACATCCAGCTTAGACTAACATCACCACACCAAATGCTCCCACCGTCACCCATAAATACCCTAAGTACCAATGAGTGACAGGTGGATGCAGGTGTGGCGGCAGCTAATGCATGAATGAGAATGAATGGCTGTGTGTGTGTGTGTATATGTGTGTCAGGATGAATGTGTGTGTGTGTATATATGTGTGTCAGGATGAATGTGTGTGTGTGTGTGTGTATATATGTGTGTCAGGATGAATGTGTGTATATATGTGTGTCAGGATGAATGTGTGTGTGTGTGTGTGTGTGTATATATGTGTGTCAGGATGAATGTGTGTGTGTGTGTGTGTATATATGTGTGTCAGGATGAATGTGTGTGTGTGTGTGTATATAGTATATATGTGTGTCAGGATGAATGTGTGTGTGTGTGTGTGTGTGTGTGTATACAGTATATGTGTGTCAGGATGAATGTGTGTGTGTGTGTGTATACAGTATATGTGTGTCAGGATGAATGTGTGTGTGTGTGTATATATGTGTGTCAGGATGAATGTGTGTGTGTGTGTGTGTGTGTATATATTATATGTGTGTCAGGATGAATGTGTGTGTGTATATATTATATGTGTGTCAGGATGAATGTGTGTGTGTGTGTGTGTGTGTATATATTATATGTGTCTCAGGATGAATGTGTGTGTGTGTGTGTGTGTGTCAGGATGAGAGTGTGTGTGTGTGTGTGTGTGTGTCAGGATGAATGTGTGTGTGTGTGTGTCAGGATGAATGTGTGTGTGTGTGTGTCAGGATGAATGTGTGTGTGTGTGTGTGTGTGTGTCAGGATGAATGTGTGTGTGTGTGTCAGGATGAATGTGTGTGTGTGTGTGTGTGTGTGTGTGTCAGGATGAATGTGTGTGTGTGTGTGTGTGTGTGTGTGTGTGTGAGTGTGTGCGCGCAAGTAAGTAGGAAAACAGGGAAGGGAATAAATGATAATAGGCAACATGTGCATGCCGGGAGAGGGAGAGGCATGGCTGTAGACTGGCAGGGAGACCAGCTCAGAGGCTCCAACAACCTGCCAGCTGGAACAATTACTAATCAAAAGGGAACTACAGCCACAAAGCAAGAAACGAGGTTGAGACATCAACCCCATTCATTACAGAAATAATGCACCAATTGCCAGCAGTGAGTTTGCTTTTTTATTAAATAATAAAGAACAAAAGAACTTGCCACGAGGGGCAGAATACAAAAAGCTATAAACAAGATCTCAAAGGGTGATAACAAGAGAAATACAAAAACTGCAAAAACCATGAAAGATTACTCACAAATAACAAGGGAGGCTAAAGTCCAAAGCTGAAAGAAGACTGGAATCAGGGGTAGGGGATTCCAGCCTGAGTTGGGCGAGGTCGCAGCAAGGAATAAACCTCACCAGCAATCTTAAATACAGAACTAAACTCAAACAACCAGCAGGTGAGGACTGAAAGTAATTAATTAAATACAAACAGCTGTGACAGGCCGTGAGCAGACTTGGCAGGCGGAAGCCCAGCCAAAGCGCTGTCAAAGTAAAAGCACAAATAATCACCATTATAAACAAGACTAAATATACAGACATAAAAGGGAAAATAACCAAATGACTCAAACACGGTACAGACCCGCGCTCGGGATCACTACACTTGTAACTTCTATGCAGATAAATGGATTAAATTATTTTAAATATTTGAATCAAATCCAGTGTTGTACAGTTGAATTGTCACCGTACAAAGTTTGTTACTCCTTTTAATAAAGGACTTTTACAGATATGTATAAGTGTCTTGCCCAGGAACACAACAGCAGGATGACTAGGGAGAGCGGGACTCAAACTGCCAACCTTCTGGTTATTGGATGACTTGCTCTCCCTCCTGAGCCACTGCTGAGGTATATTGCTACTTTCAACTACAACTCCCACAATCCACTGGCAAATTCAATATTCCTTAGCTCACAATCAGAGCAAAAATGCCACCATGTGGCCAAAAGGTACAACAACATGTTTGTACTTACAGATAAGAACTCCATTATAATCTGCAGAACAAATAAGATGCAGAAACAAATTAAAAAATGCAAAAATACTGTGGGGTGTCTCATTTAAAGCTAGTCCATCACACCAGTTTACCAAAAACAAAGTCTGAGCCAGTTCCTGTGATACTATCAATGTATAGAGCAGTGAAGCTGTATTTAAACAGCAATTTTCAGAACAATTTTCATTGATTCAATGAGAACTGTAAAAAGGTTTTAAAAAAAATAAATTCAAAGACTTTTTGGATTGGATAAGATTAAATAAATAGCTTAAAAAACTACAAGTATTTGAAATAATAAATTGGTAAAATATGTTAAAAGTGTTGAAATGTGTAAAAAATGAATGATGCTATTGTAGAGGAGCTTGGAAATGAAGAGGCGATTTGGTTTATAAGCAAAGTTTTAATATTCAGCTCTTCTAACAAGTCTCATCTGGTGCAGAGAGTGGCAGAAGGGAAAAGAGACAGAAAGTCTCCAGCTCACTGACTTTATACTGGCACACAACAAAAGACATGCATAACAAAGGCTGACATCCCTCATTATCTTAATCCCCCCATTGCCTTGGTATTTCCTCTCCTCCCCTTAGGGGGTGAGGGTGGCTCCTCTGGTCTCCTCCGCCGCGTCCGGGAACGTCTTTGTTCTTCACTCGGCGGGTGAGAGCCCTTTGTCCTTTCAGAGGTGTGAAGTCCTTTACATATGTAATTACCAAACATTTCCACATGCTTCAACATATGTAGGTTATGGAATATATGGTTAATATAGACCACAGGCCCCCCAAACAACTAAGAAAGGACAACAGGAAGGTTCACAGTCTAAGATAGTTATTATGACATACTAAGTGTTACATCTGTTGCCACGGAAGAAACTTTCCAGCAGCCATGCTCCTAAGTAGTAGTAGATTAGTTTATTTGACAGGGACAGTGCAATAAACATAGACAATTAATCAAAGACAATCAATCTGATGTGTTGCACATAGAGTGTATAGCTATTAGCTAATTTGCAACTCTTGTCCCTGGATGGGCTTTAGAAAAAAGAATCAAGATAAAAATATACACAATAACCACATACATCAATGCAGAAAAATTATAAATACACAATTATAAATATTATAAATATTATAAATACACAAATATAACAGCCTGACTCACCTTTAACATAAATATTATAAATACACAAATAAAACAGCCTGACTCACATTTAACACATATAACATAACTCACATTTGCCTATTTCAGGCCTTCCTCCCTCCGTCACTCACTATAAACAAACACATTTATTCCTTCCCTTCATTCACTCTCACTTTGCAGACAAATAATTCATACATGAGTACATTCTTGTTTATTTTTCAGCCAGTTTTTAACATTTTTAGTGAATGTTTTAAAGTCCGTTATTATTTTAATTTCATTTGGCATTGTGTTCCAGATGTGACTGCCCTTTATAGAGAAAGCTGTTTGTCCAAATGTGGTTCTGCGGTGGAATATTTTACAGTTATTGTTAACAGAACTCCTGGTGGCTCTGCTGCTGTCCTGTCTTTGGACGAAACCAGCAAGTGGCTCGGGTGCTGATTTATGGAAACATTTGAACGTTAATTTCAGAAGACAGAGGTCAATGAAGCTCTCAAAACTCAATAGGTTGTATTTTTTTAAAACATTACAGTGATGCCACCTAATGGGCTTTTTGTCCAAGATTTTTAGGGTTTGATTATATAATGAACCTATATGTCTTATTGTGGAAGGGGCTGCTTGAGCCCAGACTGTCAAACAGTATGATATATGAGAAAAAACCATAGAATGCATATACAGTGCAGCTGCTTCGTAAGGTATGTAATATCTAATTAATTTAAAGCAGTTCAGATTTTTTTTTACTGTTTTTGAAATTTTCTTTATATGAAGATTAAATTTGAGTTGAGGATCTAGTACAATGCCAAGGTATTTGAATTCTGTAGCTAAACTGATGTCATGATCATGTATATTAACTTTAAAATGTTGCAGGTTACATTTTTTGATTGAAAAGCACATTGAGACTGTTTTCTGAAGGTTCAGCAATAGATGGTTCTTGAGGAGCCACTCTTGGACATCAACCATACTTGTAGACAGTACATCTGCAGCCTGTGCTGGAGTCTTGGCAGCTGTGTAAATAACTGCATCATCTGCATAAAGTTGGCATGTTGCAGCTGAGCAGTGTAACGGCAAGTCATTAATAAAAATGCTGAAAAGTAAAGGACCAAGAATGGACCCTTGTGGGATACCCATGCGGTTGTTTAAAAATGAGGATTTATCCTGGTGAACTTTTACACACGAGAGAGTTCAGTGGTAATCATAACAACATAGTAAAATCATAAGTCAGTCCTAAACTGTTGCAGCACAATTAGTGAATAATTGTGGAGTGGTTTGTATCAGTCCCTGTGCTGTCTGGGTTTTAATCTTCTCCCAAAACTGCTGTAGGTTGGTTTAGGCGCCCTGCTGGGACCTTCTTGAGAGGGATCTGCAGTGTGGGAAGGAGAGAGGTTAACTGTTCCCTGCTGGGGGGCTGAGTCTTTTCTCTTGGGGGGTCTACCCCGCCGAGGTGCTCTCGCCAACTGTGCAGGCTCGTCTTTCAACAAGAAGGCAGGTTTAAGTCTGTCAATGCTGACTGTTTCTTTTCTGTCCCCAAAATCAAGCACAAAGTGTTTATCACCATGTTCCAGCACTCTGAATGGCCCATCGAATGCTGGGCAAAAGGTAGGTTTTAAAGCTTCATGCTTAACAAAAACAAACTCAGCGTTTTTTAAAGCCTGAGGGACAAAAACCCGTGGGAAGGAGTGATGAGCTGGACCGGGGAGAGAGTTCGGTCCGTTGTTGCCTAAAAACCTTGGGACTGGAAGGCGCCCTGGCTCTGGGTTCTCTGGTAAAAATTCACCTGGGAGCCTGAGAGGTTGTGCAAAGACTAATTCTGCAGGAGAGGCGTCTAGATCCTCTTTAGGTGCAGCACGCAACCCCAATAAAACCCAGGGAAGTTTATTTACCCAATTTGTGTCCGTTAGTGAGGCTCTGAGGGCGGCCTTTAAAGACCTGTGAAAACGCTCGCATAACCCATTAGCCTGAGGGTGATAAGCGGTGGTGCGGTGAATTGTTGCCCCTAAGCTGTTGGACATGGCTGACCAGAGCTCTGAGACAAATTGAGGCCCCCTATCGGACGTGATGTCCGATGGGACGCCGAAACGTGCCACCCAGTTTGTCAAAAAAACGCGAGCGACTTCCTCCGCTGTGGTTGCCGCTAGAGGGACTGCCTCTGGCCAGCGTGTGGTGCGGTCTATCATTGTTAACAGGTGTGTGAAACCCTCGGAGGAAGGTAGTGGCCCCACGAGGTCGACATGAACGTGGTCGAACCTTCTAGCAGGGATTGGAAAAGGCTTCAGAGGGGCTTTTGTGTGTCTGTGTATTTTTGCCCATTCTTTTACGTTTTTGCGCAGGCCTGGCCACACAAACTTTTCGGCGACCATTTTAACCGAGGCGCGCACACCTGGGTGCGCGAGGGAGTGAATTGCGTCGAAAATACGGCGGCGCCATGTAGCTGGTACTAACGGGCGAGGTCGGCCGGTTGAAACATCGCATATTAGGGGGGGCACGCCATCGCGTTAACCCTTTTTCTCCAGCCTTAACCCTGTTGGTCCAGACAGGAGCGCGTGCACGTCCGCGTCACAGCTCTGTTCCTCTGCCATGGCTGCATAATCTATCCCTGCATGGATAGGTGCTGCGTATGTGTCTGCATTAGTGAAGAGTTCTGCTGCTGAGGCAGTATAATCTGTCTCCCCGCGCTCTGGTGGTGTCACAGCACGAGAGAGACAGTCCGCTACTACGTTAAGTTTGCCTGCCACGTGTCGAATGTCTGTGGTGAACTCTGAAATCGCAGCTAGTTGTCTTTGTTGCCTGCCTGACCATGGTTCTGAAATTTTAGCCATAGCAAAGGTGAGCGGTTTATGGTCTACAAAAGCCGTGAAACTCCACCCTTCTAACCAGAACTGGAAGTGGCGGATGGATAAATGAAGCGCCAGCAGCTCTCTGTCAAAAGTGCTGTATTTACGTTCAGTTTGGTTTAGCGATTTGCTAAAGAATGCTAAAGGTTGCCAGACCCCGCTGACAAGTTGTTCTACAACTGCCCCTATAGCTAGGTCTGAAGCATCTGTGGTTAGTGCGATGCGGGCCGAGGGATCTGGGTGAACTAACAATGTGGCGTTAGCTAGGGCGCTTTTTACTTCCGCGAAAGCGCGTTCGCGCTCCGGGGTCCATTCGACCGCGTTGGAAACTTTCTTTTTTTTGAGCGCGTCATATAGGGGCTGCATGAGCTGAGCTGCGTGGGGGAGGAAGCGGTTGTAAAAATTAACCATCCCTAAAAATTCCTGTAGCAATTTGACCGTTTGTGGCCGTGGGAAACTTTCTATCGCGTGAACTTTGTCTGGAAGTGGAACTGCCCCCTTCGAAGAGACTTTGTGTCCTAAAAAATCAGTTTGTGACACGCTGAATTTGCATTTGGCTGGATTGATAATCAGCCCGTGCTCTTCCAGCCTCTGAAAAACCGTAGTGAGGTGCTGCTCGTGTTCTTCCTCAGACGAGCTGGCTACCAGCATGTCGTCGAGGTAGACGAAGACAAAAGGAAGGTCGCGTAGGACCGCGTCCATCATTCGTTGAAAAGTTTGAGCAGCGCCTTTGAGGCCGAAAGGCATTCGCACGAATTCAAAAAGGCCGAAAGGGGTTATTACCGCTGTTTTAGGAACGTCTTCTGCTCGGACTGGGACTTGGTGATAACCGCGGACTAAGTCTATTTTTGAAAAAATGCGCGCACCCACTAGATGTAGTGAAAAATCTTGAATGTGAGGGATTGGGTAACGGTCATGCGCTGTAGCGTTGTTTAATCTGCGGTAATCTCCGCACGGTCTCCAAGAACCGTCGGATTTCGGAACCATGTGAAGTGGTGAGGCCCAGGGGCTCTTCGAGCGTCTAACAATGCCCAATTTTTCAAGAGTTGTAAATTCGTCCCGTGCTATGTTGAGCTTGGCCGCGTCTAAGCGGCGAGCTTTGGCAAAAACGGGAGGTCCCATTGTGGGAATGAAGTGTTCAACCCCGTGTTTAGCCACAGTGGCTGAGAATTTGGGAATTGTGAGTGCTGGGAATTGGGTGAGGAGTTGCTCAAACTTACCTCCTGCTGTGGTGACGTTGGCCTGCACAGGTGGTGGAGAAACTCGGGCCGAGCATGGAATAGAAGCAAAGGACAGTGCATTAACCAGGCGCCTATTTGCTAGATCCACTAATAACCCATGTGCACACAAAAAATCTGCGCCTAATAAGTTAAAACTCACCGCCGCTACAACAAATGTCCATCTGTAGCTGCGGCCGTGGATGAGGAGGTGCAGGATCTTTTCGCCGAACGTGTCGATGCTAGAGTCGTTGGCTGCCACGGCTCCGTTGCCCCGGGTGCCCGTGGCTCGATCTGCGCGGGAGGGCATGACGAAACTCAGCTGGGCTCCTGTGTCGATGAGGAACTGCTTGCCTGTGTGTCCATCCGTCACGTACAACAGCTTGTTTTTCTCGCCGAGAACCGCTGCCGTTAACGGCTCTCGGCTTTGGCATTTTCCCGAAATCGCAAATTTGTAGGGGGGAACGCATTTGCGGGCCTTCTCAGCGAAATGGTGGTGATAATAACAGACGTCGCTCTGTCTGTTACGTCTTGGCCGTGTCGCTGTCACCGTGGGCTGGGTCTGCTCCATTGGTTGCGGTTCCTCGTGGCTCGGGGCGTCAGCTTTGAGGTCTGCGGATGCTGCTGTGGGTGTCAGCTCCTTGCAGGCGTTGACGAGCCGATGAGCTTCATTGGCCAGCACGCGTAAGTCTTGGTGGTTGTTGCACTTCATGCTGGAGAGTGTCCCTCATGTGTGGCAGCAGCGTGCTGAGGAAAATAAACTGGAAGAGGAAGTTGTCATTGTCCTCTTCTTTGAGCTGTAGCAAATCCTCCATGAGGGCCTTCGGTTTGCACCCTCTGTGGCCGTAGACTGCCAGGATCTTCTCGGCTCTCTCTTCCGCTGATGGGACGTAGTTCGCCACGATGGTTGCTTTGAGCGTCTCGTATTTGTCCCGAGCCGGTGGTCGCCGGATCATGCTCCGCACACACTTTGAAATGGCGGCGTCGAATTTGGAGACGATATGATAAAATTTGGTATCATCAGCCGTGATGCCCGCCAGTGTGAACTGGGCTTCAGCCTGCTGAAACCAAGAGGCGGGGTCTTCTTGCCAGAAGTCTGGCAGCTTGACAGCGATGGCATTCGTGCACACCATCACTGCTGTGCCCGCTGGGTGAGAGTGCCCTGCCTCGGCTCTCACGGCGGTGCTGGTGCTCGGTTGAGCCCTCTCAATCTCTTCTGCCGGGGGGAACAGTTGTCCATCTGTTCCCTCGTCTGCGTGGCCGCTGGCGTCTGCCTGAGTCGCCACGGATGAGTCGCTTGCAGGGGAACGCCTCCGGTCCATACTCGCGTCAAGGTCACCAGTGTAGAGGAGCTTGGAAATGAAGAGGCGATTTGGTTTATAAGCAAAGTTTTAATATTCAGCTCTTCTAACAAGTCTCATCTGGTGCAGAGAGTGGCAGAAGGGAAAAGAGACAGAAAGTCTCCAGCTCACTGACTTTATACTGGCACACAACAAAAGACATGCATAACAAAGGCTGACATCCCTCATTATCTTAATCCCCCCATTGTCTTGGTATTTCCTCTCCTCGCCTTAGGGGGTGAGGGTGGCTCCTCCGGTCTCCTCCGCCGCGTCCGGGAACGTCTTTGTTCTTCACTCGGCGGGTGACAGCCCTTTGTCCTTTCAGAGGTGTGAAGTCCTTTACATATGTAATTACCAAACATTTCCACATGCTTCAACATATGTAGGTTATGGAATATATGGTTAATATAGACCACACTATGAGATTTAGAAAAAAGGACCCCATAAGAACTTATTAGCCTTCTAATATTTCCACCTCCCAGGCTGCTTATAGCTATTAATGCTCAAATCATTCATAATAACGTTGAACTTCCTCCAGGAGCAGCTGCTGTTCTCTCCTCGTTACTTCATCACCAATTCTTCTGAAGACCAGGATGTGCTTGAATGTTAAAACAGGAGATCAAGCTCATCTCTGGACCTTTCCTGTTTTTAAAAAAGGAGATATAGATAAATATAAGACATAATGCAAATATGGTATTTACTAAACTAAATACAATAAATTAGTACACAATAAAAGCTGTTTCATTTTTTTTCCTGTTTTACAAACTGTTGAGTTTTCCTAATCTACTGACACTGTCTCTGCTCCTGTACCTGTAAATCAGTAGTTAGTGGAAAATGAAAGCAGACGAGGCAGCAAGCTGAATGACACACAAACTTTATTCCTCTTCCAACATAAAACTGTCATGAACCAAAGACTGGAGTGTTCCAGACTCGGTTTCATGGCACTTTCTGTATATTGCACTTATGTCCTCTTTGTATGATTATCCTTACTGTTATTCTTCTGCTTGTGTTTGTTTTATTTCATTTTCTATACGGAATTATTATTACACCTTTATTTGCCTTTTATCCAGTTTAATTCCTAACTGTTTACAGCTGTCAGGGGGTGTGTAGCATGGCATGGGCGTGTCCTGTCAGCTGCCTGTGTGGTTTGCCTCCCTCTCATGGCCTCAGCTGATCCCAGTTACCATTTTGATTCCCTCTATCCCCTTTCATGTGCACTCACACCTGTCACTTGTCTTGTAATTGGTTTGTTCCCTATTTAAGGAAGAATATGTTTCATGTTTGTTGTCACTGCCTCGCCTCTGCAAGGAATTATCATCCTTGTCTCCGCCAGAGCTCTATCTCACTCTGGCGTGCCTCATTTGTGAGTTTACTCCTCCTTGTTATTTTATAGTTTGTTCACCTTTGCACTTTTGTTTGCTATTTTTGTTAATAAAACTCACAAACTCACAGTCCAGCGCCTGTTCTGTTTTGTTTGTAGAGGCGCACATGACAAAAACACAGAAAAACTCTCTCTCTGAGTGCCTGAGCAAACTCTTTTATACACTTCTATTCCCACCTCTGGCACAAAGGGTAAACACATTAGCATTCGGACATGAAAGACATGTATACACATTAACATGACATTGATCCACACATCACAGAGCAGGTCTTGCTACCATACATTCGCACTCCCGCATCCTCAGGTGTGAACCTGGCACAGCGGGGGGGCGAAAGACACATCTTAATCTGTTTAGCTCCTCTCACCTTTCTCCATGAGCATCCCTAACTATCTTGTCTCCCACCAACCCCATTGTCCTGGGTGGAGTGCCATGTGTATTGTGTTCACCACACAGCCACCCCCCCCAACACCCAGAAGGGGCTCTAACCCTCTGGCGCCTTGGGTTTGAGCCGGCACCCGTAACGGCTGTAACATGGAGTTGCCGGACCAGCCAAAGCGTCTTGCTGTTGAGGTGGACAGGAGACAAACTCGGCCTCCAGCGTGCAGTCCTGAGTACGGGGAAAGGGTGGGGAGGGGAAAGACCTAGTCTGCTGCCAACAGCTTTCTGCAGGGGGAACACCAACTTGCGGAGCTACTGTAGGTGGGCGTTCACACCAGGAAGCTTGAGCCATCACCACCTGTTCGTCTGCCAACACATAAGCGGGCTTAAGCCTGTCAATGCAGACAGTTTCCTTACGCACCCCGAAGTCTAACACAAAATGTTTTTCTCTGGTTTCCAGCACTCTGAACGGTCCGTCATACGGTGGGCGCAGCGGGGCTGTGTGCATCGTGCCTAACAAAAACAAACTTGGTGCTCTGTGAGCTCTTTGGGACAAAGGTGTGGGGAAAACAATGGTGTGCCGGGCCCAGCACATTGGAAGGCCCTGTACCGTGAAAAAATTGCATGGGCAGGTCAGTCCCGGGTGTGGGGATTTCCGGTAAAAATTCCCCGGGGATCCACAGCAGCTGAGAAAAAAACGAGTTCTGCTGGGGAGGCTGCCAGATCCTCCTTAGGCACGGAGTGCAATCTTAACAGGTCCCAGAGCAGGTGGTCGACCCAATTTGCATCTGTGAGTGAAGGTCTGAGCGCTACTTTAAGCAACCTATGAAAACGTTCACATAACCCGTTAGCCTGGGGGTTGTATGCAGTGGAGCGGTGGATTTTGACCCCCAGGCTCTGGACCATCGCAGACCAGAGTTCCGAAACGAATTGCGGACCCCTGTCGGAAGTGATGTCTGACGGGCATCCAAACCGTGCAACCCAAGCTGTCAAAAAAGTGCAAGCCACTTCCGCAGACGTTGTGGAAGGCAGCGGGACCACTTCAGGCCAATGCATGGTGTAGTCGACGATTGTCAAAAGGTGCGTGAAACCTTGTGACAGCGGGAGGGGGCCCACCAAATCCACATGGATGTGGTCGAACCTCCTGGCCGGAATTTGGAACAGCTCAAGGGGGGCCTTGGTGTGCTTGTGCACTTTGGCCTGCTGGCATGCGACACACACTGCAGCCCACTCTTTCACATCCCTGCGTAAGTGAGGCCAGACAAATTTTGCCCCCACCAGTTTAACCGAGGCACGCACACCGGGGTGTCAAAGGGAGTGGACGGACTCAAAAATGCGGCGGCGCCAAGAGCTCAGAACCACCGGGAGTGGGCGACTGGTGGAGATGTCGCAGAGCAAGGGGGTGCACCCTTCTTGCACCACCCTGCTCTCCAGTTTTAACCCAGTAGGCAAGGACTGGAGCGTGCAAATGTCCGTGTCCCCCGTTTGCTCTGCAGCCATGGGGGGGAAATCTATTCCTATGTAGACCTGGGAGACTAACATGTGCCACAGGCAGTCGGCCACAACATTAAGCTTACCGGCTACATGCTGGATGTCGGTTGTAAATTCCGAGATTGTGGCCAAATGTCAATGGTGCCGCGCCGACCACGGTTCCAAGACTTTGGACATTGTGTACGTTAGCGGCTTATGATCAACGAACATGGTGAACTCCTGCCCTTCCAGCCAAAACTGGAAGTGGCACGTCGCCAGGTGGAAGGCCAACAACTCTGTCAAAAGTACTGTATTTGCATTCGTTGTTGCGCAGGTTTGCGCCGCGCCCTTTAACCCAAACAGCATGTGTAAAAACTCGAAAAGGCAAAAAGGAATTATTATTGCTGTTTTGGTAACATCCTCTACACGCACCGGGACCTGGTGGTAACCGCAGGCCAGATCCACTTTGAAAAAAACATGCGTCCCGACCAGGTGCATAGAAAATTCCTGGATGTGCGGGATAGGATACGATCGTGTTCCATGGCATTATTCAAGTGCTGGAAATCGCCGCACTGTCATCATGACCCATCAGCCTTAGGCACCGTGTGTAGTGGGGATGCCCACGGGGTGTTGGAGTGCTTAACGATGCCCAGTTGCTCTAAGTTGGTAAACTCCTCGCGTGCACTTGCTAGTTTAACTGCGTGCAGGCGCTGAGGTCGCGTGAACACCGGCAGGCCTTTTGGGGTGATGAAATGTTCAACCCCGTGTTTGGTTACTGTAGCAGAAAACATTGGAACCGTGAGTGCTGAGAACTGTGAAAGTAAATGCTGGTACTTACCCCCTGGAGCTATAACACTAGCTTGTGATGTTGGCCCAACTCCCTGAGCTGTGCAGGGCAAGGAGGAAAAAGAGACGGCATCCACTAAATGTCTGTTGGCAACATTGACTAACAACCCATAAGCACATAAAAACGTCTGTGCCAAAAATGGGGACAGAACATGCCGCCACCACAAAGTCCCACTGGTAATTTCGTCTGTGTAAGCACACCATCAACGTCCGTTCACCAAACGTCCTGATGTTGGATCCGTTGGCAGCCGTGAGCTCAGGACTGCTGCCTCCTGCCAATCTGTCTGTGTTAACTGGCAGAATGAGGCTCTTCTGGGAGCTGGAGTCCACTAAGAAACGTCTCCCCGAATGTGTGTCTGTGATGAAAAACAGCTTATTCCTGTTGCCAGCGGTTGCAGCTGCTACTGACTGCTGGCCGTGCCATTTCCCTGGCTTCTTGAATTGGCACGGAGGCAGACAGCGTTGGGCATTCGAGCCGAAGCGGTGGTGATAGAAACAGAGCGTTTCGTTCCTGTGTCTCTTGGCGTCCGTCTCAGCCACCACCACCGGCTCCTCGACCCGAGAGTTCTGGTCGCTAAGATGATGCAGTCTGCTTCCTGCACCAGAGCGTGGTAGTTCTTGGTCACCAGCAGCGGTGAGTTGGCCAGGATCGCACTCGCTGTAGCAGGTAGGTTCCTGAGAAGGAGATGGCCGAACAAGAAGGATTCGTCATTCTTCCTTATTAATGCTAACATGCTCTCCATCAGCTCCACAGCTGATCTGTCACCTTAACTCTGAATGCGTTAGGAGTCTTTCTGCTCTCTCACTGTCCTACAGGGTATACCGCTGAATTAGCATCTGCTTGAGAGCGTTGTATTTCCCCTGGGCCGACGGTTCCTGGAGCAGGTTCGTCACCTGCTGCGTGGCGCGCACATCCAGCGCAGCGACCACATGATAATATTTGGTGTTGTCTGTTGTGATCCCGCGGCGTGCGAATTGGGCTTCCACATGTAGAAACCAAGCGGTCGGACTGTGAAGCCAGAAGCCTGGGAGCTTGACTGTGACAGCACATTGCCGCGCTGCTGTTCTCCCTCTGGGTCGTCTCTGGGGCGGTACTTGGCTTGTTCTCCATTGCACGTCTTGGGGTCACCAATGTGGAAGATGAAAGCAGATGAAGCAGCGAGCTAGACGACACACAAACTATATTCCTCTTCCAACATAAAACAGAAAAACTCTCTTGAGTGCCTGAGCGAACTCTTTTATACACTTCTATTTCCGACTCCG
This sequence comes from Pholidichthys leucotaenia, assembly GCA_020510985.1. Classification (NCBI taxonomy): domain Eukaryota; kingdom Metazoa; phylum Chordata; class Actinopteri; order Cichliformes; family Pholidichthyidae; genus Pholidichthys; species Pholidichthys leucotaenia. The sequence continues at coordinate 337,901,434 of CM035841.1, forward strand.
GCACACAGGGTAAACACATAGCATTCAGACATGAATGCTAATGCTTACAGACACCTAGTAAAGGTGATGAGCAATAAAATGTATTACAATTGGCCATATAGTTTCAGAAACAGCATAAAATGCTACTCTCATGCAAGAACTTTGAAGTTCTTTACATTAACATGACATTGACCCACATGTGACAGAGCAGGTCTTGCTACCATACATTCGCACCCCTGCATCCTCAGGTGTGAACCTGGCACGGCGGGGGGCAAAAGGTACATCTTTGTCTGTTTAGCTCCTCTCACCTTTCTCCATTGGGATCCATAACTATCTTCTCCCCCACCAACCCCATTGTCCTGGGTTCCTGGGTGGAGTGCCATGTGTATTGTGTCCACCACAAGTTAGTAGTTAGTTAAGCCCATAGCTCGCCATAGACCATAGGCCATCGACAACCCCTCGTCATCGCACTTGGTTCTGGGCTGCTCTCTCTACTCCCCTCCAGTTGGTTCCCTGCTGTTTCATCTCTGCCTCAGTGTCTCGTCTCCAGCTGTTTCGAGGCCGGCCTCTCTTTCTCTTCCCCTACGGGTTCGAGGTCAGGACTTGGTGTGTAATGCTGGATGCTGGTTTCCTAAGGGTGTGTCCAATCCAGTCCCACTTCCTCTGCAGAATCTGTTCTGCCACTGGTTTCTGTCCTGCTTGCTCCAACAGGTCTTCATTCCTGATCTTCTCCGGCCACCTGATGTTAAAGATGCACCTCAGGCATGTGTTAAAGAAAGTCTGGATCTTCTGCTGCATCATCTTTGTCGTCCTTCAGGTCTCACATCCATAAAGTAGAACAGACTTGACATTAGAGTTGAAGATGCAAAGTTTTGTTCTTGTGCAGATCTCTTTTGATGCCCAGATATTCTTCAGTATGACAAAAGCTGCTCTTGCCTTGCCGATCCTGGCTGTGATGTCTTGGTCTCTGGCCTCCTGTCAATCCACCACGCTTCCCAGGTAGACAAAGGGCTCCACCTCTCTGATGGGCTTTCCTCCAACTGTGACTGGTGTGTTGGCAGTGGTGTTAATCTTCATCAGCTCCATCTTCTTCTTATTGATCTGGAGACCTGTCCTGGCTGATGTAGTCTCCAGGTGAGTAGTCATCTGGCTGTGGTTACAGTACTCCGGAAAGTATTCACAGCGCTTCACTTTTTCCACATTTTGTTATGTTACAGCCTTGTTCCAAAGGGGATTAAATCATTTTTCCCCCTCAAAATTCTACAAATACCCCATAATGACAATGTGAAAAAAGTTTTTTTTTTAGATTTTTGAAAATTATTAAAAATAAAAACTAAGAAATCACATGTACATAAGTATTCACAGGCCTTTGCTCAGTACTTTTGTTGATGCACTTTTGGCAGCAATAACAGCCTCAAGTATTTTTGAATATGATGCCACAAGCTTGGCACACCTTTGGGCAGTTTGGCCCATTCCTCTTTGGAGCACCTCTCAAGCTCCATCAGGTTGGATAGGAAGCGTTGGTGCACAGCCAATTTTCAGATCTCTCCAGTGATTTTCAATTGGATTCAAGTCTGGGCTCTGGCTGGACCACTCAAGGACATTCACAGAGTTGTCCTGAAGCCACTCCTTTGATATATTGGCTGTGTGCTTAGGGTCGTTGTCCTGCTGAAAGATGAACCGTCGCCACAGTCTGAAATCAAGAGTGCTCTTTTCATCCAGGATGTCTCTGTACATTGCTGTATTCATCTTTCCCTCTATTCTTACTAGTCTCAAAGTTCCTGCCGCTCAAAAACATCCCCACAGCATGATGCTGCTACCACCATGCTTCACTGTAGGGATGGTATTGTCATGGTGATAAGCGGTGCCTGGCTTCCTCCAAATATGACGCCTGGTATTCATGCCAAAAAGTTCAATCTTTGTCTCATCAGACCAGAGAATTTTGATTCTCATGATCTTAAGAGTCCTTCAGGTGGCCTTTTGGGCAAACTCCAGGTGGGCTGCCATGTGCCTTTTACTAAGGAGTGGCTTCCATCTGGCCACTCTATCATACAGGCCTGATTGGTGAATTGCTGCAGAGATGGTTGTCCTTCTGGAAGGTTCTCCTCTCTCCACAGAGAAAAGCTGGAACTCTGACAGAGTGACTATCGGATTCTTGGTCACCCCCCTGACTAGGGCCCTTCTCCCTGATCGCTCAGTTTAGACGGGCCGGCCAGCTCTAGGAAGATTCCTGGTGGTTCCAAACTTCTTCTATTACAGATGATGAAGACCACTGTGCTCATTGGGACCTTCAAAGCAGCAGAAATTTTTCTGTACCCTTCTCCAGATTTTGTGCCTCGAGACAATCCTGTCTCGGATGTCTACAGACAATTCCTTTGATTTCATGCTTGGTTTGTGCTCTGACATGCACTGTCAACTGTGGGACCTTATATAGACAGGTGTGTGCCTTTCCAAATCATGTCCAATCAACTGAATTTACCACAGGTGGACTCCAATTAAGCTGTGGAAACATCTCAAGGATGATCAGTGGAAACAGGACGCACCTGAGCTCAATTTTGAGCTTCATGGCAAAGGCTGTGAATACTTATGTACATGTGATTTCTTCGTTTTTTTTTTTATTTTATATAACCTGCAAAAATCTCAAACTTTTGTCACGTTGTCCTTATGGAGTATTGTGTGTAGAATTTGAGGGAAAAAATAGATTTAATAATCATTTTTTGGGAATAAGGCTGTAACACAAAAATAATGTGGAAAAAGGTGAAGCGCTTGTGAATACTTCACGGATGCACTATATGTGACAGAGCGCCAGGTCGTCAGCAAAGTTGAGGTCATCCAGTTGTGTCCAGAGTGTCCATGCATCCTGTTTTTTCCGTCCTGTTGTGGTGATCTTCATGATGTAATTGATGACCAAGAGATGAGGAATGTGGACAGCAAGCACCCCTGGCGGACTCCGGTCTTCACCTCCATGCTCTCTGACAGGTGGCCAGTGTGTGTGATCTTGCAGCTCATGTTCTGGTAGATTGCACTGGATGAGGGAGATTAGCTTTCTCAGGAACTCCATAATGCCTCAACAACTTCCACAGTGTCTCATGGGCCACACTGTTGAAGGCTTTCTCGTAGTCTATGAAGTTGATATAAAGGGGTGAGTTCCACTATAAATCAGTGCTAGGTTTAAAAAAAAATCTCACAAATAAGTTGATTGATGTTATCTTTTAAAAATAATTAAGTGTAATGTATGTATGGCTGAAACTTTACCACAGCAGTCTACTTTTCACATGTGAAAAGTAGACTGCTACACCTTTTCCTCCTCCAGCGGATCTGGTGCTTACTCCTCTCCCCGGGGGGCAAATAGTCCTTACTGTCCTGTCTGAGAGCCCCCGGTGACACTTCCTCCTTCAGCACATTGTTCCCTCTTTCCCCCAGCTGCCGTCTCTGGGTGGAGAATCCCCCACCCGTACCACCACACAACCACCACCCCCGAACACCCAGAAAGGGCACTAACCCCCCCCGTCCTTTGGGCGGGGGGGGTTAGTGCCATAGCGACTGTAGCGGGGGGTGACCGATCCAGTCGAAACACCCTGCTGGTGAGGTGTACAGGAAGGCACGTCAGTCTGTGGAGGGAAAAAGGGAGGGGGAGGAAAACACATTAGCTTCAGTGAGCGTCGGTCCCCCTACCATGGGGGATCACCAACTTGCGGAGCCACCAATGGTGGGCGTCCACGCCGGGGAGCTTGGGCCAACACCACTTGCTCGTCTCCCAACACAAAAGCAGGCTTCAGCCTGTCAATGCAGACGGTCTCCCTACACCCCCCAAAGTCTAACACAAAATCCTTCACCCGAGGTTCCAACACCCTGAACGGTCCGTCGTACGGTGAGCGTAGCGGGGTCTGGTGCGCATTGTGCCTGACAAAAACAAAGACAGCGTTCTATAAACTCTTGGGGACGAAAGTGCGGGGAAAACAATGGTGGGCCGGGCCTGGCACATTAAAAGCCTCCATACTATGCAAAAATTGCGCTGGTGGATCGGTCCCGGGCGCGGGGTTATCTGATAAAAACTGCTTGGGGATCTGCAGCGGGGAGTTCTGCCGGGGAGGCTGCCAAATCCTCCTTTGGCATGGAGCGCATCCCTAAAAGAACCCAGGGCAGACAGTCGACCCAATTTGTATCCGTGAGCGAAGCTCTGAGTGCTGCCTTAAGTGACCTATGAAAACGCTTGCATAACCTGTTAGCCTGGGGGTTGTACGTGGTTGTATGGTGAATTTTGGCCCCCAGGCTCTGGGCCTTCACGGACCAGAATTCTGAAATGAATTGTGGACCCCTGTCGGAAGTGATGTCCGATGGTGAGCCAAACCGTGCACCCCAAGCCGACAAAAAGGTGCGAGCAACTTCTGCGGACGTGGTAGAAGCCAGCAGAACCACTTCAGGCCAGCACATGGTGGGGTCTATGACTGTCAAAAGGTGCGTGAAACCTTGCGAGAGCGTGAGGGGTCCCATCAAATCTACATGAACATGATCGAACCTCCTAGCCAGGATTTGGAACGGCTAGAGGGGGGCTTTGGTGTGCTTGTGCACTTTGGCCCACTGGCACGTGACACAAGCTGCAGCCCACTCTTTCACGTCCTTGCGCAGGTGCGGCCAGATGATTTTTGCCCCCACTAGCTTCACCAAAGCGGTGCACATCTGGATGCGAAAGGGAGTGGACTGACTCAAAAATGCAGTGGGCGCCAAGAGCTCGGAACCACTGGGTGCGGGCGGCTGAGTGGAGATGTCGCAGAGCAAGGGAGGGCACCCTTCTTGCACCACCCTGCTCTCCAGCCTTAACCCAGTAGGGTGCCAACTGGAGCATGCAAATGTCCGCATCCCCGCTTGCTCCGTGGCCAATGCAGGGAAATCTATTCCCATGTAAACCGGGGCAGACTAACGCGCAACGACAGGCAATCGCCACAACATTGAGCTTACCGGCAATGTGTTGAATGTCGGTTGTAAACTCCGAGATCGCGGACAAATGCCGTTGCTGCCGGGCTGACCACGGTTCCGAGACCTTGGACATTGCATACATCAGTGGCCTATGGTCCACGAATGCGGTGAGCTCGTGTCCCTCTAGCCAAAACTGGAAATGGCACATCGCCAGGGGTAGAGCCAACAATTCTTTGTTGAACGTGCTGTATTTGCGTTCGTTGTTGCGCAAAGTTCAACTGACAAATGCAAGTGGCTGCCACGAACCAGAGACATACTGCTCCACTACTGCCCCTATGGCAATGTCAGATGTCACAATCAATGTCACATCTGTAGTGAGCGCTATCAGTGCCGACGGATCCGGGTGGGCTAGTAATGTGGCATCCGCAAGCACTGTTTTGGCATTTGTGAAAGCCTGGACTCGCTCGGGAATCTAGTCGATGTTTTCTGCAGGCTTCTTTTTTTTAAGCGCGGCATACAACGGCTGCATCATCTGGGCTGCCCGGGGAAGGAGACGGTTATAAAAATTGACCATTCCTAAAAACTCCTGTAGGGCCCTCATGGTCTGTGGACACGGAAAGTCCAACACGGCGCGCACCTTATCCCGTAGCGGATTTGCACCCTTCGGCGAAATGCGGTGGCCCAACAATCAATCACTGACACACCGAACTGGCACTTCGCTGGGTTCACGATAAGCCCATACGCTTCCAAGCTCTGGAAAACTGTCTTGAGACAGGCAATGTGCTCCTCCTCGGATGTGCTAGCTACCAGAATGTCATCTAAGTAGACAAAAACGAAGGACAAGCCACAAAGTACTGTGTACATCATTCTCTGGAAAGTCTGTGCCTCGCCTTTTAATCCAAATGGCATGCGTAAAAACTTGAAAAGGCCGAAAGGAGTTATTACTGCTGTTTTCGGAACATCTTCCGCATGCACCGGGACCTGGTGGTAACTGCGGACCACATCCACTTTCGAAAAAACACGCGCCCCATCCAGGTGCACTGAAAAATCCTGGATGTGTGGGATAGGATACTGATCGTGTTCCGTGGCGTTGTTCAAGCACCGGAAATTGCCGCATGGTCGCCATGACCCGTCGGTCTTAGGCACCATGTGTAGTGGGGATGTCCACAGGTTGTTGGAGCGCTTGACGATGCCCAACTGCTCTAAGTTAGCAAACTCCTCGCACACGCTGGCCAGTTTAGCTGCGTCCAGGCGCGGAGGTCGTGCGAACACCAGTGGGCGTTTTATAGTTATGAAATGTTCAACCCTGTGTTTCATTATCGAAACCGAAAAAGTCGGGACCGTGAGCTGTGGGAACTGTGTGAGTAAATGTTGGTACTTACCCCCTGGAGCTATAACAGTTAGCCAATGTTGTTGACCAGCTCCCCGACCTGTGCAGAGCAGTGAGGTAAAGAAGACAGCATCCACTAATCGCCTATTAGCAATATCGACCAACAACCCATAAGCACATAAAAAAATCTGCGCCGAAAATAGGGCAGAACATGCAGCTACCACAAAATCTCACGGAAAGTTGTGTCCGTGTAGGCATATCGTCAGTGTTCGCTCACCAAATGTCCTGATGGTAGACCTGTTGGCGGCCATAAGCTCAAGACCGCTGTCTCCTGCCGATCTGTCTGTGCTAGCCAGCAGGATGAAGCTCTTCTGGGAGCCGGAGTCCACTAAGAAACATCTCCCAGAACGTGTGTCTGTGATAAAAGCAGCCTGTTTCTGTCACCAGTGGTTGCAGCTGCTACTGACTGCTGGCCGTGCCGTTTCCCGGCTTCTTGAATTGGCATGGTGGCAGGCAGCGTTGGGCATTTGAACCGAAGTGGCGATGATAGAAATAGATCGCTCCGTTCCTGCATCTCCTGGCGTCTGCTCTGGCTACCACCAACAGCACCCCAACTTTGCTGGAGTCCCTCATGGATGCCAGTGCCACTGCATTCACGCTGCGAGTTCTGGTCGCTAAAATGATGCGATCCACTTCCTGCTCCAGTGCGCGGTAGTCCTTGGTCACCAGTAGCGGCGAGTTGGCCAGGATCGCCCTTGCTGCAGCCGGTAGGTTCCTGAGGAACAAGTGGGTGAACAGGAAAGACTCGTCGTTCTTCCCCATCAGTGCTAACATGCTCTCCATGAGCTCCATGGCTGAGCTGTCACCTAACTCTGAACATGTTAGGAGTTTCTCTGCCCTCTCACTGTCAGAAAGGGTATAGCGCTGGAGTAGCATCCTCTTGAGCGCTGCATATTACCCCTGGGCCGGCGGCTCCTGGAGCAGGCTCGTCACCTGTTGTGTGGCACGTGCATCCAACGCAGCGACCATGTAGTAATACTTTGTGTAGTCCGTTGTTATCCCACGGAGTGCGAACTGGGCTTCTATGTGCAGGAACCACGCAGTCGGGTTGTGAAGCCAGACGTCTGGGAGCTTGACTGTGACAGCACAAGTGGCGTTGATGCTCTCCCTCCAGGTAGTCTCCCGGGTGGTGCCCTGCTCGCTCTCCATGGCACGTCTTGGGGTCACCAATGTGGAGAAAGGAAACAGGCGAGGCAACGAGCTGGACAATCACAAACATTATTCCTTCTCCAACATTCAGTACAGAAAAAGCTGCTGGGTCTCTGTGCATCCTCTTTTTATAATCTTTAATTCCATGCATGAAGACCCAGGAATCCCGACCATAATCATTGTGTAGAACAAAGACATGCGTGGTTCATTAAAGCCTTATTCATGCTGCATTTCCCCTTTAGTCCGCTTTGGTCCCCATACGCTTTTGACGAGCCCAGCACGCACGCGGCGCTGTTCATGCTCACTTTTTTCATCTACCCAGGCCAAGCGGTTGACGCATGCTCACAACCATCATTTGTAGTTTCACTCCCGCCCGATAGGTAGTGCCAATGCACTGATGCGCCAGGATTTTCACCAACGAAAAAATGCTCCTTGCTTTCTGCTGCTTGACTTCCTGGTTTTCACTCCTTTTCCACAAAAAATGCTGCTGCTGAAGTATTTATGTATGATTCATGTACTGTATGTTTATTCTCGTTTTCCGCTTCCTCGTTGTCTTCTTCGTCTACTTTGTCTTGGTGTGCTGTGCCGACATCACCACCTCGTGAATGGGACGTTCAATCTTGTGCATGCCCTTTTCAACGCGTTCAGGTCGTGGGCAGGCAGTGCGGTCACAAAATTTGGGCTGCACGCCATCGTCCACAGTCGAGCAGTGGATACTAGCAGAGTGGAGACGATGACGTAAATTTTGTCACACAAGGTTTCCGGTTACACGTACGTGGACAGCAGAGGTGCAGCATCAATCCAATTTAAAATAACATAATGACAGTACCGCATTCTCACACCCTTTCCTCCTTCAGCGGTTCTGGCACTTCCTCCTCTCCCTGGGGGGTGAATAGTCCTTACTGTCCTGTCTGAGACCCCCGGTGACACTTCGTCCTTCAGCACATTGTTCCCCCTTTCCCCCAGCTGCCATTGCTGGGTGGAGAATCCCCCACCCGTACCACCACAACAATAAGTTTTATGACAGTGGTTTTTATCAATCCATTAAATGTAATATTAGGTTGTTACATATGTAAAGTGTGGCAGTTTTGATGGATAATTTAGAGATTATATCTAAAGTCATTTTAAGTGCTGATTTTTGACGTTAGCATTTTACCAGCTGACTGTGGCTAGTTATCAGGCTAACAACACTACTAATTTACTTGCCAAACTACTAACAGCTTTATTAGTTTAAAACCTATTTTTAAAGGATGACAATCACTGTAACTTCAGTCTCCATCCTCTTTGTAACTCAGAGAAGGCAGAATGCTTCATTCTTATTATCATTTCATAATTATCTCTTCTATGACACTAAATAGCCAAGATTAGCACAAGTTACTGACCTTTATCCACTTTCTGACTCCACTGAACTTTGTGTAGAAGAAACATCTCTCACAGAAAGCCTCTGGTTTTTGAGTCGTGTCCTGACAGCACAATCACCACCAACATGCTGCCCCTTCACCATTACAATGCCATTCACCAAGACATGAGACCCCCACTACAGTTATCCATCGTCGAGACTCTGCTCGGGGTGGGATCAGGAGACGTGCTTGTGTGTGGTGAGGCCAAAATACCTGTCAGTATTAACAACTGGCAAGTTGAAGTGAACTTCCTCGTGGCGGACATAACGGGCAATGAAGTACTGCTAGGCCACCCATTCCTCACCCAAGCTGAGGCCCGCCTTGATTTTGGTAAACGCCGCGTAGTTCTGTTTGGAGAAGAAGTGCCATACTTTCACCCAGAGACTGTCCCAAAGTCGCATGCTGTGAGAGTAGCCAGAACTGTTGTGGTTGAACCTGGACAAGAGTACCTAGTCAAGGGCACTGTGCCTTGTGGCAAAGCAGCTCAGGGAGACATGGTGCTCAGCCCTACAAAAGGCTTTGTTGAGAAGCACAAAATACTCATTGCCAGGGTCCTAGTCAACGCTCAGCCCACTAATGTTGTTCCACTACGCCTCTTTAACCCTGGCAACAAGGCCGTCACTATTAAAGAAGGTGCCATTGCAGGCCGCCTCCAGCCAGCTGAAGCTCTTCCCCCGCCCAGTGCCTCCACAGCGGCAGACTTCCCAGCTAGCTCCCCTGCAGTCCCAGATCACCTCCAGGAGCTCTATGCCCAGAGTTCCACCGAGCTTAATGACAATGAAAAACTTGAACTGTCTAACCTGTTGTGTGCCTATGAAAATGTGTTTTCCAGAGGGCCCGGTGACCTGGGACGGACCAGTCTTGTGCAGCATGACATCATAACCCGGCCTGGAGCTCCTGTGAAGCAGCCCCCTCGTCGCATGGCTGGAGAAAAGCAGCAACACGCAGACCAGCAGATCCGTGAGAGCCTCCAGAACGGCCTCGTCACCCGCAGCCACAGCAGTTGGGCCTCACCGATTGTTATGGTACGTAAAAAGGATGGAACTTACCGTCTTTGTATAGACTATAGGACACTCAACGATCGCACCATCACTGATGCGTACCCGCTACCCCGCATCCAAGAAACATTAGACACCCTCGCCACCGCCAAATGGTTCAGCACCTTGGACCTTGCTTCAGGTTATTGGCAAGTCGAGCTGACTCCAAGAGCTCGCCGCGCAGCCGCCTTTTGCACCCGAAATGGGCTGTTTGAATGGAACGTTATGCTGTTTGGGTTATGCAATGCGCCAGCGACGTTCCAACGCCTTATGGACCGCGTCCTCGCCGGCATGCAGTGGGAGACTTGCCTCGTTTACTTGGATGACATCATCGTGCTGGCCAAGGATGTGTCCGGGATGCTGCAGCGGCTGAGTCAGGTGTTCCAGAGACTTAAACATGCAAACCTCAAACTAAAACCAGCCAAATGCTGCCTCTTCCGCCGCCAAGTGGCTTATCTAGGTCACATTGTGTCCGAGCACGGTGTAGCCACTGACCCCAATAAAGTCCACAAAGTCCAAGCTTGGCCCACTCCCACATCGGTCCAAGAGGTCCGACGTTTCATTGGCCTCGCCTCCTACTATCGCAGGTTCGTGAAAGACTTTGCCTCCATTGCCGAACCGTTACACAACCTGACAAGGAAAAACGCACATTTCCAGTGGCACGCTGAACACCAAGCTGCTTTCAACACACTCAAGCACCGTCTCACCACAGCCCCTGTCTTAGGCTACCCACTGGACCATGGTGAAATGATCTTGGACACTGATGCTAGTGACACAGGCATCGGCGCCGTCCTCTCACAGATGCAGGATGGCGCGGAACGTGTGTTGGCATACGGCAGCCGCAAACTAGCCAAAGCTGAACAGAACTATTGCACTACAAGACGAGAGCTGCTAGCCATTGTCGATTTCACGTCACATTTTCGGCAGTATCTACTTGGGCGGCCTTTCAAAGTACGTACCGACCACAGCAGCCTGCGTTGGTTAACCCGAATGAAAGAGCCAGAAGGTCAGTTAGCCCGGTGGCTTGAGAAGCTAGCAGAGTACGAGTTTGAAATCATTCATCGCCCAGGTCGCTTACACACTAATGCTGACAGTCTGTCCCGCAGGCCCTGCCGCCAGTCCTGTCCTTGTAAAATGCAGGACCCCTCCTCACAGCCGAGAATCACAAACCACCAAGCCATTCAGTGTGAATTGGACTCCGACACCAGCTCCCTGTCGCTGAGTCCGGTGGTGGTAGAGACATGCCCTACAACCACAGCCGTGAGTCCGGTGGGGGTAAGTGCAGACAGCTTTACCAATACAGACACTTTAAAACAAAAAGAGACAATTTATGTGACGAATACAAATGAGACCACACTGTTTCCTGGCTGGACTATAGAAGAGTTGTGCCAGGCCCAAGCCGCTGATACAGACATTGCACCAATAAAAGCTTGGTTAGAGGCCAGCAGTGAGCGCCCTCCCTGGACCACAGTCGCCCCTTGCAGTCCAGCCACCAAAACATACTGGAGCCAATGGAAAAGACTGTATTTCCGAGATGGAGTTCTGGTCCGCCGTTTTTACTGTCTGGACGACACACAGTACTACCCCCAAATTGTCCTGCCACGCAAATTGCAACCCGACGTCATGTGCCAGATGCACGAGGGGCCAATAGGTGGACATTTTGGTATTGAACGGACTGTGGCCAGACTTCAAACCAGATATTACTGGTACCACATGAGAGAAGATGTGGCTCTCTGGTGCCGGACTTGTACCAACTGTGCATGCAGAGCCAGACCCCACAAAACGCCACAAGCGCCCATGGGAACTGTCAGGGTCGGAGCCCCCATGGAGCGCATTGCACTGGACATTATGGGCCCACTCAATGAGACAGAACGCAAAAACCGCTATGTGCTCGTAATACAGGAGTATTTCACAAAATGGGCTGAAGCATTTCCTATTCCAGACGAAAAGGCTGTCACCGTGGCACGCGCTGTTGCAACAGAATGGGTGTGCCGCTTCGGAATGCCTCACTCTTTGCACAGCGACCAAGGGCGCAATTTTGAATCAGAGGTGTTTCAAGAAATGTGCCGTCTATTTGGCATTGAGAAAACCCACACTACACCATTCAGACCACAGTCAGATGGCCAGGTTGAGCGTTTCAATGCCACACTGCAAAAGATCTTGGCCTCTACTGCAGAACGCTGTCACTGGGATTGGGACCTGATGACCCCATATGCAGTTATGGCCTACAGAGCGACCAAGCACAGTGCTACTGGTTTTACCCCCAACTATATGATGTTCGGACGTGAAATAAATGAGCCTGTGGACCTTGTAGCCGGTCTGCCCCCGGACTCTGACCCTGCACCTTCAGCCCCAGAGTATGTGCAACAAATACGCGAGCGGCTGGAGCTGGCTCACAACATTACTCGAGAAGCCCTGGGTGAGTCAGTCACACGTGCAAAAAGACAATATGACAAAAACGCTTGCCACACACAGTACAAAGTCGGAGACGCAGTGTGGTACCTCATCAAAGGAACACGGCATGTCAAAAACAGAGTCAAAAAGTTCCTCCCCTCATACGAAGGACCCTTCTTTGTTATGGGACAGCTGGATGATCTAGTCTACCGGATCCAAAAGAACCCCAGAGCCAAAGTCAGAGTCGTCCATCATGACCAACTGAAACATTACTGCAGCCGTGAGCAGCTGGACAACACTTGGGTCCTGGACCAAGCCCAGAACTGGACACCTTCTGAGATCTTGCCACCAGCTGTGGAAGGGGACCCGGCAGACCAGGACCTCAGCCTGTACAACCTGTTTGCTACTGCCTCCAGTGATGGCCCCAGCGGTTCCCGGCCGTCCACTCCACCTACTAATGCTCCCAATGTGATCGGGTCTCTTCCACCCACTCCTTCCCATGTGATATTTGGCCATGGTGGGGGTGCGGTGGGAGAACCACGCCATCAGGCTCAGCACGTGTCACGGCCCAAACGTTGGCGCAGAGGACTGGACCGTTACGGGGACTGGGTTACTGAGTGAGCCAACTGTGGTAGTTCATGTTTGCACTAGAGACTCTCCAGTTTACATTTTAGACTCTAGTCTAGTTGTAATGTTCTATACGTTTGTTTTAAAAAAAAAAAAAAAGAAAAAAAAAAAGAGCTGAAGTAACAATGCTTTCATATACCACATGCACTTTGTTTTAATTGAATGTATTGTATTTTGATTAGTTAGACAGTATTACTCCCGGTCGCCTAGAAGTAGATTTCAACGTATAATGTACTCCTCTTTGTTTAATTAGAGACAATTGCAGTTCGATGTTTTTTTTTACTCATGTGTTCACTGCTAAATGAGCTAACTTTTATATTGTATGGACACTTGTCAATAATATTAATTGCCAGTCCATGGTGGGGGTAGTGTTGTAAGATGTGCCTAATGCAGGTGTTTAGAAAGGACAGCTCAGTGTGTGAACGTGAGTGAGTGCGTGCGCGCAGCCGAGGCGCGCCCAGGTGTGTGTGGAACGGCCCCGATGAGTGAACGGTGTGTATGATTTTGGGCGGATGAGAGACAGAGAGCGAGGTGACCGGAGCGGGTAGAAATCATTGGTAATAACAGTGCAGTCTGTAATAAAGCCCCCAACGCTTCAGCAATACGGCCTGTCGTCTCTGTGTACCACCATTATCCTGTTTAACAAGAGTGAGGTTTTACTCGGGAGTTGACCCCGGAGGAAAAAAGCTGCCTCCGGCCCTGGAGAAGACAGATCTCCCCTGCGTCCCCCAACCACGGTTAGGAGATGAGAAGCAGGAACGGTTAACAACAGTTTCAGTTTTATTGCAATACACATTCAAACAATAGATTCAAATTAGGCAATTCGCGACCTTCAAATTTTAAAAGCAGTTATTCAAACTGATTAATTCAGGGTTCAAATTCAGTTATTCAAATTCAAATAATTAAAATTCAAATTCAGTTCCTGCCTGGCACAAACGTTATTCCATAGTCTCGCTCTCTCTTCCTGCCTTTTGCGATCTCTGCCTCTGCCGTGGCAGCTGCCCATTTTTCATCAAACCAAAATCATAAAGACATTATTTATTAAAACTCACACACCGCACAAACACAGTGAATGACCAGACAAACAAACTGCAGTTACTTTATTTTAATTTATTTATTATTTTATCTTAGTTTAAAGGATATTTTATTCTATTTTAAGTTATCTCTTATGGTATTTTAGTTATTGTTATTATATTAAGGTTTGTGGAGAATGTGGGAATGACGAGGCTGAGTTTATCTCACGAGTCAGGTTTATTCACATTCTCCAACATCATCCAAAAACAGAAAGAGAAAGAAACCCCCAGACATTCGTTCTTTTATACCCCGGAACATCAAAGCACACAGTCACATTGTATTTAATCCCAAGTCACAATGCGTCTTCTTCCAGGTCTTATCACCTCCACCTAAAGTCACTGGGGGCCAGGAAATCCCCCCAGGCCATCTCTCTGCATACCAAAGACCACATTTCACATCCTCCTGTTATCTCCTAGGAGGCTCAGTCCTTTTGTTCATCTGAGACGTGAAGCATTCAGTGATATACATATGAAGCATATGAAACTCACATATGTGTCCCACATGACCCCCCCCCAAACGTCTAAGATGGAACAACGTAATAACAGTCTGCATGTCATGATAAAATCACACACATCAGTCCACATGCTGCTTGGGCCTCAGTCTTCTCCCGTATCTGCTGTAAGCGGGCTTTACCACCTCCGCGGCGCCCTCCTGCTGGGGAGCTGCTGTCTGAGGATGAGAACTGTTAGTCAATCCCTGTGGTTGCTCTGGGGAATGCTCCCTAGGGGGTCTGCCGCGCCGAGGAGCCCTGGCCAACTGCACACCTTCGTCAGCCACCACAAAAGCGGGTTTATGAACAAGCTGCTTTTCATCACAGACACACATTCGGGGAGACGTTTCTTAGTGGATTCCGGCTCCCAGAAGGGCCTCATTTTGCCGGTTAGCGCAGACAGATTGGCAGGAGGCAGCGGTCCTGAGCTCACAGCCGCCAGCGGATCCAACATCCAGACGTTTGGTGAACGGACGTTGACAGTGTGCTTACACAGACGCAATTACCAACGGGACTTTGTGGTGGCAGCATGTTCTGTCCCCATTTTAGGTGCAGATTTTTTATGTGCTTATGGGTTGTTAGTTGATGTTGCCAACAGAAGTTTAGTGGATGCTGTCTCTTTTTCCTCTTTGCCATCACAGTCTCAGGGAGTTGGTCCAACAACACAGGCTAGTGTTATAGTTCCCAAGAGGTAAGTACCAGCATTTACTTTCTCAGTTCCCCAGCACTCACGGTTCTGACGTTTTCTGCTACAGTAACCAAACACAGGGTTGAGCATTTCATAACCACAAAAGGCCTGCCGGTGTTTGCGCGACCTCGGCGCCTGGACGTGGTTAAACTAGCCAGTGTGTGTGAGGCGAGGAGTTTATCAGCTTAGAGCAGCTGGGCATCGTTAGGCGCTCCAACAGCCCATGGGCATTCCTATACACATGGTTGCCTAAGTGCTGATGGGCTGTGGCGACGTGCGGCAATTTCTGGCACTTGAACAACGCCACAGAACACGATCGGTATCCCATCCCGCACATCCGAGATTTTTCCGTGCACCTGGCCGGGATGCGTGTTTTTTCGAAAGTGGATCTGGTCTGCGGTTACCACCAGATACCGGTGCATGCGGAGGACGTTCCAAAAACAGCAGTAAGATAAGATAAGAGATAAGATAAGATAAGCCTTTATTAGTCCCACAATGGGGAATTTCCAGGATTGCAACAGCACAGGGATAGCAACACTCAGAGCAACAATCAGAAGGCAAAAAAAAAACAAGAGCAGCTAGTATACATATGTATATATTAATATATATATATATATATATATATATATATATATATATATATATATATATATATATATATATATATATATATATATATATATATATACAGTATATATATATATATATATATATATATACATATATATATATATATACAGTATTATATACTATATATATATATATATATATATAAATATATATATAAATATATAGATATATATATAATATATATATATATATATATATATATACACAGTATATATATATATACTGTATATATAGACACAGTGCAGAGCATGTAGCTGGATGGAATAAATATGAGTATATAAACACACAGTGTGGAGCATTGTAGCTAGATGGAATAAATATGTAAATATATAAACACAGTGCGGAGTATTGTAGCTAGATGGAATAATATGTAGATATATAAACACACAGTGCGGAGCATTGTAGCTAGATGGAATAAATATGTAGATATTAATAAACACACACCCAGTGCGGAGCATTGTAGCTAGATGGAATAAATATGTAAATATATAAACACACACAGTGCAGAGCATTGTTGCTAGATGGATGAAACAGCCACAATCGTCTACTTAGTTATCCTACATGGTATGATTATGTACCCGTACATATTCTCACCCTCCATAGCGACCGGTATTTTCCTAGTTGTATGCCAGAGGGGACCATTGTATAAGTCTATTGAGTCCTTTGCATTCAAAAACTATTAGGTTGTCACGTCTTTTTGCTATCTCTGCGAGCAGCCCTGCTTAGGTTGTACAGTCTGACAGCCGTTGGTAGGAAAGGACCTGTGAAACCTCTCGGTTGTGCACCTAGGATGATGTAGTCTGCTGTTAAATGAGCTCCTCAGTGCATTCAGTATGTCCTGCATAGGGTGGAACTCGGCCTCCAGCAGAGATGACAGTTTAGCCACCGTCCTTCTCTCTCCCTATCTCCTCCACTGGGTCAAGGCGCTGCCCCAGGACAGAGCTAGCTTTCTTGATCAGTTTGTTCAGTCTCTTCCTATCGGCTGCCGTAATGCCACTGCCCCAGCAGACCACTCAAAAGTGATGGCTGATGCCACCACCGTGTCATAGAATGTCTTCAGCCGTGCCCCTTGTACACAAAAGACCTGAGTCTCTCAGCAGGAACAGCCTGCGCTGTCCCTTCTTGTAAGAGTGCGTCAGTATTGTGTGACCAGTCCAGTTTATTGTTCAGATGAACACCAGGTACTTGTAGGATGTCACCATCTCGATGTCTGTTCCCCTATATATTTATGGTGCTGTAAGGGGTTGTCCTTGCCTGCGGCAGTCCACCACCAGCTCCTTTGTTTTCCTCGCATTGATTGGAGGCAGTTCGATGGCACCAGTCCACAAGTCCTGGATAAGCCCTCTGTACTCAGCTTTCATCTCCATTGGAGATGAGGCCAACGATCGCAGAGTCGTCAGAGAACTTCTGTGGATGGCAGTGTGTTGTGTTGTGTGAGAAGTCCGCAGTATAAAAGGTGAACAGGAAGGGAGCCAAAAACGTTCCCTGGGGGGGCCCCCGTGCTACCGATGATCGTGTCGGACACACAGTCCCGGGTTCTCACAAACTGAGGCCGGTTAGTGAGGTAGTCCAGGATCCATGATGACAGGTGCTGGCCCACCCCCTGCGCACAGCAGCTTGTCCTTCAGGATCATGGTTGGATGTGTTGAAAGCACTGGAGAAGTCAAAGAACATGATCTCACCGCATTCCCGGGCTTCTCCAGGTGGGACAGAGAACGGTGAAGGAGGAAGATCACCGAATCCTCCACCCCAATGCCATGCTGGTAGGCGAACTGGAGTGGATCCATTGCTGGTCCCACCAGGGGGCGGAGGTGAGCAAGGAGCAGTCTCTCCAGGGTCTTCATCATGTGGGACGTCAAGGCCACTGGTCTGTAGCTGTTCAGGTCTTTGGGGTGGGAAGTCTTTGGTACAGGTACCACACAAGATGTTTTCCACAGCTGTGGTACCCTCACCAGCTTCAGGCTCAGGTTGAAGATGTACTCCACAATCCCACACAGTTGGTCTGCACAGGACTTGAGGAGCTTTGCGCTGATGCCGTCCGGTCCCGACGCCTTCCTCGCCTTGATCTTCCTCAGCTCCATCCTCACCTGGGTCTTAGTGAGGGTCAGGTTGGGGGGCTGTGTGTTGGGAGTGGGGGGGAGTTGGTGGAGTGGGGAGTGGGCAGCAGAACTTGATGTCTTTAGAGGCAGCAGTGGTTGTTGTGCAGTCAGGGGGGTTGGTCAAACCTATTGAAAAACAGATTCAGATTGTTCGCCCACTCCCTGCCCCCCGTGGCCTGGGGGGAGGTATTCTGGAGCCCAGAGATGGTTTTAAGGTTTCTCCAGACCCTGCTGATGTCGCTCTGTTGTAATAACTCCTTTTGGCCTTTTTGAGTTTTTACGCATGCTGTTTGGGTTAAAGGCGTGGCACAAACCTTCCAAAGAATGATGGACGCGGTCCTCCGTGACCTGCCTTTCGTTTTTGTCTACTTAGACAACATTCTGGTGGCTAGCGCGTCTGAGGAGGAGCACCTTACCCATCTCAAACTAGTTTTCCAGAGGTTGGAAGCACACGGACTTATTGTTAACCTGGCGAAGTGCCAGTTCGGTGTGCCAGTGATTGAATTTTTGGGGCACTGCATTTCGCCAGAGCACGCAATTCCGCTGCCTGAAAAGGTGCATGCCGTGTTGGATTTTCCGCATCCGCAGACCATGAAGGCCCTGCAGGAATTTTTGGGCATGGTCAACTTTTACAACCGTTTCCTCCCCCGAGCAGCTCAGCTGCTGCAGCCGTTGTACGTCGTGCTCAAAAAAAAAGAAGCCTGCGGAAAACATCGACTGGACCCCCGAGCGAGTCCAGGCTTTCGCAAATGCCAAAACAGCGCTCGCTAATGCCACTTTGCTAGCCCACCCTGCCCCGTCAACGCAGATAGCACTCACCACTGATGCGTCTGACATTGCCATAGGGGCAGTGGTGGAGCAGTACGTTTCCGGTGTGTGGGGCAGCCGCTCGCATTTTTCAGCTGTACTTTGCGCGACAGTGAACACAAATACAGTACGTTTGACAGAAAGTTGTTGGCCCTCCACCTGGCGATGCACCACTTCCAGTTTTGGCTGGAAGGGTGTGAGTACACCACGTTTGTTGATCATAAGCCACTAACGTACGCAATGTCCAAAGTCTTGGAACCGTAGTTGGCCTGGCGGCAACGACATTTGGCCACAATCTCAGAATTTACAACCGACATCCAGCATATAGCCGGCAAGCTTAATGTTGTGGCCGACTGCCTGTCGCACGCGTTAGTCTCAGACTGACTGGTCACATCAAGCATTCCTCTCTCTATAACAAGTCACACTTCACAAGGTTCAAGGCACTTCCTCATCACAGCATGACATCTACACTACACTTCATTCAACCCCCTCTCACCCACTTGGGCATTGTTCTCCCATGTGTATTCATTGTCTCTGTCTAAGGTGTGAAATAACCTGAGACCCACACCGCCCCCCCAGCATCTTAGATAGAACAATAGAACATCAGTCCACATGCTGTTTCGGCTTCAGTCTCCTCCTATATCTGCTGTAACTGGGGTTTACTGCCTCCTTGGCGCTGCTGTGCCGGTGGGAGGCTGCTGGGAGTGTGTCCGACTGCGGGTGAGCTGTGGGGGGGGGGTTTCACTCTGTCCGTGTGGCTGCTCTGATGAATCGTTCCCCTGGGGAGGTCTCCGTGGGGGTCTTCCACACCGAGGGGCCCTCGCCAACAGCACTTGCTCATCCGCCACTACAAAGGCTGGTTTGAGTCTGTCTATGCCAATTCTCTCCTGTCTACCCGCCAAGTCTAGCACAAAATGCTTATCCCCTGTTTCCAACACTCTGAACGGTCCATCATAGGGTGGGCACAATGGAGGGCGGTGGGCGTCGTGTCTGACAAACACGAACTCCGTGTTCTTCAAAGTTTTAGGCACGAAGGCACGCGGAAAACTGTGGTGGGCAGGGCCCGGCAGCGTGCCTGTGTTTGCGCTACGCTGCAAAAGCTGAGACGGGGAGCTGCCCGGCGTGGGATTGTCCAGTAGAAATTCCCTGGGCAGCCGTAGGGGCTGTGCAAAAATGAGCTCTGCCGGGGAAGCTTTCAAATCCTCTTTTGGCGCGGAGCGCAACCCCAGTAAGACCCACGGCAATTTGCATCCGTCAGTGAAGCCCTGAGTGCTGCTTTCAGTGATCTATGAAAACGCTCGCATAAACCATTGTCCTGTGGGTTGTACGCGGTTGTGCGATGAATTGCAGCACCCAGGCTGCGGGCCATCGCAGACCAGAGGTCGGAAACAAATTGTGGGCCCCTGTCGGACGTAATGTCCGATGGGACTCCAAAACGCGGCACCCATGTTGTTAAAAAAGCACGTGCTAGGTCCGCGGACGTGGTTGCTGCCAGCGGGACTGCTTCTGGCCAGCGCGTGGTGCGGTCCACCACTGTCAGGAGGTGCGTGCACCCCTGTGATGGCGGGAGGGGGCCCACAAGGTCCACGTGAACGTGGTCGAACCTCTTAGCCGGTACCGGAAACGGCTCCAAGGGAGCCTTCGTGTGCCTGTGTACCTTGGCTCATTGGCACACCACGCAGGCTGCAGCCCACTCTTTTACTTGTTTGCGTAGGCTCGGCCACACGAACTTCTCTCCCACAATTTTGACAGACACGCGCACTCCTGGGTGCGCCAGAGTGTGAACCGACTCAAACACGCGGCGGCGCCACGCGACTGGGACTACCGGACGCGGGCGTCCCGTGGAGACGTCGCAGATTGGGGGGGAGGGGGGCGCCATCTTGCAGTACCCTGCTCTCCAGCCTTAACCCTGTTGGTCCAGACTGGAGCGCGCACGTCTGCATCGCTAATCTGCTCCGTGGCCATGGCTGCGTAATCTATCCCCACATAGACTGGGGCCACCACAGCGCGCGAGAGGCATTCCGCCACTACATTCAGTTTACCCGAGACATGCTGAATATCGGTAGTAAACTCTGAGATCGTGGCCAGCTGTCTCTGCTGCCGGCCCGACCACAGTTCTGAAACCTTGGCCATCGCGAACGTTAGTGGCTTGTGGTCTACGAACGCGGTGAAGCTGCGCCCTTCCAGCCAGAACTGGAAGTGGTGTATGGCCAGATGGAGAGCCAGCAACTCTCTGTCGGACTCGCTGTATTTACGTTCGCTGTTGCGCAAAGTTCTACTGAAAAATGCGAGCGGCTGCCAAGCCCCGGCTACGCGCTGCTCCATGACCTCCCCATGGCCACGTCTGAAGCGTCGGTGGTGAGCGCTATCTGGGCCGTCGGGTCCGGATGTGCCAGCAGTGCGGCGTTTGCCAGGGCTGCTTTAACTTCCGAGAACACCCGCTCTCACTCCGGGGTCCATTCGACTCCATCCGCGGGTTTCTGTCTTTTGAGCGTGGCGTACAATGGTTGCATGAGCCGCGCCACGCGGGAAAGGAAACGGTTATAAAAATTCACCATCCCCAAAAATTCCTGCAGCGCCCTGACCGTCTGAGGCCAGGGAAAATCTGCCACGGCGCGCACTTTGTCGGGCAACGGGATCGCTCCTTCTGGAGAGACGCAGTGCCCCAAAAAATCAATCTCCGTCATGCCGAACTGGCATTTTGCCGGGTTGATTATCAACCCGTGCTCCTCCAACCTCCGGAAAACCGTCCTGAGGTGGGTTTCGTGTTCGTCTTCGGACGTACTGGCTACCAGGATATCGTCCAGGTAGACGAACACGAACGGGAGGTCATGCAGCACTGCATCCATCATGCGCTGGAATGTCTGTGCTGCGCCTTTTAACCTGAATGGCATGCGCAGGAACTTGAAAAAACCGAACGGAGTTATTACTGCTGTTTTGGGTACGTCCTCCGCGCGCACTGGGACTTGGTGGTAACCGCGGACCAGGTCTATTTTAGAAAAAACGCGCACTCCGGCGAGGTGAACGGAAAAATCCTGTATGTGGGGAATTGGGTAGCAGTCGTGTGCTGTGGCGTTGTTCAATCTGCGGAAATCACCGCACGGTCGCCACGCTTCCTCATCCTTAGGGACCATGTGTAGCGGGGATGCCCATGGGCTGTTTGATCGACTGATGATGCCCAACCTTTCCAGGTTGGCGAACTCCTCGCACGCTATGGCCAGTTTAGCTGCGTCCAAGCGCCGAGGTCTTGCAAAAACGGGCGGCCTGGTGGTGGTGATAAAGTGCTCCACCCCGTGTTTAGCGATGGCCGCCGAAAACGTCGGGACCGTGAGTGCTGGGAACTGAGTGAGCAGTGCGTGGAACTTACCACCTGGAGTTGTGATGCTGGCTTGTGCTGTTGGCCGGGTCCCTCGAGCTATACAGGGGAGAGATTCAAAGGACAGTGCATTAACCAGGCGCCTGTTAGCAACATCCACAAGTAAACCATGTGCACACAGAAAATCAGCGCCCAGGAGTGGGCAACACAGTGCTGCTATGATAAAAGTCCACTCATACGACTGACCATGTAGAGGTAAGGTCAGTGTTCTCTCACCGAACGTCTTAATCTCCGAGCCGTTTACTGCCACCTTTCCGGGGCCTCTAGGTCCTGCCAGCCGGTCAGCGTAGGACGACAGGATGACGCTCTTCTGGGCTCCGGTGTCGACAAGGAAGCATCTCCCCGAGCGCGAGTACGTCACGTAGAGCAGCTTGTTCTCTTTACCGGCGGTCGCAGCTGCTACCGACTGCCGGCCTTGGCGTTTCCCGAGTGCTTGAAGTGGCACAGTGGCGCGCATCTGCGCGCGTTCCCTCCGAAGCGGCGGTGGTAGAAGCAGAGCGTGTCTTTCTGGTGCTCCTTGGCCCCCGTTGCCGCTACCGTCGGTGGCTCCTCGCCTCCCCTGGTCGTCTCGCTGGGCTCTGCTGCCGCTGCGTTGACTGTGATCGCCCTGGTGGTGAGTATGATCCGGTCTGCCTCCTGAGCTAGCGCACGGTAGTCTCGCGCAGCCAGCAACGGTGAATTGGCCAGAACCGCTCTTGCTTCTGTTGGCAGGTTCCGGAGGAAAGGGTGGGCAAACAGAAAGTGCCCGTCGCCCGTGCCCATCAATGCCAGCATCTTCTCCATCAGGTCTATGGCTGACCCATCTCCTAACTCGGTCCGCGCCAGGAGCCTCTTTGCTCTCTCACATTCCGAGAACGTGTATCGCCGGATGAGCGCAGCCTTGAGCGCCTCATATTTGCTGCTGGCTGGTGGCTGATCGAGCAGGCTCGCTACCTGCTGGGCTGTGCGGGAGTCCAGTGCTGCTACCACATGGTAGAACTTGGTGTTGTCTGCTGTTACTCCCCGGAGGGCGAACTGGGCCTCGGTGTGGTGGAACCAAGAGCGCGGGTTGTGCTGCCAGAAATCCGGTAGCTTGACTGAAACTGCACACGCGTTGTTGGGGGTTCCAGTCCTGGCTGTCTGCGGGTTGGCTTCAGCGTCTCTGGGGGTTCCCGACCGGGCCGGCTCCGGGGTTCTTGCCTCGTGTTCCATAATACGTCTTGGGTCACCAGTGTGGAGTGTGTAAATGAAGAGGCATAGTCATTTCAGACGATTTATTACACACTCACATCTCACAAGCAAAGAACAGACTGACTGGTCACATCAAGCATTCCTCTCTCTATAACAAGTCACACTTTACAAGGTTCAAGGCACTTCCTCATCACAGCATGACATCTACACTACACTTTATTCAGCCCCCTCTCACCCACTTGGGCATTGTTCTCCCATGTGTATTCATTGTCTCTGTCTAAGGTGTGAAATAACCTGAGGCCCACAATGCGAACGTTTTCATAGGTCGCTTAAAGCAGTGCTCAGAGCTTCACTCATGGGTGCAAATTAGGGTTGCGCTCCGCGCCTAAGGAGGATCTGGCAGCCTCCCCGGCAGAACTCGTTTTTTCTCAGCCGTTGCAGATCCCCGGGGAATTTTTACAGGAAAACCCCACACCCGGGACCGACCTGCCTGCGCAATTTTTTCACGGTACAGAGCCAGCCAATGTACTGGGCCCGGCACACCATTGTTTTCCCCATACCTTCGTCCCAAAGAGCTTACAGAGCGCCAAGTTCATTTTTGTTAGGCACGATGCACACAGGACCCCGCTGCGCCCACCGTATGACGGACCGTTCAGAGTGCTGGAAACTGGAGCAAAGCATTTTTTGTTAGAGTTTGGCTGGCCGTAAGGACACTGTCTGCATTGACAGGCTGAAGCCTGCTTTTGTGTTGGCAGACGAACAGGTGATGTTGGCTCAAGCTCCCCGGCGCGGACACCTACCTACAGTGGCTCCACAAGTTGGTGTTCCCCCTGCAGAGAACTGTTGGCAGCGGACTAGGTCTTTCCACTCCCCACCCTTTCCCCCTCCTCAGGACTGCGTGCCAGAGGCCGAGTTTGTCTCCTGCCCAACTCAACAGCAAGCCACTTCGGCCGGTCTGGCGACTCTACACAGCCGTTACGGGTGCTGGCTCAAGTCCAAGGCGCCGGAGGGTTAGAGCCCCTTCTGGGTGTTGGGGGGGGGGGGGGGTGTGTCTGTGTGGTGAACACAATATACATGGCACTCCACCCAGGACAACGGGGTTGGTGGGGGAGAAGATAGTTAGGGATGCTAATGGAGAAAGGTGAGAGGAGCTAAACAAACAAAGATGTGCCTTTTGCTCCCTGCCCCGCCAGGTTCACACCTGAGGTTGCAGGGATGCAAATGTATTGTAGCAAGACCTGCTCTGTGACGTGTGTGTCAATGTCATGTTAATGTGTGTACATGTCTTTCATGTCTGTATGTTAATGTGTTTACCCTGTGTGCTGGAGGCGGGAATAGAAGTGTATAAAAGAGTTTGCTCAGGCACTCAGGGTTAGAGTTTCTGTGTTTTATGTTGGAAGAGGAATAAAGTTCATGTGTCGTTCAGCTTGCTGCCTCGTCTGCTTTCATCTTCAACAAGCCGACCTGTGGGTTGGATGTTAGCTTGGTTTTGTGTGTTTTATTTGTGCGGTGGTCCCTGGTGAAACGGTGACCAACGTGCCTCGCAGTTTCTGTTAACAGTGCTGAAGTGTTGAGGGCACCTCTGTTTCCAGTGGCTGAGTTCAACAAAGCCAACACCAGGGAGAGGTTTGAGATTGTTAATATAACAGTGGCTAAAATTCAGGTAAACTCTAATGAGAGAGTTGTAGCATACACGTTTAACACATTCCACTAAAGTGTTTTTGTATTCCATAGATAGTCGCAGGAATAAACTATATCATAGACGTACTACTGGGACGTATGGTGTGCAGGAAAAGTGACACAGCAGACAGTAAGCCATGTGCTCCACCCCAAAAATCAAGGCAAGTTTGATTTTTTTTGTTTTTTAAGTGGCGCATTCCACACTCTCAGACTTAAAAAAAGGAGGAGTGCGTGTGCACGAACAAGTGCGGCTGTGCACCCCCCTGCCCTGTGTTTTTTTTCCTATCACTCAATTAAAATTAAATTTATTGTCATAGTTTTTTTTGTCTGTCTTATGGGGATTTGGCCCCTATGGCTTGCCGTACCCAACGCCAGGCAGTCGACATAATGACGTCAGGCGGGCTACAGCCAGTATGTATATTGAGTGTGGATCTCAATAGAGAGCAGTTTGTTGCTCAGTACAACACGGCTCATGTCTCACATTATTAAGACATAACATTTGGCGACATCGGATTAAACCATGGGAGCATGCATGAAATTACCACTTCCATTCTTGGAGTCTCCGGGTACACCGGCACGTACACCGTGGCGCTGCTGGTTGGAGGCGTTTGAAGAATACATCGCCGCAGCTGGCTTGGGCGCCACCGACGAAAAGAGACGGAAGTGCATGCTATTCCATTGCTTTGGTAAGGAATGCCAATGTGTGTTTTGCATGCTAGGTAGCAAGGACTCATTGAAGGAGTGTTTGGACATGATGGACAATTTCTTTGTTGATCAATGCAACATCACGGCACGAAGACACAGGTTCTTCGACCACTGGCAACAAACTGGTGAGTCCACCCAACACCTTCTAATGGAGCTCCGTAAACTAGTGAGCATGTATGTCTTCGGGCCTGTTGAGGAAGAGCTAATCCATGACAAGCTAGCACATGGTACGAGCAGCAAGTGGGTCAAAGAGAAGCTAATGCTAACTAAGGATGTCTTCATGCTGAAGCAAGTAATTGAATTGACCAGCCAAATAGAGTCCGCTATCCAGCTAGGTCTACAAGTGCTAGCTAAAGAGAACCTAGCCACCCAAGCTTCCCCTCCGTGTCAGACCACTAGCAGCACAGCCAATTTCTCGGGGCAGACCTCCAAAAGGTGGCGGACTGTGGCACGGGCAGGAGCGGGAGCTCGGGGACTGTGTGACGGCTGTGGCTACCCTCGTCACCGGGCGGGCACATCCACTTGCCCCGCCAGAGGGAAGAAGTGCTACAACTGTGGCCATTCTAATCACTGGGCCAGGGTCTGCACACCGCCAACAAACCAACAGACTCGGAGCTTGAGGGCATGATGCTGGTCTGTGTGGCAGGCGCTAAGAAGTGGCCATTAAAGTGGTACGTCTTGCAGCTTGACGGGGTCGATATGCCGCTTGTGGTGGACTCGGGTGCTGGTAAATCCATACTGAGCATGGCCACATTGAGAAGATTTTTCCCGGAAAAAGCCATTAAAGCAGGGGCTGTGAAAATGTTTGAGTGTGGTCATGCTAAAATTGGCATGGTGGGCACAGCCAGCTTCTCGGTAACATGTGGCTCAATGACTATTTCCGCATTTACAGGTTCCGCATTTTCCAGGTTTCATGCCAGGGGGCTGATTTGTTGGGAATTGATCTGCTGGCCAAGTTAGGATTCTCCATCACGGACCCAGTGTGCTCGACGGTGCTGACCGTGTCTCCCGAGTGGCAGGCCTGCTGGCCAGCATTGTTCATGGGCCTGGGATGTGTTAAGGCTTTCATCCACTGCCCACTGATTGATCCAGGCCTGACATCCAAGATCCAACCATTGCGGTGGCTTCCCCTCACCCTGTGGGACGACGTCACGGCGGAACTGAATAAACTGTTTAAAGCCAGCATCATTGAGAAAGTGGATGCCTCGCCGTGGATCTCTAACATCATGGTGGCCAAGAAGAAGACGGGTGGCATTCGGCTGTGCATTGACCTCAGGATGATTAACAAAGCAATCATCCCGGACAAATACCCGCTCCCCTCGATGGAGGAACTCACCGCAATGTTCAGCAGCTCAAAGGTGTTCATGAAGCTGGACCTCTACTAGGGTTATCTGTAAGTTCCCCTTCACCCAGCCAGCCAAGACCTGACGGCGTTTGTGACCTACATGGGAGCTTTCAGGTACACCCGCATGCCTTTTGGTCTGAGCTCAATGCCGAGTTGTTTTCAAAAAATTATGTCTGTAATTCTCGCCAGCCTCAGGGGTGTAGTGGTGTTCCTGGAGGACATTGTGGTCCACGGCCTGTCATGGGAAGAACACGACGGTCGCTTGAAACGAGTAATGGAGGTGCTGCTGGAGCACGGGGTCACACTGAACAGGAAAAAGTGCATCTTCACGGTAGATTCCATTGAGTTTGTTGGATTCCGGCTGACGGCTGAGGGCCTGAGCCCCCTGCACTCGAACATGGAGGCGGTCCTGTGTCTCCCCGACCTCACAACACCTGCACAAATCTCATTTCTGAGCATGGTGGATTTCTACGGGTGTTTCATTACCCATTATTCAAAGACTATTGAACCCATCCGAGCCCTTTTGAAGCAGGACGCGCTGTGGCAATGGACTCTGGCCTGCTCAGCGGTGGTCACTAGGCTGAAGTCCCAACTCACCTCCCCACCAGTGTTGGCCCATTTTGATCTGAAATGGCCAACTTTTGTGACTTGTGACACGTCTAGTTCAGCAGTGGGGGTGGTTATATCTCAAATGCAAAACAGTACCGAGTGCCCAGTGGCGTTCGCGTTGAGGTCCCTCTCACCGGCTGATCAGAAATACGCTGTGGGTGAAAGAGAGGTGCTCGCTTGTGTCTGGGCATGTGAATGGTGGCACATCTAGCTGTACAGACACCATTTTACCCTGCGAACGGACCACCGGGCGCTAACGATGCTGCTGGAAACGATGGGTTCGGGACACAGGCCCCTACGAATCCATAGGTGGACTGAGTGGCTGCGGGCCTACAATTTCACTACCCAGTTCTCCCCGGGCAAAGAGAATGTAGTGGCGGACCTCCTGTCCCATGCCACGGCCAACACTGCACAACCAGACGACGACGACCCCATGGAGGCCGATCTAGTCAACACGCTGCATGGACCCCTCCGGGACATGGTGTCCCTCCAGGAGCTCCAGATGGAGTCGGTACGGGACCCCACATTGTCACAGCTGTGCTCAGTCATCAGGGAGGGTTGGCCCACAAAGGTTCAGGGCGACCTGGCGCCCTTTCATAGATTCAGGGACGAACTGAGTTGCTGGAATGGTGTGTGTGTGGCAAGGGGGCACTGCACTTTGACTCTAGTGTCGCTGAGATCGCACTTTCTAGCCATGCTCCACGAAGGTCATCTGGGCGTGGTCAGTGTGAAACAACGTTGCAGGGATTCGGTTTGGTGGCCTGGCACTGATAAGGACAATGTACATATTGTGTCATACAATGTAGATATTGCATGTGTTCTGTGGGGTGCTTTCATGCTAACCTCAATGGGGGAAGGAGGGGTTCTGTTTTACATGGTGCCTTTCACATTTTGTAAGGGGGGGGGTGGAAATGTTGTATGGGGATTTGGCACCTGGGGCTTGCCGTAGCTGACACCAGGCTGTCGATGGAGTGACGTCAGGCAGGCTACGGCCAGTATGTATATTGAGTGTGGATCTCAATAAAGGGCAGTTCGTTGCTCGGTACAACATGGCTCATGTATCACATTATTAAGACATAACACTGTTGTCACTTTTCTGATTAAAACATACCAACAGTAAATGGAATACAACCTCATTTTCATGCATGCAACCGATATATAAACCCCAAAAATGTGCACACGTGTATGCAACAACAAATAGAATAGAATACACTTTATTGTCCCCTTGGAAATTTGCTGTGGACTCACAGTGCTGACATGAACCTGCTTCCCATCGAATCACAAGGCATCACATCACAACATGGCATCTGCTCACATATATTGCACACTACCCCCATTACACATATTATTAAAAAAAGTCTAAAACCTAAAAAACCCCAAACAGAACATGTAATACAGGTTAAGATCACCATGCTACTGTACAATCCTAGGAGCAATTTAGGAGCCTAATAGAAGTAGGTACAAGTGAATTTTTAAAACGGTTTTGTACTCTGTATCTTCTACCAGAAGGCAAGAGCTCAAACTCACAATGGAGGATGTGTGAGGGGTCCTGCAAAACTCTCTGTGCCTGCCTGCAGACATACTGCTCGTAAATGGCCTTAAGAAAGAGCTTTCCAGTTCTCCCCATCACCTTCATGGCAGCCTGGACCAGAGGCTGCAACTTAGATTTGGCCTGCACACAAATACTACCGAACCACCAGTGGCGTTTTCTCCCAGAAGCCAAGGGAAGCCAAGCCTCCCCTATTTTTCAGCCTCTGACTGGCATTTTTATTAAGTATATATTACATATATCATATATAATATATTATATATTTAATCGAAATGGCATCTGATAATATGGAAATCAGTGACCTATCAAAATGCGTAGTTATGGTATTTAACGATTTTGATTGTCACTGACTTGCCAGAGAGAGGTCCCTTCTCATTTCCCAGAGTATCTTAGAATGGGGGGAACAGCGCCTCTGTTACACGTACGGAAATACATGGTGAGATGTGGTATTGCACTACTAGGGGAGGATTTGAGAACCAGCAAGGACGAAGTTTCTTAGTTTTGTGAAAAAAAAAACCCCTACAAAAATTAACCAATCAAATGAGGCCATAGGCACGCCACTCCTGGGGTGAGATTAGTCAATTCGGTGCAAAAGCCAGCCAGTGTAAGTTTGCTGAGCTCACATCAGACCAATCAAATCATAGGGGGTCATTAACGTCAGTGCTGGTGGGAGGTCAGTGATTGTTTTTAGCAGCATTAGGAAGTACCATTAGGGAGGGCCAGGATTTGGAGTTTTTAAATTTAAAAAAAGTTCCTTTACGAGGTCCACAAACTGCTCCAGCTTATACTCACTATACCAGCGACCAGCACATCGGCTGAGGGCTCCTTTTTCTGTTTAAAAAGGATAAAAACTTATCTGAGGAACAGGTGTGGACAAGAAAGACTTGTAAACCTTGCCAAAATATCCATTGATTCTGCCGTTGTGGAGGACCTAAAGGCCAGTGGGAAATTCTATGACATGGTGACTGAACATTTTGCCACCATGAAAGAGAGGAGAATTGCCTTCCTCTTCAAATAGGGTCAGTGCAATATTTACTCCTCTTTATAGTCTTTCACTGTTAACTGTCTAAATAATTACTTGTGCAATTTTAGTATGGCTATTGAATTTTTGTCTTTGCTTTTACTTTAGTTGCATGTGTTTCTCAGTCAGGTGTGTTGGTTATTTTATTGTGGCTGCTGACATGCAGAAAAACTACATTGCTGTGTCTGGAAGATGGAAGCAGACGAGGCAGCGAGCTAGACGACACAAACTTTATTCCACTTCCAACATAAACACAGAAACTCTCAAACCTGAGTGCCTGAGCGAACTCCTTTATACGCTTTAATTCCCGCCTCCGGCACTCAGGGTAAACACATTAACATTCAGACTGCAAGAGATGCACACACATTAACATAACATTGACCCACACACCACAGAGCAGGCCTTGCTACAATACATTCACACCCCTGCGTCCTCAGGCGTCAGCCTGGCGTGGCAGGGGGCGAAAGGCACATCTTTGTTTGGCTGGCTCCTTTCAGATTTCCCCTTTAGCATCTCTAACAATCTTCTACCCCACCAACCCCCTTGTCCTGGGTGGAGTGCCATGTGTATTGTGTCCACCACAACTTCATCAGGTGTGGAATTGCATAATTGGTGTTTTCGGTATAGTAATTAAACTTTGTAAGTCATGTGTTTAACATGCATGCACCTGATAGTAAAGCGAGAGAGTGTGCAAGATGCATTTGTAAGATACAACAGAATTGTGTTCCCAAATAGTGAAATTAGCTGATGTATGTAGTGTTAGGTTTGTGGCTTCCAGCTCGGTAGCAAGCAGTGGTCTCTTTTCATTTCACTCAGCTTCCTCAAAAATGTTCCTCACACCACGCCACTGCGAACCACACAGACATCCCATACCTTATGATGTTCTCCAGCACCGCCTGGTAAAATAAAAACATTGTTTTGTTACTGACTCAAACACTCTTAGCCGATGGAGAAAATAAAGCCTTTGCTGCAGACGAGAGCACACAAACTCAACATGGTGATTCCAGGTAAAGAGGTTATCCAGGTGGATGCCCAGATACCTGTAGGAAATGGCCTGTTGAATTCTCACACTGTTAATAGACAGTGGAATGTGGTCTCCCACTGACCGAGGAGCCACCATCATCTCCTTAGTTTTTTGTCTGTTGATGACCAAGAAATGTTCATCACACCACTTTGCAAAGCCACTGACCTCAGTGAAATACAAGTAGATGTCAGCGTCTTGGTGTAACAGGCTAAGGATGGCAGTGTCGTCAAAAAATGTAAAAAACTGGCTACCTGGATAATGGCTAGTACAGTCAGTGTAAAGGATAAAAAGGACTGGAGAGCTCACACAGCCTTGAGGTGCACCTGTGCTGATGGGTTTGGAGTCAGAAAGTGTGTTATTGATCCTGACATTTTGAGTTCTGTTAAAAAAAATAAAACAGTTTAATAATAAAAGGATTAACCTTCATCTGAATCATTTTATGTAAAAGCAGATGAGGCTGCAAAGTATTAAAAGCTGAACTGAAATGAATAATAAAAAAGTAAATAAAATCCTAGCACAGCACAAAATGTTTTTTTATAAAGGTGAAGACTATGGATGCAAACTCCACACAGATCACTGGAGTTTGCATGTTCTTCCCGTGTCTGCGTGGGTTTACGCCAGGATTTCTTCGGTTTCCTCCCACATGCCAAAAACATGCAAGTTAGGTTAATTGGCATCAAACTGGGGATTCTAAATTGTCCTTAGGTATGACTGTGAGAGTGAATGGTTGTCTGTCTCTCTGTGTTGGCCCTGCGATGGACTGGCGATCTGTCCAGGATGTACCCTGCCTCTTGCCCAAAGATGCTGGGATAGGCTCCACCCCCGCCTCCCCCCCCCCCCCGCAACCCGAAAAAGGATTAAGTGGAAGAAGATGAATGAATGAATGGAAAAAAAAGACTATGGATGTTTAAGTATTGGTGGTGAGATTATGTTAGAAGGCTGGTTTTATCATGACTAATCAAAAGTGGGTAGAAGATGTCCCCTTTTTTTTTTTTACTGTTATAATGATCTACTCCTTTATACAGTGGTGTGACAAAGTGTTTGCCCCTTCCAGATTTCTCTTTTTTTTGTATGTTTGTCATATTTAAATGTTTCAGATCATCAAACACATTTAAATATTAGACAAAGATAACACAAGTAAACATAAAATGCAGTTTTTAAATGAAGGTGTTTCTTATTAAGAGGAAAAAATCCAAACCTACATGGGCCTGTGTGAAAAAGTGATTGTCCCCTAAACCTAATAACTGGTTGGGCCCCGCTTAGCAGCAACAACTGCAATCAAGCATTTGCGATAACTGGCAATGAGTCTTTTACAGTGCTGTGGAGAAATTTTGGCCCACTCGTCTCCGCAGAATTGTTGTAATTCAGCTACATTGGAGGGTTTTTGAGCATGAACCACCTTTTTAAGGTCATGCCACAGCATCTCAATTGAATTCAGGTCAGGACTTTGACTAGGCCACTCCAAAGTCTTCATTTTGTTTTTCTTAAGCCATTAGGTGGTGGAGGTGGACTTGCTGATGTGTTCTGGATCATTGTCCTGCTGTAAAACCCAGGTGCGCTTGAGGTCACGAACAGATGGCTGGACATTCTCCTTCAGGATTTTTTGGAAGACAGCAGAATTCATGGTTCCATTTACTACAGCAAGTCTTCCAGGTCCTGAAGCAGCAAAACATCCCCAGACCATCACACCACCACCACCATATTTTACTGTTGGTATGATGTTCCTTTTCCGAAATGCTGTGTTACTTTTACCACAGATGTATGTGACACACACTTCACCATAAAAGTTCAAACTTTTGTCTCGTCAGTCCACAGAGTATTTTCCCAAAAGTCTTGGGTATCATTAAGATGTTTCCTGGCAAAAAAGAGACGGGCCTTTATGTTCTTTTTACTCAGTAGTGATTTTCGTCTTGGAACTCTGCCATGCAGGCCATTTTTGCCCAGTCACTTTCTTATGGTGGAGTCATGAATACTGACCTTAACTGAGGCAAAGGAGACCTGCAGTTCTTTGGATGTTGTTGTGGGGTCTTTTGTGACCTCTTGGATGAGTCATCGCTGCGCTCTTCTGGTAATTTTGGTCAGCCGGCCACTCCTGGGAAGGTTCACCACTGTGCCATATTTTCGCCATTTGTGGATAATGGCTTTCACTGTAGTTCGCTGGAGTCCCAAAGCTTTAGAAATGGCTTTATAACCTTTTCCAGACTGATAGATCTCAATTACTTTGTTTCTTATTTGTTCCTGAATTTCTTTGGATTGCAGCATGATGTCTAGATTTTGAGGATCTTTTGGTTTACTTCATTTTTTCAAGCAGGTCCTATTTAAGTGATTTCTTGATTGAGAACACGTGTAGCAGTAATCAGGCCTGGGTGTGGCCAGAGAAATTGAACTCATCTTTCCAAAGATGTGATAAACCACAGTTAATTTATGTTTTAACGGGGAAAGGGGGCAATCACTTTTTTACACAGGGTTTGGATTTTTTTTTTTTTACCCTTAATAATAAACATCTTCATTTAAAAATGGCATTTTGTGTTTACTTGTTTTATCTTTGTCTAATATTTAAATTTGTTTGATGGTGTGAAACATTTAAGTGTGACAAACATACAAAAAAATGAGAAATCAGGAAGGAGGCCAACACTTTTTCACACCACTGTATATACATACACTACTCACAGAAAGTTAGGGATATTCGGCTTTCCAGGGAAATTTCAGGATGCACCTAAAATGCACTATAGCCTTTATAGGTGAACTTAATTTGACCTCCTCTAACCTTTTGAACATTTCCAATTGTTCAGTGTTGCAGTACTTTTTGCATAACTTGCTGTTGTCTAACAAGGTGCTTAATGGCAAAATTCACAACAGGTGTTGGATCCTTGAATTGACCAATAGAATTGGTATTTAAACAGTCCTCTTCATCATGTTGTTCACATTTTGACAGCATGAGACCAAGACAACGCCTCACAATTGATCAGCAGTACCTCTCCATTGAGAGGCTTCAAACAGGATGTTCTCAGAGGGAAGTGGCCACTGAGCTTCGAGTGTCACAGAGTGTCACCAGTAGTTGCAACAGGGACTCCAGAGAGACTGGAAGAGTACAGAAAGGCATAGAAGTGGACGCCCTTTGGCCACATCCCATGCTGATAACTGCTTCATTGTGAACAGTGCCCTGCAGAACTGGATGATGAATGCTACTCAACTCTAGGTGCATTTAAGGGAGGTGAGAGGCACCCAAGTGTCATGTCAGACATTCAGACCCATTAACATCAGGGTGGTCTGCGTGCTAGATGACCTGCAAGGGTACCTGATTACACCATCAGGCACAGACTGTTATAGCCTCCTTGTGCGCTATTATGCAGCGCATGGAGGAGGAGAAGGAAGAATGGACTTAAGCGCAGGTTGCACCAAACCACACATCTATTGACACAAAATGACAAACAGTCCAAATATAATGACATATGAAAAGCAACGGGGTGCACTAAAGGCATCACACGATTACGTGCAGCGGGCTGACCACACTGCACAGTGGCCACGAGACTAAAAATACAAATAACACTATGGCTCGAGTGAACTTAGAGTCCTCTAGGAGGCTCAACTGGCAGGGAGAAAGAAAACTGGGCTACAGAGCCAAAGCGCTAGCAGCCACGCTGCAGCGGAAACGCTAACAGTTTTTACTCGCAGGGCAGGAGCCA
The DNA here is from genome assembly GCA_020510985.1 of Pholidichthys leucotaenia. Lineage (NCBI taxonomy): Eukaryota > Metazoa > Chordata > Actinopteri > Cichliformes > Pholidichthyidae > Pholidichthys > Pholidichthys leucotaenia. Next base: position 337,936,280 of record CM035841.1, read on the forward strand.
TCCAAGTTGTCCAAGTTCTCCAATGAGCGCACACACAAACAATTACTGCACTGCGGGAAGAAGCGACAGTGTAGCTTCCTCTTCCCTTGAGTGACAGTACATACATATGACGGCAAACGTCCATATGAATCTGCATAATGGTCCAGCAGTATTTAACTGGCAAGAGCCACCTCAGTACAAACACTGCTGGCGTAACAAATTGGACACACCCGGGGGAGGTGCTGGAAAGATAATTACCGGGGCGAAAACAGCTGACTGTCAAAGAGAGAGGGGGCATGGTCGGACCGGCGAATGTTAGACAGCGCCCACCAGAAAATGGGTCAAACGGCTGCCCAACAACTGCCGGCCAGAGCGGCGGCTACAGGCATGGAAAAGAAAAAGAACACAGACATAAAAACAACAAGAGCTCAAAAGATAACAATACATAACTAGAAAAGCACTCGGAGAGCGCAGACCTCCGCCAAGTACCTCAGTTCCCCCTAATATTGGGATTTTCCCCAAATATAATAGTCCTACATTTATTTTATCTATATTTTCAGATTCCTTGACCATCAAAACATACCTTTAGCAATTGGATTCACATTGTATCTTATTCGTTCAGTAGTTATTGACAAAAATCACTTTTTCGGTAATGGCGGTTTTCTTCTGGATATAGCTCCATAGCTTTTGAAGATACAACAAATCCATTGGCACACTACTGATTCCTCAGTGTCTTGGCTATATTTTGGTGTTTGTTGTATGTTTATATCTGAATTTGTTATCTTACAGTGATGAAAATTCCAAAGATCCCCTATTATTTCCTGTTCTGGGTCACAGTATCCGGATTTTTTGCAGGATCAGGATCAGTCTTTGATATTTTGTAGAACCTATTGGGATCTTATCCTGTATTTTTTTTTTGGCAAGCGTCTTGATAATTCTGTTGAACCACAATTCAAAAGCACTGTCTGATTTTCATTGGTTAACTTTCATAGAATTTTTATTTATTACCACTTTTGTCAGATTCAAGTTATTTCTGTGACCATTGTGGGTTTTTCTTTCATTAACAGAGGGGTACCAACAATTTTGTCCACGTCTGTATACACACATATGCTAAAAATGACCCTATCTCGCAATGATAAAGAATCCATTAAAAAAATTCCTGGATCCAGACGGTGATCCGGATCACTCCCAAAATCTAATCATTTCTTCCTTGTCCCATTTGGGACTTGTCCAGAAAATTTCGTCAAAATCTGTTCATAACTTTTTGAGTTATGTTGGTAACAGTCAGACAAACAAACAAACAAACCCCGGTATAAACATTACCTCCTTGGCGGAGGTAATAAAACCAATGCCTGAGCCACATAGAATGGTCAGAACCAAGCCTACAGGAAAACACAGGCTCGGTTCGTGACACAGATGTCATTGTCTTGCATGGGCCAGGGAGCATTTATGCTGGACAAGGGACCAGTGGGCCTCAGTGCTGTTCTCTAATGAAAGTCGATTCACACTGAGCAGAAATGATGGCCATCAATGATGTTGAAGACGTCAAGGAGAGCGCTATGCATCAGCCACTGTTGTCACCAGACGAACCGTCTGGTCAGCTGTGTCTAGTCAATACAGAACTGCCTTACACCTTGTGAATGGTACGGTGACAAGTTGATGCTACCTGATAACATCATTAATCCAGTCATTTTGCCCCTGCATGAACAACACAGGCCTAATTTAATCTTCATGGACAACAATGCTCCAGCTCATCGAGGTTGCATCATTAGGGAACGGCTGCTGGAGGCTGGGGTACCTCAGATGGAGTGGCTTGCACTTTCTCCAGACCTGAATCCCATAGAAAATCTATGGGATCAGCTGAGTCGCCATGTAGAGGCTCGTAACCCTGCACTTCACAATCTCAATGACCTAAGGGCCGTCCTTCAAGAAGAATGGAATGCCATGCCTCAACAGACAATAAGTAGTCTTGTGAACAGCATGAGCCGTCATTGTCAAGTTGTAATTGATGCTCAAGGGCACACTACAAGTTACTGAGACGTTGACATTTTTTGTTGTGGCATACATCAACACCATTGTTGGCTTTTGTTTTAATAAATTGTTTGAGATGAGGAAATCACCTTTGCATGCTTCTACTTAAATGCCCTACTTTCATGATATAATCACTGTAGTGTAAACTTGTTCAATTTCCATAAATTTCACTCAAAAGCCAAATGTTCCCTAACTTTTTGAGTAGTGTATACTGTGTTTACACTTTTGAGCTACTTTTGATTTCATTGATTGAGTAGGCCTATGTCTCCACTTTTGAGGCTTGTTTAATTATATTAAAACGTCAGCAAAACTGTGGCATGCAAACAGTATACTGTTTGCATACGTATGTTCAGATACTTTTTCTTTGTGTGCTGTAGTAATTCAGATGTAAATCTTAAATTTGACTTTCACCAGTAGAATAAAGACATTGTGGAAAATGCAGTATAGAGAGAAACTAGTTAGAAATGGTTCTTGTTTATAGTGTAAATAATTGACTGTATCTTCACTGCCTTTTTTAAAAAAAAAAAAAATTGGTGTTCTTCTCACGTTTTTCTGTTCTGGCTCAGGAAATGTTTAATTGTACTGTTAAAGCTTAGTTGAAAGAATTATTTTAAAGTTGCAACGAAGGTGATCAGTTTAGATGAGCATGATCTTACCTAAGCAATGTTTGTTAAATACATTTAAACTTCACAGTAATTACAAGTTAACAATACTCAAGTGTTTTCTACTAATCCACTAACTTGCCATTTATTTCAGGAGTACCTGTGCCACTTCATCATTACAGAAATCCCTCGGAGAAATGTGTGTTCTCACTAAAAGTGATTGTTGCTCTTATCAAAACCAATGCAGCAGCAAAAACCATGCCATTGCTGCTAAAGTTATAGTGAAGTAAAATGTTATCAAGGAAATAAGGTCTTGTTCTGTGATCGTCTTACATTTTAGTATGGTGCTTGTTGGCATGCTGTGTCTTGAGTTTGTAATAGCATGATCATAAACCAGTGATTTCATTGGCTCTCATCAATGCCACTTGTTCCAACACCAAGATGAATAAGTTCAGTGACCTGCACTCCCTCTGCATTGTATGGGGCATAAAAAAATGGCATAATTATTCCACTGAATAACCGGGTCAGCTTTAGTGTGCCTCCTCTCTCAGTGTGTGTCCTGGCAGCTGTAAGGCTAGTTGCATGTCAGGGATGGACCAACACATGGCTGCTAAACTGAGACAGGGCTACACCTCTCAACCCAACAACCGTGGCCTCCAGAAAAGCTCTATATGGAGGATTACAGGCATTTTCAGATTACTGCACAGCAAGACTCAACTGTCTGCTCCTCTGACCCCCTTTTTGAGTGGGGAAATAAACAGCTCACCGTCTGTGTGTGTGTGCACACAAATAAAAGCAAACAGAATTGGGGGGGGGGGGGCGGGGGATGTCATCAAAACTTGATGTGTTGGTCGGTAGAGTGCAAGGTTGTATTTCCAGATGCCTGATTCAGTACAGTTACACGCACTTTGGCTGTTTGAACGCTATAATTTACCAGAAGCAAAATAGTGAAACGTGTTTTGCACTTGTGTAGTATGAAGCGTGGGGGGTATAAAGGGCTGCACCTGTCTGGCATTGATTACAGTTGCACAGATAAGCTGTTCACGCACCCTCTCACCCTGCCCATAATGTCTCTAATCATGGATGTCTTAATTGAACTGAGCAAAACATAAAGAATTGGCTGGTACCCTGCATTAGGTAGTAGGGGTTAAGAATCTGGGGGAAAGGGGGGGGGGGGTGGCGATGCTCTCTAATATGGGATGACTAACATTGAAGCTACAGTGCCAGGAGTATACCCTGTCCATCTGCCATCCAACTCGCCACCCACTGACACACTAACAGGTGCGTGCACGCAGATACACGTGTGTTTTCTGCGTACGCGTTCACATCAACCCGTCCTCTGGCCCTACCCCTGTCCTCACTTAGCCTGTTCAGCAGATGGTGAGGGGTAAGGCTTGTGTAACCCCCGCCTCACTCCAAGCCACCAGCCCCTATCCCCCCCCCCCCCAGTTGCCACCCCACCCTTCTTTGTGTTGTTGAAGAGCCCGAGTGTTGAAAGGCGATCCCCAGCTAGCCCCCCACCCACCCACTGCCACAAATCCTTGGCTGGCTGCCATTGGCGGGACTCAGTCAGGTGTCCTAATGCTTCAGTTAGGGGAGGAAACGCTGGTTAATCTGCCCATCGCGTGCCACCGGCCATGGCCTGGCCTCTTTGTGTCTGGCACCCCTCTGATCAGTCCCTCCACCCCTTCATCTGTCTTTCCCCCTTCTCTTCCAACCCAGTTTCTCTGCCCATAAGACGATATCATCCTGTCTTGAATATTAACCCCTCTGTCTCTAGAGATTTAATTACGGTATGTTCTCTACAGAATGTAGTAGTTTTGGTACTTGTCCAACATTATTGATGTATGTGACCATTTTATTGCTGTGGTCAGTCATTAGTCTTTTTGAAAATATTTTTTTTGCTGAGTCATCTCAGGACTCCAGCACACTCACAAATGCATCTCACAGTAGAAAAGTTTGTGCTTAGAATAGGTTACTTTCTTCATCACGCATTGCTGTAGTTCTTATACATTTCTTTAAATAAACCAACTTTTCAGTTGATTACGCATTAAGGAAGAATTCGCCCAAAAATGAAATTCGTTTGTCCTAGACATTTATTCTCATTTATCATCTCATTATTTTCATCTGAGGTACCCAGTTTTGAAAATGAAGGCTCTAGATGCGTACATGTCATGCCAGTGAAAATGTTTGCACAGTTGGATGCTGGTGTATTTGATAGTAAAACTAGAGGGCGCTCATTGTGCATACCTCCATCAAGGCTCCATCTGTTCATCCCTCCCTTCGTCCATCTGGCCATACATTGTGAGAGGGAGCCTTGGTGGAGGTATGTGCTCATGGATCACCTCCAGAATGTAGTGGGTTCATCTGTAGCGCAAGGGCCATCTCTGGGGAAAATTTCATCCAAATCCGTCCAGTAGTTTTTGTGTAATCCTATCAGTCAGACAAATGCCGGCAAAAACATTATGTCCTTGGCGGAGGTAAAAATACTGTCTATATTTGTTTTCTTTCTTTCTTTCTTGACTGTTATATCTTTCTGGCAAGACGCATTGCTGCCGATTCTTGTTAAATGTATTTTTAAGTGCTTCAAACACCACAACTTGAGTGCCATTTTATTTCATTTTTAGTGAAAGGCAGACATCTCCCAACAAAACCACGTACCTCACACCCAAAGAATATACATGGATAAGAACTACAGGACTGAGAAAAATGTGTAAATCTGGTTTAAGTTAAATTTCTCTTTATAGATTAGGGACTTGTACTATTGATATGTTTGCTGCTTATTTCCTCTTATGAATGCATTTGTTATTTCTGACTTTTTAGTCACCCTGTTATTATATTACATCCTTGTAAAATAATCTTTATTCAAAGGAATATTGAGGAATATTTTTAGATTTCTTATCCAGATTATTGCCTTTCATTCCTGATTTTCCAGGAAGCATCATTCTGTCCTCCTGGAAGGTGCTTTGCTCTGATTAGGATGGATGATACTTGGATGCTGTTTGGTTGAGGTTGATATTGTGTGGTTGCGTAACCAGAGAGGGGTCATTGCCATTCGACCCCAGTGACCTTATTTTTGATTGACCCTTGGTTTGGTCACCACTTCAGAGAACAGCCAGGAGTACAAGGTCAGAGTTCAAATTATTGTCAGCTGTGCTGTCATGGAAACGGCATCATTTGCCTTTCTGATGGTCAGTTTTAGTCCAAGTCTAAACAACCATGAGTGTCGGTTGCAAAACAAATTTTCAGCTACAGCTTAGCTCAAGATGTTAATTTTGTGGACTGATACCAGATCTGTAAATACTGAAGCACCGATGTATGAGATGGTTCTAATGTCTTGTTTATTTAAACCAGATGCTGCATTTTTTCTTTCCCTTTTTACCTACTGATTTTATATCTTACTAGTTGGATTGTCATCGTCTGCTCTGGGCAGAAAAACATAGATTCTCCATTTTCAGTGATGCGACCGAATCTCGGAGTCCGCCATTGTGGTCAATCGAAACACACCCGTGGTTTGTTTTTCCACTTCCTGTTTGTGACCAGTGTGCAGGGTTTCCTTGCAATCAGTGCTGCAGCGGGGGGTGGGGGGGAGGAAAATCAATACTTTGAATGTAATGTGTGGCCAATGGAATAGGAGAATGATTTATGTAGGGATGGCTTCTGTTGGAATCAGTTGGGATTTGGGTTCGGTGGCTGGATGAATGAAGGAAAAGAGGGGTGTAGTGAAAATTAGGAGTGGTTAAAGTGTACTTTGCTGCTTTTTCTTCGGTCACTTTCCTGTTTTCATCTTTCCGACACGCCGTCCGGCTTAACATTAGCACTGCAGTGTTATGAGACGAGAAACCAATGGGAGAAACCCGCAACACACACACACACACACCAGGAGTTTAGCAGGTTTTGGACCACCAGCCAGAAACTGCATATGTCCCTCTCCCCCCCTACAAGATTAAAAAGAGCGTATTGGTATTGAGATACAGTGAGAGAGGAGGGGATGGGGCAAGGAGATGAAAGGTAGAGGGAGAGTGTAAGAGGCTGGCAGTCAGACAGATTCAGGGGGAAACATGAGGCAAGAGGAATGAGAGCCAGTGTGAGGGGAAGGAGGAGAGAGCAAGTCTTGGAAAGGGACAGAAAGATGGAAGTGTGGAGGCGGGAAAGGGCGAGAGATGCAAGAGCATAACAACCATAAAGAAATGTGTGTATTTGCTTTATTGCAGTGGCCCCACCTACCCCTCCATCCTGTTAAGGAGGCACAGTCCTAAGGAGGAGGGGTTGGATGGTAGGATCCCCTCCCTCAGCTACTGACACACATACACTCTAGCTCTCTCACACACACACACACACACACACACTTCTCCATGAGGGAGCAGTCGCCGAAGAGCTCTGGATAGACATGCAAGGTTCTGCAGGTGTCCCACCCTTCTTTTCATGGCACGGATGCTTCTGGAGGTACTATAACATTTAGTTTTTCTCCTTGCTGTTATGATTTTTGTTGTTTTTAAATTCTCTTTCGCCTTCATTTGAAGATTTCCCTTCCTCATGTTTCAGAGTGATCCATGTGCTTCTGCTGCTTATGTGTCTGAGTGAGGTTGTCTGTCCGTTTGTGTGAGACTGTGTGCTTGTTGGGCTGTTTACAAGCTTTCCTCTAGTTGCTCATCTGACAACTTCAGCAGAGTGGATTCTAATAGCTACACGTGGTTCATCTCAATTTAATTCTGCTGGTCATCTTTTCTTTCTTTTTTTTTTTTTTTTCCCCCAAAAATAAAATGTAAAGAGGCCACGGCTTTGGTTGGTTGTTTGGTTAGTTTAGCGTTTTATTGATATTAAACTCTTAAGAGTCGAGGGAGACAAAGCGCATTATGTATGCCTCGTCTACACCCTCATGTGTGTCCATGATGTTTGAGTTTAGGCTTTCATTCAGATCAAGCCCAACTGAAATGCATGGCAACAGCTTTAAAATGAGAATATTTATTTTTCAGTTTAATTTGCTTATTATTTTAGCCCTCATAGCAGTGACTGAGACTGTAAATGTAAATGTACTTTTTTAAATTGCTTCTGGATTTTTTTATTTGTAAGTGCTAAAATAAGCCAACTCTAACTGTGTAATGCTGCAAGTTTTTCCTTAATTAAAAGTAATTTCCAGCATGTCAGACCACAGTATAGTTTGTTTAACAGCAACGAGGCATATATCAGCAGAAATTACTAACAAGCATAACTCTGCGTGTGTGCATGCACACGTGTACGAGAGAGACGGAGCCACATGTCTTGCATGCAGCGTGGTGTATTGGCAAACACCCAGTACGCCCTTTTGGTAAAAGGTGGAGGTGCTGAAGATGGAAATGTCTGTGCTCACTGTGGACATTCCTTTTATATGTTGAACAGATTTTTGTTAGATAGTTTATATTATGTGTTACAAAAGGGCTTTATAGTGGATGTTGACTTATTCTGTGATGATGAAGAAAGGCTTGTTTTTCCTTGGATTAGCCCACTCTGAAACAACGTTACATAAATGCACGTTTAACTTTCTGAATTTGTCTAAAACACTCACTACTTAAAATATGGCTAAACCACCGTGTATTGTCGATGTTTTTAAGCTCCAGGTGAAGTCACCGCACCCCTGTTTGCCAATCAAATTGGTGGCCATTTGTTCAAACAGGCTTGACAAATAACCTCCAAATCCGTCCGGAAAATCTGTCCTTTCCACAATCTGTCCTCATCCCTTCTAATACTTCTCCTTTAGGTTAAAGCTACGTTCTCTACCCCCCCTTTTTAAGGCTTGTATTGACCTGTTAATAGTATTATCCACAGAGCGTGTGGCAGGACCAGGGTCACATCCCTCTAGGGTTTGGATGGTCAGCCCTCTGGCCGCAGTTTGGATGGCGAGTGGACAATGGGACCAGAGCTGTGGTCATCCTTCAATCGTGCTCTTTTGAAAACAAAGGTCATTTGAGTCAAAGGGTAATAAGTTTAGCCCCGGAGGGTTCAGAAGTCAGAGGTCACAACAAGACTATAGGGAGAAGGTTTGCATCATCAATCAGTGGCACTCCTGCTTATATCTGCACATATCGATAACTTGCTCATTGCTGCCAGTCTCATCTGCATGGATTGCTGAGCACAAAGGATGGCAATTCTGATTATATAAATGTGAATGGAAACCGTCTTTGTATTGTGAAGATGTGGATAGCTTTCACTTTGTTTATTTACCGCAACCTGCCCTCTGTGTAACTGTTAGGTTTGATACAAAGGAGGGAAAATTGTCTCTGCAAAAATGTGGTCTTGTGATGTCATGATCATTTTTCTGTTGAGCAAAATTGTAGATTACATTTGTTCAAAATCCACCCAGTCTAAACCACTGTTAAATAGTGGATTATGTGTTGGCTCTTTGATGCCGAAAACTACAGTGATAACAAAACCCCCATGGCAATATTTTATATCTTGTCCTTTATTTTTTTTAAATTAATTGCTGTTTTTGAGCAAATGTGGTAGTTTCATTGGAAGGGGTGTGGCCGCTATAGTGCATTTCCACAGTTTCCATCCCACTGCATTAGACACATTATGCTCACATGTAAATATTCAGCTTAAGAGGATGAAGTATAAATGTGATTTCCCTCAGTTGAATTTTGAAATTTTCATGCATTTTGCTGTAAATGATCAAGTATATCCCACGTTACCCATCTGAAATGGTGCTATGCTGATGTTTCAGCATCTCCGGTCTCCTCTCCCTGGCTGATGTTAGCGATGTGTCAGCATTAAGATAGGCCTGCCTGCTAGGCTGCTGGGATGTGGTGGCGACCAGCCCAGCTTGGCCAAAAGCCAGACCAGACATGTCTTGGCACCAGACAACAGAGACGTGACAGGATCGACGACTGGCTGAAAATATGCTTTTTATAGTGTGCAGCATTGTTGATCCATAGATCAAGAAAGTATGCCAATTTATATATTGAGGGTATTTTTTTTTTTTAAGGAATTGAAGTCTAAAAATTTGTTGCACTTGTGTTCTTTCAACAGTGTGCCAGCATGGGTGAGAGAGCATTGGTTAAAAGTGAGCATGCATCAGACATCCCAACCCCAACTTGAAGTGAAGATGTCGTTAAGTGGTAAGTCGTTTTACTAAATGAGACACTGTATCGACCCCAGCATATGCTCCCTTACCGGACACTGCACATGCACATTACATTTAAGGATTGCGACACGTGTGTTTCACTTGGTACACTATAGGAAGAGCGCGTGCCATTAAGTCTGTGAATAAGAGAGATGTACATGTTGCTCAGTCAGCTATGGCACAGACAGACCCCATCAATCACAAATGCATAGTGAGCTGCATTCCTCTTTTGCTGGTCCCTCAAGTATTTTTTTTTTTTTTCTTGGCTGGAATTACACAGCATTTTACCTGCAACACAGCATTTTTCTTGGACATTGTCTCCACCCTACACAGTAAATCATGCAACACATTCGTGCAGTGTGGCGCTTTTTAAAACCGTGGAGACGGGTGCAATTTTATGTCGTCACCTTTAAGTCAGTCTCGTAGATAGCATTGCGATACAGTATATCTGTAGGTTTTTTTGAATCAGTTTTGTTCATTAATGCATTAATGCATGTGCACGTGATACTGGGTGTTACATTGGTGGTTTCCTCGCAGTTTACTTTAGAGTAAAAGATTGAAACTACTGCACGGGCTTCTTTGTAAACGAACCCCTGTGCAGCTACTGCGATGTATCGAAGTCCACCACATGTTACTGTGACTGTAAGGCTGCTTCTTGGATGTTCCCCTTCATCTACCTGAAGTCACAGAAATATAAGCTATAAAGTGATGTGTGCCTCCACCCATTTCATCTATCTTTATCATTTTTAGGTTTACCTTTTTTTCCTTTGTTAGAACTTTATTACATTTTGGTACAAAATGCCCAAGCAAACTTAAAATTTCTCATAAAAATTCATCATTCCCACATTTTTAAACTAAGCACAGATGCCCATTAACTGTGGCTTGACATTATGAGCAAAAGCCAGCTGTTATTTGATAAATGAGGGTAAAGACCTTGGGTTTTAGCTAAAACGAGGAAGTGCTGGCTTAATGCTCTGTGCATTTTGCAATGCTGGGGAAGTTTTAGGAGGGCACGTGTGATAAGCAGCATTTGGCCTGCTACTGCGATAAGAGGAGGTGATCGATGACGTGGTCAAGGTCTTGTCTTTCAGACATAGTTTGACCAGCCTGAAGGTTCACGTCACCTTTATTTTCTGACCTACAACACTAACTATTTAGTCAGGGTGGGGGTTGGGGGGGGGGCATACACAAGCAGTTATATTTAGTAGAAAGCTGCCCCACCTTGCTTAAACAGTTAATACAAATTCAGCGCATTATTTTGGGTTAATTGCGTAAGTGTTCTAATCACATTTAAGCCACATATAATACAAGTAAACAACAGTTGATCAAAAAAGTTAAACGCTTATTTGCTCTTTACATATTTTTCCATCAGACGATTGTTAACCGAAACTTCTGAAGGAAGCGCGGCTGAAGTAAAGCATTGCCCAGTTGTCAAGAAATGCTCTTTACAAAGGTCACGTATAACTGCCTGCCATGTTATGTTGTGGCCAATAAAAAAGACAGTAACTGCCTGTGAAATATGAACTCCGTTAAAATGTTTTGCCAAGGCTTTTATTTTAAGGATAAAAAGGAGGTGTTTAAAGAAATTATAAAATGATCCTTCAGAACCATCTTTGAAACCGTAAATCTGTAAACTGAGTTTTAGGTGTGAAGGGTGGACTTTCTGCTTAGTTTTTCCAAGCCCAAAAGTATACGTGGCTGTAGTCCTATTTATGACCTCAGCTCACTGAAGTTCTTCACTATAGGGGCATCTCCCTCTTTTCTGGTCTTAAGCATATTTCAGTGTTTCGGTTTACAGGAAGGGAAACTGAATGGACAAGTTAATCCTAAATAGAATTGCAAATAAAATACAAATATAATTTTTGAGAAATATGGAGGGCATTTTGTTACGGAAAGGCCTTCATTTAATGTTTGATAGTTTCTTGGTTATGTACGTAAATTGATACGCTTTCAGGAATGCGAGCTGGTTTTACGGCGGTGTCTTTCCGTACTGGTATCATCTGTGAAATCAAGGTGATGAACAGAGATCTTGAAATGACCAGAGGTCTATAACGGTATGCTCTTTGGGAAAAGGCCAGTCACCCAATGTGCCAAATCGAAACCCTGCTCATTTACATGAGACATAAATTCGCATTTAAATGGCAGAAAATTGCTCGGGTAGCTGATACACTAGGCCATATGAAATTATAATTGTATTCAGCCATGTGTGTGTAGAGCAGGGTAATATAAGATTGAAGAGACGTGTGGAGGAATTATGCATCCAATAACTGAGATGGGTTGTAAATATGGAGAGGAGAGTCCGTAGTCTGATGTGCTATTGGCCCATTTTGTGTGGGACTGCAGTGCAGGGGCTAAATGGCAGCCAGTCTCATCCCGCACCAAATGACTGGCCTCTGTAATACGACACAGAAGGGTGTGTAACTCAAGTTAAGAATGTAGTTTTAATGTTTGCCTTTCAGTACATCGTTTTGATTATAGGTGACATTAGTATCACTTTGAGCAAATGTTTAATTTTTTATAAAATATTGTATTTCTTTGCATTTCTTCCTCAGAAACGTATAATAATAACAATGAGAAAAAAATTGCATATTCATGGAGAGGATTTAAAAAAAAAAATAGCAAAACATGGTCATTGAATATAAGTTGAATTTGCTCTCAATTGACTCATTAGAAAATGGCACATAGCTGCTGCTTGAAAATTTAACTTGCATAAAAGCACAGCGCTATTTTTTTGGCCATCCTAGTTGAAATTTTAATGTAACGAATGATTTATAAACATTCATCTGTATTTGTGAACATCTTGCCATCACTGTCTGACATTGAGAGGATTTTACAACTGAAGGAAAAACCACCTACATTTTATAAGCAGCCTTAAAGTTGTTGAAGTTGGATTTTTTTTTTTTTTTTTTTTTTTTTTTTACTCAACTAGACCACACTGTACAACCCCACACCACCACCCGTTCCACCGTCCTTCGCTTTCTGTCTTGGTGCATTTTTTTCCCCTTCACCTCTGCAGAAGGGTTCCTAACGGAAAGCCTGGGACAAATTCTCATGTCACATCAGTTCATGGCGATCCCAATTGTGTTTAGTCAACCTTCAACTCCAAGACACCTATGGATTGCCTGTGTAACCCAGCATGGCTTTGCACATGCGAATCCCACACGGATTCACACCAGTTCAGCACGTCCCGCTGCACTTGCAGTCACACTGGCGTGCTCAGACTGTACATGTGATGCAGTGTTTTTCTGTCATTTTCTGTCTGAATGTCATCACATGTCATTGAGTCCAAACTGGACCATCAACAAACTGTACAATATAGCTCACCAGGTGGCCCCTTACAGACCTGTTTCATAATTTGGGCTGTTCTGTCTATTGTATTGGCGTCCTTTGATAAATTTACCTCCAACTGACACAGTGCGTCAGTCTTTTTGTTAGGAGGACAATTGGTTGTACAGTGAAGGTCCAGGACCTTAATGAAGTGCTGAAGCACATGCAGGGCACAAAGGTTATTTGCTCTTAATGTTAGATGACAGTTAATGGAGCTGACAACACTGGGAAAGGATGGTGACTAATGCTTAAATGGTGATATCACTATGCAACTGTTCTGTGCTATGTGCAGACATCTGTAATGCATCACCTGTGTTCCATGCTCATTTTAAATTATGAGACACACAGGTTTGCTAAAGAAAAAAAATGTTTTATTCTATTTTAAATGGTTGAAAATGCAAGAACAGTACTATGGAGGGGGGTATTGACCCAATAGAAGGCTGTTGCACTTTTACCTTAAAAATCATGGGTTTGATTAGTAAAACTTTAAAATGTTTTTTGATTTTTGCAAGGAATTTTATTTATTGGTTAAAGTATATCAATTAACATGTTTCAAGTTTCCTTTTATTTATTATTAGGTTATTAATTGCACTCCTTTCTTTGCTATTGTGCAGCTTATGTTAAAGTCTAAACTGCGGAAGGGTCCACTGAGAGCCAGGCTGCAGGTGAAGGCAGAAGTGGTACACAGCATAATTTGATTAATGGCGTTCACTTATATAGAGCATTTCACTCATCCCAGGATGACCAAAGCGCTTTACAGATCCTGCGGTCTACTCATTGCTCATAGAGCTGCCATACACCAGCACTGGCCTGACCCACCAGGAGCAACTGGGGGTTCAGTGTCTTGCTCAAGGACGCTTTGGCATGCAGACAGCAGACAGAGCGGGAATCGAACCCTTGACCCTTTGATCAGTAGTCAGCCACACTACACCTGCGCCACAGCCGACTAAGGAAAAAATACTTAAGAGAAATGTTGAAATCAGTCGATCAAACTTTATTTATATAGTGCTTTTCAAAACAAATAGCAATGTTGCACAAAGTGCTTTACATGTTAAAAAAAAACAAAAAAAAACAAAAACAAAAAAGAATGCATCCTTCAGCCCCGCCCAGGCCAGATTGTCATACACACACACACACACACACACACACACACACACACACACACACACACACACACACACACACACACACATCCACTCACGCTTATGGACGCACAGAAGTAATTTAAAATTGTCACATTAAAAACAAAGTACAGAATAAAACAGGACATGGATAAAACAGGATGTGAGGAAAACGCTATCATGAATCTTAAATTTGCAGTGAGGGAACACCGGAGCCAGAGTATGGCATTTAAATAAAAATAAAATATATGGCAGTGCGGTGGCGGAGTGGTCAGCACTGCGGCAGCACAGCAACCCACCCTTGGCCGAGGGATCCTGGGTTCGATCCCAACCCCTGACCAACAGTGATCTGTGTGGAGTTTGCATGTTCTCCCTGTGTCTGTGCGGGTTTACTCCGGGATTTCTCCGGTTTCCTCCCACATGCCAAAAACATTCAAGTTAGGTTAATTGGCATCAAACTGGGGATTCTAAATTGTCCTTAGGTATGACTGTGAGAGTGAATGGTTGTCTGTCTCTCTGAGTTGGCCCTGCGATGGACTGGCGATCTGTCCAGGGTGTACCCTGCCTCTCGCCCAAAGATGCTGGGATAGGCTCCAGCCCCCCCCGCGACCCGAAAAGGATTAAGTGGTAGAAGATGAATGAATGAATGGTAGGACACAAAGAAAAATAAATAAAATGATCATAGACTAAGAGCTAAAATACAATAGAAAAAAATACAGCCATTTTACTATTCTTTGTCCATACTCCTTATATTTAATTTGGATAACTAAATGAAGTGGATTACACGCATCTAGGTATGCAGAGCCTTTACATTTAACAACCTTAAACATTTTACTACAAGTTAACTCTTACTGAGAATTATGTGTTTTCTTAATTTAGGGACTTGATTGTTTTGAATGTTGTGTTTTTCTTAATAGCAGTGTTGCATTATAGTATGCTAAACTGTTGGGGGACAGGTTGAGGGGGGGGCTCATGATGTTGGGACAGATGGCATTTAGCTCTAGCTGCGCCGAGCTCAGTGGGACCCGAAGCTTAAGAGGTTAGGCCTGTCAAAACCACTCTGTTCATTCACTGCCTAACAAAGTGTGGACTGTCAGCCTGTTCCGTTTAATAAACTTAAGAATTTTCTTTGTCAATGCCTGAGCAACACTTTGCACTCGATGACCTGAATATCCAGCATACATACAGGCTCACTGGGGAAAATGGCACCTCTGGCAAAAGTTTGTCAGAAATGAGCAGACGTGTATCCAGTTTGGTCAGTTGCACTGCAGTCACCATAGTGCTTCAGCAATGAATTATAATGAGGGTGGGGACTTCTTAGCCTCGTCTGTGTGTAACCAGGACAAACATATGGATTTTTAGATGTAAAACTGTCTTTCTCTTGGCCTGTCGCAATAAGGGATATAGGAATAAATGTATATTGGCTCTTTTTCTGACGAATTAGTTCATCATCCATCTTCTTCCGCTTAATCCTTTTCGGGTCGCGGGGGGGCTGGAGCCTATCCCAGCATCTTTGGGCGAGAGGCAGGGGTACACCCTGGACAGATCGCCAGTCCATCACAGAGAGACAGACAACCATTCAGTCTCACAGTCATACCTAAGGACAATTTAGAATCCCCAGTTTGATGCAGTTGACCTAACTTGCATGCTTTTGGCATGTGGGAGGAAACCCACGCAGGCACGGGGAGAACATGCAAACCCCACACAGATCACTGTTGGTCGGGGGCTGGGATCAAACCCGGGACCCCCTGGTCGAGGGTGAGTTGCTGTGCTGCCGCAGTGCTAACCACTCCGCCACCACGCTGCCCATTATTTCATCAAATATCTGTAATTATTTCTTCTTTTTTTATAAGGTGAGCTACTGTGTGTACAGTGTTCATGAAGTAAGAACATTTTTGAAATAACATTGGTGAATGTTGTTTTTGAATAGGTCATAAACCCTCGTTACAACATTTGGTGTTTTTGTTCATCCGGCTGAGCAGGTCCTCAGAAGGTACAAATCTTAAAGTGTCATCCTTCACCACAAGAGGGAGACAAACTGTAACGTTCCGCGTAACACTCCACCACACTAGCATCTTCGCCTCACAACAGCATATCTCATCCGCCCTCAGAATATCTATAGGACATAACATTTTGTCAGAATGGCCAGAACCCATGTGTTTGTTGAGTAAACAATGTTAATTTCGAAATTCTGTCTTTTCTTCTCTACCCCTCTTTGAATTCATTTCAGTGTTTGTTGGGGTGAGATGCTGCAGTCTGGTGAGTGGTGACCTGACTGAGTGGCCTTCATGACATCTGACCTCTAGCTGGGTGTGTGGCTGACTCTGGAGAATATGATTCAACAATGGGAGGCACGTGCCTTGGCCTAGTTACCATGGTAACACAAGACCTTTGGGGAAACTCTGGGGAGGTGGGGGGGGTGGGGGTCAAAGCTCGGCCTTTATCCTGATCGGTGTTAACCATCTGCTGCCAATTGACTCTTATTGATATAACATACCCACCACAGAACAGCCTGCATGTGTTTGAGACGGAAATCTGAGGCTGACTGGCTAATCTCTGCAGGCAACTGTGATGGTGCTTTATTTTCTCACAATCACCTGGAGAGATTCTGCAGTTTGTCCTAACAAACTTGAATACAAATAAATTAACCCTTTAATTCTTCTCTATTTTTTTTTTCTTGTGCCACTATTGACAAAAACTCTCATGTTCTTTGGTTTTTAGTGCTCATCTTTACTTCACTATGTTAGGAGACTTTGGTGTTTACCAAAGGTTGGCTCAAAAACTCTCTGCCTACTTGAATTTGTGATTAAAGCTCCAGCTTAAGATAATGCTCATTGCACAATGGTGAAGATGTTGTCATTGGACATGTAAGATTGCTGTTTTCATGCCTGACTGTTACAAGTCAAAGCAGTTAGTTACTGATGAATGAAAAAAGGGGGATCACTGAGTCTCAGCCCCGAATAAGGGCCAACAGGTGCAGTCCACCGGGAATAAGCAACTTTTCTGCCTGTTTTTGTAAACTGCAGACCCACCACAGAAAATTAGAGATGGTGTAATCAAATGACCATCATGCACAAAATATCACTCTTCAAACTCTTTGTCATTTAAAATTTGGCACACGTGCATTTTTTTTTCGTCATTGCTACTTCCAAATCTCCTGGCTCTTGCTACTCTCCTCACCCTGTCATGCCCCTCCTCCACCTCTGATTTTCCTGTCTCATCTCCTTCTCCTTGTGTTCTGCTGTGTTTTGGTGAAATCTCAGCTGGCAACTGTGAGTCGTTCACTAGCTGATCTCACAATGGCCTCTGGGATTATGCTAAATACAGCGCCTCGGCTGCTCTTCACATCGACCGGCGTCAACGACGCCCTTTGGAGCACACAGGAAAGAGATGGAGGACTCTCAATGAAGATGTCACTGCAATTACACAAGCACATTTCACAGACACCCTCTCTGTCTGCTCTTCCTTCTCCCACATCCCCCTTCCTTACTTTTTTAAAAAATTTCTTTTCGACAGTCTTTTGAAGTGCAGCCTCATCTCTTGGAGCTCTTTCATATGCATGCTCCATTTGGAATTTGCATGAATTCACTTTCCAGATGCTTCTACTGCCATCTTGGCTTACGGTGATGTGCACTGTACAGTATTGGCTATTGTATTGTCATAAGATGAGAAGGATAATAATGACTTGTTTGAGTTTGGATTATTTGTGCATGTTTTCTTCCACCACTATATCTTAAATTATTCTGCATCATTTATCCATGCATTGATGTTGGGGTGAAGGGAGAACTTTCTGATGTGGGTGATACTGCATCAGGAACTGATTGGCTAGAGCTAAATTGCCAACAGTACCTGATGCATTGCCTTCAGCATCGAAAGAATCGTCACAGAGTGCTGTCTTCATTTCCCAAGGAAAAAAAAATGCACTTCATTGGTGTTAGTCTAGCACAGTATTGTAGTGGGGCGTAACATAAGTAGGGGTGTGTGTGTATTGGTCACCACTGTGGACAGGGATTTGGTAAAAATGATCACATTAGTGTTGTGAAACGGTAAAGCCAGTTTTATTGTCATTCAGTCATGTTTCTCTTATCTACAACGTTAATCACATCTAGAATCAGAAGGGTTGCTGCAAGGCGCCGCCACCAAATTTCCCTCCTCCATTCTATTATTGCTGAGCACCAAGCTGGATGGCAAGAAGTTCCATTTTTTATATGTTCTCCGGCATGACCTGGCTGGGATTTGAACCCAGGCCTCCCGGGTGTGGGGTGGGATGCTCTACCAACTAGGCCACCACGCCGGTCTGTGTTTAAACTGTGCTAAACTGAGGTCAGATCTATCACTTCGGCATCTAAACGTGAAATATGCTTGTGTTGTCTTTTATATTGTGTTCAAATTTTGTTTGCTTCCTAGCTGAAGTCTACATTCCAGCTCTGGTTGCACATTGGCATTTATTTTTTTCATAAATTCATCTGTACACTTTATTAATTTGAGCAGTACCTTTGCCGAATGATTGTGAATACTTTGTCACAGAGATCTATCCACAGTAGCCTGGTCTATATGATTTCCATGCATGACTGTCTGTTTTAGTTCCAGTGAGGAATGGGACCAAGGAGAATATTCTTTCATTCTCATTATCACCAGTCTTTGACAAAATGCTCCTTAATCTCTATGAACTGTTTCAAAATAACTTTGATTAATCAAGTGACTTATCTCACTGTCTCTACCCTTTTATGAATGTTTTGCATGGATGCCAAGTAAAATAAACTTATAAGTGAAGAGTAAAGATTTTTGAGCAGTTATTATGAGTACACTTTTTTTTGTGGGTCTGTGCTCACATATACCATGGTTTACCTCCACCAAGGAGGTTATGTTTTTGCTGCCGTTTGCCTGTTAGCAGGATTATGCAAAAACTACTGGGTGGATTTGGATGAAATTTTCACCAAAGGTAGCCCTTGGGCCAAGGATAAACCCATTAGATTTTGGTAATAATCTGAGAGTGCATACCTCTGCCAAGACCATTGTTTGTATTTGTGCAGCGGGATTACACGAAAACTACGAGATGTATTTTGATGAAATTTTTACCAGAGGTGGTCCTGGGCTACAGAGGAACCCTTTGCTTTTGGTGATGATCTGAGAATGCATACTTCTGCCAAGGATTGGTATCTTCTCACAGCGTGTTAGCAAGATTACTCAAAAACTGCTAGACAGAGTTTGATTCAATTTTCACCAGAGGTGGCTCTTGGACTGCACACAAACACATTACATTTTGGTGGTGGATCCATGAGAGCATCCTCCGCCAAGACTCAATCTTCAAGCAATGGTTTAGCTAGATTATGCAAAAACTACTGATGGATTTTAGGAAATTTTCACCAGGTGTGGTCCTTAGGCTACAGACAAACCCGATCCAATATCGCATACCTTCACCAAGGTCCTATCTTACAACATATGGAGGCAGGGAGGTATGGACAGATGGCTGGACAAAGGGACGAAGGGAAGGAGCCTTGGTGGAGGTACAGTGCATCTGGAAAGTATTCACAGCACTTTTTCCACATTTTGTTATGTTACAACAACCCTTATTCCAAAATGGATTAAATTCATTTTTTTCCCCTCAAAATTCTACACACAATACCTCATAATGATAAGGTGAAAAGATTTTTTTAGTTTTCAAATGTATTAAAAAAAAACTAAGGACATCACATGTACATACAATAGACATAAAAAGTCTACACACAACCTGTTCAAATGCCAGGTTTTTGTGATGTAATAAATAGATGAAGATAAATCATTACAAAACTTTTTCCTCTATCGATTGACCTATAACCGTACAAATACCAATTGAAAAACAAACTGAAATCTTTAAGGAGAAAAATCTAAAAAAGTACAATAATGTGGTTGCATAAATATGCACACCCTGTTATAACTGGATGTGGCAGTGTTCAGAATTAAACCAAGTCACATTCAAAAACTCATAGTAGAATGGGAGTCAGCACACACCTGCTACCATTTAAAGTGCCCTTGATTAACCCCAAATAAAGTTCAGCTGTTCTAGTAGGCTTTTCTTGACATTTTTTTAGTCACATCTTACAGCACAAGCCATGGTCAGCAGAGAGGCTTCCAAAGCATCAAGGATCTCACTGTTCAAAGTATCAGCCGCAGGAGAAGGGTACAAAAGAATTTCCAAGGCATTAAATATACCATGGAACACGGTGAAGACAGTCATCATCGAGTGGAGAGAAATATGGCACAACAGTGACATTACTAGAACTGGACTCCCTCCAAAACTGAAGAAAAGATAGAAGAAAACTGTCATGGGAGGCTGCAAGAGGTCAACAGCAACATTGATGGAGCGGCAAGAATTTCTGGCAAGTACTGGCTGTTTAGTAACATCAATCTCCCTTTAGGGTCGCAAGACAGAAGCCTTATCTTATGAAGAAAAACATCCAAGCCCGGCAAGCTCCCTCAAATTTTCCAAAAACACATTTGAAATCTCCCAAATGCATGTGGAAAATGTGCTATTGTCCGATGAAACCAAGGTTGAACTTTTTGGCCATAATTCCAAATGGTATATTGGCGCAGACACAACACTCTCATCACCAAAAGAACACCATACCTACAGTAAAGCATGGTGGTAGCAGCATCATCTTTGGGACGGTTTTTCTTCAGCTAGAACTGGGGCCCTTAGTCAAGGTGGAGGGAATTATAACAGATCCAATAACCAGTCAGTGTTGACACAAACCTCAGGCTTTTGCTAGAAAGCTGAAGATAGAGAAATTTCATCTTTCATCATGACAGTGACCCCAAGAGCAGACATCCAAATCAACAAAAGAATAGCTTCAACCAGAAGAAAGATTAAGGTTTTGGAATGGCCCACCAGAGTCCAGACCTGATCTGATCAAAACATTTTGTGGGGTGATCTGAAGAGGGCTGTGCACAGGAGATACCCTCTCAATCTGACAGGTTTGAGCGTTTTTGCAAAGAAGAGATGGCAAATATTGCCACATTAAGATGTGGCCAACGCTAATAGACTCCTACCCAAAAAGACTGAGTGCTGTAATAAAAGCAAAGGTGGTGCATCAAAGTATTAGTTTAAGGGTGTGCATATTTATGCAACCAGGTTATTGTAAGTTTTTTATTTTTCCCCTTAAAAGATTTCAGTTTGTTTTTCAATTGGGTTGTACAGTTTATAGGTCACATTAATGGAAAAAGTTTTGAAATGATTTATCTTGGTCTCATTTTTTTTTTTTTGCATCACAAAAACCTGGCATTTGAACAGGGGGTATGGTAGGACTTTTTTATATCCACCGGTAAGTATTCACAGCCTTTGCCATGAAGCTCAGAATTGAGCTCAGGTGCATCCTGTTTCACTGATCATCCTTGAGATGTTTCTACAGCTTAATTATAGTCAAATCTGTGGTAATTAGGTTGATTGGACATGATTTGGAAAGGTACACACATGTCTATTAAGGTCCCACAGTTGACAGTGCATGTCAGAGCACAACCAAGGCATGAAGTCAAAGGAATTGTTCGTAGACCTCCGAGACAGGATTGTCTTGAGGCAGAAATCTGGGGAAGGGTACAGAAATATTTCTGTTGCTTGAGAGGTCCTAATTAGTGCACCATGGCCTCCATCATCCTGTAAATGGAGGAAGTTCGACCACCAGGAACTCTTCATAGAGCTGGCCGGCCGTCTAAACTAAGCGATCGGGGGAGAAAGGCCTTAGTCAGGGAGGGTGACAAAGAACCTGATGGTTACTCTGCTAGAGCCCAGCTTTCCTCTGTGGAGAGAGCAGAACCTTCAGAAGGACAACCATCTCTGCAGCAATCCACCAATCAGGCCTGTGTGGGTAGAGTGCCAGTTGGAAGCCACTCCTTAGGAGAAGGCACAATGGCAGCCCACCTGGAATTTGCCAAAAGGCACCTGAAGGCTTCTCAGACCATGAGAAACAAAATTCTCTGGTTTGATAACATAAAGTTGAACTCTTTGGCGTGAATGCCAGGCGTCATGTTTGGAGGAAACCAGGTACTCGCTCATCACTAGGGCAATACCATCCCTACAGTGAATCATGGTAGTGGCAGCATCATGCTGTGGGATGTTTTTCAGTGGCAGGAACTGGGAGACTAGTCAGGATACAGGGAAAGATGAATGTAGCAATGTACAGAGACATCCTGGATGAAAACATGCTCCAGAGCGCTCTTGACCTCAGACTGGGGTGACGGGTTCAGCTTTCAGCAGACAACGACCCTAAAGCAACACAGCCAAGATATCAAAGGAGTGGCTTCAGGACAACTTCTGTGAGATGACCTTGAGTGGCCCAGCCAGAGCCCAGACTTGAATCCAATTGAACATCTCTGGAGAGATCTGAAAATGGTTGTGTTATGTCCACAAACCTGGCACAAACGGACGGAGGAGGATGCTGCACTGGAACTGGGCTTTATTATGTAAATGGCTAACAGCACACTACAAGCTATGCATGTGGAGCCGTCCGGTCAAGTGGACTCTAATGGTGGACTCTCCCTTATATATGCTGGTGTGATGACGCAGCCGGAAGGTGACGTCATCACACCGCATATCATAATAAAACCCCATCATAACAGGTTGTGCACCAATGCTTCCCATCCAGCGTGATGGAAGCTTGAGAGGTGCTACAAAGAGGAATGGGCCAAACTGCCCAAAGATAGGTGTGCCAAGCTTGTGGCATCATATTCAAAAAGACTTGAGGTTGTAATTGCTGCCAAAGCTGCATCAACAAAGTATTGAGCAAAGGCTGTGAATACTTATGTACATGTGATTCTTATTTTTTTTTATTTTGATAAATATGTAAAAATATAAAACTTTTTCATATTGTCATTATGGGTATTGTGTGTAGAATTTTGATGAAAAATGAATTTATTCCATTTTGGAATAAGGCTGCAACATAACAAAATGTGGTAAAAGTGAAGCGCTGTGAATACTTTCCGGATGCACTGTATGTGCTCTCAGTGCTTTTCTAGTCTCCTTATGGTATCACCTATTAATTTGTTCAGGTTTTGTGTGATAATATAGAAATATCACTACTGTAAAGAATTTGTATTCACACTTGTAATACTTATTCTCCTTAAACATTACTGTGGATTTGTTTCTTGGATGAAAAATACCACTTTTTCCAAGAAAAATGTAAGCTATCAGGATCTATCTGCTATCTTCATGTCCACACCCTCTGAGCGGAGGTCAGAAGGCACGCTGGTACCAAGTGCTTTTCAGTTCAGCTTACATCAGCAAGCTTCCTGCATGCATGCACGCACACACACACAAAACACACAATCTCTTGCTGTCTCCTCACCCATGGGAAATCCAGTAAGCCATGCCAATCCAGCCAGATGTTCCTGAAGCATAAGCATTTTGTAAACACCATGAAATGTATTAGAAGCTAATGTAGTGGTTGCTGACAGAGATCTTCAACACAAGATTTGTTTTTTCCACCTGCTGCTGATACATTCAGTACATGGGCTCAACAACCAGACACAGCGGTCTCTTACAGTGATGGGGGTCTGCAATGTAGTGACCACAAATTTTTGGACCATGTACAGTTGAGGATAGAATTATGAGCTCACCTTTGAAAATTTCATTTAAAAAGTACTTCTCAAATGCTGGTAGCAGTGCAAAGAATTTTTAAATTTTTCCAAACATCCTAGTTTTCTTTAGAAAGCTTAAATGTTATTTTGCATGCAGAAACAAAATTATTTCACAAAAAATTACAAGGGTCAAAATTATAGCCTCCTGGAAAAACTAACCGTTTTATTGAGCCATAGCACAAACCACTGCTGTGCTTTAACTTTATAATGCTCAAACCTTGTAGATTCAAGTTAAAATTGAGGGTTGTCTTGGAATTTACACACAGTATAAACACTTCAACAAGGGTTTGAGCTGTCACTTGAGAAAGCATCATGCAAAAAACAAAAAAAAAAAACAGTTTAGACTTTAAGAAGAAGAATTGTTGATGCTCATAAAGAAGGATATGGATATACAGCTTTTTCAAGTGTCAAGAACTGGAATGAGAAGTATCAGGAACTGCAAAGAGAGCAACACAGTATAAAGAATAAGCCTGGCAGAGGTAGGAAGTGAAAGATTTCAAAGACTCTGGAAAGAACACTAGTGAGAGATGTGTCTAAAGAACCCAGAACAACTGCCAAGACGCTAGTGAATGACTTAGCAATGTCAGGAATTGTAGTCTCAAAGAAGACAATCACTAGGGTCCTGCACAGGAGTGGACTATGAGGTTGCATACCAAGAAAAACTCCACTCCTGCAGAAGAGACGTCTTCAAGCCAGACTGAAGTATGCTAAGGGAAACCTGGAGAAAAATTATGCATACTGGAAGTGCATCTTTTGGTCAGATGAGATGAAACTAGAGCCCTTTGACCATAGAGGCATTGCTGATGTTTGGAGAAAGAAGGGAGAGGCATACAACACAAAGAACATCATCCCTACAATGAAACATGGTGGTGGGAGTATTATGCAGTGGGGATGCTTCTGTGAATCTGGTCAATGTGAAGGAATCATGAAGAAGAAGAAGCCATCTCTGTTGTCATTCAGTCCGTACAGCAGAACAAAATTACATTTCTCCTATCTACAATGTTAATCACAGGGGTCACTGCCATGCAAGGCGCCACCATAAACAACTCCTTCCCCATTCTATTACACTGAGCACCAAGCTAGAAAGTACCATTTTATATAGTCTTTGGTATGACCCAGCTGGGACTTGAACCCCCAACCTCCTGGTTGTGGCGCAGATGCTCTATCAACTAGGCCATCATTCCTACATGCAATACATGAAGATTTTGAAAGAAAAGCTCAAGCAGTCAGCAGAAAAACAAGGTCTGGGTTGTCGCTTTGTCGTCTAGCATGACGACCCAAAACATGCACCACCTCTGGTGAAAACCTACCTCCAAAAGACCAAAGTGAACAATATTAACTGGCCTGCACAAAGCCTTGAGTTAAATCCCTTTGAAAATCTGTGAGGTGAACTGATGACCAAGGTCCACGCCAGAAGACCATCAAATCTGGAGGCACTTGCGAGATTTGCCAAAGAAGAATGGGCTGGGGTTGCTCAGGAGACGCGTGTGAGACTGCAGACTTTTATCCAGCAAAAAAGCAAGCACAATTGACTGTTGGCATCAGGTAGTTTTTTGTTTTTTTGTGAAATAATTTTGTGTCTGCGTGCAAAGTAAAATAATATAAGCATCCATTCCAGAATAAAGCTAGGATGTTTGGCAAAAACTCACAAAAATCCTTTGTGCTGTTTAACAGCAGTTGGGAAATACTTGAAAAAAGAAATTTTCATATAGGCGTTCATAATTCTGTCCAAGTGTAAGCATAATGATGCATAGCTCTAAGTTAAGTTTTTCTTTCAAAAAAAAAAGTATTCCTATTTAATTTCAAAAGAAGAAAACTGCTGGATGAATGTTATTACAAAAACTTTTTACAGGATTTCCATTGTGACACTAAAGCAGAAATGCACAAGAAAGATCATGTCTATTTTCACATGAAATAACATTAACCGGTTCAGAGCAATTAATTTTCTTAACCCCATCATCCAACTGGCAATAATCACATAACCTATTTTCTAGTTTGACCCCAGTACTTTTAGTCTATAGAGGGAGCCACTAAAACTGGATCATTTGATGCACGCCGGTGAGGGGGGGGGGGGGGGGAGTAGAACCTGCCCGGTAGACCGCCCCCAGTGTGTTACTGTACTGTACTAGCCACATGTTCATCACAGGCGCCGCTTACACCCCATCAAACGTCCAACAACCGCTGCGCCGTTTGCAGCCGAAGCCACCCAGTGCACGTTTGGGTTTACAGCACCGGGGACGCTTTCTGCAGCTCGCCAAGACCGCTGCATAGATCGACAGGTAATTGCAGGTACGTCGACGAGAAGGTGCCGCAAAGCTTGGGCAAAAACTGATGTTATAACAGTGCCAATGGAACACAAGAAAGAATAGATGGGAATGCGATTGCTGTGAAATTCTAATCAGATAAATTTACCCTAGAAACCGTATTTGGCTTGTTTTGTGACGCGCGTAATAACAAGTGTCACTATATTTTTTATTCGAGGCTGTGCTGAAACAGAGCCTGCATATACTGAATACGTGATTGGACAGTATTCTCGAGAAAATTATTAAAATCAAAACAAGGTCTGCACAGCTTATTAGCGTAGTCATTTATTTGGCACTGATTGGCGCAAGAGGGCACGTTTACGCACGATATTTACGCGCATTACCCGCTAATATTTCTGAAGACCAAGGGGGAAAAAAAAAAAACCTACTTCACTAGTGTGAAGTTGCAGATTTAGCTGGAGCTGCGCCAGCACAAACATCACGCCTGCAGTGGGAGATGTTGGGACTCGCTGAGCAATGCCATCAGTGATGTAATAACGGGTATTAAATGGTGAAGGCTTGTCAGGCAGAAACGATCCCGCACGCTCTGTCCACTTGATACCTGCGCATTTTCTCCACAGCGCTGCCCGACGCTCGGTCGACATGCTGGGGATCTGCGTGTGTCTTTGTGCCGTTCTCACACATGCTTTCGCTCAGGAGGCTGAAGAGCCCGTCTCATACACGGTGAGTGAGCGATTCTACCGGTTTGTGCGTTTGACAAGTTGGTGTTTTTATTTAGCAGCTGAGAACTCGGTAAAATGGGTATCTGTCATGTCTTTTACAGTGCACAGAGGGTTATGAGTATGACAGGGTCAGAGAGCAGTGCAAAGGTGAGAAGCAGCAAAATGCTCAGTGTGCTTATATGAGGTTTAATTGGTGTAGCTTTGTCTTCATTTTAATTAGTTTCCCCAATAAGTTATGCTGTCATCATCTGGCACAAATCATCTCCTTTCTTTTTCTTTCCTGTGCCAGATGTTGATGAATGTGCATTGTTCAGTGATGCCTGCAAAGGAGGGATGCAGTGCATCAACCACTTTGGCGGATACCTCTGCCTCCCCAAGAATGCCATCATCGTTATTAGCGCAGAGGGTGACGAGGGGCCACAGCCGGATTTGGTCTCTCCCGTAGTCCCACCAAACCAGCGTGATCATCCACGTCCATTTCCTGTTGAGCCGAAGATTAGATGTGCAACTGGATTCACTGCAGACGGGCAGAACTTCTGCAGAGGTAAGGCTGGCAGCTCCTGAGGACGCCAAGGGGGAGTCCAAGCCAGTGTACTCCTAGTGGGTGCTGGTCCCAAGTCCGGGTAAATGGGGAGAGTTGTATCAAGGGCATCTGCTGTAAAATCCTTGCCAAATCAAATGTACAGACTGTGCAGCCAAAAGAAAAAGATTAACGTGCCATTTTCATATCCCCAGCCCCACAAAGAGAAGCTGAATATGTCAATGAGAGGTGCCAATGTACAAGAAAAATGTTGTGATAAGAGTTGCAAATTTAATAGAAAAAAGTTTGAAATGTGTTACTGTGTTGTAAAAAGTAACAAATTCATCACAAAAATGGCAAAAAGTATTATATTTATTAGAAAAGGGACAAATTTGCAAATTTATCAGAAAAAAGTTATAAATTTCCAAGAAAATAAGTTTACAAGAAAAACTGGCAAAAATGGGACATTTATGAGAGAAAAGGGTAAAAAAAAAAATACAAATCTGCAACTTTTGTTAATGTAATTTTGATGCTATTCTCATAAATATATGACTTTTTCACCACCACTTCCTAGTTAAAAAATAAATCTCCTACTGGTTATAGTAGAGAATGGTGAGAACAAACTCCTAAAAAAAGAAAAAAGAAATTGACCCCTGTCAGCAGTACCTGAGATGTGGGTATTAAAGGTCTTTAATCTTTGTGAGGCAGGTTACAGTTTAATGATGTGGTTATAATTCAAACTACTTGCTGGTGTGTACATCGATATTCAAGTATAAAGTTGTTTTTTTCCCCCTCTCATCAGTACTAAGCAATAATTGCATCTTCTTAAAGCAGTGTGTCCCTTAATTGCAGAGATCTCCAGGTATTTCCTAATCATTCACTACTTTAAAGCCTCTCTGAGTAGAGCTCCGAACATGACCTGCGCGTCTATCTGCCTGACAGTCATCAGCAGTTAAACCTCACTGCCAGATGTTTCAAGCTGCTTAGTTTTTCCTCAGTGTGATGTCAAACTAAACTCTTTGGTTGCTTGCAGCGTGATATTTTTGGCCAGAGTTCAGCTTCTCTCTCTTCTTTTGGGTGCTGTGGTCCCCCCTGCTTCAGGGGGAAAATCCAGCGGCTTTTGTATTATTGCGGTAAGCTGTGTGCTCACATATAGCCTTGAATTTCCTCAGGTCTTGTCTATATTATGATTCTGGTAGCTGCACAAAACTATGTGGGTGGGATCTTGTGTTTGATCCTCTCAAAACGGAGGAGTGGTTTAAAGATTCATTCTTTGTCTAACACAAACACAGGCAAACATTAGTGCCCCGTAATTGCTGCTTCTTGCCACATGTGAGAGATAGATTATCTGAAATAATTTCTAACCTCATAGCTTAGGTTGTCTTTTTTTGGAGGGGGGTGTCAGAAAATGTAGCTCTATAAATGTAATATAAGGCTACGTTAATGCACTGACGTAGAATACATGTGCAGAGTGGTTGGGGACTCGTCTTGCCAATAGACAGAGGCATGTGGTGTGTGGCTGTGTGGTGAGGATTGCGGTCACAGAGCTCCAGTGAAAGTAACAAATTTGATTTTACACCTGGGGCGAAGATATGTGTGAGGTGCTTTATGTGTTTCTCTGAATTGGAACCCAATTAGGGTTTATTAGGGTGTAAAACATGGCAGCAAATCAGTTAAAATAACCACATAAGTGAGCTGGCATTGGTATAATACCTATTCACTGGTGTGTTGTTTCAGTGCATGGGTTAAACAATGACAGGCTGTTGCTGTCAGCGTTATTGCTTTGAAATGACTGCAGTTTTAACTGGAAGGCGTCTCATGCTGTTAAGTGGGCGTATATACAGTGTTCTGGTGTTAAGAGTGATATAATCTTTGCTTATATGAGTCTCAGGTTTCCCTGTCATTACCTTTTGCTTGCTACAATGAGCCAGTTGTTCTTGGACACAGGATTGTATTTTCTTTTTCTTGTACCACAGTGGCTGTTCTGCACAGCTACGTATCTCGCTAGCAAAGGAATTCCCATTAACTTCCAATCGGGGGAAACCTCAACATATCAAATAGCGCTTACATCAGGCTACTTGCCTACAAGCTCACCACTCTGTGGAGGAAACCTAGAGTGCAGAGAAAGGTAGGGCAAAGGGAACGATGAAAGGCTGACACTGACTAAATAACAGCAGAAGTGCCAGAGCACTGACCAAGCCAGGTTGCCCAACGTCATGGCATGTACTGCTGCTGCTGCTGCTGTTTTGGTGCCTTAGTGCTGAGTATGTGAATAGTGGAGAAAGCAGCTGTGAATGTTTGCCCCCTTCCTGATTTCTCATTTTTTGTATGTTTGTCACACTTAAATGTTTCAGATCATCAAACAAATTTAAATATTAAACAAAGATAACACAAGTAAACACAAAATGCAGTTTTTAATTGAAGGTGTTTATTATTAAGGGTAAAAAAAAAATCCAAACCTACATTGCCCTGTGTGAAAAAGTGATTGCCCCCCTGTTAAAACATAAATTAACTGTGGTTTTTCACATCTTTGGAAAGCTGAGTTCAATTTTCTAGCCACTTCTGAAGCTTTGGGACTCCAGCGAACTACAGTGAGAGCCATTATCCACAAATGGCGAAAACATGACAGTGGTGAACCTTCCCAGGAGTGGCTGGCTGACCAACATTACCCCAAGAGCACAGCAACGACTCACAAAAGACCCCACAGCAACATCCAAAGAACTGCAGGCCTCACTTGCCTCAGTTAAGGTCAGTGTTCATGACTCCACCATAAGAAAGAGACTGGGCAAAAATGGCCTGCATGGCAGAGTTCCAAGACGAAAACCACTGCTTAGCAAAAAGAACATAAAGGCTTGTCTCAGTTTTGCCAGAAAACATCTTGATGATCCCCAAGACTTTGGGGAAAATACTCTGTGGACTGACGAGACAAAAGTTGAACTTTTTGGAAGGTGTGTGATCCATTACATCCGGTGTAAAAATAACATTTCTGAAAAGGAATACCATACCAACAGTAAAATATGGTGGTGGTAATGTGATGATCTGGGGCTGTTTTGCTGCTTCGGGACCTGGAAGACTTGCTATGGTAAATGGAACCATGAATTCTGCTGTCTACCAAAAAATCCTGAACGAGAAAGTCTGGCCATCTGTTCATGACCTCAAGCTGAAGTGCACTCGGGTTCTGCAGCATGGCAATGATCCAAAACAAACCAGCAAGTCCACCTCTGAATGGCTTAAGAAAAACAAAATGAAAGACTTTGGAGTGGCCTAGTCAAAGTCCTGACCTAAATCTGATTGAAATGCTGTGGCATGACCTTAAAAAGGCGGTTCATGCTCAAAAACCCTCTAATGTGGCTGAATTACAACAATTCTGTTAAGATGAGTGGGCCAAAATTCCTCCACAGCGCTGTAAAAGACTCATTGCCAGTTATCGCAAATGCTTGATTGCAGTTGTTGCTGCTAAGGATGGCCCAACCAGTTATTAGGTTTAGGGGGGCAATCACTTTTTCACACAGGGCCATGTAGGTTTGGATTTTTTTCCCCCTTAATAATAAACACCTTCATTTAAAAACTGCATTTTGTGTTTACTTGTGTTATCTTTGTCTAATATTTAAATTTGTTTGATGATCTGAAACATTTAAGTGTGAGAAACACACAAAAAAATGAGAAATCAGGAAGGGGGCAAACACTTTTTCACACCACTGTATGCACGCTGCAAAAAAAATGAAACCAATTTTCCTTTGAACAAATTATTAAACAGAAAAAAGGTCCTCACAAGTGCAGTATGCTGATTAAAAGCAAAACAAACCACAAAACGCCTAACTTCAACACATTTTTTTTTAGCTTCAACATCCGTTTCTGTAAGAACTGTTTGCAAAGGAGGCTGTAAAAGCCCTCTGGCCCTGACTGAGATCAGGAGCTTCGGTGTGTTGTTATAGTGACACATCGGGGAAGTTGGCACCTTACTGAACACATGCAGAGAGGCAACGAACCTTCACTCTACATGTGACAGCTTAATGATGCCTCACATTTCCATGACCTCCACCCCCATCCAAACATACATACACATACTCAGTATGATGCCCACAAGTGGTTTGTTGTAGTCTTGTGTATGCATATTAACTCACTTTTTTCAGCAGAACTGAGATCACTTCCTCCAGCAAATGACCGTTGTCCATCAAAAGCACATATAAATCAGTCAGTAAAACTGATGAAAAGTGGAAAGCACTTATTTTATCATTCTCATTTAAACTGTTTCAAGAGTACTAACCTGGGTGAATTTTCTTTGAGTTTAAGAATGTGAGCTTTGCCACAGATAATTATACATTATAGCATGTTTCACACTTGGCTTCTGTTACTCTTCTCACAAGTCTTGAGTTTATGTACTTTAGCTGGAGACTATTTATTTTTCATCTTTAATTAGATACCTGCATGTTGCAGTATGAAAGGGCATGCCATTCTTGTTTACCTGTCTGGTTTTTTGAGGTTATGGAGGCCATATTACCACCTACATGCATGACTAATTTGGGCTATGTCTGGACGCTGTTCACCTGCACTGGCTGGAAATCTTTTTTTATTAATATGCTCTATTAAGTACAGCATGTTAAGCTCCACATGACAGAGAACTTGTGGACTTTTCCAAACAAGGCTGGAAGTGTAAGTGTTCAATAACATTTTTCCACACAGATGCAATACACTAGGGAGGAATATCTCTGGAATGTTAGCGATGGTTGTTTCTTTCCATTTGCTCCCATCCTTTGTGATGGTAGGAATTACTCACCACCTTGACAGATAAGCATCAGATCGATCTGTGAGGAGGAGGAATGCAGAGAGCTGAACAAGCAGCGAAAGCCCAAAACACAACATGACATTGCCAGTCAGCTTCGTGATTTGACCTTTCCAGTTAATTCTGTACAACTGCAGTTGTTGTCTCTTCCTGGCATTTGCATTGGATGTAACAAGTTAAGAGCCTTGTTTAAAGAAAAATGTGAAGATACACCAAGAGTTATTACAGTTTTTCAGGAAATTCCTTCAGATGTTATCCCGTCAGTGTTTGTTTCTCCACCATAGATAAGCAGCACTCGTTCAGACAGTGTTGCACAAAGAATCAAGCTCTCAATCTTGAGGTGAAAATGATACTCCAGATGTTAGATTAAAACATTATGCAGCACTTTTATTGCCCAGCAGTAGGAAGCCGGATCAAACATAAAGCATTCCTGTAATGAAAACGTGCCTATTTTTTGTTTAGGGTTACTCAAGCACACCTTTGTCCCCATTGAACCCTCTTATTACCAACTAAGCTCCCATCTTCCACCTGTCCTTAGGCTCATGATTTGCACTGTCCTGAATCAATGTGTCTTCACATGTACACATCCAAGTGCCCTGTGATTTTTGCCGTCCATCTCACCTACACGTGTTTGCAGCAGTTTTTTTGGGCCTTTGAACTTTAGATGCTTTCTAAGGTTGATAATGTTAATATAAAAAAAGTTATTGAGGCACCAGCATGTGGATTGCCTTTAAAGATACTGTATGGGACTTTCAGAAACTCTGGTTTTTGTGACACCTTGTGGTCGAAAAGTAAACTTCAGCCCCGTTTACTCTATTCATGCACATCACATCCTCATTCCACCTACAATGAAAAGTGGTTCAGTTGGAAAACACAAGGGGCCATATTACAGCGACGAGGTCTGATGATCAGTTGTCATTGACACAAAGCGCATTTATGGGCGTGTCCAAGTTCATTTCCTCATCACAACGGTGTAAAAACGAATCTTCCGCCAGCGCATGATGCAAAGAGGCCAGTCTAATCATTCAGAGGTGTGTTTTGGATAATCCAATCCACAGTGCTCCTTCCCATCCCTTTAACGCAAAGAGGCGCATTATCTAAAGTGAACTGTGATCATGACGGTTTAAGACGGGTTTTGCGCTGACCAAAGCCCGTGTGTGTGAGCCAAAGTGCACGCAACAGTAATGCTGCTTGGTAATAAGGAAGGCATCATTCACAATTGATGAACAATTAGTTATGTTAAAAAGAACAAACGGTGAAGAATGGGCTGAAAAATCATCTGAACGCGCACAGACGGTCATCCACACACTTTTCAGATAGACTTTCCACCGTGCACCAGTGTTTTTCTGTCAGCGCATTGTCTGTCTTTTACACCTTGCGTCACGCCATCAAATTACCAGTAGACAGTGTGCCTGCTATGCGCTTGGAGGAGGTGCCTCATTTCAAAGAGGTGTGGCGGCACGTAATCTAATGCACATTACTATTATGGTGCATTCCATGAGAATCTGCTTTTGATCAGGAAAAAGGAGGTCTGTCGTCAGAAGTGTATTGTTTAATGATATTTCTGTGGCGTGTTTTGACATCGCGTAGCTCTGGACATCGGGAAACAGCATGCGATGGGATCTTGTAACAGTCAGAATCGCCCGTCATTTTAATTATTTGATGATCACACACCATTTTTTTTTTTATTCCATCCACGCTCTCATTTAAATTGCGGAGACTATAGATTAAACCAGGGGTGTCCAATCATGTGTCATGGAGGGCCAAGACCCTGTAGGTTTTCTCTTCTACCCAGTCTCTTCAGCAGGTGTTTTCACTTATCAATTCAATTTCAATTCAATTCAATGTATATAGCGCCAAATCACAACACAGGTTATCTCAAGGCACTTTACAGAAAAGAGTGGGTTTAGGCCACGCTCTCAAATTTATAGAACCCAGCAGAGACCCCTAAGAGCAAGCACTACGGCAACACAGGCGAAGAAAAACTTCCCTTTAACGGGCAGAAACCTCGAGTGGAACCATAGCTCATAGAGAACGGCCATCTGCCTCGACTGGCTGAGCTGAAAAAAGAGGTAAAAAGTAGGAGGCCTGGCAGTAGCTACATTCAAAACAAACATAAGTACAATATTCAAAGCCAGACATTCCAGTATCAAGCCTGGTTAGGCTGTACATGTGGGTGAAGGCCTGGCAGCAGCAACATTTTTAACTATAGGCCTTATCAAAGAGAAAGGATTTCATCTAACTCTTGAATAAAGAGAGAGTGTCTACCTCCCGAACTGAACTGGGAAGATGGTTCCACATGAGGGGAGCTTAATAACTGAAAGCTCTACCTCCTAATCTACTTCTGGAGACCTTGGGGACCGCCAGCAGTTTGGATTTTTGGGAGCGCAGAGCTCTAGTTGGATGATAGGGAACTATGAGTTCTTGCAGGTAGGAAGGAGCCATACCATTAAGGGCTTTATAAGTTAGGAGCAATATCTTGAATTCAATTCTATATTTTAATGGGAGCCAGTGTAAAGAAGCTAAAACTGGGGTAATGTGATCTCTTCTCCCTGTTCTCATTAAGACACATGCAGCTGCATTCTAAATGAGTTGGAGAAACTTTATGGACTTATTCAGACATCCTGATAAAAGTGAATTACAATAGTCTAGCCTAGAGGTGATAAAGGCGTGGACAAGTTTCTCTGCATCTTTATGAGACAGGATGGACCTAATTTTAGAAATATTACGCAGATGGAAGAAGGCAGTCTTAATGGTTTGCTGTATATGAGAGTTAAAAGACTTATCTTGGTCAAAGACAACTCCAAGATTCCTAACAGAAAACGTAGAAGCCAGTGCAATGTCATCTAATGTACAGTGATCCCTCACTTATCGCGGTTAATGGGTTCCAGAACCGACCGCGAAAAGTGAAAAACCGCGAAGTAGCGTCACCCCTAATGACGTCATCCATAAATAATACGTACGTTCATTCTCTCACTCTCTCTCTCTCATATGATACGTGTGTGTGTGTGTGTACATGTACATACATACGTAGATGTAAATAAAGTGTACATAAATATGTTTTTAGAACTCTTTTATTCTTATAACAAGATACGTAACTCAAGATGAAGATGATTTACTTCACAGGTTAATGAGAGCTTTACTGCTCCTCAGGTGACGCCTCATCGTCAGGTGCTAGAAGCGCAGGATCATCGAGGGCAGCTTCCGATAGAGCTGGAGAAGCTGCAGGAGGTGGCGTAGTGGCTCGACGGGAAGACTATTTTGCACAAAATGGCACAAGAGAACAGCGAAAAGTTCCACGCGGCGAGACTACGTAACACGAGCGATAAAGAGCAATGAATGCGGTCTTCCTTCCCTTCATGGGCGCTCGGCAGGGAGAGGAGGTGGGTGAAACGTCTCGGCCAATCAGCTTGTGGGGTGAAACGTCTCGGCCAATCAGCTTGCGAGATTTCCGAGCCGAGCCAACACGAGAACAGCGAACAGAGAGGTGGGGCTCTCAGTGTTGATACCTGATGGTCTAATGTAGTCTCCCTGCCTTCTGCTAGCGCCCGCCCATTATTTCTCAATTTTGAATTTTTGATGAATATTTTTGAAAAATCCGCGATGCACTGAGGGCGCGAAAGGTGAAGCGCGAAGTAGCGAGGGATCACTGTAGTTATCTTACTAGAAAGAGTACTTCTAGCATGTTTGGGGCCAAGAACAATGACTTCAGTTTTATCTGTATTCAGCAATAGAAAGTTGTAGTTCATCCAGGTTTTAATATCCTTAAGACACTCCTGGAGTGAACCCAAATGGCTGGGATCATCTGGATTGATGGATAAATATAATTGAGTGTCATCAGCTTAATAATGAAAATGAATAGAATGCTTCCTCATAATGTCTCCCAAAGGCAGCATGTATAATGTAAACAGTACTGGTCCAAGTACCGATCCCTGCGGAACTCCATAGCTAACCGTGGTCTGGGTAGAGGACTTGTTATGGACATGAACAAACTGGGAACGGTCTGATAGATAAGACTGGAACCATCTTAGCGCTGTTCCTTTCAAACCAATTTGCTGTTCAAGTCTCTCTAGCAGAATATGGTGGTCAATGGTGTCAAAGGTCCAATAAGACAAGGATGGAGACAAATCCTTTGTCAAATGCCATGAGGAGGTCAGAATCAGAATCAGAATCAGAATCAGGTTTATTGCCATTGTTCATGTAGTACACAAACTAGGAATTTGTCTCGGTACAATGCTGCAACATTAAACATGATAAGATAAGAGAAATAAACTATACATGTAATAAAGTGTAGGATAAGATTAAGTGATACTGGTCAACAGTTAAAATATATATTAGCCAGCAGCAGATACTGTGGAGAACTAT
Organism: Pholidichthys leucotaenia; assembly: GCA_020510985.1. Taxonomy (NCBI): domain Eukaryota; kingdom Metazoa; phylum Chordata; class Actinopteri; order Cichliformes; family Pholidichthyidae; genus Pholidichthys; species Pholidichthys leucotaenia. The sequence goes on from CM035841.1 coordinate 337,972,702, forward strand.
ATAGTGCAGTCGGTAATGCAGGAAGAAAACAGTGATGATTGACATGAGTCTGGTTGAGCTGCTGTACATGGTGCACGAGAGTCACTTAGTGTTCAGCAGTCTAATGGCAGAGGGGAAGAAGCTGTTCATGTGACGGGAGGTTTTAGTCTGGATGGACCGAAGTCTTCTACCAGAGGGGAGGGGGGCAAACAGTACATGACCAGGGTGTGAGGGATCGGCTATGATCCGGCCAGCACGCCTCCGGGTCCTGGAGATGTACAGATCCTGGAGAGATGGGAGCTTGCAGCCGATCACCTTCTCAGCAGTGCGCACGACGCGCTGCAGCCTTAGTCTGTCCCTGGCAGTGGCTCCTGCGTACCACACGGTTATGGAGGTGGTGAGGATGGACTCGATGATGGCTGTGTAGAACTGCACTAACATCTTGGTGGGTAGCTTGAGCTTCCTCAGCTGCCGCAGGAAGAACATCCTCTGCTGGGCTTTTTTGATGAGTGAGCTGATGGTCAGCTCCCATTTGAGGTCCCTGGTGATGGTAGTGCCTAGGAAGCGGAAGGAATCAGCAGTGGTGATGGGAGAGCCTGAGAGGGTGAGGGGGGGCAGAGGAGTAGTGACTTTCCTGAAGTCTACAATCATCTCCACTGTCTTCAGAGCGTTCAGCTGCAGGTTGTTATTGCTGCACCAGGACGCCAGCTGGGCCACCTCTCTCCTGTAGGCGGTCTCGTCGCCGTTGGAGATGAGCCCGATGAGGGTGGTGTCGTCCGCAAACTTGATCAACTTGACAGACTGGTGGCTGGAGGTGCAGGAGTTGGTGTAAAGGGAGAAGAGTAGGGGGGAAAGTACACAGCCCTGGGGTGATCCGGTGCTGATGCTAGTATAGTCTGAGACAGTCTTTCCCAGCCGCACATGCTGCCTCCGGTCCGTCAGGAAGTCGATGATCCACCTGCAGAGGGAGTCAGGCACGTTGAGCAGGGACAGCTTGTCCCGGAGCAGAGCGGGGCGGATGGTGTTGAATGCGGAGCTGAAGTCCACAAACAGGATCCTGGCGTAGGTTCCCGGGGAGTCCAGGTGCTGCAGGATGGAGTGGAGGGCCAGGTTGACTGCATCGTCTACAGACCTGTTGGCTCGGTAGGCAAACTGCAGCGGGTCCAGGAGAGGGGTGGTGATGGACTTGAGGTGGGACAGGACCAGGCGCTCAAAGGACTTCATGACTACAGAGGTGAGCGCTACAGGTCTGTAGTCATTAAGTCCAGTGATCCGTGGCTTCTTGGGGACAGGGATGATGGTGGAGGATTTGAGGCAGGACGGCACGTGGCATAACTTAAGGGAGGTGTTAAAAATGTCTGTGAATACAGGAGCCAGCTGTTTCGCACAGAGTCTCAGGGTGGAGGGAGACACGCCGTCTGGGCCGGGGGCCTTGCGCGGGTTCAGTCTGGAGAACTGTTTGAGCACATCCTGCTCACTGATGATAAGGGGAGGGGGGGAGGTGGGGGGGGGTGCCTTAAATGAAGTAGGGAATGTGGAGGCTGTGGAGCTGGAGGGAGGGGGGGAGTTGGACACAGATGACGAGGTGTCAAAACGGGCATAGTGTTGGGACAGTCTTTGACAAAGGGCTTTGTCATCCTGACCTTTAGGAGCCTGAGGCCGATAGTTGGTGATCTGCCTCAGTCCTCTCCACACGGAAGCCGAATCATTAGCAGTGAACTGCTGCTGGAGTCTCTCTGAGTACACAGATTTAGCCCTCTTCAGCTCTCTGTTAAACCGGTATTTAACCTCCCTGTAGCAGTCCCTGTCTCCACTTTTCAGCGCTGCTTCCTTCTCCTTCCTGATCTGTCTGAGCTTAGCTGTGAACCAGGGTTTGTCATTAGAGTAACTCACCCTGGTGCGTGATGGAAGAATGTTCTCTTCACAAAAGTGGATATATGAGTTCACAGTGTCCGTGTACTCATCCAGATCATGCGTGGCTCCTTTAAGCATGCCCCAGTCAGATATTTCCATGCACGTTTCCAGCTTCTCCTCAGCATCACTGGTCCGTATCTTCGTAGTGCTCACAACAGGTTTAGTGAGCTTCATTTGACCTTTTGAGGTCATCAGTAACTTTCACTAAGGCTGTCTCTGTGATGTGGTGTTTCCTGAAACCTGGCTAAAATTTCTCAAATATAGAATTATTTTCTAAAAAAGTGCACAGTTGATTGGCGACTACTTTTTCGAGGATCTTGGAAAGGTAGGGGAGGTTAGATATTGGTCTATAACTGGCCAAAATCCCAGAATCAAGCAAAGGTTTTTTAAGTAGAGGTTTAATTACTGCCACTTTAAAAGACTGCGGTACATGTCCTGTCAATAGAGACATATTAATTATGTTCCAAAGTGGTGGACTAATCAGAAATAGCGGTTCCTTCAGGAGTCTAGCGGGGACTGGGTGTAAGAGACAGGTAGTTGGTTTAGAGGCTGACACAATTAGGGCTAGATCAGAATGACTAATAAGAGAAAATTCAGAAAAGTGGAGTTCTGAGCCTGTGGACACAGCAGTGTTAGGCAGAGACTTGGTATTTTTAAGGGGGCTATTTTTTGGAATATTATTCCTAATACTGACAATTTTATCATTAAAAAATTTCAAAAAGTCGTCAGCACTAAGAGTTGGAGGAATGTAGGGATCTATGGCATTTTGGCTCTTGGTTAGCTGAGCCACAGTGTTAAAAAGAAATCTGTGGTTGTTTTTATTTTCTTCTATCAAGGATGAATAGTACTGTCGCCTAGGACTACGGAGAGATTTCTTATAAGGCTGGCATTCCAGGCTGAACATGATTCTTCTGTCTTATTTGCACACCAAAGCCTTTCACAAAATCTAGCTTTCTGTTTTAACTTACGGGTGCGGGAGTTGTACCATGGAGCTAATCTCCTATTTTTAATAGTTTTCTTTTTAAGAGGGGCTATGGAGTCAAGTGTTGTCTGCAGTGAGGCTGCAGTACTATCAACTAAGAGGTCTAATTCTAATGGATTCAAGCAGTCAGTGCTGTCCTCTGCTAAACTGAAGCGTGGTAATGGAGTAAGTGCCGAAAGGATTAATTCTTTAAAGCGAGCCACAGCACTATCAAGTAGGTATCTGGTAACTATATTTCCACTTGATGCTGTAAAATCAGATAACACAAATTTGAAAGTTATCAAGTAATGGTCAGTCAGTGTAGGATTTTGAGGGATGACAAGCAGCTCATCAGTTTCTGCACCATAGGCCAAGACCAAGTCAAGGGTGTGATTATGGTGATGAGTTGGTTTACTAACACACTGAGAAAAAACAGTTGAATTTAAGAGGGAGAGAAATGCTACACTATGACTATCATTATCAACGTCTATATGAATATTAAAATCACCAGCTATGATAACCTTGTCTGAACTGAGAACTAAGGTTGTTAAGAACTCAGAGAATTCAGACATAAATTCAGCAAAAGAAGCACTGGGAGGGCGATATACTGTGGTAAACAAAACGGGCTGTTCTGACCTCCATGATGGGTGTGCTAAGCTAAAAATTAAGCATACAAGAGTTACAATTTGAGTTTAGCTTAATCTGAGGATTCATTGGTAATGTGGGTTCATATATTACCCCGACACCACCACCTTGGCCAGTGTTTCTAGGAATATGAATATTACCATAGCTGGGGGTGGGGGGGTGGGGGGTTGGCCTTATTGATACTAACAAAGTCATCAGGGCGTAGCCATGTTTCTGTGAGACAGAGTATATTTATATTGTAATTCATGATCATATCATTAATTAAGGTCGCTTTATCGGACAGAGATCTTATATTCAGCAGTCCGCTTTTAATAATTTTGGTTTTTTTTGTGGTAAATTAATGGATTTAATCTTTATCAAGTTATGTTGTATTTGTCTTGGGTTATAATGTTTTGGGTATCAGGGGACAGACACAATCTCTGTGGGGTTGTGAATTGAAGACTGATCTAAACGGAGAATTATTTGGATTAATAGGGGTAATATGAGAAGTGGAAGCAAAAAAAAAAGCTGGTTGGCAGACCCAGGCACTTTATCAGCAATCAGTGGGAAGAAATTCAATGGAATCTGCTGTTGAAGACACTGGTTGGAGGTAATGCCTGCAGGGTCTTGGCCCTCCATGGCACATAACTGGACACCCCTGGATTAGACATTAATGTATGATTTTTTTTTTTTTTTAGGGGAACGAATGAATGAACATGGAGCATGTGTGCCAGTGTGTTCCAAAGTGATGTGCGGTGCATGGGGGGAAGGGGGGATTTTTGTTTTCATCACGGACTTATTAGGCATTAATGTGTTTATTTTTAGGGGAATAAATGCATGAACAAGGAGTGTGCAGCGTTTTACTTTTCACCAACTCCCCAGAGAGACAGGAGATGCGTCCACATCTGCGTCGGCCGTGCGTCCTGGGTTTCCAGCCCACCAAGCTCCCCGACAGCCACCTGTCAGCCCCCGGCAGAGACTGCTGAAAGCGGGCTCGCTTCATGGCAGGGCTGGGAGGCGGCAGATTGCCTCCTTCCTCCTTCCCAGGACGGAGGGGGGGGGGGACCCTCAGTCGACGAAAGCAACAGGAGAGGAAGCACTCCATCTCCCCACAGCCAGGAGCGACTTCCACGCCATTGTTCATGAAAGTTTATGAAAATTTGCACAGGCATCGTCCTCCTTTCTTCATGTCTGTGTTGCATCCATGCGTACATTAAACAATTCAGCTGATTTTTCAGCCCATTCTTACCCTTTTGTTCTTTTTAACATAAGTAACTGGGCATCAACTGTGATTGATGTCTTCCTTATTACCAAGCATCACATGCATTTTGGCTCACACACACAGGCTTTGGTCAGTGTAAAACCCGTCTTAAACCGTCATGATCACAATTCACTTTAGATAATGCGCCTCTTTGCATTAAAGGATGGGAAGGAGCACTGTGGATTGGATTATCCAAAACACACATCTGAATGATTAGGCTGGCCTCTTTGCATCATGTGCTGGTGGTAGGTTCATTTTTACACCGTTGTAATAAGGAAATGAACTTGAAAACGCCCATAAACGCGTTCTGCATCAGACAACTGATCAACTGACCCCGTCGTTGTAATATGGCCCCATGACTGTGCCAGTGCATGCCGTTTCCTGAGCGCCAGAGCTGCACGAAGTCAAAACTCGCTACTGAAATATCATTAACCAGTGTGCTTCTGAAGATAGACCTCCTTTTTCCTGATCAAAGGCGGATTCTAATGAAATGCATTATAATAGTGTAATGCGCATTAGCTTGTGCACCACCACACCTCTTTGAAATGAGGCGCCTCCTCCGAGCACACGGCGGGCGCACTGTCGACTGGTAATGATGGCGTGACGCAAGACGTAAAAAAACAGGCAATGTGCTGACAGAAAATAACAAAAACACTGGCGCATGGCGGAAAGTCGGTAAAAAAGTGCGCAGATGACCGTCAAAATAGGGCACAAGGTGCCATTAAAGCCTAAGTTTCCAAAAAATTCTATACAGTACCTGTAATTTAGTGCAGACATTTATACTGCCTCCAAGAAAAATTTCTAACTATAACTTTAGCATTCTTACAATTATGACACAATGTATGATCTCAAATTTTGTGTTTCTCATTGAATGATTTCTTGTATGAAATTTCACAAGTTTTGCACTTTAAAGATGCAGTATGTAACCAAAAACAAAGGTCTCTTAGAAAAAAAATCTAAGTTATTATTAAATACTTTGTTTCTATTACCATCCATTCACCTTACCAGATAAATTATGTTTTTATGAGCCATTTATAGTTGTGGCAGGTTCATATACTCTATGGAATATTTGCACCAACACCTTAGTATGGTAGCTCTGAATGGACAAACAACCTTGTGTACCTATTGAGAAGCCTTCACGTTTTGCCACTGCAGTTAAAAAAAAAACATACAGTGCTGAAATATTCACCTACAGACATGGACAAATTTGTTGATTACCTTCCGTTAAAGAAAGAAAATTCCACAATGGTCACTGAAATAATTTGAATCTGACAAAAGTAATAAAAAAGAAAATGTTTCTGAAAATTAACTAATGAAAATCAGGCATTGCTTTTGAATTTGGTTCAAAAGAATCATTTAAAAAAACAAACTAATGAAAATAGCCTGGACAAAAATGACGATACCCTTAAAATTTTGTTGCACAACCTTTTGAGGCAATCACTGCAATCAAGCAATTTCTGTAACTCTCAATGAGACTTCTACAACTGTCGACAGATATTTTGGCCCACTCCTCTTGGGCAAACTGCTCCAGCTGCCTCGGGTGCCTTCTCCAGACTGCATGTTTCAGCTCCTTGCACAGATGTTCAATAGGATTTAGATCAGGGCTCGTAGAAGGCCACTTCAGAATATTCCAATATTTTGATCTTAACCATCCTTGGGTGTTTTTACTTGTATGTTTGGGGTTATTATCCTGTTGGAGGACCTATGACCTGCAACTGAGACCAAGCTTTCTGACACTGGGTGGCACATTTCGCTCCAGAATGGCTTGATAGTCTTGAGATTTCATTGTACCCTGCACAGATTCAAAACACCCAGTGCCAGATGCAGCAGAACAGCCCCAGAACATAACCGAGCCTCCTCCATGTTTCACCATAGGTACAGTATTCTTTTCTCTGTAGGTGTCATTTTTCCTTCTATAAACAGAGAGCTGATGTGAGTGGCCCAGAAGCTCCAGTTTTGTCTCATCAGTCCACAGGACAACCTCCACAAAACTTTGGGGCTTGTCAGCATGCATTTTGGCTGGCTTTTTTTAAAAATGTTTTTCTGTCAGTATTGGAGCCCTCCTGATCTTCTTACATGGAATCCATTATTGTTCAAAATGCAACCCATAGTGCAATTAGAAAGTAACGTACCTTGACCTTAGAGTTCAGCTTGAATTATTTGGGATGGTTTCCTAAGCTCTTTTCCTACAGTATGCACTATTCTTCTGATCAACCTGGGGTTGCATTTCTTCTTACATCCATGTTCTGGGAGGTTGGCTACAGTCCCATAAACCTTATCCTTTTTATTATCCCCTGCCAGTCTTCGCCCAAAGGGGGATTATATTATGGGTCCATCCGTCCATCTGTCCATCTGTCCCACTTTTGTGAAATCAGCTCCTCCTATAGTTTTGTTCCCATTGTTTTGAAACTTGGTGCCATGGTGTGATATACACTGAGGATGCGCATATTGCAATTTGGTTCTGATCAGATGATTCTGCAGTAACTGTAACTCCTGACCTATAGCCTCTTATTTCACCTCACTTCACAGACAGTCACTCTCTTGTGAAATCAACTCCTCCTACAGTTTTGTTCCAAATGTTTAAACTGTTGAAATTTGGTACCATGGTTTGATATACTCTGATGATGCACATATTGCAATTTCACTCTCATCGGATGACCATGAGGTCAAAGATCAGAGGTCAGATTTTCCCTAAATCTTCTAAACACAATAACTACTGAAAGAAATGATGTAGACTTTTCAAATCGATACAGTAGTTGTATCTAATACACATCTTAGACGACTTTCACCCTGACTTAACTATGGGTTTGGAGTCAAGGGGTCAGAGGTCAAAGTTAACATTGCAGTTGCACTATGGTAAATGCTAAATGCTAAATTTACTATTACTATAAAACGAGTAAAGCTAGGGCCACTAAACCTGGTATACAAGTTCACCTTGGGATCCTGACCTTTGACTATGGGTTTGGGGTCCAAAGGTCAAAAGTCAACGTTAACATTCCCTATGCTTTATTACTGTATGAGTAAAGCTAGGGTAACCAACTTGCTACACAGGTTCACCCTGTGACCCTGAAGTGTGACTATGGTTTTGGGATCACAAGGTCAAAGGTCAACATCAAAATGGCTTATAAAATTGTATCTCAACAACAAAGAAAGCTAGGGTCACCAAATTTGCTACACAGAATCACCTTGGGATCCTGACCTCTGACTGTGGGTTTGGGGTCAAGAGGTCAGAGATCAAGATTAACATTCATTATGCTGTGGAGAATGTGCACAAGGATGAGACTGAGTTATTCCTCAGGTTCAGCTTTATTCACAGATCACATACTCCAACAATCTCAAAGCAGGAAAAAAGGAAGAATAATCTCACAACTCCTTTTTTATACCCCGGACATCGAAACTGAAGTCACATGGTGTTTAAGCAAACATACAGTCACATTGTAACCCCTTTGATCTTCCACACCATTGTCCTTTAGTGTCTGGTGGTCCGGACATCTCCCCAGGTCATCTCCCTGAAACAAAGGCCAAACCTCACACTCTCTCGTTGTCTCTTGGAGACTCAGACCTTTTGTTCCCTGAGACGTGCAGCACACAATAAACACACAGCAATATATTTGTGGAGCATATATAACCAACATATGTGCCCATATGTGCCCACATGACCCCCCCCAAACGTCTAAAATGGAACAAACATAACCAGAGATGCATGACATAATAACATTACTACATATCAATCCACCAGTTGCCCAGGTCTAAGTCTTCTGCCGTACTTGCTGTAAGCCGGCTTTACTGTTTCCGCAGTGTCTTCCTGCTGTGGAACTGTTGCCTGTGGATTAAAACTGTTAGTCAATCTCTGTGGGTGTTCTGGAGAATGCCCTCTAGGGGGTCTGCCACGACGGGGGGCCCTCGCCAACTGCACTGCTTCATCCGCCAAAACAAAAGCGGGTTTGAGTCTGTTTATACCAATTAACTCCTTTCTGTCTCCCAAATCCAGCAAAAAATGCTTCTCTCCTGTTTCCAGCACCCTAAACGGTCCATTGTAAGGCGGCCGCAAGTTTGGGCGATGGGCATCATGTCTGACAAAAACAAACTCAGCATTTTTTAAAGCTTTCGGCACAAAAACGCGTGGAAAACTGTGATGAACCGGGCCCGGAAGCGTGTTTGATCCCGTGTCGCTCTGCAACAGCTGAGCGGGGGGGCAATTTGGCGCAGGGTTATCGGGGAGAAATTCCCCGGGCAGACGGAGAGGCTATGCAAATACTAACTCAGCTGGGGAGGCTTGCAAATCCTCCTTAGGTGCAGAACGCAACCCCAATAAAACCCACGGAAGCCTGTCTACCCAATTTGTGTCCGTAAGCGACGCTCTGAGGGCTGCTTTCAATGACCTATGGAAATGTTTCGCATAAACCGTTAGCCTGTGGGTTGTACGCGGTAGTGCGGTGGATCGTTACCCCTAGGCTGCGGGCCATCGATGACCAGAGCTCGGAAACAAATTGAGGGCCTCTGTCGGACGTTATGTCCGACGGAACTCCAAAGCGCGCTACCCAAGCTGTTAAAAACGCGCGCGCCACCTCCTCGGCTGTGGTTGATGCCAGTGGGACCGCTTCCGGCCAACGCGTGGTGCAGTCCACCATAGTCAAAAGATGTGTGTACCCCTGTGACGACGGAAGGGGGCCTACCAAGTCAACATGCACATGATCAAAGCGCTTAGTCGGGATGTGAAAAGGCTCCAAAGGAGCTCTAGTGTGTCTGTGTATTTTGGCTCGTTGACACGCTACGCAGGCTGTCGCCCATTCCTTGACCTGTTTGCGCAACCCCGGTCATACAAATTTCTCTCCTACCATTTTGACCGATGCGCGCACCCCCGGGTGCGCTAGAGAATGGATCGAGTCAAAAACACGGCGGCGCCACGCAGCTGGTACCACCGGACGCGGCTGCCCAGTGGAGATATCGCAGATTAGCGGGGGCATACCACCTTGCAGCACCCTGTCCTCCAGCCTTAACCCTGTTGGTCCAGACTGGAGTGCGCGCACGTCCGCGTCGCTAACCTGCTCCGCGGCCATGGTTGCATAATCTAACCCTACGCGGACTGGGGCTGCGCGCGCTTCCGCGTCGCTACCCTGGCCCGCGGCCATGGCTGCAGAGTCTGCCCCCACGGGGCCTGGAGCTGTCACAGCACGTGAGAGGCAGTCTGCCACTACATTATGTTTACCTGCAACATGCTGGATATCGGTGGTAAACTCCGATATCGCGGCCAGCTGTCTCTGCTGCCGGCCCGACCAAGGTTCCGAAATCTTGGCCATCGCAAAAGTCAGCGGCTTGTGGTCCACGAACGCGGTGAAACGGCGTCCTTCCAGCCAGAACTGGAAATGGCGGATGGCCAAGTGTAGTGCCAACAATTCCCTGTCGAACGCGCTGTACTTTCGCTCGCTATCGCGCAAGGTTTTGCTGAAAAACGCGAGCGGTTGCCAGGTCCCAGCTACATACTGTTCAACGACCGCCCCCACTGCTAAATCGGACGCGTCAGTGGTGAGCGCCAATCGTGCCGTTGGAACTGGGTGTGCCAACAAGGTAGCATTTGCCAAAGCTGCTTTGACTTGAGAGAATGCGCGCTCCCGCTCAGGAGACCATTTGATTTTATTCGTGGGTTTTTGTTTTTTTAGTGCAGCATACAATGGTTGCATGAGGTGCGCTGCGCTGGGGAGGAAATGGTTATAAAAATTAACCATTCCCAAAAACTCCTGTAACGCTTTAACCGTTTGAGGGTGGGGAAAATTTGTTATTGTGCGCACTTTATCGGGCAGAGGGACCGCTCCTTCTGGTGAAACGCGGTGCCCCAAAAAATCAATCTGCGCCACCCCAAACTGACACTTCGCTGGGTTAATTATTAACCCGTGCTCTGCTAACCTCCGAAAAACTGCTGTGAGATGGCTTTCGTGTTCGTCTTCAGACGTGCTGGCTACCAAAATGTCGTCCAAATAGACAAACACAAAAGGGAGGTCGCGTAGGACCGCGTCCATCATGCGTTGGAACGTCTGCGCCGCACCCTTGAGTCCGAAAGGCATGCGCAAGAACTCAAAAAGCCCGAAAGGAGTTATTACTGCTGTTTTGGGTATATCCTGAGCGCGCACTGGAACCTGATGGTAACCGCGTACCAAATCTATTTTAGAAAAAATGCGCGCCCCAGCCAAATGAACCGAAAAATCTTGGCTGTGCGGGATCGGGTAGCGGTCGTGTGCAGTGGCGTTATTCAACCTGCGGAAATCACCGCAAGGTCGCCACGAGCCATCAGCCTTTGGGACCATGTGCAGTGGTGAAGCCCAGGGGCTTTTCGAACGCCTAATGATGCCCAGTTTTTCCAGGTTGGCAAACTCCTCGCACGCTATGGTCAGTTTAGCTGAGTCCAGGCACTGAGCTTTCGCAAAAACGGGTGGGCCGGTGGTAGTGATATAGTGTTCCACCCCATGTTTAGCCACTGTCGCCGAAAACGTTGGGACTGTGAGTGCTGGGAACTGAGTGAGGAGTGCGTGGAACTTACCACCCGCAGCTGTGACGTTGGCTTGTGCAGCTGGCGGCGCCACTCGAGCTGTGCAGGGAATAGAGTGTAAAGATTAACCAGACGTCTATTAGCAAGATCAACCAATAAATCATGTGCGCACAAAAAATCAGCCCCTAACATGTTGAAATTAACTGCAGCTACAACAAAAGTCCACTCAAATGCATGGCCCTGCAAAGACAGAAGCAGAGTCCTCTCACCGAAGGTCTTAATTGCTGAGCCGTTCGCTGCTGACACCAGGGGGCCCTTAGACGTGTCAGCCGGTCCGCGTAGGAAGGCGTGATGAAGCTCAGCTGGGAGCCTGTGTCCACGAGGAAATGCCTCCTCGAGCGTGCATCCGTCAGGTAGAGCAGCTTGTTCTTTTCCCCGAGGGCCGCAGCCGCTACCGACCCCCGGTCTTGGCGTTTCCCGAACGCTTGAAGTGGCACGGTGGGAGGCACTTGTGTGCCCTCTCTGCAAAGCGGCGATGATAGAAGCACAGGACGTCATCCGCTCCGTGTCGCTTGGTCCTGACTGCCGCCGTCGCCGGTGAGTCTAGTGCTGCAACCACTGGCCCCATGCCGTCTCCGGACGTTGCTCCTAGCTCTGCTGCTGCGGCCGAAACCGCGCTCTGTTTGTGGGCGTCGACGAGTTGCTGCGCCTCCTTGCTCAGCCCATGGTAGACTCGCCGGGCCAACCGAGGTGAGTCTGCCAGGGTAACTCTCACCGCTGGTGGCAGGGTCCGGAGGAAAAGGTGGGCGAAGATAAATTCGCAATCCTCGGAGTCTTTCAGCCTCAGCATTTTCACCATCAGGTCTACGGGTCTGTCGTTCTCCGACTCCGTCAATGTTAGGAGCCCTTCTGCTCGCTGTTGCACCGAGGGGGTGAAGTGGCTTATAAGCGCAGCCTTCAATACGCTGTATTTGTCGCTGTCCGGTGGGTGATTGACCAGATCTTCCACCCTTTGGACTGTGTGGCTGTCCAGCTTCGCCACCACATGGTAGAATTTCGTGTCGTCCTTCGAGATTCTCCGGAGGTTGAACTGCGCCTCGACCGCGCTAAACCAGGAGCGCGGACTATGCTGCCAGAAGTCGGGCAGCTGGAGTGTGGTGGCAGCCAACAGGCTGGCTTCTGCCGAGCCCCGCTCGGGAGAATTATCTCTGCTCATTCTTCGTCGTAAGGTCACCAGTGTGGAGAATGTGCACAAGGATGAGACTGAGTTATTCCTCAGGTTCCGCTTTATTCACAGATCACATACTCCAACAATCTCAAAGCAGGAAAAAAGGAAGAATAATCTCACAACTCCTTTTTTATACCCCGGACACCGAAACTGAAGTCACATGGTGTTTAAGCAAACATACAGTCACATTGTAACCCCTTTGATCTTCCACACCATTGTCCTTTAGTCTCTGGTGGTCCGGACATCAACCCAGGTCATCTCCCTGAAACAAAGGCCAAATCTCACACTCTCTCGTTGTCTCTTGGAGACTCAGACCTTTTGTTCGCTGAGACGTGCAGCACACAATAAACACACAGCAATATATTTGTGGAGCATATATAACCAACATATGTGCCCATATGTGCCCACAATGCCTAATTACTGTACAATGAGTAAAGCTAGGGCCACCAAACCTGATACACAGGATCAAAAGGTCAAAGGTCAGTGTTAACATTCCCTATGCCTTATTACTGTATACTGTATCGGTGTTGAAAAGTAGTTAAAAGGTAAAACCCATCGTAATTTGGGTCAAATTTTCAAAGGAGCTGTCCAAAAATGCTAAGTAGCCTGAAGGCTAACTTCAATTAGGCCAGAGAGTCCTGACTGGCTCGACACTATGATCTGCCAGTGCCATATATAGTTATATCACCAAAAATGCTCCATCTAAACTCGCCTTTTCTCAGGGGGCGGGGGCTTAAGTGAAACTTGAAACCAAAAAAACAGAGACTCGAGACATTTAGACACATAGTGTTTGCAGCTCTATTTCTATAGTTTCTATAGTTTTTATTGTTTATATTTTTGCTCCTCACTGTGTATATTGTGTATTTTATCATTTATCTTACTCATTGACTTATAAGATAAAATAAGATAAGGTAAGCCTTTATTAGTCCCACAATGGGGAAATTAAAGGATTACAGCAGCAAAAAGATAGCAGCACTTAGAACAACAGTTAATAAGATAATAAGAACTCGTTAGCCAAAGCAGTAGATGAATATACATATGTGTGTAGATATATACACAGTATATAGTTATATTTTATATTGTGTGGCATTTGCTGCAGAAAGCATAGGGAGATTTTCATTGTATAGGGAAATGTGTTTCCTTACTGTGCATATGACAAACTTGATTTGATTTGAGTGATTTGCTCTTGACGTGTCTTGTAAGGCATAATAAACATGTTTCAGACATGTTAACAAGAAAAAAAATAGATTTTTGGTGGAGTGTCACTTTATTATTGTATTATTCTCCCTGAAGTCAGTGCCTGTCCAACAGCCAGCTGCTTCCTCCTCTGATGTTCTTGCATATGTTGATTTTCCCCCTTTACCTCACCATGGAAAGGGACATGACCCTGCTATAAATCACTATTTTGCACTCAGCAGCGAGAGTCTCACATGCAAGCTGAGAATCAGTTTCTCTCTTTTTTTTTAAGTTGTCATTGTACTGCTTTGAACATGTTTTCCATGTTTGCAGCTTTTGTTCCTATCGTGCCACAGTGTCACTTTGAAAACTGTAAATAGCAGCAGCCTACCTACTGGCATGTCAGGCAAGCACAGTCCGTCACACTGAATAGGAGAGCTGTCTTTTTTTCTAGATATTTCCAGAGTAACAGGAAGGATTATTATCAGTAGGGACTGTGGCTGGCACACTGGACGGATTTTCAAGAATGCCAGGACTCTGCCCGACCTTTAGAAGAGAGGAACAAGCTCACAAATCAGTTAGTAAGTGTCAGCATGACTGAAACTCCTGTTCTCCTGAACAATAAAAACGATGAGTGCTCCACTGTCTCTGGGAGTAGAGCAAAAAGCTGGTGCATGGAAATATTTAATGCCCCAATATAGAAATGGAAATGGACAGAAGATAAGATTTGAGTATTTTCAGGTTTTTATTATCTGTTTTGTGCTTGGACTTGCTTTGAAGGGAGAACCCTGCCACTCCCATTAGTCCCAAGGTTGTTTTCAAGCCAGCAATAGCAGCAGTTCACACTGGATTTTCAGAGGGAGTTGCACACAAATGAAACAACATGCAGTGCAGCAAGGGACGATGTTAAGGTGTTCAAGGTTAAGCAAAACCAAGCGCTCGGGGGATGCTGTATGACATGCTGATAAATTTGACGTTGTGAAATTTTATGGGCTATTAACATAGCACGTCTTGCCCCCTACTTTTCCAAAGATTGAATTATCTAATAATCAGAAGGGAAACAGAGATGCTGTCCAACAGCATGATGACTCCAACTGCTCCTTGGAACAGCTCCTGCTTTCCATTGCAGCGGTTCAGTGAAAACAAGATTAAATGCTCTCAAGTGATAATTACAACAAGCCCCATCATGTCACTATAAATCTGAAGCAAATTACACATTATTCTGTATTCAGGCCAAACAATTTTAGTCCCCTGTATTGGAGCCTTAAAAAAAAGACATACAAACTTAGGAGAAATGTGCATCTCTGCATAGTGCATCGTTCAATTCCATGAAACTGAAGCACCTCTGCAAAAAGGCCATTTAATGAGCAGCTCAAGCAGAACTTCTGATGCACACCCACCCACCCACCCACCCATTCATCCGTATACACACAGGCACACGCTCAGTTCGCTGTGTTGCTGCCATTCACGTTACTCCCCCAGCTCCCACAAGGCATTTAGAATTAATCTCCCCCAAAAATGAGGAGTTTTTAACCCTGACATCACATATGTACACAGGGCTGTAAATCTGACTTCAAATCTTAAAAAGCTCTTTTTGTTTAAAAAACAAGATCTCCACCCTTTCCCTTCATTCTTTCCCTCAACATCTTTTTCTCCTCTGTGGAACAGCTTTATCTTTGCCTGTGATGTTATAGCAGTCTTGGAAGAAACGTGTAAGCTTTGTTGAATAATCTGTGGAAGAAAAATCTCACCTCAGAGAACAGTCGCTTCTCCCCACACGCAACAGGTCATCATGTTTGATGGCTTGTTGCACTTTTCCTGTGTAAACTATATGGACTGTACAGCATGACAAACTGTGGACACTTTATGGGGCCTAGGAGCCATCCAGGTGTGTGTGTGTGGGAGGGGGGGGGGGGGTAAATCCGTTCCCCACCCACACCACACACGCGCTTACTCTAAAGTTTTGTATTGGCAGCTTGTCAAAGATTTATCGACAAAGTAGCAGTTACCATAAGATAGTTTTGGGTCTCATTCAGCACATATGCTTTTATTTAAAGGGGAAGATGGGAAAGATGACTCTGGCTTTTAGAAGGAACTGTACCATTCAGATTTTAACAATTTACAGTTAGCCATGAGGAGATATTTCTCACTCTAACAGTTCATGGTCTGTGTACAATGCTTAGAAAAGTGCAGGGACTTGATCCAACTGGATTATGTTTTTTGCACCAGCAGCACCTTTTTCAACGATTCCTGTAGTCTTTCAGGTTCACAAATCTACTCTGCCCCACAGAGGTGTATATGTTCTGGGATTTATGCCAAATGAATCACGCTAAAGTCATTCCACATGCACCGATGTAACGGTGGTTAATAATGCTGCTATTAGGAGTGGGAAATCTATGCTGCATTCCAGTTATGTTAGAAGTCAAATTTGAAGGTTCGGAACGATGTCATTTCCACAATAACCGCATTCCAGCAAAACAAGTCAGAAAACCCTGATGCTATTTTTAGGCATTGTCAGCAGTGCTGAATGAAAACAAAGCAGTACATGGTAATTTGCATATAAAAACACCATAGTGACATGCTAAGAGATAGAAGTTGGGCAGTACTGTGTGTATGCTCACCTAAAACAGACATACAAAAGAGAAGGGCTATTAAACATTTCACACAGCTTGATGATGCATGGTGCATGGGTGCAGCCATTTTGGATCATGAAGTAAGATATGGTGAAATCTGCCAGACTTTACAAGTTTAAAAAACAACTTCAGAGGCATTCCAGGTGCAACTTACTGTACTATGGAAATGCTGACTGTGTGAAAGACTAAACACTGAGACATGTTCTCCTGTTATTCTCAAGAAAATATTTCAAACTAATCTAAATCTGTCTGGATCAATTCCTGAATGGACACATTTTTTTTGGCTGCTCTCTATGTACATATGTAGTGGCATGTCTGCACATCTAGCAAACTTTCAAAGTTGCTTTATGTCATAAATATTGGTATCACAGTTTTCTTCTTTGACTCATCTTACTTTATAGCCAGAAGATGGGGCATCCATCCATCCATCCATCTTCTTCCACTTAATCCTTTTCGGGTCACGGGGGGGCTGGAGCCTATCCCAGCATCTTTTGGGCGAGAGGCAGGGTACACCCTGGACAGATCGCCAGTCCATCGCAGGGCCAACTCAGAGAGACAGACAACCATTCACTCTCACAGTCATACCTAAGGACAATTTAGAATCCCCAGTTTGAGGCCAATTAACCTAACTTGCATGTTTCTGGCATGTGGGAGGAAACCGGAGGAATCCCGGAGTAAACCCACGCAGACACGGGGAGAACATGCAAACTCCACACAGATCACTGTTGGTCGGGGGCTGGGATCGAAACAAGGATCCCCCGGCCAAGGGTGAGTTGCTGCGCTGCCGCAGTGCTAACCACTCCGCCACCGCGCTGCCCATTTCTAGTCTAAATGAATCACCATATAACTTCAGTAAATGGGTGAGGTTATGAGTAACAGACTTTTTCTTGGCTTCTAGCTGTTGTCTCCTGTCTAGCTAATTTGTTGACATTCATTCAGATATCTTGTTTTTGTCATAAATACATTGTACAAGATGTATTGTACTATATCATTAATTGTAAAGAAGCAAAATTGGTGATTTGAAGAAAAAAAAAAAACTCTGTCCGTATGTCACCACCACATATGATGAATATCTTCATCTTTCTGCAATTTCCCCACTGTGGAACTAATAAAGGTTTATCTTATTTCATCTTATCTTTCGGATGCCCTCTATTAGGGGTCACCAGAGCAGATCATGGGTATGCATATATGTTTGGCAAGGATTTTATGCCAGATGACCTTCCTGACGCAACCCTCCCCATTTACTTGGGCTTGGGACTGGCACTAGGAGTATACTTCCCCTGTGGCTGGGTAAACCAACTTTCCTTTCCCCATTTTGCTGAGCACCAAGCTCAAAGTACCATTGCTATGGTCTTTGTTATGACCCGGCATGGGCTTGAACCCATAAACTCACTGCTGCGGGGCAGATGCATTGCCACTAGTCCACCACTCCGGTTGTACCACATATGATGAACATCCATCCATCCATCCGGGGGTCCGGGTGGCGGGGGAAGCCATCCAAGCAGAGAAGCCCAGACTGCTATCCAGTTCACATAGCATCATGATTCCCACAATCCTCCCTGCAGGTGGTGAGCCCACCAGAGGGCAGACGTACATGGCTCCTTTGAGCACACTGGGTCCTTGATGTAACTTTTTTCATAGGGATCTACTGAACTGCTCTTGGTCTGGCCCTTCACCCAGAACCAGTTTGCCTTGGGAGACCCTACCAGAGGCAAGTTTCCCCCAACAACATAGTTCCTGGGATCACATATGATGAATATATGTTGTATAAATAAAAATGACTTCTGCACTCCAGAGCTAAATCTGGATAATGCACACAGACATACATCTTGTAGTTCCCCGTTTTTTTTTTTAACAGCTGTGTCATGGGCCCACATAGTATTCTTTTCAGCTTCTCACTGACACTTGGTGCTCTTTGGGGATCCACTTTCCCAGATGGCTTTCAAGCCACAGATCAGAAGACTGATTTTCCAGAACAGCCCTGCTTTTATCGCCGTTTGTTTCTAAGCAGGTCAGCAAGCAACAAGCCTCTTCATTGCATTCCTCTCTTTATGCAATTTGCACCTGTTGTCTCTGAGGTGCACCTTTAGATCACACCTGCTTTTGTCCTTGATGTGCTGAGTTCATCCTGTGACTGTGCCTCCATGGGGTTGGGCACCTTTAAGCTCTCCTACGTTTCCGTCTTTTGAGACATTAAGACAACTTCTCTTCTGTTAGCCCTTTTGTTATGTGCTCTTGAGCAGTGAATCAAGCCAATTTCTTACCAGTGCCTTGGTTAGAAGAGGTGGATGTAGGCAAGGATAAAGAGACATTTGAGACAACCTCAGATCACATGAAGTGTTTCCTGGGAAATACCTGATCGAAGCATGTGTGCAGCAGCATCTTGTAATTTCCTGCATTCAAGTTTAATAATTTAATAAATCAAATTTACGCATGTCATTATAGTGTCTTTAAAAATTATAGTCTTTATCTCAGGTGTTTAAATGGAACAGGAGCCTGCAGATACAGAGTGCTACTGTTGGAGTTCCTTCATTATTGTGCTGAGACTCCGGTGACTATTGTTAGGCTTGCCAAGAAGCAGTGGAGTAATGGTACCCTCTCTGCTCCTGTGTGTGTGGTATTGAGGATAACAGTCTGTCATGCTGTTAAACTGATTTCCAGTGGCTGTCTGCATATGATGGGTAGCATCAGACCACCCAAGAAGACTGCTGGTGGGCTTCAGTGATGAGAGAATACAGTATTGGGATATTTATAGTGCTTGTAAAAGTTATCAGGAGAAAAGCCTTTTTTTTTTAACCAACTCTGGCTCTAAACAAACCAGAGTCAAGAGAGTTTGCAGGATCAGGATTAAACATGGAGTCTTTCAACAAAGGTAACATGCCTTATTGGTCTTAGAGCCACTGAACATCAGCATCTCAGGCCAAAATGACGGAACCAAAACTGAAACCAGAGTCAACATGGAGGCCTACAGCGGTATCTAAGGCTCTTCATCTGTGGAAGCTACATCAATGTCTCTTTTTAGTTAAAAACTATGCTTTCTTTCATGGGGGAAAATTCTAATGGAGTGGCCTTGAGCTAAATGAAACACATTTCATGCTGTTGTGTGGTTTTCATAATGCAATGTGGGAGATTACACTCTGTCTTCTTATAAACATGGGGAGGAACATCTATTTCAAAGGAAAGAACTTGCATGTACTAACATGCACCTGTGGCCGGACTGGCTACCAAAACATCGAAGAGAAATGCTCAAATTACAGCAGACACAGAGGGAGTGTAACTTCTTTTAAGATGCCATTAATCCACAATATTGCCACATAGCAACTAAATGTTTGCCACTTTAATGACAATCCCAATATTAAAAAAATGAATCACTTTTTCCATCTAAGCATTGCTTATCTTTCATTATGTACAACCCCCCTTAAATGAGAAAAAAAATAGAGCTTGGGGTACTACTTAGTGTTTTCACTTCACAAGCATTCTGTCATGAACTGAGCTTGGATTTTCTCCCAAGCTCAGTTTCGTGGCTTTTCTCTGTATTCATATTTATCTGTTGTATTGTTATGCCTTTTGAGTTATCATACTGTCTTACATTTTCCGTGTTTTTGTTCAGTCTGTTTTTGCATGGCTTGTTTTATTTGCAATTTATTTCCAGTTTGTTCTGAGTTTGTTTATTCTTTTTATTGGTTCTGTGGGCTGGCAGCTGGCAGGCAACTTTTCCGGGTCTGCACTTTGCGTGGGCGTTGCCTGTCACTCTGCCAGTCCAACTACTCCCCTCTCATCATCACCAGCTGATCCCAATCACCATTACGATTCTCTCCTTCCCCTCGCTCAGGTGCACTCACACCTGTGGACATTTACATTGTTACCTGCCTGTATTTAGTCAGCTTGTGTTCATTCATTCCTTGCTGCACTATTGAATGTCAACTGGTATTCTAATCCGTGTTATTCTCCTGATCAACTCCTGCGTCCGCTGGGTGATGCCGGCCCAGGGACGCCAGCTGTAAGTTTTTCATTATTTATATTTTTGTATATTTGCACAGTTTTGGGACTTCTGTTCTTTTCTTTAATAAATGTCATGGGTGTAATTCAGCTCTTGAGTCTGTTTGCTGCCCTGTAGGGGCCAGTTTATGACAGAATAGTGCAGCCAGAAAAAAGGACTCAGCTGTTACACTCGGCCATTTTTTCCTTTTTTGTGTTTTTCCACTCACCTGTTCGTCTGGGAGCTATCATGGACGCATCAAGTTCACAGGGCTACCCAATGCGCCTGGGGTGGGAATGTTGCTGTGCGCTTATGGAGATTGACGGGCTAATCTCCATGGCGCACACATATTCCACCCCAGAGGATGCGTTATGGTATCTGGGGCTCACGGAAGCAGCAGCTCGCCGGTGCCCTCAGTTGAATGAACACACTGAGGGTTTCCCTGGTGGCTGCGCTGTGACGCGAGAACGGCGGGAGGATGAGGAATTCCCCAGAGAAGCCTGGGCTCGTGCCAAAGGGGAGGTGCTCCCGGGGCTCCGTAACTTCTACTCCTCGCCAGTCTCCGGTGCCCGTTCCTGTTCCACCAGCTCCACGGCGATAGTGTCATCCAGCCACAGATCGCCGGAGGAATCCTCCCGCCTCTTTGCCAGCCTCTTCCCAGACATCGAGCCTGACAACTCCAGCAGCAGAGCCTCTTTCTCTCTCTTTTTCGTCGGCTGTCATGCCAGCCCAATCTTCTCCCATCACCGCTGCAACCCCCGTCACCTCGGCATGTCCTCCTGCTGACAAGAGGTCCTCCACTATTCCATCGGCTACGTCTTCCTCCGTGAAAACAGGGGCAGCTCCTCCACAGTCCTCAGAGGGGTCCACACTTGCCATAGACACGGAGAAGGATGACGCAATTCCAGCCGCAGCAGGCAACATCATTTACCAGGAGAACAGGCAAGTAACATTTCATTCAATTTCAATTTCTGATGATATGTCTTGCCTGACCCCTGGTACGGAGGCTTTGGGTGTGCAGTTCCCCGAGCTCCCTCCACCTGCTGCAATCCATCAATTCTTACCTGTCCTCCCCGTGTCTCCTCTGGTTATCTTTGAGCGTACGCTGGCCCCAGAACCAAGCCGCCAGACGATGGAAGAGCCTGTGGCCCTGGAGGATCCTAATCCAGTGCCAGCATGGAGCTGACCCCTAGCTGCCACGCCGGAGGAGCCACCAGTGTGGGTTATTTCGCCTGGGGGCACTATGACTGCTACCACCATCATGCCTGCTGCAGAGGCTGCCGCAGCAGAGTCAGCTGCTGAGCTGGACCTCCTGAGGGCTGAGCCCGAAGCATTGCCATCGTCTGGATTGTCGGAGTCCTGGACGGCGGTGGAGCTCGAGCTCTGGCAAGTGCTCTCTTTTGTTTTCCTTCTCTCTGTTTTAGAGCAATCTTGCCTGGCTCTTGGTGAGCAGCCATCTGCTGCACCTGAGCTCGTCTCGCCAGGCTCCGCCGCTGCCGGTGACCCTGACCCCCCCTTCTCTATCTGTTTCCTCTGAGCCTCTTCCCAGGGTCACCAGAGACGATCCAGCGCAACAAGAGGTCTCCGTGGGTCCACGTGCGCCACTCGAGGTCATTCAGGGTCCAGCCTTCACTGCTGAGGAGGTCATCGCAAGTGCTCAGTCCCAGCCCGGGACCTCCGTGGGTGCAGCTCCACCTCTGCCTGAGGCTGTCATCTGGGTTCCCCCCTCCACAATCCAGGTCTCCATGGACGCTGCATCCTGGCTGGGGACCCTCGTGGGTGCTGCACCCCAGTATTAGCCCAACATGGGTGTTGCGCTCCAGCATGGGCCCGCCATGGGCGCTACCCCTCAGCCCAGGGTTCACAGAGGGTGCAGCGTTGGCCCAGCCCGGGTTCACTGTGGGTGCTGCAGTGCTCCAGCCCGGGTCCACTGTGGGTGCTGCAGTGCTCCAGCTCGGAGCCACCGTGGGTGCTGCAGAGCTCCAGCCCGGAGCCACTGCGGGTGTTACAATGTCCCAGACCGGGACCCCCATGGGTGCAACTTTAATCCAGCCTAAGACTGCTGAGGGCATCGTAGTCCCTCTCCTTCCTCAGTCAGACACTGTCATGGTCTCCCTTTCTCCGCCACCAGATACTGTTGTGGTTCCCCTCCTTGGGCCCTTTATTCCGTCGTTGGGCCTTCCCATGGGGGAGCCACCTTCTGGATCTCTCCTCCAATCATGGTGGCTGAAGAACTCAGGCCGGCCACCAGAAAGAATGAGCCACCGGGTCGGGTGGTCTTTATTTTCCAGCAGGCCACCCAATTTGTTTCACCTGGCCGTCTGGTTGGCCTGGGACTCTGGCAGGCCACCTGACCTGTTCCATCTTGCTGTCCGTTGGGCCTGGGAATTTGGTTGGCCTCCTTAACTTTTGGGCTTTGCGGGCCGGGGGGCCTAACTAACTAACTAACTAACTAACTAACTAACTAACTAACCTGCACTTATATAGCGCTTTTCTAGTCACAAAGACCACTCAAAGCGCTTTCATTAATACTAACCCTCTATTCTAAGGGCCTATAGGAAACAGATATCTAGGGACAATTTAGAACAGCCAATTAACCTAACATGCATGTAACTCTGTATTTTCTGGTGTGGGTCCTGAGCAGGGGTGTTTTGTTTCCTCCTGGCCTGTTCCCCCCACCACCCGCCTTGGGTAGATTGTTGTGGTTCTTGTGGGGGAGGGGGGTCTTTTTTCTTTTCATGCTACCTTGGGGTGTCTGGGTCCACCCCTTGAGAGGGGGGCTCTGTCATGAACTGAGCTTGGATGTTCTCCCAAGCTCAGTTTTGTGCCTTTTCTCTGTATTCATATTTATCTGTTGTATTGTTATGCCTTTTGAGTTATCATACTGTCTTCCATTTTCCATGTTTTTGTTCAGTCTGTTTTTGCTATGTCTTGCTTTATTTGCAATTTATTTCCAGTCTGTTCTGAGTTTATTTATTCCTTTTATTGGCTCTGTGGGCTGGCAGCTGGCAGGCAACTTTTCCGGGTCTGCACTTTGCATGGGCGTTGCCTGTCACTCTGCCAGTCCAGCTACTCCCCTCTCATCATCGCCAGCTGATCCCAATCACCATTACGATTCGCTCCTTCCCCTCGCTCAGGTGCACTCACACCTGTGGTCATTTATGTTGTTACCTGCCTGTATTTAGTCAGCTTGTGTTCATTCCTCGCTGCACTATTGAGTGTCAACTGGTATTCTCATCCGTGTTATTCTCCTGATCAACTCCTGCATCCGCTGGGTGATGCCGGCCCAGGGATGCCAGCTGTAAGTTTTTCATTATTGTATATTTGTACAGTTTTTGGACTTCTGTTCTTTTCTTTAATAAATGTCATGGGTGTAATTCAGCTATTGAGACTGTCTTTCTGCCCTGTAGGGGCCAGTTTATGACACATTCTGTTTTAAAGGGGTCATTAACTGGACTTTTTCCACATTTTAACAGCTCACACATGTCTTAATGAAATGTTTGTGACATATTTTGTTCACATTTTCTTTATTTTTTTTTTTAATTACTGAAGCACATTTATTTTGTATTTTTTCTGGCTTTCTTGAAACGCTCTGATTTAAACGCTCTGATTTTTTTTTCACTTTAAAAGCCATCCTTCACATACTCAACTCCGCCCTCCTTCTTATTTCAGATAACCATTAGCTGACTAGCTCTTAACCTCCTAGCTCGGATGAGCGACGCTGGTTCACTGATTCACAGTCGATGGTGTATCTCGCATCACTCCGGCCCATCTCCCAATAATTTTGTTGTGATTCCACAACAGATTGCTAGCACCGTGCGGGCCCCCCCCCCTTCTCTTCCTGATTGCTCTGTGGGACTCCGCTCTGGAGTGTGCGGAGCCCCGGAGGACAGTGGGGGAGCTGTCCTCCGAGTTATTTAGCACTGGGTTCTCCACAAACATGTGTCTGTGATCGGGGAAGAGCAGCAGCCTTCTGGCCATCCCCCGGCCCAGTCACAAGAGCCATACCATCACCGGCCATGGCCAGCTATCCGAGGCCAACTGGAGATCCACAGCACTACAGTATCGTTACGTCTAGGCAGGATTCTGATTTAGAGGCATTCAGTCATAATCCCACAGATGATAACTTCGCACCAGCATATACACCTGTTGCAACAACACATCAGTCACATCAGTCAAAACTCACCTGTCTCACAATGGTCTAATCTCAGCTCACATTCCCTATTAGTGATTGAACAATCCAACGCTTGGTGAATTCTGCTTCACAATGATAGGAAACGCTGACATTGAAGGATCAAAAAACGGCTTTGCAATGAACGCTTGGCCGCCACAAGCCAGTTATCCTTGTGGTAACTTTTCTGATACCTCCAGCTTAAAACAGAAAAAAGTCAGAAGGATCGTGAGGCCCCACTTTCATGGTTTGTATTTATACTGAAAATCAAGATCAAGCGAGCTTTTGCCCTTATGCTCCACGGGAAGTTTCTGTCATGGGCTGGGTTGGACGTCTCCAACCCCATCCATGATTTGTGGCTGTAGTTTCCCTGGTCATTGTTTTCTTAATTTTCATCTGGCAGGTTTTAGGAGTCTGGGTCCTGGGCTCCCTGCCAGTCTACAGCCACGCCTCCTCCTCTCTGCCGGCATCCACTAGCTGACTTCCATTATTAATTTTCCACTCCTCTGTTCCCCTTGCTCACATACACACACGCTCTCCTGCACGCATGCACACATACATGCACGCACACAAACATTCATTCCTATTCACATACGGTGTCACGCTCTGATGCACCGACTGCTGCCGCACACCTGCATCCACTTATCACTCATTAAGTACTCGGTGTACTTATGGGTGACAGTGTGAGCACTCGGTGTGGCGGCGTAAGTCAGCAATCGACGCAAGTCTACACAAGTCTTCATTCGATGAAGTATCCTTTTGATGTCCAGGCTCCTCCTTATGGTTTTCCTCCGTTTGTAAGTACCTTGCCCACCGTTCCATCCGGGGGTTTGCTACTAATAATTATTTTGCCCTTCCTCTCCACTCCAGTCCCATCTGGGAGCACGTGGGGCTCTTTCCTCCTTCTTCTGCAATGGAGTTGTAGCTGCTCATTGGGTCACTTCTCATGTTGGACTGTATCCATTGAACATTTTGTGTTTTGTCCCTCTGTTAATAAACACGTTCACTTCACCTGCATATTGGGCTTGTATACATTTATTTGTGCGCTGCGCAATCAGGCAGTGTACATGACAGTTTCTGTCCTCCCTGAGCTCGTTATGACAGCTGCTTTACAGCGAGCGTCCTGGTACCAGTGTTAGCTCCGAGGCTAATAGCTCAGGGGCTAATCGGCTACCTTTAGCCTCCCCTTCCATCTATATGATGGACAGCTAGGTGGACCAATAATAGAGCAGTGGGTGGATCTTTAGGACGGCAGTGGATTGTTTTTTTTTCTAGATTTGACATAAACAATTTAGTCAAAAACATTTCTGGCATTTTTTTGGGAGAGAAAAATGAGATAAAGGCTGTGTTTTTTAAGAGAATTGACTGTTCTGAAAAGTTTTTGATAATTACGTGACCAGTAGACTCCTTTCAGACAGTTAAAACCTACAAACACACCATTTTTCAGTCAGTGACCCCCTTAAATCCCAAATGCTCACAATATGAATATGGGGTGAGCAACTGAAAGTAAGCACATTTGGATCTGTTTTCTTTTGAATGATGGATGCCTGTTGAAAGGGCGAGCTGTTATAGCAGAGACCACATGACTTATCAGCTGAGGTGTTTCGCGTTCTCTTGCTTACACACACACACACATACATGCACACACACACTTCAAAAAGCTGTCCTGTTAGTAGAAGATATGATTTGTGTTTTTCCCTTCACCCGGAACTGCTCAATAAAAGCCTTCTTCATGTACTTGCCCGTGCTCTGTGTGAACATGTATGCTTATGCCCATGTGTGTGATGTGTTGTCAGTGATCAGATTTTAATGCCTGTGGAAAAGCTTTTTCACATTACCCAGCACAAGTTGCTCTGTTTTTGTCTTCCACTTGTTGTTGCTACAGAGCAGCTGCAGCTCAGTGTGTGCGTGTGTGTTTGTCTATTGCAGATATAGATGAATGTGCTACAGGTAGACACACTTGTGGGTCTGAGCAGATGTGCTACAACACCAGAGGCTCCTATAAGTGCCAATGTCCACCGGGCTACCAGAAAAACGGGGAGCTTTGTGTTGGTTAGTCACATGCACAAAACATGTTTTTCTCCCACTGTATCTCATAAGAATACCACCAGTGTAAAAAATGTTGCTGCGTGCCCCATATTGGTTTCACTAAAGTGTGCTTTTTGCACACATCTTAATAACTATGTTATACCTGCAGACAAAGACGAGTGTACCACGACCCACTACTGCATGCACCGATGTGTGAATACAATGGGCTCATACTACTGTGAATGCAATGCAGGTCATAAGTTGGCCAGCAACAACCACAGCTGTGTTGGTAAGTCAGTGAAAAGCCATGTGTGCTCGTGAGTGAGAATGTGTTTTTATATGAAACACTGATTTATGAAAATCATTATACCTCAGTGCTTTGTATGCAGAGAAAGATGATCAGACATTTTGCACTAGGGAAGATGTCTGCATCTCTTTAATTTATGGGATAATATTAAAGCTGCTTGATAGTTAGAAGTTGAGCACTACAAACTTTGATCAGTCTTTGAGCTGTAAACAAGACAGACATTTGTTCTTAGAAAAGCAAATTATCTATAGAGGCAAACACAATGTTTAGTGTAGTATTCCAATCTGTAGAAATATACTCACTTTTTTGCAGCCAGCCTCAACTGAAGAGCTGCAGTTTTCTGCACTTCTACATTACCTCAGTTATGAGAGATTCGGGCATCTGACTATCTTTATCTTATTTGTCATATAAATCATTTAGATAATTTAAGTGATGTGTATTAAAAAGTGTTTGATGCAAATGAACGTGATTTTATGTGTTGCTAGAAAGGAACAGTAAATGTGTTTTAATTTCTCTTATGGTATATTTTAAGAAATCACTTTAACAAAATTTCAAAATATATACATATACCACATTAGCTCTATTGAAGGCTCAAAAGCCAAGAGATTGATGAGATTGATCTGCGATGCAACATGAACACACAGCCACACATCTTCTAAAATCTAAGGAAGTAATCAGTGCTGTGATAGAAAGCTGTTTATTTATAAATCTCATGATTTTCTACCAAACACACACAGGCCGAAGCATCTGTATTTGTGCTGAATGTCAAACTATTTGTATTAACTGTGTCTGATCTGAGAAGTCTGCATCACACTTAAGAGAAAATGATCAAATGATTTAACAGTTTAATAATATAGGACATCAGCATTTCCTATGATCTATAGGCTATCAGGACCGCCGGGGGGACCAGTTGCTGGCTGGGAGTGTGTGTGTGGGGCGGTGCCATATGGGCTTCTGGGGCGGGTGGCTGGACCGCAGGATGCACGCCTGGGCTTGATCAACCTGTGGTGGGCCTGCCTCAGTGGAGGGTGTCTTGTGATGAAAGGCCAAAACGCCCTGTGATGCTGGGGTGCGCAACTGACGATGTGTCCCGGCAGTGAAGCCTTGTATCAGCCATCTCTCAGGGGTTCCCCACAGACTCAGAGGTGGTGCAAACAGCAGGGATTGTAACAGCTAGTCCATTCATCGAACCTTGATTTCTGGGGTGACCCAGTGACTGCTGCGAAAGGGCAGCTGGCAATCAGGGAAAGACCTGATGATGGCCTGGAAGACTGCTGACAGGAGGGAATAGACCCTAGTGGGGCTGGTGTGGGTTAGCGGCTCATACCAGCAGGACCCATCGCTGATTGGCATTCTTGGATCCACCCGTCATTGCTACAAACTTCAAAGAGGAAGATACACCCCCCCATGGTCTGCGAAAGCGGGGACGCAAGATGACCCATCACGGATGGATCTTACGGTAACAGACCATGGAATGGAACTGACAATGAATACAACAACCAGCAGTGCAACTGATTAACTGTTAACACTGGCAGGACAAAGCTGCAGAGCTGCGTAAGTGGCTGGTCAAAGCTAAAAACAAAGAGGGGCCCTAAAATCCACCAGGGCAGGAAAAATACCTCGACGAGCTCAGCAAGAGGCCTTGCATTGACCAGTACTTCTTAGGAAGTAGACCAAGTCAGTGGAGTGAAGCCCAGAGGCAGGAGAACCCCCACAGTCCTCAGGGTATCAGCACCTCAGATGAGGCTCAGCTTTGCATGGACCCTTCTGCTGTCTCCAGCCTGGAGCCCAACTAGTCACAGACCCGGGCTTGATCGGCCTGTGGTGGGTCTGCCTCGGCGGGGGGTGTTGCATCGGGGGATTCCAGAATTGGGGCAGCTCGTGGGGTCGTCGGCATCGGGGGATTCTAGCATCAGAACATTGAAGGATTCCGGCATTTGATAGTCTGTCTATGACATCATATAGGATGTCTATGACACCATATGGGATGTCTAAGACATGTAGGATGTCTATGGTGTCATATGGATTGTCTATGACATCATATAGTCTGCATAGGACATCGCCATTTCCTATGATCTATAGGCTATCAGGAGCTGGTCGACACCGCTGGGGGGACCAGTTGCTGGCTGGGAATGAGGGGAGAAAGATGCCGTCTGGGCTTCTGGGGAGGGCGGCTGGACCACTGGACGCACGCCTGGGCTTGATCAACCAGTGGTGGGCCTGCCTCAGTGGCGGGTGTCTTGTGATGAATGGCCGAAACGCCCTGTGATGCTGGGGTGCACAGCTGACGATGTGTCCTGGTGGTGAAGCCTTGTATTAGTTATCTCTCAGGGGCTCCCCACGGACTCAGAGGTGGTGCAAACAGCAGGGATTGTAACAGCTAGTCCTTTCATCAAACCTTGAATAAGGAATCAGTTATCATAGCGACCTAACTACACTGCTGTATTCACTATTCACAGCTGAACCAGCTTGCCATGTCCAGTATGTGTGGTTGTATACATACATGTATTACAGAGAGCTACTTTGCTTGGCCACCCATCTTAATGTGCAGAAATCCAGACTTACCTCGCACTGCTGCAAGTCCCTCAGACTTTGTGGCTCATCCTCCATCAGCTGCAAGCTTCCAGTATGCTTCTCAGGCAGCATGGACACAGTTAACCCCAACCCCTTAAAAAGTCCACTATTTCATTAGACATGACAAATAAAGAAAACAAAAATGGGCGCTCCGTCAGCAGGAAAACTAGTCGGCTATCCAGTGCTTCTCTAAATGGTATCTCCTTCCTACCAGAGTGGTAGCTACCGGAGTGGTGGTTCAGTTGGTAGAGCAGCCACCCCACACCTGGGAGGCTGGGGTTCAAATCCCGGTTGGGTCATGCCGAAGACCATATGAGAAAGTGGAACTTCCTGCCGTCCAGTTTGGTGCTCAGCAATCATGGAACAGAGGAGAGAAATTTGTGGCGGCACCTTGCATGGCAGCGACCCCTCTGATTCTATATGTGTGATTAACACTGTAGATAAGAGAAACATAATTTTGTTCTACTGTACATGATTGGCTGTATGGATTTGAAAGACAATAAAGATGGCTTATCCTTCCACTGTGATATGTGATTTGTGTCCCCATGACCTCCACCTGCCAGTGACTTTACTTCTTCTTGTCATCATGCAACAAATCAGATTTCTTTGCAGTCCCAGGCAAGCTGCACTGGTGCATCAAATGACAGTTGACTATGAATATGTATGTACATGGGGACAACATAATAATCTGGATAATTTGTTTAATAAACAGCATTGTGGTATATATTACTCATATATTCCATACCTACATATGTTAGAGCAAGTGAAAATGTTTTGTGACAGCATATGTAAGGAACTTCACACCTCTGAAAGGACAAAGGAATCTCACCCGCCTTGTGAAGAACAAACACGTCCCAGGACGCGGCGGCAGAGACGGACTAGACACCTTCGCCCCCCATGGCAAGGAGAGGAGTTCCCATCACCTCCCAAGACGAAGGGAGGAGATAACAGAACAATGGGGGGATTAAGATAACAGGGGATGTCGGCTTGTGTGATGCATGTCTTTGATGTGTGCCTGTATTTAACCAGCGAGCTGGGCAGAAATCTTCCTCTTTGCCTTCTGCCAAGCTCTGCACCAGATGAGACAAGATAGGAGAGCTGTTCATTAAAGACTCTGTTTTTAACACAAAATCGCCTCATCATTTCCAGCTCCTCTACACTGGTGACCTTGACGCGAGTATGGACCGGAGGCGTTCTTCAAGCGACTCATCCGTGGCGACTCTGACATACGCCAGCAACGACGCAGACGAGGGAGCAGACAGACAGCTGTCCCCTCCGGCAGAAGGAATTGAGAGAGCTCAACCGAGCTCCAGCACCGCCGTGAGAGCCGAGGCAAGGCACTCTCACCCGGCGGGCACAACAGTGATGGTGTGCACGAACGCCGTCGCTGTCCAGCTGCCAGACTTCTGGCGAGAAGACCCCACCTCTTGGTTTCTACAAGCTGAAGCCCAGTTCATACTGGCGGGCATCACAGCAGACGATACAAAATTCTACCATATCATCTCCAAACTCGACTCCGCCACTTCGAAGTGTGTGCGGAGCTTGATCCGGCGACCACCGTCCCGGGACAAGTATGAGACGCTCAAGGCGACCATCGTGGCGAACTATGTCCCACCAGCGGAGGAAAGAGCCGAGAGGATCCTGGCGGTCTACGGCCACAGAGGGGGCAATCCGAAGGCCCTCATGGAGGATTTGCTGCAGCTTAAGGAGGAGGACAACGACAATTTCCTTTTCCAGTTTATTTTCCTCAGCACGCTTCCACCACACATGAGAGGGACACTCGCCAATACGAAGTGCAACACCCACCAAGACTTCCGCACACTGGCCAGCGAGGCTTATCGGCTCGTCAACGCCTGCAAGGAGCGGACACCTACAGCGGCATCCGCGGACCTCAAAACTGACGCCCCGAGCCATGGAGAGCCACAACCCACGGAGCAGACCCAGCCCACGGTGACAGCGGCGCGGCCCAAGCGTAACAAACAGATCGACGTCTGTTATTATCACCACCACTTCGCCGAGAAAGCCCACAAATGCGTTCCCCCCTGCAAGTTCACGATGTCGGGATAACGCCAAAGCCAAGGGCCGTTAACAGCAGCGGTTCTCGGCGAGAAAAATAAGCTGTTATACGTGACGGATGGACACACAGGCAGGCGGTTCCACTTCCAGACAAAGTTCATGCGATAGTAGGTTTTCCACGGCCCCAAACGGTCAAATCGCTACAGGAATTTTTGGGGATGGTTAATTTTTACAACCGCTTCCTCCCCCACGCAGCTCAGCTCATGCAGCCCCTATATGACGCGCTTAAAAAAAAGAAAGCTTCCAACGCGGTCGAATGGACCCCGGAGCGCGAACGCGCTTTCGCGGAAGTAAAAAACGCCCTAGCTAACGCCACAATGTTAGTCCACCCAGATCCCGCGGCCCGCATTGCACTAACCACAGATGCTTCAGACCTGGCCATAGGGGCAGTTGTAGAACAACTTGTCAGCGGGGTCTGGCAACCTTTAGCATTCTTTAGCAAACCGCTAAACCCCACTGAACGCAAATACAGCACTTTTGACAGAGAGCTGCTGGCGCTTCATTTGTCCATCCGCCATTTCCAGTTTTGGTTAGAAGGGCGGAGTTTCACGGCTTTTGTGGACCATAAGCTGCTCACTTTTGCTATGGCTAAAATTTCAGAACCATGGTCGGGCAGACAACAAAGACAGCTAGCTGCGATTTCAGAGTTCACCACAGACATTCGACACGTAGCAGGCAAACTTAACGTAGTAGCGGACTGTCTCTCTTGCGCTGTGGCACCGCCAGAGCGCGAGGAGACAGATTACACTGCCTCAGCAGCGGAACTCTTCACTAACACAGACACATACGCAGCACCTATCCATGAAGGGATAGATTATACAGCCATGGCAGAAGAACAAAGCAGTGATGCAGACGTGCGCGCGCTCCTGTCTGGACCAACAGGGTTAAGGCTGGAGAAAAAAGGGTTGCGTGACGGCGTGCCCCCCCCTAATATGCGATGTTTCAACCGGCCGACCTCGCCCGTTAGTACCAGCTGCTTGGCGCCGCCGCATTTTCGACGCAATTCACTCCCTCGCGCACCCAGGTGTGTGCGCCGCGGTCAAAATGGTTACCGAAAAGTTTGTGTGGCCAGGCCTGCGCAAAAACGTAAAAGAATGGGCAAAAACTTGCATTCCTTGTCAACGCGCCAAAATACACAGACACACAAAAGCCCCTCTGGAGCCTTTTCCCATCCCTGCTAGAAGGTTCGACCACATTCATGTCGACCTTGTGGGGCCGCTGCCTTCCTCCCAGGGTTTCACACACCTGCTAACAATGATAGACCGCACCACGCGCTGGCCAGAGGCAGTCCCTCTAGCGGCAACTACAGCGGAGGAAGTCGCTCGCGTTTTTCTAACAAATTGGGTGGCACGTTTTGGTGTCCCATCAGACATCACGTCAGATAGGGGGCCTCAATTTGTCTCAGAGCTCTGGTCAGCCATGTCCAACAGTTTAGGGGCAACAATTCACCGTACCACCGCTTATCACCCTCAGGCTAATGGGTTATGCGAGCGTTTTCACAGGTCCTTAAAGGCCGCCCTCAGAGCCTCATTAACGGACACAAATTGGGTAAATAAACTTCCCTGGGTTTTATTGGGGTTGCGTGCGGCACCTAAAGAGGATTTAGATGCTTCCCCTGCAGAATTAGTCTTTGCTCAGCCTATCAGACTACCAGGTGAATTTTTACCAGAAAACCCGGAACCAGGGCACCTCCCAGTCCCAAGGTTTTTAGGCAGTAACGGACCGGACTCTCTCCACGGTCCAGCTCATCACTCCTTTCCACGAGTTTTTGTTCCTCAAACTTTAAAAAACGCTGAGTTTGTTTTTGTTAAGCATGAAGCTCTAAAACCAACGTTACGCCCAGTATACGATGGCCCGTACAGAGTGCTGGAAAATGGTGACAAACACTTTGTGCTTGATTATGGGGATAGAAATGAAACGGTCAGCATTGACAGACTCAAACCTGCCTTCTTGTTGAGAGACGAACCTGCACAGCTGGCTCGAGCACCTCGGTGAGGTAGACCCCCCAAGGGAAAAGTCTCAGCCCCCAGGCAGGGAACAAATAATCTCTCTCCTTCCCACACTGCAGATTCCTCACAAGAAGGTCCCAGCAGGACGCCTAAACCAACCTACAGCAGTTTTGGGAGAAGATTAAAACCCAGACAGCACAGGGACTGATATTAACCACTCCGCAATTATTCATTAATTGTGCTACAACAGTTTAGGACTGACTTATGATTGTACTATGCTGTTATGTTTACCACTGAACTCTCTTAGGAGCATGGCTGCTTGAAAGTTTCTTCTGTGGCAACAGCTGTAACACGTAGTATGTCGTAGTAATTACCCTAGACTGTGAACCTTTCTGTGTCCTTTCCTAGTTGTTTGGGGGGCCTGTGGTATACAGTATATTACTCATATATTCCATACCTACATATGTTAGAGCAAGTGGAAATGTTTTGTGACAGCATATGTAAGGAACTTCACACTTCTGAAAGGACAAAGGAATCTCACCCGCCGTGTGAAGAACAAACACGTCCCAGGACGTGGCGGCAGAGATGGACTAGACACCTTCGCCCCCCATGGCGAGGAGAGGAGTTCCCATCACCTCCCAAGACGAAGGGAGGAGATAACAGAACAATGGGGGGATTAAGATAACAGGGGATGTCGGCTTGTGTGATGCATGTCTTTGATGTGTGCCTGTATTTAACCAGCGAGCTGGGCAGAAATCTTCCTCTTTGCCTTCTGCCAAGCTCTGCACCAGATGAGACAAGATAGGAGAGCTGTTCATTAAAGACTCTGTTTTTAATACAAAATCGCCTTATCATTTCCAGCTCCTCTACAAGCATAACAATTATTAAAACAGTATTACTGGCACTAATCTTTAATCTTATGGAATAGTTTAAAAAAATAGCATTCATGGGAAACTATAACTTAAGACTCTTTTTTCCCCCAGTTTAGAATGAAAGCAAAGTGTAATTCCCCTTGTAGTTTCCATATACTATATGTGACCCCATGCTTTTGCTCCAGATGTGAATGAATGCGATGTGGATAACCCATGTCAACATCACTGCTACAACTTGATTGGCTCCTTTATCTGCCAGTGTGACCAAGGTTATGAGCTGGCACCAGACGTCGTCTCTTGCCAAGGTGGGTACACTTACATTCACAGATCAATTTGAAGTTTGGCCACAGGTCAACAGATCAGTATAGTGGACTTTACCTTGATGCACTAATGGTCTGTGTGGTGTGTACTTATGTTCTGTACAGACATCGATGAATGCAGCCTGTCCAGCTACATGTGCCAGTATCAGTGTGTTAACAGTCCTGGAAGTTACTATTGTGAGTGTCCACAAGGGTACCAGCTCCAGGGAAGCAGGTTGTGTCAAGGTACTGTCATCCTCAGTTTTTTTTTAATCATAAATGAGTTTTAATTTCCCTCTTTTATCCATTACCTCTCTCTTACAATCGTCTCTGTTTTCACTCACAACAAAGTTCCCAAGTGAAGTGAGCCCTCTTCTCTCCTCACCTTCCTCATCCTGCTTCTAGGTCCTTTGAAGGTAGCTCTTTGAAAAATACTTTGTGTTTTTGCTGTCATTAACTATTATACCTCTCGAGTAGAATTTAAAGGCTCTCTTAACCAGTACTGTCATGGAAAGAATGCAGAGGTTATGTAAAGCAAACATAGCAACTCTGTGTTGCCTGGATAAGGCACCTCTGTGAATTTATATGCACGATGTTGGTTTCTTGAAGTGGGTTTATTTGAAGCTCCAGGACTCTTTCAAAGTGAGAGTTGTTATTTTTTCCTTCCCCCTTGGTCAGGTGTAAGCTTTATGGGGGGAGCCATGAATTCAGCCTGTTGTGTCAGAGAGACAGTTTGGTGATGAATCCAGGTTCCTGTGCCAGAAATACCCCTGTGGTTTGGGTCACATTTGATGGTCCTATTTTCACATTACTAAAGGGAAAGAGCTGAAGTTGTGAGGTTGCATCAGTGGCTTCCCTCAGCTTCCCACTCGGGTTTCCTTGTATCTCGATTCAAAACTGCTGTGACCCAAAAGTGGAATTTGTATCTATACTAAACTTTGTTCTTTCACCAATCTGTTCTTGTGTACTGTGTTTTTGGAATAAGAGACAACATGCATTATCTCTTTATGACTCCATGATTTCTCCTTCTGTCATTCATTAGATATAAATGAGTGTGAGACGGGAACCCATAACTGCCAAGATGATGAAATGTGCTGGAACTATTACGGAGGCTTCCGCTGCTATCCCAGAAACCCCTGTGAACCACCTTACACACAAACCTCAGAAAAGTTAGTAAAGTTTATCATTTCTTATTTTTGAATTTCAGCTGTACAACAGGTTTCACAAAGTTTATCTTAATTTTTTATATCTTCCAGCCGCTGCATCTGTCGGTCTCAGGTTGACTGCCAGGATCTTCCACCATCAGTTGTCTACAAATACATGAGCATTCAGGCAGAACGGAGTGTGCCAGCTGACATCTTCCAGATTCAGGCCACCAGCATATATGCCAACACACACAACACCTTCAGGATTAAAGCCGGGAATGAGGGAGGAGAATTTTTCCTTCGGGTAAGGTGATAGGAGTTTAGCACCAATTCACAACAACAGTTGTCTCATATCACTTTCAACTGTAGAACAATTGCAGAAAGAGACTCCAACAATCAGGTGATCCTTGTGAGCAAGCTTTTGGTGACTCCGGAGAGGAAAAACTCCCATTTACAGGAAGAAACCTCCATCAGAACCAGGCTCAGGGATAGACCAGTCCTATGCTGTGACTAGTTGGGGGGTGAAAAGAAAGAACAAGCATGTAGAGAGCAAACACAGCAGGGAGTCACAATCTATAGGAGAGAGCCTTCTTCCTTCTACCCATTATGTCCACTGGCATGTAGGGCAACAACATAGGACTTCCACTTTTGCCTGTCTTTGGCCAGTTTCCCGATGGTGTCCCTGATTTCACTACACTTCCCTTCCAGGGTCCGGTGAAGGGCAGTCTTTGTGATCAAACTATCCACCTGTCTAATGACGAAGAGCAAACAAATGTGAATGGCCATCTTGGTGGACACTTCATTCTTCACTAAGATGTTATTTTTTTTATGTTGGACATGATGTCTTGCACATGCTCTCTCATTCACTCTTCTTTCTGCTTTCTTTTTCTTATTCTTTATATTTAAGGGTTGACAAACAACTTTTAGTTATTTTAGTGCCACCTACTGAGGAGAGAGCGGAGGTGCGGGAGAATAGTTTCCTGTTATTTTATCCATTCTTTCATCTTCAACCGCTTAATCTTTTTTGTATTGCGGGTGGGCTTAAGTCTATCCCATTGTCTTTGGGCGACAGGCAGGGTACACCCTGGACAGATCTCCAGTCCATCACAGGGCCAACACAGAGAGACCGACAAACATTCACTCTCATATTCATACTTAAGGACAATTTATCCCCAGTTGATGCCAGTTAACCTAACGTACATCTCTGGAATGTGGGAGGAAACCAGAGTACCCGGCAGAAACCCACGCAGACATGGGGAGAACATGCAAACACCATACAGAAAGGTTGCCAGTAGTTTAATTTTGCTGAGAAATTATTTTGCCAAATTAATCACAAATGTAACTAACAATATGTTAGTGCTTTAGGTAGTATTTATATACAGTGGTGTGAAAAAGTGTTTGCCTCCTTCCTGATTTGTCATTTTTTTGTATGTTTGTCACATTTAAATGTTTTATATCATCAAACAAATTTCAATATTAGATAAAGATAACACAAGTAAACACAAAATGCAGTTTTTAAATGAAGGTGTTTATTATTAAGGGTAAAAAAAATCCAAACCTACATGGCCCTGTGTGAAAAAGTGATCCCCCCCCCCGTTAAAACATAAATTAACTGTGGTTTATCACATCTTTGGAAAGCTGAGTTCAATTTCTCTAGCCACACCCAGGCCTGATTACTGCCACACCTGTTCTCAATCAAGAAAACACTTAAATAGGACCTGCCTGACAAACTGAAGTAGACAAAAAGATCCTCAAAAGCTAGATATCATGCTGCAATCCAAAGAAATTCAGGAACAAATGAGAAACAAAGTAATTGAGCTCCATCAGTCTGGACAACCCGGTCTCAGTGAAAAAAGGAACGAAAAACGTACATTTGCATGTTAAATCCAAAAAAAAGTGCCTCGGCACATTTTTACAAGCTCACTCACTGCACATACAGTCCTCACCGCGCATGCGCAGAACAATGCATCTTTTACTTTGGTTTCCCAACGCTCATTCGGTTGGTGGGAGGGGGATGGCGGATGGTTAACTACATAGCCGTTCAGGCAGCAGACACAAAAACACTCGAGTTCGACTCACACTCTCGTCTGTGATTGACCTTTTTCTTTGTTTTTTTCCCCCTTACTTTGTTTTTCACTCCACAAATGAAAGGTTCCTGTGAGGTTAGGGTTAGGGATTAAAGTATGGGGTAGTTGGTCGATGCTGAAAGACAATAAAAGTGACAGGAACACAAACTGCCGAACGTTAAGCTGCCATTAGACACCTTTCTTAATGCTGTAAATGCCACGTACCCACTACATGTCAAAAATCTTTTTTACTTGCCTATGTACGTTTTCTCTGAGTAACAAAACATGCAGTTGAACGTTTCTTTGCTGAGACTGGGCTGGTCTGGAAAAGGTTATGAAGCCATTTCTAAAGCTTTGGGACTCCAGTGAACTACAGTGAGAGCCATTATCCACAAATGGCGAAAATATGGAACAGTGGTGAACCTTCCCAGGAGTGGCCGGCTCACCAAAATTACCCCAACAGCACAGTGACGACTCATTCAAGAGGTCACAAAAGACCCCACAACAACATCCAAAGAACTGCAGGCCTCACTTGCCTCAGTTAAGGTCAGTGTTCATGGCTCCACCATAAGAAAGAGACTGGGCAAAAATGGCCTGCATGGCAGAGTTCCAAGTCGAAAACCACTGCTGAGCAAAAAGAACATAAAGGCTTGTCTCAGTTTTGCCAGAAAACATCTTGATGATCCCCAAGACTTTTGGGAAAATACTCTGTGGACTGACGAGACAAAAGTTGAACTTTTTGGAAGATGTGTGTCCCATTACATCCGGCATAAAAGCAGCTCAGCATTTTGGAAAAGGAACATCATACCAACAATAAAATATGGTGGTGGTAGTGTGATGATCTGGGGCTGCTTTGCTGCTTCAGGACCTGGAAGACTTGCTGTGATAAATGGAACCATGAATTCTACTGTCTACCAAAAAATCCTGAAGGAGAATGTCCGGCCATCTGTTCCTGACCTCAAGCTGAAGTGCACTTGGGTTCTGCAGCAGGACAATGATCCAAAACACACCAGCAAGTCCACCTCTGAATGGCTTAAGAAAAACAAAATGAAGACTTTGGAGAGGCCTAGTCAAAGTCCTGACCTGAATCTGATTGAGATGCTGTGGCATGACCTTAGGGTTTTCATGCTCGAAAACCCTCCAGTGTGACTGAATTACAATTCTGCAAAGATGAATGAGCTAAATTTCCTCCACAGCACTGTAAAAGGCTCATCACCAGTTATCGCAAATGCTTGATTGCAGTTGTTGCTGCTAAGGGTGGCCCAACCAGTTACACTCGTGAAAAAATTAGGACACCCTGTATAAACCTGTGGGTTTGTTGTTTTTTTTTTTTTTACATATTTGGACATATGGCTATTTAATATCAATGTTAAAAATACTGGGAGATTCATGTAATACAACTAAACAATTAAAAATGAATTAAAGACTTTTTGTCAAATTTTCTGTAAAATGTAATTCTAAACAAATAATGAGGAATAAATTAGGATGCCCCCCATCTTTTTTAGGACACCCCCACAGTCATTCCCACTTAAAATGGCTAAAATAAATGTTAAAAAAAAATACAAATAAAAACAAAAACCAGGTTAGACATAGATATGCGAACATTTCTTAATAAAGAACTGAATATTTAATGGGGTGTCCTAATTTTTTCACATGACTGTATTAAGTTTAGGGGGCAATCACTTTTTCACACAGGACCATGTAGGTTTGGATTTTTTTCCCCTTGAATAATAAACACCTTCATTTAAAAACTGCATTTTGTATTTACTTGTGTTATCTTTGTCTAATATTTAAATTTGTTTGATGATCTGAAGCATTTAAGTGTGACAAACATACAAAAAAATGAGAAATCAGGAAGGGGGCAAACACTTTTTCACACCACTGTATCAAGAGTAGCATGTAGCACATGCATATAATGTTCAACATATAATTCAATGAATTGAATTATATGTTGAACTAAAGCCTTGCCTCCAACACAAGCATGCTTCATATAATAGCCTGCATCACTATTTGATAAAAAAAATGTAATATCTTGTAATTGCTAATATATATATATATATATATATATATATATATGTAATAAATGTGCTTGTAAATGTCTTATTTGCTGATTGCAGCGTTCCAGCAATGTGAGTGCCATGCTGGTCCTCACCAAGCCTTTGACAGGCCCCAGGGAATACATCGTAGACCTGGAGATGATCACGCACCATCTGACAATGAACTACCATTCCAGCTCCGTGCTGCGCCTCACCATCATTGCTGGGCCCTACGCCTTCTAAGAAGCACATTTTTCAGCAGCCTCCAGAAATCTGGTTAAGCAAACATGTAACTCAGCAGATGCCTGTATCAGTGTAACATACTTTACATTTCATACTGCACATGTAAACAGTATATAGTAATTTGCCTCAAACTCAAAAGAGCAGATCCATTAGGCTTATTGAAGTCTGATCACCTTCTGATATGATGTGAAGGTGCTGATTGATGATTTCACTGTAATTAGCGATGTACCGATTGTGAAAGTTTGGGCCAATACTGATGTTTGAAATATTTTGACCTATGGGCAATAGCTGGTACCAGTTGTTACCTTTGTTTTTATTATCTTAATTGTCAGGGGGTCAATAGCACATAATTGGGAAACAACAGATAAATATCGGCAACTGCTGATATCGTATTTGTTGAAAGTTGATATCAGTCTACTTCTTCATCCTCGTTAATCCTGCATAGCCGCAGGGTCCGCGTATTTGCACACCCGTCTCCACTTGGCTCGATCAAGGGCATCCTCGGGGGTGATGCTCACAGTCATAGAAAGCTGATATCAGTCAACAAGGTAAATATCAGCCGATATGTGTAACATTCCTAAGTCTATAACACTTCCAAAGTGTAATATAACACAGTAAAATATATTATATTATAACAATGATCATTTGAAGTAGTGGCACCCAAAAAAGATGCCTAGTCGTTAAAACAACTTAAAAGCAGTGGATTTCTAATTGAATTGTACCTGCATCAATGTTTTGTTCAGACAAGAGCTGCTTAAAAAAAAAGAAAAATCTGTGAGATAAGTAACCAGTATAATAAGGTTTTAATCAACAAAATTAATTAACAGACTATGTAAATCACAGCTTCTGTTGATAAATGTTAGTGAGCAGTACTGTTGCGACACACTATTTGTTGAAGTTTCCCCTATAGTTCGCCTTATGAGTAATAATTTCCAGAGAAGTTCAGGAACAGTTGAAGAGTGTAAAAGGGAGGGAATTAGCGTGAGAGTTGCGAGAGTACTAAAATTTGTATTACAGCAGGCCTAATGCGCTTAGACTTTCCTCATAGGAATTAAGTCATGTACATACCTAGGTAACAAACATGTGTGCTTATGCGTGTGTGTGTGTGTGTGTGTGTGTGTGTGTGTTTGACTGGCTTTGTTAATACATGCAAGCAAATGTAAGTGTGAAACACAGCTGAGTTGAAAAGGAAAGTGTGAAAGAGCTTGTCCTCTGCCTCGGATTTTGTGCGTGGAGCTGAGCCGTTAATGCGTTTCTGTGATGCCACCCTAACAGCTTTCGGTCGCCGCGACAGTAAGAGATTTTTGTACTCGAGGACGTGTAAAGGAAACGGCGGCTCTCATAACCCACCTTGGCGAACTGGCTGCTCTGTGGTCGGTGCCACAGTCATTCTCCGGAGGAACAACTGGACTTTCTAATGTCAGTCCCAGTAAAGAAGTCACTCTGGCACCAGCCTGGCGTGCGTGATAAAAGATAATTGCAGTGTTTCACCCTGTGGCTGGTTCACGCGCGACACAGGGGATTATTAAAGTGTCAATACAATGCCACCAGACTTTTGGCAGAGGGAGAAATCTTTCACTACCTGTTTCGCCTTTCATGACTCCACGTGTCTGCTCTGGCTTTTTTTTTTTTGCTGAAACACCATAAACTGTTGACATACAGCACTGAAAACCACATGAAAAAGTCACACGTAGTCACCACTCCAAGTGTAGAAAGGGGTTTGAGCAGTGGCCATGCCATATAGTGCCTTAGAGGAATAAACACTAAATAAAATATAGCACTAAAATATATCTAATCCTCAACTTTCATCAGCAGGATGCCTTAATGTTTCTTCTTTCTATTTAAATATATATTTTGTCATATGTATCTTATATTGATTGTACTCTGAAGAGCAAGAGATTATACTGTTGAATAAAATGTAATATACAAACTTGGGAAAGTTGTTCTTGATTTTTAGAGCTGGACAAAGATGTAAAAACTGATGATCAGGATTTCTGCTTGCACCATAGTTACCAAGGTCTCACTCCACATACCACATACAGTATATTACAGTGGAAAAGGCAGCGGTTGTACAAAATGCTCGGCTGCGTCTCTCACTCTGTGGGGGAAACGTGAGGATGATTTCATCTGAATTTAACAATGATAAACGCAGTGAACGTGATGCCATGACCATAACATCTCTTATTTAAAGACATCCAGTAATGCTGTATGTTGACTCAGTGTGTGCCAAGGGACAAACGTGAAGCCTACACACACACACACACACACACGCACGCACGCACACAGGCGTGCACATCATATTTAGATGTGAAATCAGATGGGAGTGGCTTTATGGTAAGTTGTTACTCAGTCATGCTGCCGTGTGGAGCTTTATTCAGAGCAGCGTTGGGACGTGTAAGATGATACATGATGTGTCATTGTTCCGCAAACCCCATCTTCAGCTCCCTGCTCGTTGGGGTTGTGTTTTTTTTTTTTGCTGTCCATGCATGATTCACCTCCACCCCCCACCCCACCCATGAGAAAACATTGCTCACCCACTTTTTCTGTGACTCAACCGTAGCTGGACTACTTAGGAGGAGCAGGTCCCCCCCCTCCCCAAAGCTTCTTACTCTTGATTAATATTCCACTCAGGATAACAGTGAGGATAATTAACTTAATCTCCTTGCATACAGTGAGACGTTTCATTAATTATTGCTAGATTTATTGAGCAGATCAAAGCCCAGGCAGTTGGATGAAGATCATAAGAGAGGAAGAGCCACAAAAGTTCAGAAAGTTCATCCTCTGTCATGTCTCTCCTTATAATATTTTAATGATGTAATACCTACTCTCTGTTCCTTATTGTTTTATACTTAATAATCGTTTTCCACAGGGTCGACCCCAATCAGCTATTGCTGCTATGAGAGCTGTCATTGACCATATGCAACCAATTTGGTCTACAATTTACAATTTAAAAAAAAAATACTGTATTAATATTGTTCAGCTGAAATTACTGGTTTGCCCAATCTTTACTTGAATAGAACACTTATGGGATGTAGAATAATTTACAGAGTAGCATAAGTACAGAAATGATATAGCATTATCAACATAAATTAGAATAAACACCTTTTTTATCCACGTTCATACATAAACTGTATATCCATTGCTATGATGTTTGCTATGTTAGACTAGCTTGTTAACATGCAGAATTAACATGGTGGCAGCACAAACTTTAGTGCATCAAAGGTGGAGAACGGAACTTCAGCTATTGATATGTGTACAAGTGCTTTAGTTGCCATCATTCTGTTTCAGTTTTTGAAGTCTAACGTTATCATTTTTACTTAAAATAGTTTAGTAAATAAGGTCCAT
This sequence comes from Pholidichthys leucotaenia, assembly GCA_020510985.1. Classification (NCBI taxonomy): domain Eukaryota; kingdom Metazoa; phylum Chordata; class Actinopteri; order Cichliformes; family Pholidichthyidae; genus Pholidichthys; species Pholidichthys leucotaenia. The sequence continues at coordinate 338,016,052 of CM035841.1, forward strand.
CCATTGCACCTAGAAAGATGCTTATTGCTACATTACACAATATGTGGTTCAGTGTCAAGATAGGCAGTTTGGTGGTATAAATAATGATATCTAGATAAAAAATATTTGCTGTCATTCTACACCAAAAAAGAAAATGTTGGCAGAGCTGATGCTTAGCATAGAACTTCAAGGCATCCACCAGTGACATCTGGCAGTCAGATATCGTACAGGTGAGGTAAGGCAAGTTTATTTGTATAGCACATTTCGTGTACAAGACAATTCAGAGTGCTTTACATAAAAACATTAAAGCATTACAACAAGGTGCAAAAGGAATCTACACATTAGAAGGCCTTGAACCTCCTTTCCTTTCCTTTTATTTTTATATGTGAAAAAAAAACAACTTTCATTTTCTTTTTTGTATCACATAAAATCATTTGACCTACTGAAAGCACTGGAATAAAAATCAGGAGATCACAAAAATTATTGCAGTGCACCTTGGACCATAGCTGTGCTCACCAGACTTATCAGTTTATCTAATCGGGGGCGGTTTTGCTCAAACCCACAAATGTCACTGTGATTGGTGGTGCCTGGGTTCAGAAAGAAAAAAAAAATCCTTCTCTATGTGCTATATTATATAATTCATGCTGAGATATTTTAAAGAGGAGTAGAGCTGTGCAACACGGCCATCCTTGGGGCTCTGTTATTACTTTCGCCAAGGAGGTGATATGATTATTGCAGTTTGTTTGTTAGCAGGATAACACAAAAACCACTGGATGGATTTTGATGAAATTTTTACCAGCGGTGGCCCTTGGGCTACGGATGAACCCGTTAGATTTTGGAGATGATCTGGGTCGTGCAGATTCTAGCTCACTCTTTAACATTGTGAAATAGGGCCTTGGCAGTACTCTGTGCACTGAGTGCCCTCTGTTTCTTTATGTACCATGACCACTTACCTTCACCAAAGCCTTATCTCACAATGTTAAAGAAAGAGTAAAAAATGATCCAGAATCCCTGTCCTGACCCGGATCACCTCCAAAATCTAACGGGTTCATCCATAGTCACACTCCATCCCGTAGTTTTTGCGCGATCCAGCAAACAGAAAGGTAAACAAACCACCCCAATCACATTACCAGCTTGGTGGAGGTAAAAATCCTCTGAGACTAAAACCGAAAACTGTAATGATAAAGCAATATGCTTAATAATATAAAACAGAATTACATGAGACAAAAATTTAAATATTCAATAGCCTCACACCACAGAAAAGTTGCTGAAACTCGTGATTAATTACATCTCAGAGGTGAAACCTCTCACAGTTACTTCAGGAGTTTGGATTTACTTTATTTTCTGTCCCTGGCCTCTCTTGAATTTGTTTGGTGTGAGTGATAGTGAACGAAGTGTTTAGATGCAGAGAGGGAGTGCATGAAGAGGTGGGAAGTGAATAGTTAATTGAGCATTTCAGATCAGAAGAGCTTGGATAAGGTCATTTGTTAACACTGGCAAAAAGCGCCACAGGAGAGTGGCCTAACCACACAAGGACATTCCTAGGGAGACACTGCAGCAATCATGCAGCTGACAGGAGTGCACACACCGCCAGACAAATTAGTGGAACCACCCATCTAATGCGTGCATTTTTGTGTATGTAAATTGTGAAATGTGCTGGTATGGTATGCCGCCTGGTGCCTCTGCATGCGGCTGTTGACAAAGTGCCAGGTTCTAAAGACTCGCTGCCTGGTACCAAACCACAGATGTCGTTTCAGTCTGCCTTCAGTCAGGCTGAAAAATAAATCCTGGAGGTCCATACCTGTGTGATTACATTCCCTAATTATAGTTTGGAGCTGTAACTCTAAGATGACTGGACGAGACGGCCCTCAGGGTGTTGTGAATGTAATTATATCCTGACAATTAATAGGCCCGGTCCTCAGAGAAAGGTTTGTTATATGATGATGCACCTGACAGTTTTTAGCTCACTAGAGAAGCCTTTGAGTTATGACATAATTACAAGGGAAAACATGATATACAAAGATGATGATTATCCCCAAGTACAGTAACAGTAAATGGTATTGCCTTTTATGAAGCAGGTTCATAGAAGGGAAAATGTTTATATTTCTCCCCAGCTGAGTGTAGTTATCATTAGCTGCTGGGTCAATAAAGGAAATGTTTTTAGACCTGCAGTGCACGACTTTGGGCCACAGTTAGTTTCAGCTTTTAGTTTTTCATGATATGTTGCCACAATCAGACACTTATCTAAACTACTGCAGGAACATAAACTAAAGGCTAACAGAGCATGGGCGTTTCACTTCCCCTGACAATAAAAGTGTGTTTCAAGCAATAATATGATGCAAGAAAATGTCATTTTAAAAAAGAAATTGAGAAAGTAAGCTTTTCATCTACTAATCTTCCACCACTTACACTACTCCTATCCCCCTTTAGTCCGACCATGCAGTTGTTTTTATGCACACAGCCTTATTAGAGCTCTTCTTTAGAGTCTGCGGGCATGTACAGACTACTTGTTTGGCACCTCTTGCAACCTCTTGTCAGTTTTGTTTCACTCTTTGGTGAACTGTGCATATACAGCTTTGTGATCTTCCATTAGGTACAGCTTCAGTTTGTCCACTGCAAAGGGGTTCCCTTCAAACCAGATGTGTGCAACTTGTGGCCACATGATGGAAATTTAACATAAAAAATACAAGTTTTGCATAGCTTTGTCTATTAATTGCTGGATGTGATTTGTAGCCTCTTTTTCACTATTTTGTATGATTCCAGTAAATGGTGACGGGCCATGGGGTCAAACATTTCAACTCTACTGTGTAGATGGGCTAGCAATACAGTTCTTTTGTATCTTCTAATACAGTAAGGTATCTATGTCTGCATAGAGCTTGTATAGCTATAATGAGCCAGTTCTCAAGGATGCAGTATGTAATTTTCAGCCCAATTCTAGCAGATTTCAGAATACAACCTCTTCACACTTTATCAGACACCACCCTCTTCCAAAGCATACAGGACAACCTGCAGAAGCCACCTGTGCAATTAAAATTTGACATAAAAACATGGAAAGACATTATGGTGGTCTAAGATGGCCACCCATAGGGAGAAGGAGCCTCTTCCTGTATATGAAAAAAAAACTTGTCTTAAGGTGGAGAAAATGTCAAAACTTTTCTTTCAGAGTACTTATATCACAATTAAACCGAAGTTAATATTTTATGCTACATGGAATTTTAGAATTGAGATTATCCCACAGTTTTATACACTGTACCTTTAAGTCAACTGAAATGTTCCCAATCCCAGTTTTTATTACGCTATCAAAACATTGCTTATATACATAAATTAAAAACCATGAAGTGAATTTAGTCAAACACTTCTAAAGTCTTCCAAAAACCGACCTGCAGAAATGGCACCAAATGGTAGAGCACTGTTTTTCCATCTTAAAGATGCCCTCCTCACCTGCTCTTTCACTTCTGGCCTATTTTCCACTCCCTTTTCCAATGCAGCTTGGAAGAAATCAAGATAACCTGTAGATGTTGTGCATTTGTGAGCGGCGTGTGGGCGTGAACACATGCTTGTGTGACAGTGATGAAGACGGGCAGGTGAGGGGAGGCCAAGGGTGGGCACAGGCTCATGACATGCCAGTCAGTAATACTTTTCCACAGGTTGAGGAGGTGTGCTCACCGGGAGGGTGTGTTACTGCTGCTCTAAGCTCTGTAATGAACAGAAGGCTGGATCCCTGCCTGATCAAATTCCACTAGCAGTCCTCTATCTATCTTGCCTTCCAAAAAAAATGTTCAGCATACCAGTGGGTTTTATTGACTTGTCAGAGCAGACAGCAGAGAGCAAGCCTTGCCTTGTAAGGTGTGTAAGTTAACAGGTTTCTAAAGCAGGAATGTCTAATGATGACTTTCTTCATTTCTGATCCTCAGATGTGGGAAGTGACTAGTAACGTTTACCCAAGTACATGTACTCAAGTATTTATTTACCACAAAATTGTAGGCTGCTTTATTTAGTAGTATTAAGTGTAAATTTACACGAACATGTTTATGATGAAAAAATGCTCTTTCCTCCAGTACATTTGGAAACACTCTTTGAATTACTTTTCATTTAAATGATTTGAAAACTGATTAGAAATGTTCTTGTTTATGCTGTGATAGCTTGTTCTATACCAGAAATAACTTCAAGTTTGGTTCCATTTTTTTTTTTTTTTTTTTTTTTCTTGCCTTCTGATTGTTGCTCTGAGTGTTGCTATCCCTGTGCTGTTGCAATCCTGGAATTTCCCCGTTGTGGGACTAATAAAGGCTTATCTTATCTTATCTTATCTTATTTTATTGAATCAGAATTTTATATTTTATTGAAATCAGTGTTGAAATAATTTTTCTTCTATTCTGGTTCATTAAATATTCAGTTCATTACTGTTTCCTTTTTATATGATTTAGGTTACATTAGCGGGCACATCTGAATAGTTTGAGTTTTATTTTTGTCATATTAGAGAGGGTAAAAAAAAAAACCAAACTACAAAGACTGAACTCATGTTCCAACCATTTCCAAGCAGTGCCCATCCAGAAGAACCAGAAATATCTTTCAATGGCAGTGTCCTGAAAAGTGTCACAAGTTTCAGTTATCTAGGTAGTGCAGTCACCAGTAACAATTCATGTGATACTGAAATTGAACGAAGGATTCAGTCAGCTACAAAAGCTTTTGGAGCCTTACATAAATGACTGTGGTCTCGTCATGACATCAAACTTCAGACCAAGATAAAAGTCTACAACACAGCTGGGCTGCCATCCTTGCTGTACTCTACAGATACAACGATTCTAGACAGACGACATATTAAAAAGCTGACGAGAACCCAACTGTGACACTTAAGAACAATCATGCACATCAGATGGCAGGACAAGATTCCTGATGTGGAGGTGCTAAAGCGAGCAAAGGCATTGAGTGTTGAAGCATTGCCCACATCTGCCCAGCTCAGATGGGCAGGCCACATCTTAAGAACACTGGAGGAAAGACTACCCAAAGCAATCTTCTATGGAGAACTGTCCTCTGGTAGGTATAGAAAAGGTGTCCAGAATCTGCGATACAAAGACATGCTGATGCATCACATGAAAAACAGAAATACTGATCCTGAAACTTGGGAAGAACAAGCGGAATCAAAACCTATCTGGCACAGCATAGACAGCCTTCAGTGCAGACGGTGCGGGAGGTCTTTGCAGCTCAAAAGCTGGTTTAGTCGCACATGAGTGTACATGCACACTGCGACTACACCATTCAGTCAACATCGAAACTGATGGACTGTTGATGATGATGATGATGACTATGTAACCTTCTTGTTCTGGGTAGGAACACAGAAAAGACTACAACTATGGAGACTATGGCCTGATTGGCTGGTGGGACTGCGGGCAATGTGGGCCCACTCAGGCTATGGGGAAAATTAATTTCACCCTGTCAAGGGTTGATGTTCCATCAAAATAATTTTGGAAACATTATTTGAAAGTGAAAATCTTATATAGTGTTGCTTTAAAATCAGACCAATTAGTTTTATTCTTTTTACATTATATGGAAATTAATCTGGCTTGTTTGAAAAAGAGGGATCAGAATCATTTAAGCTATAAGGTTTACTGTTATTATTATTATTATTATTATTATTAATTACTCCTGCAGGTTTTGCAACCAAATGCATGATAATCTTACAAAATGCTTGAATGAAGAAAAAGAATTTCACAGAAGGAAGTATGAATATGATCCATTTGACTGAAGTAAATTAGTAAAAAACCCAAAGTTATTAGTTATTTGTTGAACCGTAGACACAGATGAGTGGCTCTGGTCTCGGTCATCTACGTCTTCTGCTAGTGGACTGATGCTACCAAGGAGATGGCCAATCCTGCCAAACACAAAGGATGACTAAAAAACAAACAAACTTGGAAACCACAATCTGTCCTAATCAGAGTCACTGTCACTGTCATCCTCCCTAACTGGAATGAAATGACGCTCAAAGAAGCACAACTCACTACACTCAGAGGAGCAGAGACTAGAGGTAGATGAAAGAACAGAGGTGGAGGGGTCCAGTTCCTCCTCACAGTCCGCACTCAGTCTCTTAGAAGCAGGCTGTTCCTCATCACTTTCCTGGATGGGCTTCTTCCTTGAAGAAGGAAAAGCAGATGTAGAGGGACCAGGCTCTTCAAGAATGGATCACCTACATGATGAACTAATCTGATGTCCCCAGAAGGTTCAAGAACATCAGTGTCACTGACCTCTCCCTCAGGCGCCCCAAAGAGCAAGAATGCACCACCACGTTCAAGATGAAAAGGGGGGACAGGTCCAGAAACATTTACAACACCAACATTGTTGTCCTCTTCATCTGTCTCACCAAAAATCTTCCAAATTGTGGCCAATACCTCATCCTCAAGATACCAGCCATTGCTGCCTTCCACCACACAACCACCATCTTCCTCCTCCTCCTCCTCACTATCACTAATGGTGATAACCTCCACCCCTACAAATGCCCCGGCTACAGCAACAATCTCTACAACATCCTCATCATCAGAAGAGATGTAAATGGATGACCTTCATCATCATCATCAATGATGATCACGTTCCATGGCGTCAGCAGCACCTGAAAGGAAGAAAATTAATGTACCTTACCTTTTTGCATTCTTTTGTATGAAATAAATAGTTGAGATATTATTCATTCATTCATTTTCTACTGCTTAATCCTTTTCGGGGGGTGGGGGGTGGAGCCTATCCCAGCATCTTTGGGAGAGAGCTAGAGTACACACAGGTTACCAGTCCATCACAGTGCCAACACAGAGAGACAGACAACCATTCACTCTCACATTCATACCTAAGGATAATTTTAGACTCCCCAGCTGATGCCAATTAACCAAATGCGCATGTTTTTGGCCTGTGAGAGGAAACCGGAGTACCTGGAGAAAACCCACACAGACATGGGGAGAACATACAAACTCCACACAGAAGGGTCAACAGAAGGGTCAACGATGGTCAGAGGTGGGATCGAACCCATGATGGTCAGGGGTGGGATTGAAACCATGGCCTTGCTGTGCTGCCACAGTGCTATCCACTGTGCCACTGAGCTGTCATTGTTGAGATAACAGACATCGTAAATTTGTTATGAACCAAGAATACTTTGGAAAAACAGCACTCAGTTACTAATGGTTGATGGTGTTAATACAGAACGAGGAAGACATCACAGACGAGACAGCTGCACAGACAGAGACATGGTAGACAGCCAGAAACTGTCCTCAAGTGAAAGTTATGTAATCTTATGATATTAATTATTCAAGTATAAACAGAAGTAGTCACCAATGATATTACTTGAGTAAGGTTAAGAAAGTGCCAATTAAAACCTTATTCCAGCAGTAACTGATTCACTCTTGCCAATTTGAAGTTTTTCCCTTAATTTTTTATTTTTAATTTTCTCATTAATTACCTCCACATGTCCTGCACCACCCTCACTTATTTCTGTGCCACTCTTGACTTCCTCATACAGCACCACACTTCCTCTCTTGGCACCCTATCATATGCTTTCTCTAGATTTCTAGATCCACACAGACACAGGACAACTCCTTCTGACCTTCTCTATACTTCTCCATCAACACTCTTAAAGCAAGCATTGATAATTGTACATATTAAGGTGAATTTCTTGCTACACACAGGGTTTTTCAGTCTTACCTACACAATCTTTGTCATAAACCTCCATGCGCCATGGCTCGGTGCACGAGAGAGAGAATGAATAACCACAATTGCGAGAGTTGATGGTGCACTTTTATTAACAAACACAAACAAAATAACAAGTCCAGTTATCACCAAGTTCAGTTCAGTTAAACCACACAAATACAGACAGATATAATGATGGATGCTGGTCCACCAAACATATCGGGTGCCTGCCGAATACTCTACAGCCTGGTGAATATGGAGCCTAGCGCTGCAGGTCTGCGTTACTCACAAAACAGGAAAGGCGAGCAGCCTAGTGCTGCAGGGCTGCCAGCACAAGAGAAAAGGCAAAAAGACACTTACAAGTCTGGAGCTAATCCGGGGCGAAACCAAGCAGTCTGGTGGATGAGGATAGGAAGCTGAGGCAGCCGCGAACACCCAGAGATTGATCATCTGAAGATGTCGGGCTGAGTATGTGAAGGGAGTGATACATCATTCATGGAGAGCTAGCTGCCATGAACAAGGGTGAATGCCCCGACAATCTCTCTCCTCCGAAGCGGAGAACAAATACTCCTGAGGCTAACGAGGAAAGAGATTGCCGGTGTGGGAATGCGTGGGCAGGACTGATTGGCACCAGGTGTGTGAGAGAGCATGTGAAATGAGAGTGAATGAAGCGTGTGCATGTGTGTGCATGTGGTGTGTGTATGTGTGTGAACACCCATGTCAGTGCAGCTGATAGCACTTGACAGGAGGAGGGGGCGTGCCAGAGCTGTCAGGAGGAAAACTAGGCCAAAGCATAACAATAAGTCAGAATCAGGCGTGGCCTCCAAACCTGGATTCATGACAGGGCCCCCCCCCCCCCCCAGGGGTGGAGATCAGACACCCCAGTACCATCAGCCAAAAAAAAAGAAAAGAAACAGCACCCCTCAAGGGCACCCCCCCCCCCCCGGCAACAAACACTAACCCATGGTGGGAGGTGGGGGAAAACCAGTTAGGAGGAAAGCAACCAGTGAAAACACAATTAGTACAAAAACAGAATAAAGAACAAACCCCTCCTAACGACCCCCAACCTGGAGCACTACCCCCCCTCTCCAGAAGTCGAAAGTTTGGGGGGTCAACCAGAGTCCCAGGCCCCTAGCGTGGTGAGGAGTGGCAGATCGGGTGGCCTGCCCAAGTCCAAAGTTCAGCAGGCGGCCCGTGGGATAGTGTCTGGCGGCCTGCCCGGACTGATGGACCACCTGACCCATAAACCAAGTCCCTTGGGTGGCCGACCAGCGTGGTGGAGCCACCAGGACCTGCGAGGAAGGCGGAGAGGCAGCCTCCATACTCGGGAACATCGGCGGCCAGGCCAAGGAACAGGAGCCCCCCTGCCATTCGAGGCTTGGAACAGGGACACTGTAGCACCCGCGATGGTCCCAGTCTGGGACGTGGCTGCACCAGTGGTGGACTCCAGCTGGGGATCTGCTACACCGACAGTGGACTCCAGCTGGGGCTCTGCTACACCGGTGGTGGACTCCAGCTAGGGCTCTGCTGCACCGGCGGTGGACTCCAGCTGGGGATCTGCTGCACCAGCGGTGGACCCCAGCTGGGGCTCTGCTGCAATGGCGGTGGACCTCGGCTGAGGCTCCGCTGCACTGGCGGTGGGCTCCGGTTGGAGCAACGTTGCACCTGCGGTGACCCCCATCAGGGGCGTCATTGCTTCCGCGGTGGCTTCCCCAGTAAGGGAGGTGATGCTCCTCACGTCCTCAGGAGTTGAACCCCGATCCTCGGTTGCCTCCAGCAGCAATCTGGCGACCCCGGCCGGAGGCTCCGAGCCCAAAGGAAGAAAAAGAGAAACCGGGTCAGGGTCGCCCGGTGTGGCAGTCCCGAGGGCTACTGTGTGCTGCCCCAGGTCTGCCTCACCATGAGTCGGGCAGTGTGACATTAATATTGACATTCCTGACATAATGGAGCACACTTGCCTGACTTCCGGCTTCACCGCCATCCAAGATTCCGGTGATTTAGGGTGCATGGGTTCCTCCAGTCCGTCGGGTGCTTCATCCCCGTCGGCCTCCTCTGAGAGAACTGGACCCGCCTCATCATCTGTGGGTGGCCCCGGTGGTGGCAGCTCCTCTCTGGCGACCCTAGGATGGAGCTCGAAGGGGATAGGAGAGGAAGAGTAGTTAGGGTCTCCGGCAGCGGCAGAGCTCGGCGAGGAAAGTTCAGATGCAGTTGGGGACTGCACCCGACTTTCCTCCCCAAGAGCCAGGCAAGAACTCTCAACACTTGATAGGTGAACTACAGGAGAGATTACTTGCCTGTGCTTGAGTTCTACCACCGTCCAGGACTCCGACGGCGCCGACGATGATGTTCGGGGTCCAATCGGCTGGAAGTCTGGTCCAGGGAATGGCTCTGCCGTGGCGGCCCCCACAGCAGGCATGATGGTCTCGGCATTCGTGGTCTCCTCCAGTGAAGCCCCTAATGGGATAGGAATAGGGATAGGAACAGGATAGGGATAGGGATAGGAACCAGGGATAAGTCTGGTCCGGGGAATGGCTCTGCCGTGGCGGCCCCCACAGCAGGCATGATGGTCTCGGCAGTCGTGGTCTCCTCCAGTGAAGCCCCTAATGTCAGTAACTCTCCCGGCATGAAGTCTGGAGGGGGAGACCTGGGTGGCACTGTGTCCAAAGAGACTGAAGCTGGGGGATGCTCCTTCCTCGGCACCCGCTTCCGGTCGATCACAGCGCTCCTCCTCTGGTCGTAGTGGTTCTGTGGGGTGCAGTCCTCCAGCACCGTGCATTCCCTCCTCCCCCGATCGTCGAGCTCCATGGTTGGTGGACACTCCAAGGCAGGGGATGGAGAAACAGAGGAAATAGATGAGTTCATCATGGGAGCAGCAGGGGGAGAGCACTCAGGTGACTGCCTAGCCTGAGGCTCTCTCCTGGGGGACAGACAAGGCTTATCCTTAATGACTAAGGTTGAATGAAAACCCACTTTCCTGGCCTCCTGGGTCTGAATGCTGGTGGCTGCCGACAGCGTGTTGTCCTCCTTCTGCATGCCCCTAGGTCTTCTAGGCTCCTCGGTGGTTGACGGAGGAGCCGGCCCAAACAGCACGGAGGTGGGCGGGTCCGGAGTGGCACACGCAATCCCTCCGGTGGCTGGGGTGGACGACCCAATGACAGGAACTGTGGCTGAAGCTGAAGGGGCGTCTGCTGGTACGACAGCTGGCACCGAGGGGGGCTTCGCCGCAGCAGCGGTTGGGCTTGACATCCGGTTAAGTACCGCCGATGAGGTGATGGCCCTCTTCTGTCGCTTAGGCCTAGGATTAACCTCACGTCGTGCGATTGACTCCTCCCGCTCCTACTGCGTCCAACGATCCTCTCCCAGGGCCGGCGGGGAGTCAAGGGAGACAGAAGACAGGGAATAAGGAACAGTGACAGCAGCTATTTGGGGAGCTTCAGTGGATAATAATTTCTGAAGCTCCTCCACAAGAATCTGATTGATCACCTCAGGAGACATTGCAAGAGAACGGAGATGACCTTGCCTGAACTCCTGACTGGTGATGGAGTCTGCTGCTGCCTCGGTGTCCTGTTTCGTCCTCCCAGGAGTAGGACGGGAAATCTGGCGGGGGGAGGAGCACTCTGGCTCGGGCGGTGAGCGGTGGGCTCCGGTCCTCCGGAAGCGCGTCGTGGGAAGCTGTGGTTGAGCTCCAATGGCTACTCCTGTCATTTCCTCCAGCTGTCAGCGTGACTCATGGACCAGGGTGAGAAACGACGTCAATCCCGGATATTTCTAGAGACCGGGGCATGTCTCGAGCACCCTGACAGCGATGTCAAACAGCAAAAAATTCTCCTTTGGGGAGTTGGTGGCTTGAGCCCGGGAAACGAATACCAACGCTCGATGAGCCACTCCACACTCCTCAGGGCTCAGTCCAAAAACGGAAAAATCCATGGAGAAAACTAGGGGGAAAAAGCACTAAAGAGAGAAAGTAAAAATTCACTCGTGCACCACCTCTCTGCTGGGCTTTACACTGGTCAGGGCATTCTGTCATAAACCTCCGTGCACCATGGCTCGGCACACGAGAGAGAGAATGAATAACCCAATTGCGAGAGTTGATGGTGCACTTTTATTAACAAACAAACAAAATAACAAGTCCAGTTATCACCAAGTTCAGTTTAGTTAAACCACACAAATACAGACAGATATAATGATGGATGTTGGGCCACCAAACATACCGGGTGCCTGCCGAATACTCTACAGCCTGGTGAATACGGAGCCTAGTGCTGCAGGGCTGCGTTACGCATGAAACAGGAAAGGCGAACAGCTTAGTGCTGCAGGGCTGCCAGCACAAGAGAAAAGGCAAAAAGACACTTACAGGTCTGGAGCTAATCCAGGGCGAAACCAAGCAGTCTGGTGGATGAGGATAGGAAGCTGAGGCAGCCTTGAACACCCAGGGATTGATCGTCTGAAGATGTCGGGCTGAGTACGTGAAGGGAGTGATACGCCATTCATGGAGAGCTAGCTGCCATGAACAAGGATGAATGCCCCAACAATCTCTCTCCTCCGAAGCGGAGAACAAATACTCCTGAAGCTAACGAGGAAAGAGATTGCCGGTGTGGGAAAGCGTGGGCAGGACTGATTGGCACCAGGTGTTTGAGAGAGCGTGTGAAATGAGAGTGAATGAAGCATGTGCATGTGTGTGTGTGTGTGTGTGTGTGTGTGTGGTGTGTGTATGTGTGTGAACACCCATGTCAGTGCAGCTGATAGCACTTGACAGGAGGAGGGGGCGAGCCAGAGCTGTCAGGAGGAAAACTAGGCCAAAGCATAACAATAAGTCAGAATCGAGGGTGGCCTCCAAACCCGGATTCATGACAGTCTTTTCATTTTCCATCTTTTTTGTAATCAGAAATGTTTGTCATTTTTTGCAAGTCCAAGTCAAGTCTCAAGGGCTCTATTTTAGCAGTCAGCAGTGGACCCTTCCTCCCGCCAGTGCTTTGTTAGTTTCTGTCACTGTATTGTCTGTTTTTCACTCTCTGCGTCATGCCACCTAATTACCAGACAGTGTGCCGGCTTTGTGCTATAAGGAGGGGCTCATTTAAAGAGGCGTAGCAGCGCGCGATATCATGCGCATCGGTGTTTTGTGGCATTTCATGACAATGCGTTTCGATCAGGAAAAAGGAGGTTTGTCTTCAGAAGTGGATTGTTAATGCTATTTCAGTGGCGTGTTTTGAAATCGTGCAGCTTACTGACAGGCGCACATGAGGAAACACAGCGTGTGGTGGGATTTTCTGTTGTTTTAATGGATAGAATTGTAACAATTATAATCTAATCACCCCGTAGTGGTTCCAGGGCTGCACACTGTATTTTTACCTGCTCCTTAATTAACATCTTACTTGCAGTTACTCTCCCCACCTGATGGCAATCAAGAGCTGCCTTTAAACTGGAGCTGCTCCTGTCATTCTGCCTGAGCATGTTGGACCTCCTGTATACTGTCTACCGACCTCCTTGTGTGTGCAGCCTGGAAGCCTACCGTCGTCCCTTCCAACTGTGGATACGTAAGGACAAAATAACTTAAACTCTCATCTCCTAATATCGTCCAGGATATCCTATGCCCTATAGGTGGAGTTGGACTTGTTCTTGGTGGATTAACCATCCTCCAGGTTACTCATACTCTTACAACCTTCTCCTCTCACCCACAGGGTTTCCAGATTCTCTGCACATTTATCCACTGTTCATGTTCTCAATAAAATCATTGTTAGACTGGTCATCTTGGTCTCAATGTTGTCTGCTTTTGGGTCTGAAAACCAAAACCATGTCACACCCGCCATTTAATTATAACATACACTATTATATACATTATATACATACACTACTATACAGTATATACTGTATACTATTATATACATACACGAAAATACACTGAAGAGTTTTTTTTTTATTCCATCTGAATAATCATTCAGTGCGTGGGTTTACGATTTAGCAGATCGTCCTCTGTCCTCTTTTTTTATAAATATGTTTATTAACATTTTTAAATTAACTTATAACACAAACAAAAGAAAGAAAAAACATCCAAACCCAGCACCTACTCCAATTAGAATACATTGTGGTGACCCAGCACAATGCAGACTGATACTATTCACGCTCAACAGGGATTGCATACAGACAGAGAACCCCTGGGGGGACAACCAGAACAATGGACTATTGTTATACATCCCTGGATTAAGGAGAGGAAGTCTGGGCACCAGCTGGTCATGCAATTGATATGTATTGACTGATATGTATATCAATATACAAATGTGCCATGCATTCTCTCTCTGTTGGTATAATATGTATAAAAGAGCTTGCTATACATGCCTCAGCAAGATACATGACACACAGCACAACACAGCGCACAGCGCTACAGTGTGTCTCATGATGATGGAGGAAATAAAACTCTGAAACCTTCCAGCTCGTCGCACCTCGCCTGAACTTATTTGTTCCTCCACAACATATTAATTATCACTCTCACACACACATCTACACACACACAGACACATACATGCACACGGGGAGGGCGCAAATAGTTAAAACCATAATCACAACTACAAAAAATGTGTATCACAGACACTTACTAAATACAATACATACTCATATCTTCTTGAAGCAAAATAATAATAAAAAACTACCAAACAGTATACTAATTTCATTCAAAAACATTCAAACAAATTCCAGTATTTGCAAGATGGAGCCCCAAGATTCCTCCCACTTGTATTGATCTTTATGAGTATTTGGCCTTAGTTTTTCCATAGGAATGACTGAAATGAGCTCCTACAGCCAGTTTTTCAAGCTCGGGACATTTGATGACTTCCAGTTTTTAAGAATTAGTTTTTTTGCAAGAACCATGCCATTCGATTGGGTCGTCTCAATATGTGATGATGTGGGGGCATGATGTGGGGATTCTCCACCCAGAGTGGGGAGTCGGGGGGATGAGGGAACAATGCACTGAAGGAAAAAGTGCTACCAGGGGGGGTCTCAGATGGGACAGAAAAGACTATTCACCCCCCGGGGAGTTCGGGAAGCACTAGAGCCGTCAGAGGGGGAGAAGGTGTGAGAAGTGGTTCTGGCGCTTTGTGTTGTTAATGTGCCACGCATGTCTTTGTTCTACACATTGCATGATTGTTGCGATTCCTGGGTCTTAATGCACAGTATTAAAGGTTATAAAAGGAAGGAGCATAAAGACCCGGGAGATTTTGACAGTACTGAATGTTGGAGAAGTAGTAAAGTTCGTGTGTTGCCAGCTCGTTGCATCACCTGCTTCCTTTCCCCACATTGGTGACCCCAAGACGTGCCATGGACAGCGAGCTGAACACCGCACCGGAGACTACGTGGAGGGAGAGCACCAGCGCCATGTGCGCTGTCTCAGTCAAGCTCCCGGACTTCTGGCTTCACAACCCGACTGTGTGGTTTCTGCATATAGAAGCCCAGTTTGCACTCCGCTGGATAACAACGGACGACACAAAGTATTACTACGTGGTCGCTCCGCTGGAGGCGCGCGCCACGCAGCAGGTGACGAGCCTGCTCCAGGATCCGCCGGCCCTGGGAAAATATGAACCGCTCCAGCGCTACACCCTTTCTGACAGTGAGAGGGCAGAGAGACTCCTAACACATTCAGAGTTAGGTGACAGATCAGCCATGGAGCTCGTGGAGAGCATGTTGGCACTGATGGGGAAGAACGACTAGTCTTTCCTGTTCGCCCACTTGTTCCTCAGGAACCTACCGGCTGCAGCGAGGGCAATCCTGGCCAACTCACCGCTGCTGGTGACCAAGGACTACTGTGCACTGGCGCAGGAAGCGGATTGCATCATTTTAGCGACCAGAAATCTTGATTTCGTGAATGCAGCTGCACCGGCGTCCATGAGGGACTCCAGCGAGGCCAAGGAGCCATTGGTGGTAGCCGGAGCAGACGTCAGGAGATGCAGGAACGGGGTGATCTGTTTCTATCATCACCGCTTCGGTTCAAATGCCCAATGCTGCCTGCCGCCATGCCAGTTCAAGAAGCTGGGAAGACGGCACGTTCGGCACTCACTCGCAGCTGCAACCGCTGGCGACAGGAACAAGCTGCTTTATGTCACGGACACACGTTTGGGGAGATGGTTCTTAGTGGACTCCGGCTCCCAGAAGAGCCTCATCCTGCCGGTCAGTGCAGACAGGGTGGCAGGAGGCAGCGTTCCCGAGCTCACGGCCGCCAACGGATCCACCATCAGGACTTTTGGCGAATGGACACTGACAATATGCTTGCATGGATGTAATTTTCAGTGGGACTTTGTGGTAGCTGTATGTTCTGCCCCCATTTTAGGTGCAGATTTTTTATGTGCTTATGGGTTGTTAGTCGATGTTGCTAATAGGTGATTAGTGGATGCTGTCGCTTTTACCTCACTGCCCTATACAGCTCGGAGAGCTGGGTCAACAACACTGGCTAATGTTATAGCTCCAGGGGGTAAGTACCAACATTTACTCGCACAGTTCCCAGCACTCACGGTCCTGACTTTTTCGACTACAATAATGAAACACGGGGCCAAACATTTTATAACTACAAAAGGCCCACCAGTGTTCGCGCAACCTCAGTGCCTGGACGCGGCTAAACTGGCCAGCGCGCACGAGGAGTTTGTCAACTTAGAGCAGTTGGGCATCGTCAGGTGCTCCAACAGCCCATGGGCACCCCCACTTCAAATGGTGCCTAAGGCCGATGGGCCGTGGCAACCGTGCAGCGATTTTCAGAGCTTGAACAACGCCACGGAACACGATGGGTATCCTATCCCGTACATCCAGGATTTTTCCATGCACCTGGCCGGGACGCGTGTTTTTTCAGAATCAGAATCAGAATCAGAAAAAGATTTATTGCCAAGTACATTAACAGATCACTGATAACATACGAGAGAATTTGACTTGACACAGAAAATGAACCTGCATTTCCAGTGACACGGCTGCATCGGGAACGCGCCTGCCAACAGGATGGTACAGATAAGAAATCATACAATGGGAAGGAGCAAAAAAATCATTGAATTCAGAATATTGACCATAAGTAATCAATATTATGATTACAAAGACAAAAAAAGCCCACGATGCACATTCAAGACCAGAGTTCACAGGACACAAGGAGAGCAGTGAATGTTATCTTGTCAGTTTCTGGGTCAGTGTGGATGTAGTGTTGAAGCAATGTTGTATCAATATGAGCACAAGGACACTTTGGCAGAAGATGTTTTGTCTGGCTGCAGCAATTGTCCTTGGCAATTGTCCCAAGCAGCTACTGTCCAGAGGCCGTGTGCTCAGTGTTTTGAAAAACAAAGACTGGTGATTATCAGGAGGATTTTTATAAGGGAAATTGAGCCAAATAGACTGATCACAGAGAAAGAACTTTATTTTCTTCTGCAGATTCAGTGCTTAATCCTTCATTGCGGGGCTTTGAGTCCGTCGTGGATAGACTTAAGCGTAACCATGATGTAATCCACCTTCCGAGACAGTTCTCCATTTGTCGCTATCAAAGTCTCCTCCATTTTTCCAATTTGATGGATGCACCTCGCGTGGCCAGCATTTTGATAGGTTGTATCCATCTTCAGCAATTTGCGGTACACCAGGACAATCCCAGTTCCAATCAGAACGATCCCAGTCACCATTATTACGAAGATATACAAATCTTCAATATCTTCGATAGAGAGATTACTCAGGCACAAGATCCTCCAAACACTTGTCACCCGTAAATAGCCCGCTGGAGCGGTCCCTGCGGGGCAAACAGCTTCCCCCGGAGCATTATTCCTTGTTGAAAAAATAGTGTCAATTGCGTTCAAAGCCCAGCTTATCAATTCCATAATTTCTTTCGATAATCAGCAGTAGACGCAGACAGACAACAGCAAGCTGGGATCCAGTTAATAGGGAAGTGGGGAGCTAGAGCAGAGAGAAAAGAGAGAAGCGTCTACTCTCCTTGAAGAGTGGAAGTGAAGAGGTGGATCCAAAGTGGATCTGGTCCGCAGTTACCACCAGGTCCCGGTGCACGTGGAAGACGTTCCAAAACAGCGGTAATAACTCCTTTCGGTCTTTTTGAGTTTTTACACATGCTGTTTGGATTAAAAGGCGTGGCACAGACTTTCCAGAGAATGATGAACGCAGTGCTTCGTGACTTGTCCTTCATTTTTGTCTGCTTAGACAACATTCTGGTAGCTAGTGCGTCCAAGGAGGAGCACATAGCCCATCTCAAGACGGTTTTCCAGAGGTTGGAAGTGCACGGGCTGATAGTTAACCCGGTGAAGTGCCAGTTTGGTGTGCCAGTGATTGATTGTTTTGGGCCACCGTATTTTCACCGGAGGGTGCGATTCCATTACCGGATAAGATGCGTGTTGTGTCGGATTTTCCATGTCAGCAGACCGTGAGGGCACTATAGGAGTTTTTGGGAATGGTTAATTTTTATAACCATTTCCTTCCCCGGGCAGCCCAGCTGATGTAGCCGTTGTATGCCACGCTTAAAAAAAAGAAGCCCGCGGAAACCATCGACTGGACTCCCAAGCGAGTCCAGGCTTTCACAAATGCCAAAACAGTGCTGGTGGATGCTGCGTTGCTAGCCCACCTGGAGCCGTCTGCATGGATAATGCTCACTACGGACGCGTCTGATGTTGCCATGGGGCAGAGGTGGAGCAGTACATCTCAGGTTCGTGGCAGCTGCTAGCATTTTCAATTGAACTTTGCGCAACAATGAACGCAAATACAGCACGTTCGACAGAGAATTGCTGGCTTTCCACCTGGCGATGCGCCATTTCCAGTTTTGGCTAGAGGGGCCCGAGTTCACCGTGTTCGTTGACCATAAGCCGCTGACGTATGTGATGTCCAAGGTCTCAGAACCGTGGTCGGCCTGGCAGCGACGGCGTCTGGCTGCGATTTTGGAGTTTACGACCAACATTCAACACGTTGCCGGTAAGCTCAATGTCGTGGTCGATTGCCTGTTGCGCGCGTTAGTCTCCCCGGTCTACATGGGAATAGATTTTCCTGCCATGGCCGCGGAGCAAGCCGGGGATGTGGACATTTGCGCGCTCCAGACGGCGCCTACTGAGTTAAGGCTGGAGAGCAGGGTGGTGCAAGAAGGGTGCCCCCCCTTGCTTTGCGACGTCTCCAAGCTCTTGGCGCTGCCACATTTTTGAGTCAGTCCACTCCCTTTCACATCCAGGCGTGCGCGCTTCGGTGAAGCTAGAGGGGGCGAAATTCATCTGGCCGCGCTTGCACAAGGACGTGAAAGAGTGGGGTGCAGCTTGCATCGCGTGCCAGCTGGCCAAAGTGCACAAGTACACCAGAGCCCCCCTCGAGCCGTTCCAAATCCCGGCTAGGAGGTTCGACCACGTCCATGTGGATTTGGTGGGACCCCTCCCGCCGTTGCAAGGTTTCACGCACCTTTTGACAGTCGTGGACCACACCACGCACTGGCCTGAAGTGGTCCCGCTGGTTTCTACCACATCCACGAAAGTGGCTCGCTCTTTTTTGTTAGCTTGGGTTGCACGTTTTGGATCCCCATCAGACATCACTTCTGACTGGGGTCCACAATTCATTTTGGAACTCTGGTCCACAATGGCCCAGAGTCTGGGGGTTAAAATTCACCG